>JBAIAA010000275.1:0-600000 GCA_037893245.1 Crossaster papposus | reverse complement strand
GTGAACTTTAATACTATTTTGCACTAAGACGCATGCATCTTTTCCCAAATAATGTGCCCATTTTCCGATATCGTCCGGGGAAACATACACATTAGTGAGAAATAGAGATTTATTTTATTATCAATTTAGATATAATATTTCTGATGATTCGTTAGGTCCAGTCGCCGCTAATTTCACGTGACCGAAACCGGAGGAACTCTTCCAGTCTCCGAAAATGGCCGAAGGATTCCGAACACATTATAATACGGTCGGGTATTATCGTTAACGTTCGCGATATTTGAGTGTTTCCGTGAGTCAATGGGTTTTAAGATAAACAACGTTAACAAAATGCCCACGATCCCGATTATTTTTCTAATATTGGCAAAAAAACGTCAGACAAAATGCCTAATATCACTTTTCAAGCCAATTTGCAGGCGTCGCGCCTTTTTGTGAAAAGCCGTTATAATTTGAATTGTTGAATCGTCTATATATAGCTACGCGGCCTGAAGTGCGTCATGATCTATTTGTGTCGCCTGATCTGCAATTTAGACGTCAGGGTATAACAAATTGTCAGGTCAGGGAAACAGACTACTAATAAACGCGGCAAATAAATGCCCAAAAAGCTATGGTTGACGTGGTAACCAAAATAATTTGCATTTTTTACACTTTTTTCGTGTAAGGAACGATAGGAACAATTTCGAACAAAGGTTTGGACACACAAAAATGTTACTTCGGGACACGACGATCTCTTTAAATTTAATGGTACCCGCTATGCTTTTGCACGCATCGAAACAAAATCGCAAAATATGTATGTGCACATTAGTAAAGAGTCACGTGATTAAAGTAAAACGGGTAGCCATCGACAAACAGAGGCAAAATACTTGTCGGAATTTCACACCTGTGCAGTTAAATTGCTTGAAAATTTCTCAACTTCATATTTTATATAGATTTAAAATTTACAAAACAAATTATTAGGGGGGGGGGGGGGGTTGAGACACGCTGAGAAGTCTCTACATGCAGCCACGAATGAATTCATTCGAGATCTTGTGCTTCAAACTGTTGAGGCAGACAGAAGGGTCTAATGATTTGTACACACATCGACTCTGTAACATTTCTGTAAAAATCCTAACGTTCCTTAGCCTTCCAAGGAGGTTTTGTAAACACTGAACCTGTAATTCTGATCCGGATTGTCTTTCATGATCAACTTCCATAAAACTTGAAGGTAGGATACACCATTGGCAGATATCGACAATTTTACTACCGAATTATTAAGAAATATATTTACTTATTTGAAAGGAAATATTGATTGTAGGCATCCAGCAAAAAATGATTGCGCTAGATATCATATAATTAAGAAAAAAAATATTGAGTTCATTAGAGACTTTTCCAGAATTTAATGAGCGGTTAAAAATATAATTGTAAAAGAAATCACAATGGGCGATCACGAAAAAAAGAACAAAATAAGAACCACTGCCCGACGCCAGTTGAAAACGAACGCCGTTTTTCTTGCTTTCCTCGGCATCCGTGAAAACAGGTCAGTTAAAAGATATTTACTATAAAATACAACCCCCCAAATCCACCTATTCATGATAATTCAAGCAATTACCAATGGTGTATCCTACCTTTAAAACACAGTGTGTAAAAGGGTACTTATTTTAGGGAATAAAATATATTTTGAAACACTCACCGAGCAAACTTTGTTCTTGTCGTTATTGCAGACAATTCTCTCTCGGGTTGTCGTCTGAAAGTGAAGTGAGTTGCGGTCGTTGTGAGGAATAAAATCGACCGCTCCTGCCCTAAAAACTTGACATCGATTTCCTGAGCAGTGACTGAGGAACTTGGCCCGGTTTGTGATTGGCCACTGCGCGCTGTCAATCATACACCACTAACCGCTTCCTATTCATGAGACGGACATTATGTTGATGTTGTTAAGGCTATTATATTTACCGTCAAAACTTGTATCACTGACGCTGAAATAGTGGCATCTCCTTGGTGGATAGTGTATGGACGTTACTGACACATAAACAAAACACGTGATTCGTGACTGACACAAACGACCTGCCAATCACAGACCACTCACTCGTGATCACTGGCTTGTTGGGTGACTAACTGTGATTGGTGGATGGAATAATGACGAGGGATTATCTTAACAATAGCTAGCATGATATACTTTCGCCATTAGTGGGGGCCTTCTTGTCAGATTGATTATTACGCGCCCAGGGGCCAATTTCCTGTAGCTGCTCAGCACACAAAACATTCTTAGCATGAACATTCTTCCTTGGCAAAACAGGGTTTTATACAAACCACATTTTGAGTCTGGTGATGTAAATTGTTTGTGGCCATTAATGTGCTACTATATAGACATGGTTTCACCCGCCTTCCTCACTGTCTTCATGTGCAAGGGGTGTACTAGTCGTATTTTGAACACTATACTAGTCGCATTTGGGGCTTTTGTCAACGGAATTAAAATAATTTTTCGTCACAAATATCCTACAAATTTGGTTCTGCAATCGTGTCAACGTTCCTCGTTTTCTCACTTTGTGTGGTTTTTGGTATAGACATGTATTTTTCTTGTTTTATAAAGACTATCAGTTCTACACAAAAGCCGTTCAGAAAATGCCTCCATACTTTCCTTTTTCCTTTCAATTTAGTTCAGATGTCAATCTGTTTATTAAAATACATGTATCTCTTTTAGGTTTTCCCGAATTCAGTTTAAATTGTTCTGGGTCGATCATTTACTTTTATATTCTGATTTTTTTGTTTATATTTCCCCAATCAGCAGAAAGCATGGAAATCAATCAATCAATCCATCAATATATTTGCCTTAGTATAGAGCGGTTAAGGCGAGTGAAAAATGAGTCGGAAATCATCGGTAAGATTGAAAAGGAAACAATCCGAGAGGTCATGACCTTTGATTTCCTCTGAATAAAAGCAAACTCCACCGATTGCTTCTGAGTGACTCAAGGTGGCGCTATTTCCTTCTTGAAAATACAATTTGCAACACCACCTGGGGAGTTGTTTGTACTGTAGGTAATTTGTTTTTCGTAAGCAGGTTTTATGAATAAATTTAGCCGTTTCAATGGGAAAACTGGCTTATTCAGGAAACAAAGAACAGTAACATCAAAACCTTTGCTCTAGAATTTAGAAAATTACATTCTAGGATTTCAGCAGGCTGTAACTTTGTATTCGTTTTCGATCAATTACCTAGCAAAAAAAACCGTCAAATTGAACGGGGTCCGTAGAGGGCGGTAGAGAAAAAATAATTATACAAACGCTTTTAAATATAGAATTTCCTGGCTATTTTAAAACATTTATCGTTCAAATTCACGTGCACGTTCATTAACTCTCACATTAAATTCCGTCCAAGAACACAAATTCCTACGCTTTTACAAAACTAATTTACTAATTTACTGTTCAGTTTCAAATATTGGCCCTCTATTTAAATTATTCATATTATTTATATTATTTATATTATTTAAATTGGTCAATGTTGGTCATCTTGAGAATTTATGCGTAGAGGAGGAAGCCACTGAATGAGGTGTCGTGGTTGGCGGGACTACTGTACGCCATACCGTACATGGTAAGCCACACCGTGTCTCCTCGCTGCAGAACCAGCACCGCGCTCCCAGACGCCATATCATACTGACTTGGATCATTGCTATAGCCAGAGACAACAGTGTCGCCGTTCTTCTGGAGATGAACTTCCAGTTCGCTGCTGGAAGAATATTTGAGCACAGAAAACGTAAACACGTAGGTGCCCGGCACAGTACACGTGAACGTGCCGGTCACGAGATCGAAGCTGGTACCCGGCAGAAGCGTCTCGGTCTGCTGGAAGGGCAAACGGGTGCTGTGACTCGTAGAGGTATCCGAGTCGCTCGTCCTCACTGCGGTGAATGCTACCCGCTGGTTGGAGTCGTCTGGTGTCTCCCCTTGCTCACCCTTCTGACCTTTGACACCAGTCTGACCAGGACTTCCGACTACACCCGGCAGACCTCTCGGACCTATCTCGCCGGGCTGGCCTATCCCATCGTCACCTTTAGGCCCAGCGTCCCCAGATGCTCCTCGCTCACCAATTGTACCGATCGGTCCGATATCACCATTTTGACCTTTGACACCGGTCTGACCGGTTGTTCCAACTAAGCCTGGTAGACCTCTCGGACCTATCTTGCCGGGCCGGCCTATCCCATCGTCACCTTTAGGGCCAGCGTTCCCAAGTGCTCCCTGCTCACCCATTGGACCGATCGGTCCGATATCACCATTTTGACCTGGCTGACCTGCATCACCCTTTGACCCGGGAAGGCCATGCTGACCTGGTACTCCAGGAATTGCAGCCGTCCCCTGGCAGCACGTTTGACACGCGCACACCTGAGACGCATGACCTTTGCGGTCAGAGGCAACCGGCCCAGTGACGGAAGCTCGGAGCTTGACAGAGTTACCCAGAAGGAGGGCGAATGAAAGAACGGTTGCCACGAAGATCTTCATTCTGTCTAAAAAAAACCAGCAAATATTAAAGTGACACATATCAGATTAGAACAGGTAAATAAACACAAGTAGAGAGAAGAGTAGAGACGTCAGATAAAATTAGGTTAAAACTCCTGACAATTGCTCGTCATTAATGGAAAACATGCATGATTAGAGATTTGAGAAATCACTTTTCAGATAATGTTTTGAGCGTGATGTAACAATGACGCCTCACAAGGCGAGGGGGCTAACATTTATTTATGGGGCTAACAATTTTAAATCGGTTGCTATGACAATTATAAGCAACCCAATTGATTTTGCTTCTCTATTTTTTGGCCCGCCTAAAAGTTCCGGTGCGCCGAAGGGATGAGGCGCCGACGCGACATTACAATCACGAAATTGCTCCAAATATGTTACCCCGACAACTGGAGCGTCAATTGGGTGTCCATACTTAGAATAGGGGTGGAGGGGGGGGGGGGGGGGGGGGGGGGGGGTAGAGGAGAAGGTCACAGGGTTACGGATAGGGGTACCACTGAGATCAATAAACTCAAATATAACAGATATAAAAACAAACTATTCTCTGTAATTCAAGCTTCCAAGAAAATATATTATTCAGCATCAAATGACCATCAATAAATAACATAAGAAATACCTGAAAAATCATCAATGAAAAAAAAGAAAAAAAAAAAAGATTAGCCAGCCAACCAATTCCTTCAAAATAAACAACTGTGACGTGAATGACCCTTAAGCGATTGCAGAGCATTTCAATCAATATTTGTTAACATTGGTTAAGATCGATCGAGCTTCTAAGTACCTTGGATCCGGTAACATTTATCGAAGGTAACTGTCACGATTCTCTATTTTAAAGCCCGACCACACAGGAAGAACTTCTGGATTGTGTAAGTAAACTTCCAAATTAAGAAGAGTTCTGGTCATGATGAATTTGATAATATTCTGATCTAAAATATTGCTCCTTGTATTGTTCACTCCTTAACATATATTTGTAACCGCTCCCTAAATTCCGGAGAAGTCCCTAATGAACTCAAAATTGCTAAAGTTAACAAAATTGCTAAAGTTTACAAAAATGGAGATCGTTTCCTTGTCAGTAATTACCGCCCTATATCTGTTTTGCCATGCTTCTCTAATAGGAAGGCTAGTTGCTAACCGCCTTCAAAAATGTATGTCACAATCTCAATATGGCTTCAGGTCCAAATATTCGACTCAACTTGCCTTGATTGATTTAGCTGACAAAGTAACATCTAGTCTAACTCCAACATTCAATTGGCATCTTTCTGGATCTTTCGAAGGCATTTGATACAATAGACCATGATATTTTAATTAGTAAACT
This sequence comes from Crossaster papposus, assembly GCA_037893245.1. Taxonomy (NCBI): domain Eukaryota; kingdom Metazoa; phylum Echinodermata; class Asteroidea; order Velatida; family Solasteridae; genus Crossaster; species Crossaster papposus. The sequence continues at coordinate 594,212 of JBAIAA010000275.1, read as the reverse complement.
ACAAACATATGGTGTCAGAAGTACATAGCACTCGAATTGTTTAAAAATTGCCTGAGAAATAGGAAGCAATTTGTTGTTTGAAAAAATGGAAGTCCAGTTACAATCCTGGGGCCCATCTTAATCCTTATCTATATTAACGATATTTGTAATTCTACTCGACTTCTGACGTTCATTTTATTTGCAGATGATACAAACATATTTTACAGTGGTAAACATTCAAATGACGCTGTGAGCCAACTAAAGTATTTGAATGGTTTGTGAGTCCTAAATTATCTTTGAATTTTCAGAAAGCACATTCGATGGTTTTTACTAAACGAACTGTAGAAAAACATTAAGATTCATTTTAGCAATAATGTTATTGAAAAAGTTGATTCCTGTACATTTTGGGGTTACATTATTGATGATAAGTTAACGTGGAGAAATCATTGTCATATAGTCCATACATTTTTTTCCATCCCGTATTCTATTTTCTATTTATAATACATTATCATTGCCTCACCTTCAATATGGTATACGTGTTTGGGGGAATACCCATACAACCTGTACCTTGATAGGTTACTCGTGATTCAGAAGAAGTTCTTGAGAGTGATCAACGGTTCTAGCTTTAATGGTATGTGCCTCCCGCACTTACCCTTGCATTGACAACAAGGTTTAAAGATGCATACAAAGTCTCTCAACAAATCACGCTCTATCCTGATGCTTAAAACGAGGTAAAAAGCAAAGAACAGACACTCACCTTAATGTGACAGTTATATCGCGAAAGGAATCCTCAACACTCGAGCAGATTGCCGGCTGAAAATAAGACGAACAAAACTATAAGTTATTGAACATCGGATGGCATGGCTGAATTTCACAAGTAAAACGCAGAATGGCGAAACGGTGAACTTGCAAAATGACGCAGTTTAACACAACAAGTTAAACAAGGGGCAGAGTACATAAACATAGCACGCATGTTATTGTTATATTGCATGTTATTGAGATGTCTACATAAACTTCCACATAAACATATCGTCCGGAATTAGTTGGATTGATTGACGGAAAACAAGGATTTTATGTTTGGCAATAAAGTGAACAGACAATTTACGGGAACAGAATAGGAGGAAGAAATGCGGGGTTGGGTGATTTTGAGGATTAGGGTAAACAGGTCGAGCTTTAGCAAGATTTTTCTACAACCCCCCCCCACCCCCAAAAAAAAAAAATGATTTCTTTTAAAATATTACGAATGCGTAAAGTTGAATAAACAGTAACAGTCATTATACGATCAATTGAAACTATTCTGAAATCAGTAAGCTAACAGATTTTACTTGAAAAAAGCAAAACCTGAATATCCCCGGTTTTTTTTATTTACAATCAAGGCTTCCGTGAATTAAAATGTGCCAATATCTAGCGGCAAGAATATCTTTTAAGAACTAGTAAACCAGCCATTGTTTTATTTAGACAAACATCGAATTCGCATTATTCAACATATTAATCTAAATCACACATTGACTAATATGCTATGTGCCCGTTTACATATATGTGACCCAGCACGAGTAAATAAGACACTTTGAGGCAAAAATGAAAATTGAGATTTTGATTTCATCATTTAAAGCTTGTTTAGCTTTAAATGATGAAATCAAAATCTCAATTTTCATTTTTGGCTCAAAGTGTCTCATTTACTCGTGCTGGGTCACATATATTCAAATGTGCCCAGCGACGGTATGCGAACGCATGTGTTTTACATAAATTTGGTTAAGAGTAACATCAGATAGAGTTCACGTAATTCAAAGGCAATGTGACCTGCGACGTCACTCCTCAATCAAAACACGATGCGTGCGCATACAGCCGGGCACATTTTAAAAATAGATGTAAACAGAGAGCACAAATAATAATTACAAATAATTGTTTTAAAAACTCACCGAACAAAATCTTGATTTTGCAGACAGTTCTCTCTTAGGTTGTCGTCTGAGAGTGAAGTGAGCTGCGGTCGCTGTGAAGAATAAAGCGGCCGCTCCTGCCTTAAAAACTTGACATCGATTTCCTGAGCAGTGACTGAGGAACTTGGCCCGGTTTGTGATTGGCCACTGCGCGCTGTCAATCACACACCACCGACTCGCTTCGTCATATTCATGAGACGGACATTATGTTAATGTTGTTCAGGCAAAAGTCGCGATCAAAACTTGTGTCACTCATTGGTGGATAGTGTATGGACGTTACTGAGACATAAACAAAACACGTGATTCGTGACTGACACAAACGACCTGCCAATCACAGACCACTCACTCGTGATCACTGGCTTGTTGCGTGACTAACTGTGATTGGTGGATTGGTGTGATTGACACACACGCACCAACACAGATCACTTGCACGTGATCACCGACTTAAGAAGCCTATAACTTTGATTGGTGGATAGAATAATGAAGTAACCGTCTGCAATTGTTTCGTTTACGCTTTGTCACTGCGAACAAGTAAACAATGGATGTAGCGCCGACAATGGATTGTCATTGTTATAGTTCTCCCATAGAGAAACCTTTCTCTAAGGTTCACCATGTTTTGTTGTTGTTAGATGTTCAAAGTGTGTGCTATTGAATTGTACATGTACATGCATTATTTACAAATTCGGGTATACATCACTATGTATAATACTTACGAGGTTCCTTCAATGAAGAAACTACGGCATATCGGCCAAACAAACGGTCCTGTGTGCGAGGGAATCAAACGTCTATTCATGTCATTGTGTGAAGTTCTCGCCGTCATTCTGTGTTAAAGACAGGATCTCAGAGCCTTGCTTTCCTTTAAATTAAACTCATCCCAACAATAAAACTTGGAGATGGTCTTGAAGATAGGTGCTTTCGAACCTTATACCTTACGATATATAACTCAACTCACCAATCAGTTATAGTTATACTGGGACAGCTCCACAAAACCCTTTTCAAATCTGTTAGTGTCCACTGCCTGCATGTAACCTAATGAGACAGTAAGTGCAGCAGAACTACTTAATAACTATGATCATAAATATAGTGCCTGTGATGGTATTATTGTGGTCCACAAATAAAAATACTCGCCGGCCGGCCGGTGCATAGCATGAATTTCAGACAATGAAACCCGGACTCGTTGGTAGTACACATGTATTGCCCATATGAAGCGCGATATGTGGCAGAGAACCCCCCCCCCCCCCCCCCTCTTTTGTGTTGACCATTGTGTTCCCGGAATCTCAGGAATTCCTTTTAGGTTTCAAGGGGGGATGGGTTAGGTTACAATAGTGTTGAGTGCGTATAAAGTATAGGGATAAGAGGGGGGTACCCCTCTGCCACATATCGTGCTGGGTATAGTATTGCGCATGCATAAGTGAAAATAATTAGGAGTGATCGGTCACGTGACAGAGTTTAACCAATAATTATTATAAAAAGAAGTCCGATTGTTTTTTACAGTTGTCTGATTTTCATATGACACCGGCCGGGCAGATCACCCGTTGTTGTTCTAAGCGGATACACAAATTCGACTCATAAATTCAAACGTTGTATTTACATTTTATTTTCCAACACGAAAGGATTATCTCCAGACAATGTTCACACACACACCAAATAGGCCGCTGTTAAAACCACGGCAATAAATATATCAGCTCCTTTATATAACTTAAGTATGAACATTCACAACGATGGTAATGTTATAATAAGCTTATTATGTACCCTTCAATGTCATTTACATAAAATACACGCGTGCTTTGTTTTTGGGAAGGGGAAAACAGTCTTGAAAAGTGTACAAATAACGAACACAGCTAGACTACAGTGCATAATTAACCCATCGAATCTATGTACACGTAAAAACACAGTCTAGGCCACAACGCTCGAAAAATGTTCCAACCACAGAGCATGATTCTGATAAGGACCGTCAACTTATCGCCATTTTGTCAATACAAAATTCTTCACTTCAGCATCTTTTACCGCAAACTTGTTGATTTCACTTTTGTTTCACTTTTGTTTCACTTGCACGCCCCAATTCTATTACCAGCCTAAGTTTCATAGTCATGGTTAATTGGTGTTATGTTAATTGTAAATTTGACTCCCAGTACATAATTTGTTTGCCATTTCAAAGGCGTTATCTGTTTGTACGTAACACAATATTGTAATGCACTGTGCAAGTGATCGGCCATTATATGTTATAATGGATGATGTGCTCTTAGGAAAAACAAGTTGCCGGCCAAAACTTCATGTGCTTTTCATTCTAAGCAACAAAAAAAACCAGCTGAATAAGAGTCGCAAACATTATACATCGCAAGAATATTCTTGCTAAGCAATTGTTGTATGCTAAGCAGCTCTATGAAATTGGCCCTAGCCAAAAACCGAAATACCTGTGTTTTAAATGCGCAATCTAACTCTACGATTTGAATTGCATTGGATCTGTTGCATTTTTATTTACAAAACGGAAGCCCATTCAAACAACAATGAATGTCACTCTGTTCAAGCCATTTCAGTGAACTGCACCACGAACTGAAGTTATACAGCATATCATGTATTCACTATATAAACACTATGGTGTATATTTATATAACATTGTTTTTTTTCTGCTGCTATTTTTAATCATGACTCATTATATGTACAACGAAAATATGAACTTACAACAGATTCAGTCGTTTGTAAATATATTGCGCTCTTGAATCACAAGCAACAACTATAACGCTATAATTCAAATGCCAAATTACAACATTTGTCTGTACATCCCTCTATGTTTAGCTTTACAATATTTAACTCGTCTGTAAACAAAATAAATCTCACATGTTTTTAAAACAAAGAGGTACGTCACGTCCGATAAACCCAATTATCAATACCAATTTAACCCCACCCCTAAACTATCCCTCTAAAACTCAGCCGAACCAAGCCCCACTTGACCCGACCCAACCCAACCCAACCCCCTCCCTACTCTAACCGACCCTCACCATTACCCTCCCAAATCCATTCTGCCCATCCGTACCCCACCACTTGTTTACCAACTCCTACTCAACCACTTGTACCCACTCCTATCCCACTTGTACCCACCCCCACCCCCACCCCCACCCCCCACTTGTACCCACTCCTATCCAACTTGTACCTACTCCTATCCAACTTGTATCCACTCCTACCCAACCTGGACCCACCGTACTCCTACCCAACTTGAACCCACTCCTACCCAACTTGAACCCACTCCTATCCAACTTGAACCCACTCCTATCCAACTTGAACCCACTCCTACCCAACTTGTACCCACTCCTATCCAACCTGGACCCACTCCTACCCAATTTGTACCCACTCCGATCCTACCCAACTTGTACCCATTCCGATCCTACCCAACTTGTACCCACTCCTATCCCATCTCTACAACTGGTACATGTACAACATCAAACGCCGCACCTTTGGTGCAAATATATATTTACAGCAGACATTTAAACACTCAGAACAATGATAAAATTTTAACAGCAATTGGAAACAGCAACAAGAACTATTTTGCAGGAACAAGAAAATCAACAAATATCTGCCACAAGTTTGCCCTGTTTTACTGACATTATTGCAGCAGTGGCCACTAAATGAATGTAAAATGTATCTTGAAATGTACACATTTAGAATGTTTTGTGAAAATGTTCACAAATTTATTTAACACTCGACATCGAATAGTTTTTTGTCATGTGACAACAAGACTTGAAAAGTCATAAAGCTTTGGTTTATAGTCACATGACACGTACAGCTGCTTCTCATTGGATAAAACAATGATCAATTTTCAACATAACACAAATATTCTTCCCACAATATGCTTGCTGAATTTTATTTTTAAGTTGCATTTCTGTGCTATTCGGAGATTCCCCCCCAAAAAAACAAAAAAAAACACAAAAAACATATTTTGTTCTTTAATTGCTATTATTTCAGCCATTGTCCAATTAATAAGTGAAGAAGTTTTGTTTTGCTAGTAAGGTACTAGATACACCAAGAAATCAACACAGACTGCGGATGTATTCGTATTTCTTTGTTTACCTAGACGATGTCAACGTCTTCCATGATTCCTCTCGTCTGCATCTCACGGTCGTCTTTAGCCTTTTGCTTCTTAATCTCCACGTAACTCCCATTGCTGCGCTCAGTGAAGATGACCCCCATTCCCCCTGCAGACTTCTTAGGGCTGCGGTTCAGAGGGGCGTGGCTGAAGAGAGCTTGCTGCTTGTGGCGTCGTCGGAGGACCACGCCCACGATGACCACGATGATTAGGAGTAGGATGATAATTATAACGATAAACAGCCACATGATGCCAATGGTTTGTGGTTTGCCAAAAACTGGGGCTGTTGAAAAAATAAATTAAAATAAATAAAAAATGAAAACCTGAAAAGAATTATCTATTTGGGGGGGTTTACTTTAAAATTCAAAGTCAAATATTGTGCTTTTTGAAATGACCTCAAACAACCTCTAAATGACCTTTGACCTCCGATTTCAAAAGAGTTGCGATGAACCAAGGATCCCTAATCTAAGTTACATGAAAATCCACCAAAATCTGCAGTCAGGACTACAAAATGTGAAGCATATTTGAACACTGACCTCTAATTACCACATACTAATGACCACTAATGACTACTAATGACTACTAATGACTACTAATGACCACTAATGACCACTAATGACCACCAATGACCACCAATGACCACCAATGACCACCAATGACCACTAATGACCACTAATGACCACTAATGACCACTAATGACCACTAATGACCACTAATGACCACTAATGACCACTAATGACCACTAATGACCCCTAATGACCCCAATGGTCCTCTGGACCCCAGTAATCCGATAAAGAATTGTCTTTCCACCCAAGGGTCACTGCATCCAAGTTTCATCACGATCCATGAAAGCATGTAGAAGTTATAAATTGTTTTCCCTAAACACTTAACCTCAAACTTTAACAGACAAATAGTCATTTAATATGGAAATACGAGCATACAGAATTCAGGACCGTTAAGTATCTCCCAAAAACATCGGTTAGGCGACACACAAATATATTTCCTCACCGCTAACGCTGACGTAAGCCGAACTCGTCGCGCTGCCTTCGGCGTTACTTCCTATGCACGTGTATTGCCCGGTATCTGCCTGGGTTACCGACTTAATCTGGAGTCCGTCACTGCGGACGATGTAATGGTCCCCGGACTGGACGGCACTGCCGTCCATCTCCCAAGATACCACGGGATTGTGGGTACCCATGACCTCGCACTGGAGAACCACTGTCTCGCCAGTCGACAGCGTCTGATTGGTCGGTATCGTCTTGAAAACCGGGGGGCCTGCAAACCACACATACATACATGTAATCACCGGTAATCGTGGACCCCTATTGTCCCTCTTTTGTTTGTACTTTTTGTAAGGCCTCCCATAAGATATGTACACGATATTTCAATCGTGGACGGTTGCTCAATCTTGAACCCTTTGTTTAAGCCCTAACCCAATTGTCCCTAGTCCACGATTGACCGTGTTTACATACTAACAATAACTCACGCCAGTTTACACATTTCTACACCTCAAATTTTATATCTGTTTCATTATTTATTTATTTTATTTATAGTAAAGTTACTAAAACTATTTTAGTAAACATGATTTTGCAAGTGTTGGTATCGCGAAAATGGTGTTGTTATAGCACCTCGGTCGAATATGGAATATGGCCCATTATCTTCACTGAAGCAGAAATGAATACAATTATTTTATTGAAGCTTATCAAGTCCTAGTCTGTGATACTAAACAAGATGGCTCTGAATTGTAAGGGACAAAGAAAATGCAAATGTGTCTCAGACTCGATTAGCTCGATTCGAGTTATTGCTTTCAGATTGAGTCAACTTGGGTCACACCAACAGAGTTACGCTGAGTGCTGGGGGGGGGGGTTAAACTTCATCTTGAGCCGTTAAGGTGACACTTACCGTTGACAAGAAGTTTTGTATAGATGGCCTTGGATTGGACCGAGTTAGCTGCAATACAGGAGTACATTCCCATGTCGCTAGTGTCTATATTCGCTAGCTGCAAATCCCCGGACAGCATTACCGTAAACCTTAAATTAAATTAAAGTCAAAGTTGTCAGAATGCAAACTTTATGATGTTGACAAAATATGGTAATATCAATGTTGTGCTGTGTCGTGACTACGAGGGTCTGGAATCTGGAGCATTGAATTCGCGGTCTGTAGGTAATTAAGCTACAGGTTGTGGGTTCGAGTCCAGCTATGGAGCTATGGTGTGTGTGCCCTTGGGCACTTTGTCACTCGTTGCTTCTCTCCACCCAGGAGTAAATGGGAACCTGTGAGGGCAGAGATACTCCCCAGGGAACTTAAAGGGTATTTGGAATGTTTCATGGGCCTAAAGAACGGGGTAATAATGATACAGATACTTTATAATTATTACTATAAAGCTTGCTTTCTCACCTATTGGCGATGTGTGGGAGTTCGTTTCCGTCTTTTTTCCACAAAATTCTCGGTGCAGGCTTGCCATGAGCTCGGCACGGTATCATTAACGATTCCCCCTTGTTCACTTCGTAGACTTCAGTTGGTTTCACTGTGAATTCCGGCGGTTCTAAAAAAATTGGGTTGTGAAATACATTATTTTAGCAAGACAACCGGGTTTCATACAGCATTTTATAGACAGGGCATTATAGACTATGACAGTCCTAAGGTATGTCTTGCTTGGGGCCTTCGTCTTAGAGTTAACGCAATTTAAATCTCTTAACTGCGGGAACTCCAGCCACATTCTGGTGCGTGTTGTGCTTCCGAAACATTCAATCGATTGATATGAAGCAAAAAGTTGAGACAAATTTCCATTTGGTTTGCTTCTCAGCAATTTAATAAGTCGGAGGCGAAGCCAGAGCTGAAGATGAAGCAAAGGTTTAGAAAACCCCGCAGGAAGTTCGGTTTGACCGGTTTCCTTTGCTACTCACCATACACAGTCAGCATGACGGTAGTGTGGGCGGTGCCCCTCTTGCTCTGAGCGAGACATTGGTACTCGCCCTCATCGAGGCTGCTGACATTGTTTATGACCAGCGTGCCGTTGTCGGCGTAGCTGGTGAACCGGTCGCCGGTCAGCTGCTCTCCCCGGTACCCCCAGCTGAGGGTAGACGTAGGTAGCCCAACCACATTACAGCCCAGCACGGCACTGTCGCCGACGGCAACCGTTGCGTCCATCTTCTGCATGATCTGAGGCGGCTCTGTCACAAAAATAAATAAAAAATAGTAATCAAAAATGAATTTTATTTTGTTAAAAATTAGAAATGGTGTCTTCGGCAGATCAGGGAATGCGTTTTGGCCGTCATAACTAAAACTGGTTCCACCGTTTCTCAATAGTTAAATGTTTTGAAGATTTGATTTGATTCTCGGCTATTTGAAATTCTCAAAGAATTTTAAACCAAAAAACCAAAAAACTACTGAACCTGGACTGAACCCGACCGCCAAAATACATTCCTGGGCTGTGTTTCACTTATGCGAACAATGCAAACGTTCACCAACGTTTGCTAATCAAGTGCAAAATTGGAAAATTGTTTGGGAAAACTGATTTTTTTTCCGCAAAGTTTGCAAAAGTTTGCAAATGTTGGCAATGACTTCACCCGGAATACGCACCTTCGACGGTAAGCACCGCGGACGCAGTGTTGACACCCCGCGTGTTCCTGATGACACAAGTGTAGTTCCCCGTGTCCCCCCTGCGTGTGGATTTGATGTACAGAGAACCAAAGTTGAGAGCCAGGATGCGACCGCTGTCAAACTCTGCCCGGGGCAGCGGCTGGCCGTCCTTTAGCCAGTTCTGGGCGGTGACGGTCGGGGCGCTGCCGTCTTTAGCCCGGCAGTTCAGACTCGTCGGACCGCCAATCAAGGTGTTACGGTCTGCTGGCGCTCTCTCAAATTCTGGCGGGGCGCTGGCCACCACTGGTTAGCGACGACAAAAAGGTGGCAACAAAACAACGTAAGAATGTCATTTGTCCAAAAAAAGAATAATTGGCATCGAGGATTCACGTTTGCTTGATGATAACATTTAATGTTTTGATTCAAGACCATTTAAACATAATACTTTGGAGCCTAAGTTAAGTGCTTTCCATTATCTGAAAAAAACTGAAGCTTAAAAAAATATGAGCAAAACAGAGAGCCGAAGTTGAGATTAAACCGAGTTTTGGAAAACACTGACTACAAAACAGTTTCCAGATTCCACATAGCTACTTACTCGTGCACTGCGTTCCGGTGCCAATTTGACCATCTGGGCACTCCATACACACTGACCTCTGACCCTCAAGGTCAACGCAGGCGACATCGGCACTGCATGTATCCAGCGAGCATGGAGAGTTCATCACGACGCGGCAGATATTCTTTGGAGGGCGGGCTGTCACGGAACCACTGCAACGCACGGCTTAAAAGAAAACGATTCTTCGTGTAAGTTTTGGACGGCATTTCAAAATGACCGTGTGACCAACTTATTCATAAAATATTCATAAAGTATTCATAAAGTCGTTTTTGTTTTTGTTAACATTTAACCAGTTCGCGTCAGAGGACGTGTATTTACACCAATTTTTTTTGAAATTCAAAACGGATAAAGGATAAACGCGAGCAGCGAGCACCGCCGAAAATATCAGGGTGTGCTATCCACAGATGACGGCCTGAACCCGTCTTGGATCGAGGTTCGGGAAAAACAATCCAGCGCCCTAACCTGGTCAATGTCAAAATAATTGCGGCGCAAACTGGTTGATCAAACAATGATATACTCTTTTCACGTTTGAGACGTTAGCAGTTAGCAGTCAAAGTATATTAATGCCGAGTCTGAATTACTTCGCTGTGGCTTGAAGTTACACACAAGGCTATGGTAGTGGCTGCAGGCACTTCTCATTGACTTGTGTGTAAATTCAAGCCTTAGCCAAGTCATTTGCACATGGCGTCACAGTGGCTAAAAGTGCTGAGACCATCAAATTAAATACAACTGTTCACACACCCTCGAGTGTTGACGAAACAACGTCCCAACTACGAGTAATAACAATCAGAAACAAGTTTTCTGGAAAGAATGTGGCATCCTGACTCCACCTTTTTGGTCATATGTAATCTTAATGAAGATCAGCCAGTGCAATAATGTGGATAAACCGTAAATCTAGGACTGATAAACATTGTATATATTGTGTATATTTCAGGTCATTCCAGCCAGTAAACAGTTTGCAGCAGTTTCAATTTTTTCATTTTGTGTGTATGTCAATTACTTTCGTCACTTTTTTTTTGGGGGGGGGGGGGGGGGGGTAGGGTGGTTAAGTTGTTAACAAAATCAGTGGCTTAAAAAAATTATGTACATCTCTGCAATGACAAGTAGACCCAAATGTGGACCAATGAGGTTCCTGGTCTCTTCCTCACCTGCATCCCCATTGGGCATGGCTATTGCAGTCTCGCAGCGACCGACCCCCCAGCCTTCGTGACTGCATTGACTCAGGCCAAACTCCCAGCCCGCACAGTCCACAGAGTCCAGCCAGATAGGCATGTCTGGTGCAACGCTCCCGTAGGCGTAGCTGGTCATTACGTTGACCACGTGACCCCGACCCAGCTGTTGACACACCACCTGTTGCAAACAAAGACAAGACGCATTAGTTATTGTAACATGGTTTGAGGGTAGATAGTCGATATTATAACACCTCACCCATATATTATGTGTCTTGATTGGCTGAGAGCTAGTCACATGGCATAGGCCTGTGCACAGGGGGAGGTGGGGGAGGGAATTGCTGCCAGTCACATTTGTAACGCCGATAAGCAAAATGAGTCTGAAATCGACCCTAGTCACTTTAGAGTTTTTGTATTTTCATTTAAAGGGAACTTTTAAGATGCACACATCAAATGCGGACATTTCTGGACTTTGTTTTTTCGAGACCTTAGCAATTTTTTGGCGATGATTGAACTCAGGGTCGCAAATTCACTTTTTTGTTCATCTGTTCCTCCTTGAATTTGTTGATTTTTTTTGAAAAAAATGGCATTTTTTTTCCTGTTCTTTTTTGCAATTTTATTTAAAAAAAAAACATTACAAATTGAAGCTTATATCTCAAAATCAGAATTCCCGTCTTCCGTCTCATTTCGCTTGTTCTCATCACATTTGTTTGTTTGTTCGTGTCTCACCTCTCCATCGATGAGGTCCCACTCATCTGCGCAGACTGTGCCCCATTTGCCTTGATATAAAATCTCCACCCGTCCCTCGGTTTCCTTTCCCCCTGCGAGACGGATCACGGGGCTGGTGGCCTCGCGAGGCAAGACGCTTTCCAAGATGGCTGCCTGACGACACTGACTGACACAAGAGGAGCCTGGGAAAAACAGGCGAAGAAAATACAACAAAGTAATAGAGATGGTCATATTCCAAGGAAAAGGACTTTAACAAACCAGATACGCAAAACAAATATTCACTTGGGGAGATAATCAGGTTTTTGTGCTGCCGTTTCAAATTTAATAAATAATCCCATATTTGTTTATAATTCAAGTAATATTTTTTTATTTCAAAATATTACTTATTTATTTTAAAGTAATTTATATTGGTACAAACTTTGTTTTGCTTAGCATGAAAAGCACATGGAGTTTTGGCTGGTAACATGTTTCTACTGAGCAAAACTGTTTGTGCTAAGCAAATATTTGTGCTAACACGTTTTATGAAACTGACTCTTGGTGATCTTAAAACATGTTTAAAATGACTTCTGAGGCAAAATTATGATGATATTAGGACATTTTAATAATCAAAACATGCAAAACGTCTCCATTTTACTCTAACGTCCCACTATGATGTAACCATGGTAACCGCGCCTCACTTCCTACTCACCATCCAGGAAGTATCCTTCCTTGCAAGACTGACAGACATCGTTAGCCTCCCCATCGAAGCACTCCCTACATTCGTCGGCGCACGCTACACAGCGTCGACTCACGAGGTCGCCGTACTGCCCTGGGGGGCAGGCCTCCATGCACACATTGCCCATCAAGAACATGGGCTCCAGACAGGAGAGACAGTTGGACGCGGCGCCCTCGCAGGTGTGGCACGGACTGCTGCAGTGCTCGCACATTCTGTCCTTCGTGGCAAAATATCTACAGAGATGCCACATAGAGTAACGATGAACTTAAATGCTGCCAACGCCAGCCTTAACGGTAGTATACACCATTAGATTTCGCTGTAATTCTTTTTTAATGGATGGTTTACGGAATCCATATTTTATAGTAAATATTGTGACACTGACCCATTTAAAGTGTTGTGTTCCTAAAAGCTGGAAAAAAGGGTTGTTCTTGCAGTCTGGTTCCTTGACTTCCTTCAGACAAAATTGGGGGCAGTGTTTGAAAATAGTCAGATTTTCACAACGATTGCTGTACGGCAATCGTTTAAAAATGATACAAAATTTAATATTTCTTGAAAACCACATCACATCAGATGTCGTGATTTCACAGGATGCTTGAGACTGTTATTTACTTACAGTCAAGTAAGGTATTTCATAATAATTCTGTAGTTTTGTTTTCAAATGGTGTATACTACTTTGAAGGCCGGTATAGACATTATGCGCCATTCCTAATAGCACAGACATCTAACACCACTTGCTGGGTTGGGCTAGCTGCAATTTTTGTTTCCCAAACGACATCCAAATTGGGTGTACATAATGACATTTTGGACTTTACTCCCTGTACAAAATATTCTTCAGAGCCACAAAATAGAAAGAAAAAAAATATAATTGAACCTAATGACATTTTTGACTTAAAAAACAATTATCCTCCAAAGTCACAAAAAAAAATTAAAAAAAATTGTTAAAGGTTCATCCTATTCATTGACTTACCCTTGTCCACAATCTTCAAGACAATGCAGAGCTGAGCCAGGCCCCGAGCACTGCACGCCCGCATCCTCATCGTGGGTGCAATCCACAGTGTCCGGGCCCAGCCGGTTACCGGCGCAGGCCGCCAGCGTCTCCTCATCACCGTTGCATCGCAGCTCATCTAAGACCACGTTGCCCGTACCCTCGCCGAAGTGCGCCCTAGAGAAGGCCTGGATGGCATAGCCCATCTGGAGCTGACGGCAGATCACGTTGGCGTCATTTGCGTCAAACTCGTCATCGCAGACAGTGCCCCAAGCGCCGTTGAACATGACCTGTGCCACGGCAAGAGAGATTCAACAAAGACGGAGGCCGTGTGTTTAGCTTGAAAAAAAAAAGAGGCAATCTTGGGATCGCGAGTGCCGCTTTTTCCCACGGTTGATCCCTCAGTGTATTATGTTCTTAAAAAAGGTCAATTGTTTTGTGTTTGCAAACGACCTCATATGATACCTATATGACCTTTGAACTCCTATTTTAAAGGAGTTGTGATGAGCCCCACCTAAGAATCTCCAAGTTATACTGAAATCCAGCAATTTACAATTAAAATCGGAGAAGTTTCGTCTCTGATTTAAAATGAAAAAAATATTAAATAAATTTTAAAAAGAAAAAAGAACAAAGTGTAATTAGGAAATTCCCTTTTCCTACCTCCACTCTTCCAGCAAAGTAGTTACTACCCCCGACAAGCCTGATATCCGAGGGGCCTTTCTTGACATACATGTTGTCATCGCACGCTGCCACGCATGCCCCAGCCTGTAGGTACAGAGGTGTGTTGCAGCTGGTGCAGTGGTCAGCACTGACGCTACAATCCTGACAATCCCCACTAAAAACAGAACGAGAGAGAGAAAATAATTGAGAATGAGGTGTAAATGAGGACTATTAGTTCAATCTGCGCTTGACTGTCAAGTGAATTCTAAAATTTTGATATTATTTTTGTACACACCTTATTCAGGCGGTTCACACTAGACGCGAACAAACAATTTGTGACGTCGCAAAAAAGATGGTGACATCCAGGCCCGTACGCAAGATTTGTTATGGGGGGGTGCGAATTTGTACTGATGGGACCAAAAATGGAACCAAAATTATTTGTACGCCCGTAACGTTATTTCTACATCAAAATACCATTATTTACACCGGGAAATGTGGACCTTTTGGTAATTTGGGCCTGACATCCAACAGCAAATGTAATGATTTCACAGCAAATTTGTGACGTCAAACAGCAAATTTGTCACGTCACGGCAATTTTGTTCGCAAAAGATGAACACATTTTAATTTTTCAAAATTAAAACAACTGCCGCAAACAGTGTTTTTACTGGAATGACCTGAAATATACAAATCTCATAAATAAAGAGAAAAACCCACTATTTTACAAATACTGTTAAGAATGAAATATCAGGCACTACTTTATCTGATTTTAACATTTCAAACTTCGGTGAAATTTCTCAGTGAATGTTTCGCAACGTCAAATTCACATCGCATTGTTTCCTCCACATCAGAAAGATTTTTAGTTTTTTGTTTTAATAACAAGATGATCCGAACCTGCATGGCTGACAAATCCTGTCTCCATCGCCATAGTAACGATCAGGGCAGGTCTCCAGACACTTGTTGTCTTGGCTTAGATACCGGTCGTCGGGGCAACTGACGCAGTTGTCGGCCGTGTTGGTGCAGGTTGCACAGGCATAGGAGCACCTGCCGCATGTCATGTTGTCGGCGGCGACGAAGAAACCATCGGAGCAGTCTGATTTCTGGATGCAAATGTTGGACGTCACTGGGCCGGTACATACAACCCCTGTTAACAAAATAAATGATGCAGTGGCTATTATTACGGCAGCCGTTACGTGATTTAACTGCTAATGTTAAGGCATGGCAGTCAACCGTCTAGTTCCCTGACCTAATAGTATTCAACGTCAGAATCTTTAGCTGCTGGAACCAGACTATCAACTGAATAGTTCCCCGTCTTTATTTCCCTTTTAAAAAAATCCTCTATTTACATTTTTTTTTCCAAAAAAACCAACCTGAAAACAACTTTCACATACATACAATGACTTCTAATGACCTCTAAATGACCTTTGATCTCAGCAATCTGATGATAAATTGTGTCTTCCCACCCAAGGGTCACGTTAAGGCATTTACCTGCATCCTCATCATGTTGGCAGTTGTGGATTCCCATTCCGGAATGGTCACATTCCAGGAGTGATCTCTCGTCGCCCGTGCATTCTACGTTGTCCAGGACAATTTCCCCTGTCCCCTCACCGTGGCTGCAAAAAACACACAACGGTACATGTGTGTCAGGTCACAAGATCAAATCAGACGTCACAATAGATTTTCTGGCTGCGATTTTGCAAAAGTTAAATGCATTCCAACTCCGCGAATTTTCAGAGTGAATGATTCTTGGCGTCAAATTCACATCATATTTGCTTTCGCGTGAAGTATGAACCAGCTTTGATTCTACGGATTAATTCGGGTCTACACCAGAAAATCGGCATTGCCTGGCTTGACTAACCTGGCTTGTTCTGTGGCCTTGACTGCCCTGCCTAGACCCAGCTGAGCACACACCACGGTAGCTTCCTCCAACCCCCACTCATCGTCGCACACAGTCCCAAACTGACCACCATGAAGGACCTCCACGCGCCCCTCCAGAGGCGAAGCGCCACCGACCAGACGGATCGTGTCGGTCAGAACCAGTTTGTAGCCGTCGCACAGCGGGACGCAGATGTGACCTGACCAAGTCAAGAAAACAATTTTTTTTTATTTCTTAAAAGTGAAAGTTTGGAACAAATATTTGTAGAAATATATCAAAAACTTTGCTTAAATGCATATTGCTTTAACAATGTTTCATAAAAAAAGTTTGAAGTCCGTTGATGTTTTTGACCCAATTTGTGTATATAATATTACCTTTACGGGTTCTTTTCAATAAAAACTCTGCAAGGTGTCTGCAGAATTCTGAAGAATTTTGCCATTGCTAAGGGCAAACTGTCTGCGAACTCTGCGGACAGATGTTAATGCATGACTAACCAAATGAGACCGTAACTAAAGATAACATTGAGGCAGCAGAATCGCCATGAGTCTGTAACGGCCAAAATAACTGAATTGGTTCCCCTTTCCTTTCAGATATTCAATTCAGAAGAATGACAGACAAACCTTCTAGGATGAGTTCGCCGTTACAACTGGTGCAGTAATCAGGATTGGTTGCACAAGTGGCACACAGGTCATTGCAAAGAACGCAAGTGCTGTTTAAACCGTCTGGGTGGTACCCACTACGGCACTCCTCGACACACTGGTTGACCAGCAGCAGGGTACCAGGCTGGCACTGCAGACAGCTGTACGTAGGCTGGTTCACGCAGCGCAAGCAGTCTTGGTGGCAGGGGAGGCAGTGGCCAGTTTCCGCATCGGCAAAATAGCCTTGAGGGCAGGCGGTGACGCACTCACGAATACCCGGACCTTGAAGGAAAAAAACAAACACCAACAATCTATAGACGCATCTTAGAACGAGTAGAACTCCATCATGCAATGCAGAACACATATTGCAAGTAATTAGCTTTCATTTGCATTTAAAAAGCCATTCCTTTAACCCCGACTCCCTACCCCATTTTTCTTACACATAACCTGAATCCTGCAAAATCCCGCAATTCCAAAGTGTTATATAAAACTCCATTTAACCGGAATCCTGCAAAATTCCTCAATATTTAGTGCTGGTGACCACTGCCTGAATCCTGCAAAACATGGAACAAACAGCTGCTAAGTGCCCTATTACAACAAGGGTCTGCACACATGACCCTTGGTATGCAAACGTTTCCTATCCTTGACACATAACTTCACCTTGGCTGAAGCTCTATGGAGAATGTGCATAATTTTTAAAATACGCAAGTTTTTGGACAAGAGCGCTACAGAAAAAGTAATTCATGCATTTGTCACTTCTCGCCTTGACAACGGCAATGCCCTTTTCTATGGTCTTCCGCATAACCAGATTGCTCGTCTCCAACGCCTCCAAAACACCGCAGCCCGCATGGTTACACTCTCTAAAAAATCCTGTTCCATCACCCCCATCCTGGAACAACTTCATTGGCTCCCTGTCTCTCAACGAATAATCTTCAAGCTTATGCTAATTGTCCACAAAGCACTCAATGGCAAGGCTCCCCATTACATCTCAGAACTTCTTCAAGTTTACACTCCATCAAGGAACCTACGATCCAGCAACATGCTTCTCCTCAAGGAATCCAAGTCACGACACTCGTGGGGCGACAGACGTTTTTCTGCAGCTGCACCACACATCTGGAACTCTTTACCGCTTAATCTTAGATCTTGTCTGTGTACAACAAAATTCAAATCACTTCTCAAAACTTATCTCATGTCTCAGGTTTTCAAGAACTAATTTATTTGTTCCTCTCATTTGTTATTGTTTCTTTCAAGTTAAATATTACTTTGTTTGTTTTTTAGGGTCTCTGCGCCTTGAACACCCAGCAGGGTGGATATGTGCGCATTACAAATCTTATTATTATTATTATTATAAAGCACAAGCAGTGTGAAAGTACAATGTAACAAATAACCTTAATCCTACAAAATCCTCATTTGGATAAATACCCAAGTAACCTCAATTCTGCAAAAATTACCCAGCATTAGTTTAGGACTTATGACCTGGATCCTGCATTATCCTTTAGTGGCAAAAACCCCAAACGCCCTCAATCATGCAAAATTCTCTGATGCATCAATTTTCAAATGCCCTCAATCCTGCAAAATCTTGCATTTTGCAAAGATGGCTTTGGAGGATTTGAGATGGTTAGGTTTAATCTTTTGTATACTGTCATGTGAGTCTGAAAATCGTAATACTGCACAAGACGTTACATGAAGTATAGCCAGTCATCCTTGTATTATCCATCTAAACCATTCTCAGTGACTCAAGCATCTAGCATTTCATGTATATGGAACTACACGGAGCTAGCAATGTTTCTAGAAAAATGTTTTATAAAGAATTTAGTAATTTAGCAATTTAGCAACAACAGGTACCGGTAACTACGCCCCAGGCTAGTTGGCTGCTAAGTTAGCAAGGTTTTAAGCAAATCGGCCAAGGATATTGTAGGTTGTACGTACCTGAGCATCTTAAGGCCACGTCTTTAAAATGGTTGCAGTCATTCTCTCCCCACTCGTTGTGTCGGCACTCCTCAAGACTCGACTCGGTTCCTCGGCAGAAGACATTGTCAAGCCAAATGATGCCCTGCCCGGGTTGGATCTGCGAGTCCGACTGCACCACCAGCACCGACTTCGCACGGCCTATGGACACATCACAATCAAAATATTTTGTTTTTGCTTTTTTAAATCCCTGGTTTTGTCTTCGTCTAAAGGCCGGTTCATGCTCGGTGCGGAAGCGGTCGTGAGTGTGAATTGATGACGTCAGGAAGAGTTTTCATGCTGCAAATTTGCAAATGTTGAACACATTTCAACCACAGCAAACTTTTGTTAGCGATTGCTTTGTATAAGCGCCAAATTCTCTTCACGCCAGCATTCGCATTACCCAGTTCGCGCCGGGATTATTTTCACATCACCGAGCTGAGGCGGGTTCAAGCCGATGGTACCGGGAAGCACACCCACGCATTCCGGCCTTGCTCGCTGCTGACAGACATTTCTGGCCTTGCTCGTGACGTGTTTATGCGTCATCCGCATAAACACCGTAGATGGCACATAGCAATTGGTTTTGATAATTAAAACAAAGCAAAATAAACTGACAGAGGGTAGAATTATCAGAATAAATATTTTGTTATAACCCCCCCCCCCCCCATCCGACATACAGAACAAAATCTCATTCAGTCACCAATAATGACAGCTCAAAAACACACCAAATGTGTCACAATCACTGCCGGGTAATTACATGAAAGTGTAGACTCCAAATACTGACAGGTACTGGGTGTTGTCAGAAATATGCAAATCTGTCACGTTGACACCAACTGTCAATAAAAGTGCATGCGACCTCCATCTACTGTTCGGGGATATTATTGGAGAAATGTAAATAGTTTTTGTTTCCTGCAGATGTATTTAAAGCAAAGTTATAAAAACTGCTTTTAATAAAATGAAATAAATACGGAGAGCAGTGGTCAAATAAACGGTTACGGTGTGCGGCTTTATGTGCCGTGGTAAGTGGGTTCGAACCCCTATGAGAAACATGGTGTTGTGTTCTTAGGCAAGACACTTTGCTACAATTGCTTCTCTCCCTACACAGGAGTACAAATGGGTACCTGTGACCTTTAAGACCTATATAAGAACCACATCATTATTTTTATTACTACATTTCTAGTCTTGGTACCCGTAAATGACACCGTTGCAGCACCTTTTAATTGTTCAAATATTTTACCAATTAAAATGTAAACAGCGCCCCCTACAAGTCACGCGCATAGTGCACACCTGCATATCCGTTACAGCAAGAGATACAAATTCACTATGCGTATCCCACCACAGCCACCCACCAGTCAATTAATGTATGGCATAGCATAATTAGTTGGAATGATGCAATCACTGGGAGATATTGCAAGTGTGGAATACCGGTACATGTACATGTACATGTACATGTACAAGCAATTTGTTTTATTGGCAGAAATATGTGGGTGCAGTAATACAATGTTGAACACACACATGCTAGAGGTGCAAAGGTACTATTGAATGCCAACGAGCCAGTCAATGAATCCGATTTAACGTTCCAACAAAAGACTTGGCACTTGTAACAAGTTGTTGCATTCTTCTGCAGGTGCATTCCAATAAATATAGTCTCGTTTGTGAGTTAGGTAGCCAGTAAAAAAAGAAAAAAAGAAACTAGGCCATTGATATTATAATATACTCCACACTGCAAATTAACACTGTAAGTTCGATTTTTTTTGAAGGGGGGGGGAAGTTATTTTTATACTCTGTAACCTATTTTAACCAGTTCGCAATTTTTTTTTACATGAATTGTGAGAATTTAATTTTAACTACTGGGAATTGATTCATAGCTGTGCCGTTAAACAATTGCATCATCATTTGACGTGACGAATCTATTTATAGCACTTGCTTCTACATAGTTAAGCTTGAGTGAGGTACATGTCACATGTACGGAGATGACTGTGACTTTGACATTAGTAGCAACATCTCGGATATTCTTCGTTAGAGAGCCTTCCTTATTGCATTAGCTATTGCATCATCGTGTTTGAGCATGGGGTCATAAATGTGAAATGTATTTTGTTTTCCCTTTTGAAAATTTCCACGAATGACATTCAAAACTTTCTCTTTCATCGTTTTAGTAGTTATACCGTGTACTTTGTTAAGTTGGTTACGAATTTACGATTCCAGAATCTAGAATCGGTTCCTGACATCAACGTTCCAATGCACAGCCCAAAACTTATGTGTTCTTATGTAAATGCATACATGCTCGATTCAAATTACTTGATTCGGAGGTCAAAGGAACAATTCACCCCAAACTGTTTTCGGACTCTGAATCTGTGACTTATAAATGCAGTCAGTGTTTTAGCCCTTACCGAGGTTGAGTTGATTGCAGGACACAGTGGCTGTAGTCATTGACCATTGGTCACTACAGACAGACCCCCACTGACCATCATAAAATACCTGTGAATCAGGAGAGAAAAAAACAATTAACAAGGCATTAATATATGCATTTCCATGTATTTTTAATAAAATACTTTTTTAAAGATATTTATATATTAAATAAATTTCTTTAAAATTCTTTTAATTGTTTTTATAGTTGTGTATTGTATGTTTGTACGTGTATTTTGTTTGTGTAGAGAGCCTTTTATATAGTGATTTAATTCTCAGGCCAGTCTTAATATAAATGTCTATCTGTTTCATTGTCTGTCTGATAATAAATAAATAAATAAAATAAATTAAAAAAATCAACTAAAACTTCAGAAAACACCTTACAAAAATGTGTAAAAGCAGACAAGAAACTTGCAGTGGAATTCACAAAATTAAGAAATTGCGCAACAAAAATTGCACGTTTTGGTTCCAAGTTGCCAAATATTTACATGCGGCAACACAAGAGGGCGCTTTTTTTACCCAGCAAAGACTTGAAATTACAGATGACGGAAAGTTCAAAAAAATGTTTCAAAAATTCAAAAATTTATTTTTCTTTGGTTTTTAGTTGTCGAGTTGTATTTTAAAAATATACGGATGATAATAAAATTGAGCTAAAAAAAATTGTGAAAATAAAACAATGTATCACAACTTCTAATTGTTTGAAACAGAAAAGAGAATTTTGGCGTCTGCCTGGTCTGTCGTCAAGTTTCTTGTATTTGTTCGGCCTAACGTGTGTGGCAAACAACTTTTGGTCATGCGTTTTCGCGCGTTTGACAGAATTTGTTTTCGGTCAAAGCTACGATGTCAGAAACGGCTCTTGGTTGGGACGGCCAAAAGGCAACCCAGTCACTACCCAGTCACTACCCAGTCACTACCCAGTCACTACCCAGTCACTACCCAGTCACTACCCAGTCACTACCCAGTCACTACCTAGTCACTACACAATAAAGTTCCAAGGTCTAAGAATTCTGTTTCTCAAAAACCACTGTCTGCAGTTACTACTTGTCGTTCTTACCTCCAATCGGCCCTCAAATTGGTCCCTGCCACCAACCAATCGGATCTCCTCGCTGCTGGGTATTTTACTTTGGTTGGCTGGTGCGAGTAGCATGGAGGTTGGACAACTGTTTATGCACTGACCATTGTTCAAAATCTGTATCACAGAAAATAAAATACAAAAATAAATAACACATTTTGAGAATTTTCATTTTAACCAGTTCGCGTCGGAGGACGTATATATACACGCAAAGTTTTTCCGAGATTCAGAACGGATGATGCATAAAAACGCCACGAGCAAGGCCGGAAATATCTGTCAGCAGCGAGCAAGGCCGGAAATGCGTGGGTGTGCTACCCGGTACCATCGGCCTGAACTCGCCTCGGCTTGGTAATGTTCAAATAATCCCAGCACAAACTGGTTAAACAGATAAAATACTAATTCCCAAATTCATCAAGCATGAGCAAATGTTGTACCGGTATATATTATCGTTAATGGTATTTTAATTTAATTGCAATATAATTAACCTTTTTGTTAGTTTTGTTTTGTTCTACCTTTGGCGCTCTGCATGTCGTACACACGATGGTGAACTCTTGGTTGAAACCACAGGTCAAGCACTGCTCCGAGCAAGACTGGCAAATGTAGGATGTCGGGTTGCCATAGTAACTGTGATCGCATTCCTCCTGACAGACACCAGTCTGGTTGTACATGTCGGGCTCGCAGCTTTGTACACAGGATGACCCCTAAAACAACAATATCGATTATTGATTAGCCAAGTATTTGTATTTGTATTGTATAATTTTATCAGCATTATTGATTAGCAGAAAATAGAATAATCCTTAAAAAAAAGTTTTAACTTTAATTCCCTAGGCCCTTTTGGCTAAGAGCCAGCTTCGATCCTGCAAAATCCTCCAATTGCCACCATTGAATTTGATCAGTGGAGGGATTACCACTGCCTCAATCCTCCAAAATCCTCCACCAATCACTGTACGGGTCGAGTGCGGTTGACAACATCAAGGCCTAGTGCAGGGAACTATTATTATGCACATAAACAATGCTGTGTACATCCTTCGAACTCAACACAATACATCCTCCAAATTCACCAGACACTTTTTTGCCATTCATCCTCAATCCTCCAAAATTGTCCGGAAGATTTACAGGGATTGAGAGGTGTTAGTGTTAAGAACACCTTTGAAATCCATATTGAAAGAAAAATGGTCTACACGTATTCACTTTTTTTTAACGTGATATGAAAGTAACATAGCAATTCTGAAAACCAGTCAAAAAAATACATGTTCCCTACAGTGGAGTGGACACACACAAAAATCAAGTTAATGTGTAAATTAGGAAACAATTATTCACACATTTGTTGAGTGGCCAACTTTCTCAGGCTGCAGATCTCAACACAAATGTAAACAAAAAATGTGATGCCAGAATGCAAACAAAATATTTAAACAACCTTTCTACTTCAAATTCTAAACACATTCCTTTTTAGGCATTCTACTTATATGATTATGAGGCTTTAAAGCAATGATTTCACCACAGTTATCTGTACTTAGCCACAGCAATGTGATGAATGCTGAATGATCGCTTTGATTTAAAGGGGCATCCTGTTGAAGATCTGTGGAGCAAACTTCAATGTAGATGTACATGTACGAGGTGCAATGCTGCAGCGTTTCATGTACTGTACATACTCATCTTGGAGAAAACATTACCGAAGACATACTCTCAAAATGTTGCGTCTGTCTGTTTGTCTCTCTGTCTGTTAGCAGGATTATGAAACTACTGGAGGGATTTTAACGAAACTTGGTGGGTAGATAGCTTATGGGTCAAAGATGATTCCTTTAAAATTTCAGATTTCTAGGAATTTGGATCACTTTGAATGATTTTTTTGTGGGAGATTTTGCATTTTTTGCAGTCGGGATGGAGTCTGCACTCTACCAAGTGTCCTTTTTCCAGTTATTATATGCGCCCATATGTGCGAGATTGCTTTTAATATACTTTTCTGAGAGCACCTTTTAAAAACTCAACAACTGTGCAGCTGAACTAATCAAGAATGAAATACCACGCATAACACGTCTGTACCAGATACATGTATGTCTCCAATATACTGGTTCAGACGGCGACGTGGTTCAAAAGTTCAACTCTCGGGCTTGAATAAAAATGATGCAATACAGTTGGGGGTCTTATTAAGTGCAGGCATGCGGTTTGTGTAATGCACACACCACGTGGGAGCAACTTAACTGACGAGAAACAAAACTTGGCAAGGTTCGCAAAGTACATTCTAGTGGTATTGTTAGACGGAATAGTCCCAACTGGTACAGAGTAGTTCAGAAATCCCAACTATAATTGGGACTGTCCTCCCCTCGTGATCCCCTACCCCTCCCCCAACACAACAATTTGGATCCCTTCCCCCAGGACAGATACACACCTTGAGTACTTTTCCGTTGTGGCAAGATTCGCAGTTGTCGTTCCCCGTTCCGTTTTGGCACGTCTTGCAGACAGACACATCGCAAAGTTCACAGCGGTTGCTAGCCGTATTGCCGTACTCGGTCGGCCCGCAGGAATCAACACAACGCAAGCCCTGAAATTTAGTCAAAAAAGGAGAAACATAAACTGTGATGGTAATTTTTATATCACCGATTTTTAGGATTTTATAATTTTTAATCCCAATAGAAAAGGCTTGCAATTTTGTTCTTTCTAATTTCACTAAACTAAAGACAAGCCAAAACTTGTGTAGCTTGTCGTCAATAATGTCAATAATTTAGATGGGATTTTGGGAATGGGGGAATATCAATTTAAATTTAGCAAATAAGCGTCCAATTTATTTAATCAATGCGTCATTTAGTTTAGCGCAAATTTGAATGCTGTCCAAAATCATCATTTAATTTCATTTTATGAGTGAACAATAGTACTCTTGCCTCATGTAATTCAAACAAAATAAACCAACCAATTAATATCATTCAAACAGAATTCACATTGGAATCATTGGAATCACATTGGATCAAATACAGTCCAGTAAAATTAAATGGACATAAAATATAAAAATATTGTTGCATCATTATCAAAACAATGTGAATCACCTTTCTTGTTCAAGCTTAATGTAATTACTAGTTTTGTTTTTTTAAGTCTTACATAAACATGTATATCCGCAACAGTTTTACTAAAGCACTAGCCAAGACCAAAATAAAGATCAGATATTTCTGTCTACTTGAAATTTCCGTCCCTTGAAATTTGTCTCTATTTACTGTATGAGTCGATCGTATTACACGTACATGACACAAATATCCACGGTTGTCATGGCAACGAATGATGTAATGCTCCGGGAAACCACAAACATCTGCACTGATAACACACAACTGCTTTTTTTTGTATAAAAATCTCACAAGAAAATATTATAGAAAATTCAATGTCCGTATAAAAAAGAATATATTTTTAAAAAATGACTTAATATTATCTGTAATGGAATCAGGACCACAATATGAGATGGAATTTACAATTTCAATTTGTATGCTTAAAAAAAAAAACGAGCAGAATTTCCCTAAATAAATCAGCAATTTTGACAAAATTGCATGGAAAAGTACAAAAGAACAAAAAAGACCAAACTGTTTTAGAGATTTGTTGACACTAAGGTTGCCATGGTTACCACACATGGTTGCATAAGGATGAACAAGTTTCTCTTCAGCTTACCTAAATTGCTATATCTTGTTTGTCAACATAACGTTTTATTTGATTTGTTTTCTAAGAACATTACACAACAATCTACCATTTTCGACAAAAAAAAAACAAAAAAAAACTGCCTCCCTAATTTTGTTTGTAATCCCAGATGATAAACTACAGTATTTTATTTATATGTGTAGGTAAGTAATAATAACCATTAAAAACTAGAAATTGAAATGAAACCATAAACCTAGATTCTGGACTTCCAGGTTGGTTGAGACCATTTGCTGCTAAATGCACGTAAAATACTTCCCAACTCCTTTTTTCACTCTAAAAACACTCTAAGGGAATTAGGGTAAAAAATATGTACTGGAATAACATGCGAATATTCAAGTTTAGAACACTAAAAAAAAAAAATCTGATTTGTATTTTATAGAATTGTCTGTATTTCCAATTCGGAGAACTCCCCATCCCCCAGATTTAATCAACACACAATCTGGTTTCATATCTTATTTATAATTTCAACTCAATTTTTTTTTCAAATTAATTATCTCAGGTTTTCCCTGAAGAGAATTCATTTTGAAAAACCAAATGTATTTTTTTCAGATTTTTGTCAAACTAAGTCAAACATGTATTGGCATGTTCAATAACTCTAATTTAATTTGTAAAATATCAATCTCAATTATTTCACCCACGTTTTGTTCTTTTTATTGTTAATGTTATCAGCAAATGTACCAGTCACAAGTTAGAGGTTAACATTGGGGTGTGCTGTCTGGGATGGCTATAGTTTCTTTTTCAATTCAGACGGATAAATGTCAGACAATTGAATAAGCTGCTGTTGGCAAACTGAATGCGACACATCACTAATGTGTAACGAGTGCAGAAAATAATTCCCCATCGTGCAAATATCATGTGGTTGGACATACATACAAAACTACTTCTGTGTTGGTGCATATGTTGCAAAAATATTAATTGAAAATTCTGGATAAAAATACAAAGTTATGAACAATTCCTATTTCACTGCAATAGGAAAATCTGTTTGGCATTCTCGAAAACCAAAAATATAAACGTCTCCTCGTATTTCTAAAATGTTAAATTTCTAAAATGAAAATGTTAAAGTTTCAATCAAAGCACCTCAATTTTGTGGAAGTTTTACATCAACATTAACACTATCGTTTAATATTTCTATCATTATTTGTTCATTTGAATGCAAAAAGCCAAGTTGGGTGGATTTAAATTTTTGTCTATAAAATTACAAATTTGACAAACTCAACTAAAATATTGTCCAACATTTGGTTGTCTACAGAATTTTACTTTACGGATATACACCATCTGCCACATTAAGAATTAAATAAATAATAAACAAATATTTGTATATTAATTTCCTGATCTGTGTGCACATGCGTATATTATCATGTCAGTTCGCAATCTCTGACATAGCCATTACTTGGCACCTTGCCAAAGGATGCAGTCCCAGACAGTGCTCCTGCATAGCCATTTACGGACCACCTTACGTTCGTCTGGCATTGTGCCAAGAAACCCGAAGACATCCAATGTACCACAGCTCTTCTAATAATAATGCCCTCTGCGGAGGTCAATAAACTTTGGCAAGGCAAGCAGTCATATTCATGTGGCTGTAGTGCGTCATCAGCAATGTGGTTTCTTTTGTTGGTAAGCCTGGGGGGGGGGGGGGGGGGGGGGGGGTACCAAGTGCACATTATGTTTGCACTGAATGCATAATATGGGAGACAGTGTACTGGTCCATGTACCAGGGCATGCAGTACTGACAACCGATTTGACAGTAGCAGTTAAGGAGCCTTTACAAATGCTGTTTTTAAACAATATTTATGAGGCGTTATGGCAGAATGAGAGGGTAATGGGCAGAGGCCTTGTGGAGAAAACCTGCAAAATAATGACTAATGGAAGATTTTTATGATTTTCAGATTTATTGATATTTGTAATCTTAAGTACTTGTATGTATATTAGAAATAGTATGAAAGTAGAAAACAAAAAGTGTTGTTAACCAGTTCTCGCCGGGATTATTTTAACAACACTGAGCCGAAACTTGATTTGAAGCGGGTTCAGGCTGATAGTACCCGAAAGCACACCCGCGCATTTTGCAGCCTTGCTCGCTGCCAACAGACATTTCCGGCCATGCTCGTGGTGTGTTTATGCGTCATCCGTTTTGAATCTGGAAAAAACTTTGCGTGTATATACGTTTATATACGTCATCCGGCGCGAACTGGTTAAGGAAAAAATCTGATCATGTACACAACTCGAAGCTTTAAAGGCTTTTTTCTCAACATTTTGTTAGAGTTAGGGTTCATCCTTTGCCTACCTTGAGAAACTTGGAGGCTTTGCAGCTGGTACACTGATCGGCGACAATGTCACAGCTCAGACACTCTGAGGAGCATACGGCGCATTCGTAGTCGCTATTACTGGGGAGGTAATAGCCAAGGCCGCAGGAGTCCACGCAACGACCCGTCGCTCCTTGGTGAGAAAGATTTAACAATGTCAAAAGAACTTATCTCAAAGAGTTAGGGCCAGTATGTACATCGTGCGAATCCGCACATTTTGTGATGTCACAAAAAAGTTTTCGTACTGCAAATTCGTAAAGGTCAAAAACATTTCTGGTTTATGACTATATATTTATTTACAGTTTTATTTAACCAGTCTAGTGCCCTGAAGCATCGAGCTATAAAAAGGTATTTACAAAATGTGGCATTTGCAGCAGATATAAGACAGAGGGAAATCCCCCCAGCCCCACTTCTTTTGTTCAAACGGCTCAATTTCATGGCTCTGCTTACCGTTAGCGAACAAATCCCTGCTTTCTGTAGCAATTTTGGCTTCTACGCATGCGCACTCGTACATCCCGTAAGTAAGGATTCTGTGCTTACAGGGTTAGCGCCTAATTTTTCTGCTGGTGTTGTAAGCCTGAATTGGTGATCGTGTATAGCGCGGATTAATTATGGGGTTAGCAGAACCATGAAATTGGGTCCTGGTCATTTTTGACAAATTTGTTGTGGCAGGAGGAAGAGTAAGTGATGGCCAAATAAATTACATAATTTTTTTTTTATTTGAGAGGTGGGGGGGGGGGGGGGGGGGGGGGGGGGCGGGGGTTACATCAAAAAATCACTGGTTGTCGAAAACATAAAAAGTTTGAAAAGACTAAGTACATTTTTAATTGTGAAAAAAAAAAAAAAAATTGAATACAAACATTCCAACTGCCATTTCCAAATTTCAAATTCGAGTCACTCTCCCCACAAAAAAATAATGCGAGTTTTGCTATGCAAAGCAAATTTTGACAATTAAACATTTTCTATAACTGCCCCTCCCGAGTTCTCCAAATAAGCTCGCTACATTCTCTGAAACTGACCCCCAAATAACCTTATCCTTCCTGTTTCCACGTTACCAGGAGATGATTATTGAAATGTTGGTGCCTTTGAATTCTGAAATTCCACGACAGAAAAAAAAAACAGCCTTTCTTTTGTCAAGTTGCGTGTTAGATAACAGTGGCAGCTCTTTCAAGCTAGTGGACAGTAACACTGGGTCTTTGGCACTTTGTACTTTTTATACAGAGCTCAAAATGCTTTAAGTACTAAGGCACTTGCGGTTAGTACTTCTCTTTTATCTGATCGACAGCCTACCCCCCCCCCCCCCCCCCCCTCTAAATTAATTCGAAAAGGAATTGTGCATGACAACTTTGTTCATTGATCGATCGGTATAACCCAACAGACGAGTTTTGTGCAGTGAATGATGCAATCAACTGTTTAGTCTGCTTGGCAAAGTTGTAACGAGTTACTGGTTTTTGTGACTCGAGTTTATAGGGAAGTGACTCGAGTTGAGCCTATTGGTCAAGATGTTGAGTCAAGTCAAGTCACAGTGTATAGTTGAGTTGAGTTGAGTTATGAGTCAAATATATTTATACTCTTGTATAATAAATAATCACAAGAAAAGTACTTTTTTGCCTTTTGAAGTAAGAAATCATCTGAAATCAATGATGAAACCACAAATTGGAAAATACATTCCTGGTACTGTTCCAGTGTAGTTTCTTGTGCAATATACACGGTGAGAGTCCGTGACCGGTTTATTTTGTACACAATAAGCGGTCGCTTTACTGTACTATATTTGTAACGTGACGTAAACATAAATTTAGTACCTTAAATCATGACAAATATTTTCCCTAAAGTTTTGTTTTTATTTTTGGGACCTGAGTGTTATTAGCCTTCACTCGAGTCGAGTCGAGTCTTTTGAAGTGGAACTCGAGTCGAGTCGTTTGCCTGCAGTGACTCGAGTCGTGTCAGCAAAAATGTGATTCAACTTGAGTTGCTGACTCAATACATTTACATCTCTGTACGCACGATCTAGCTCTGAATCCTCTCTACGCATTGAGGCGATTGAGCACATGCGACGAATGTCGTTCTTCCAATTTTGTAGGCAGAAGAGCTATTTTACGACTAAGCTATCAACAATTTCCAACAAAAGTAATCCAAATCCAACTAGTTTTATTCATTAAACTAGATTCTAAAGAATATAAAAAGAAACAGTGTCACTAAAGCTCAATTGATCGGACTACAACCAAAATGACACATACATAACATGGATTGTATAGACTACAGACAGACTACATGTACGTACAGAAATAGTGACTACATAGTCTTTTTCTGAACTATGTTAAGGCGAGAGAAAATAGTTGAGGCCGGCAGAATGCAGTTGCCATAGATCGTGTGGAACCAGTTGAATTCAAACTTAACTTCAAATCCACTCTTGGACCAAGACTCAAGTTTGGGAACATTTCTATTTTTAGCACTTACCGGGATGGGTGAGGGTGGACAGTAGAGGGCCCCAATTGGTGGCTGGAAGATGTTGCCCGGGGAAACAGACACCATGGTAACAGGAGGAATTTAGCAGAAGCCAGCGGGCAGCATACATGGATGGCATATATGATGTAGGAAGGGGTGGGTGGGGTAGGGTTTAGAAAGGGAAAGAGTTGACAAAATGTGGGGAGGAATATAAAATAATTTGATTTAGATTTGATGTTACTACTAGTATTGTAGACATTTTACCAGCATAGTGCATCAAATAAGCAACCTCCGAAAGAAAAAGTTGAAGAAAAAAACCCACCCCAGAATCAATTGTTCTATGCAAAATCAACTTTAATTAAATGAATGCACAAAATAAGATGAATATTGAGGAAAACTTGAATAAAATAAATTAAAAAGACCACAACCCAACATCGATACATGTATCTGTTTGGTGACAAGAGGATATAATCTAAGCTCATACATGCAAATTTTGTTTGTATTGGTGACGTTTTTTCGCGATCGCCCCCCGTCGAATTACAGGATATCTAGTGCAATCATTTTGCTGTATGCCCAAAATCATTATTTACTTTCAAATAAGTAGAATATTTATTAATAATTTGGTAGTATTTTTGTCTTTGATATCTGCAAATGGTGTATCCTACCTTTAAAGCGAACCTGCATGTAAAGTTTTGGTATTTTTGTGGGAGCCCTAAAGTGCTTTTATTACGACTGTGCGATCACCTGCAATTTGGCACAATTGAAAAAGACACTAGGGTACCAGTGTTTATAATTGGGAACAGCTAACATAGCTGGATAGCTCATTTGATAAGGATGCACTACCCTAATTGAAGGGAAAATTTCTACGCGAGCTCATTAGCATGAAATGTGCCCCCACAATTTTTTTTTTAAGAGGCCGGTTGGTAAAAAAAGTGGTGAGATTGTGTAAATATAGCCTAGGATCAACTCCCTGGTTTTTGAGCTTCAATCTGGGGGCAGACTTGACACAATTACGGTTGGAAAATGGGTCCTAATTGCCCTAGAACGTGGAGGGATGCCATTGGTAAAATGGCTGCTTACAGGCTCGGGAAGTATCAATTTTCGGGAGGCGAGTTTCTTTTGGTGTGAATAAATAAAAATGTAATTGGCTAACCCACACAAAATTGAAAAGAAATGGAAAGATAAAGGCCAAGACAATAATCTGATTGCTGTTTGAGAAACCCCAGTTATGTCAATTTGCATGAAACTTGGTCCTGAACGTTGTTGATTTTACACTGTTTTCAATGGGACTTGAATTAGGCTAGTGCACCCATAAAGGACTTGTGTATGTCCCAAGGGTCAAAGGTTGCAGGTCCCAAGGCTCAAAGGTTTCAGTTTCCAAGGGTCAAAGGTTGCAGTTTCCAAGGGTCAAAGGTTGCAGTTTCCAAGGGTCAAAGGTTGCAGGTCCCAAGGGTCAAAGGTTGCAGGTCCCAAGGGTCAAAGGTTGCAGGTCCCAAGGGTCAAAGGTTGCAGGTCGCAAGGGTCAAAGGTTGCAGGTCTCAAGGGTCAAAGGTTCCAGCCCCACTCTAATTAAATTTATGTGTACAACCAAAACTCAAACCACACACAATGAAAATCACAAAACCACACACACAAAAACTGTCTACTGGCAATTTGTGAAAGTTCACACAAAACACATTGTATGCAGGGGCGCGTGGAATATTTTCTATAATTCGAAGCTTAAATTATGCCAAAATTGATTGCGTCTATCGATAAACTTAATCCAGCCGTGAAAAAAACCAACTGCATCAATATTTAGGCAAGTGGCTTTGTGTGCATTCCATGCACCCCCCCCCCCCCCTCCTTCATTCCAAAAGCGGGCACCTTTATTTACAAACAGTTTGCACAGGAAGTGGTTAGGGTTCATAGAGAGGTTAGTGGTAAAACGCTTCGTCCCCATGGTGTACATGACCACACCAAACAGCAGCTGGTGGTACACAAAGTCTGATCGTAGTCTGATCGTGCATGAAATGAAATTTCTGAGGCATTTGTGGTGTTCTTTTCTTTCCACTATTTATGTGACTACATGTACCGGTAGTTCAGTGCCCATTCAATGTGCCTGTTCAGAATGGGTGAACTGCTTGGCCTCGGTAGACCCGCTAACGTGGCGGTCTACAGTGTGTAGCATTTTGTGGCGGTCTATACCGCCACGTTTACGAGTCTAGGACAAGGGTATTGCTGGTTTTTTTTAAGGTATACTCAAACTTCTAAATCACAAACACATTAAATTGTACAAAAGATAATTCTATAGTGGTCATTCTGAGAATAATGTTTGGTTGTCCGTTCCCAATTCTTTCCTTAATTTACAATTAAATAAATATGGCTGTTTATTTTTGAATAATTGAGTATTTGAATATTCAAAAATGCACTTGGCCAAATATTCAAAATAATTTAAAACTCAAATTGTACACATGTCAGCTGCAGATTTTCCGTCCTCACTGGTCACAAGTCGAATCCAAAGCGCGTCAGTTAACCAGTTTGCACCGGGATTATTTTAACATCACTGTGCCGAGGGATTATTTTTAACGAAACTAGATCAGAGGCGGGTTCAAGCCGTTGGTACCGGAAGCACACTCACGCATTTCCGGCCTTGCTCATGACGTGTTTATGCGTCATCGACATCCGTTTTAAATCTGGGAAACAAAATTGCGTGTATATACGTCTTCCGGTGCAAACTGGTTAAAATTGATGGATATTATGGGCTAAAAGGCCCTGTTTTAAAGTACTGCAGAACTGCCAAGAGTTTAGGTGTTCATGTCGGCTAAAAAAGTTACTAACAACCAAAGAAGTGTCATCTAATAATTCAAACATTTAACTTTGCGATTAAAAAGGTTTCACTTTTCAATTGAGATGCCTAATTAAACAGGAGAATATTATGTAAAATGATTTATTATGTCTGGGTGATTTAAATGAGGTTAACATTCCTTTCACAATTTGAAACTTCTAGGATTATATTTCCAATAAAATGTTGCCAGTTCATTTGTTTTATTTCTATATAAACCAAGTGGTTTATATGATACAATTTTAGCACAAGAATCGAGGTAGAGCTACAAATTCAGGAAACAGCACTGCAGAATAAGAAGTTTATTATGAAAAGTTTTCAACAAAATATACATGTGTATACATCAATTCTCTACAAATATTCAAATAAATTATGTACAGGATTTGTACAATTTTAAAATTCAATTGAAACAGTTAGACTGGTACAATAAAATAAAGTCAAAGGTCAAAATGTTATCCAACTAACACTGGTCAAACAATCGCCAAAAATATATAAGAAAATTGCAATATGCATGATTTGGCAGGATTGAGGTCACTTGGAAGTTGATGCATCAGAGGATTTTGCAGGATTGAGGGCATTTGGGGTTTTGCCACTGGAGGACAATGCAGGATCCAGGTTATTTTGGTTAGGATTTAGGAGGATTGAGGCTTTGTTACTTTGTACTTTCCCACTGCTCGTGCTCTATGCACATTCTCCATAGAGCTTCAGTCAAGGTGCAAGTTATGTGTCAAGGATAGGAAACGTTTGCATACCAAGGGTCATGTATGCAGACCCTTGTTGTAATACTGCACTTAGCAGCTGTTTGTTCCATGTTTGGCTGCAGTATAGTTCAATGGTAAACCCACTGCAGGATTTTGCAGGATTCAGGCAGTGGTCACCAGTAATAAATATTTGAGGATTTTGCAGGATTCAGGTTACCGTACATGAAGTTTTAACACTTTGGAATTGCAGGATTTTTCAGGATTCAGGTTATGTAAAAGACAAATGGGGTAGCTAGAAAGTTAGGGTTACTGTATTTTGTCTTCATTATTTGAGTATTACTCACCGATTCTTATTTCTCCTTGGCAGCGTACACCAGCGTCTTCGGTATGCCTGCATTGGTTGTCCCTCCATTGGCTTTGTTGGCAGTGGACCAACTCTGCCTCCGTACCTAAACACCGAACGTGATTCATCGCAACGGGACCTGTCAAATCAATCATAATACTTAGGTCATTCCATGAAGTTGGGACGCAAAAGGTGATATTTTGCCACATTCTAAATACATGCCACCTATCAACTAAATGTTTGAATATTTGTTCCTGTATTTTGTTTTGGATGTTGGACCATGGAGGAATAATGGTTGGACAGAGTGTATAGAGAGACTGACACAGAGAGAATGTTGTAACCGGACGCTGTTTTTTTCTTCCTTATCATTTCAATGAAGGTCACTCAGCACACAAATTTTCAACAACATGAATCAGGAACTGAGAAACATTTCTAAATTTGTTAGGAAATACCCAGACAATTTTTTTGACTCTCCATAGACTTTGTACACAACCGCTGAAGTAGCGTCAGGATACTACCTTCTTTGCACTAACACTTTTAAACAAGTACAAGATCATTTGTCAGACACTGTTGTTTTTACAGATGTACGTTTACCTGTTCCTGGCCCATATGCAGGGGCCGATACGGCGGCCATGGCCGACCCATAGCCCAGCTCTCTGCAAACCACCTGAGCATCGTTGATATCCCAATTATCGTCACACACGGTCCCCCATTCACCGCCAATGTACACCTAAGGCAAACAAGAAATACAAAACAAATTTTGGAAAGAATGTTGTACTTGTAACCTGACACTCATTTTTTCTTTATACAAATATATACGTCTCAATTCTCGCGGTCGGATATCCGGTGAACCTTGTTTATCTTCCATTGTTTATGCGCTTTAGCACCAAAGAAAAAATGCGAGGTTTTGTGCACATTGCTATCGACAGCTTGCCCCTTCGTGACGTCATGCCGACCACGAGATCCAGAAATCAGAATGAAGGTCATTGAATCTGGGACTAAAAATAATTTCCAATTTTATACGCAACTGCTGAAGTGGCATCAGGATATTTTTTCCAAAATGTTAGTCTTGTATTTCCAGCACATATTAACAAATTGATTTCTAAATCATGATTGATATGAAGATAAAACGACTCTTAAACTTAAAGTGGAATAACATTTGCAAATGGCACTTTGCAGAATTAAAACAAAAAAGCGTAATTCTAAAAGAAAATGAATATTGCATCGGCGTCCTGCCCCCTGCCCCTGCCCCCTGCCCCTGCCCCCTCCCCCCCACTCCCCCCACGCGCGCGTAGGCATAGGTACCGGTACATCATTACCATGTAGGCCTATACCATGTATACCTAGCTGTAGTCACAAAAGACTGTGCAAAACAAAGTGCAAATAATTTTACTGCAATGAATGAGTTTACGTTTGGACGGTCGTTGTCGTTAAATAATAAGTCCTCACCAGTTTTGGTACGTCAAAAGTTATCAAATTCAACTAATCCCACATTTATGCGGTTCACACATTGATGAATATTGTTGCTTACCCAGTCTGTCTGATCGCTGTAACAGCGATTATGATCGCAGAAATCGGAAAATAATGCGCTGGCGAAACAGTATGCACTGGACGCTGCCATCTTGAATTAGTTGCCTATAAAGTATTAGCTATTTCGTATAATTATTCGGAGTACACTTTATGCATTGCAAATCAATCGACACGAAACAGCCGTAAAGATAATTTTTGTCAGTTTTCGCTTTGTTTATCTTAGGGCTTTTCGAAACCTTTACTTCGTCTTTGACTTCGGCTTCGCCAACGACTTCCGAATCACTGAGAAGCAAATATAAAATTGAAGCAAATACAAAAATTCGAGACTTCGGATTCATATCAACCGAAGCACAACAGGCACCACAATCATGGCTGGGGTTTCTGCAGTTGGGAGCATAAAATCGCCTTAAGCCAAAGACGAAACGAAGCAAGGGATTTGAAAAGGCCCTATCCATTGTCGGGCGAAAGGATGGTGAACTTTAATCATAATTAAGAGGAGAACATATCTAAATTACGGATAAATAAAAACAAAAGGAAAAAGAAGATATAAGTTTACCTCCACGCGACCTTCGTAAGCCGTCATTCCTCCAACCAGCCTGATGGCAAGATTTCTAGACAATTTCGGATCGCAAGATTCCACACAGATTTCTCCGTCAATATACAGGTGGTCTTTGCAGCTAGAGCACTTCGTGTTGGTCGGCCCGTCGAAGCAGTTGTTGCAATTCTCGTGGCAAGCCTCGCAGGTCCGGCCCCGGGTGTTCCCGTGCTTTCCCGAGCCGCAGTTCAGCACGCACCGGTCGTCTAGCAAGAATCTCGGGGCTTCGCACGCGAGGCAGTGACCCGGCCGGTCGGTGCAGGTCAGACATTCCGGGGAGCAGAGCTCACATCGATTTACACCGGGGACCGGGTAGTACCCGTCCCCACACGAAGACACGCAAAGACGGAAGTTATCAGGCCCGGAACACCGCACAACTAAAGAACAACAATATTTGTTTTTCTTTTACTCACGAAAAAAAAACCCTTTTTGTTTTAACTTGAAAACAGATGATCAGTGCACACAAATTGGTATCGCTTAAAAAAACAAATTGAAGAAAAGATGACAGAAATAATTGCGTCAAATAATGCTAACAACTTAAGTTGGTGGAAGAAAGTTGTGGTTTTCAGAAGATTGACTTAAAAATGTGATCTGAAAACTGTTTTCACTGTTTTAATACGCTGCTCGAGAATTAAGATTGACACAAATTATATATAGCATAATCTTTGCAGTTGCTCCTAAACTTATAAACTTCTTGTAGCTTCCAAGAATTACCAACTTTAACAAAGTTTAAAAGAAGAGAAAGACAACAGAAACTACGTGTTTTCAAAGGTATTCTGGACCATGCGTTAATTAAAAAAGTACAATATTTATTTTCTGTTTCGATCGAGGACGGGAAAATGCGGGACATCGTTAGACCGCCCGACTAGCTGTCTTAAGGTCGCTGGCGAACTCTGACCTCTTTGTGCTATCATTGGACAGATTTCATACAGCTAATGACTCGAGGTCAGCACTTCCGTGTGCGCACAATTTCTGCGCAAGAAAATGCATGTAAATAATTATCTGTGGCAAGTGACCTGCTCACAATGCCTTGCGACGTCTTAGTCCGGGAGCCCAGCCAGGTTTAATCATAATTTTGAGTGCAAAAGGTTTGAAGCGTGGGATATGTTGGGGTGACTGGGACAACTGCAAAATGGGTTTTCTTAAGTTTGGCGAGTGGTGCGTTGGGTGGGGGGAGCCCCTGACAGACCCCCTAAAATTCGATTTAATCATAATCTTGAGTGCAAACATAATTTCTTCATGAGTCGAAAGTTTATCTTGTACTGAACAGGATTTGTATACTTAAGAACAATATAATTGGTGCTAAGTACACTTAAGAAGGTCTTTAATTAGTGCTAATTACACGTTTAATCATAATTTTGAGTGCAAGGATAAAACAAGTGTCAATGTGTAGCTGACACCTTGCTGGAGCAAAATCTGCCACTTAAGAAAGTTTCAAGTGGTGCCATCCCTAATTAAGAAAGGGTCAAAGGTCATCATAAGTCATTAAACACCAATAATTATAACGTTGAGTGCAACTTGCATTCATGTGTATACAAACAGGTTATCATAGACCGATCACTGATCACAAGCTTAAGAACAGGATATATAGTGCAAAGTCTAATTAAGAAGGTCTGTAATTAGTGCTAATTACACGTTTAATCATAATTACGAGTGCAAAAATAAAACAAGTGTCAATGTGTAGCTGACACCTTGCTGAAGCAAAATCCGCCACTTAAGAAAGTTACAAGTGGTGCCATCCCTAATTAAGAAAGGGTCAAAGGTCACCGGGGGTGTAAACTGAACACCAACAAAGAACAATGTAAGTGCAACTTACATTTCTATGTGGATCAACCGTTTATTATGGACCAATCACTGATTACACAGCGCAATGTCCGATCAAAATGTCTGATTAATAAATGATTAGAATGATAATTGAAATCATAAAACGTCAAAGTGTACCTGTACTTTACCAAACGCAAGAACAAAAACACCGCATACGAAATATCACAATATCGTAGTACCTAATGTTACCTAAGAGTTTGTTCAAAAGCAAATATAATCTATGTCGGTTGGGAAAGCAACAGATCTGGATGGCATTAGTGTTAAAATGATCAGAATTGCTTCACCTTATCTTAGGCATATCATTAAATCTTTAACTGGGATTTTTAACCGTAAGATGTGAGCGATACCCTACAAATTTGAAACATGCAGGAAATAAATGTAGTACAGGTAACTATCGGCCTATTTCTATACTGCCATTTATCTCTAAGATTTTTGAAAGATAGGTGCACACATCGGTATATAGCTACCTTGATGAAAACAATCTGATTCCTAGTTGCCAGTCAGGATTTAGACTCCTGCACTCAACTGAAAGCACCATTCACGACTTAACAAACATGTGTGTTGAGGCCATGGAGAATATAGAAGTTACAGGCAGTGTGTTTTTAGGACTCAGTAAAGTATTTGATTGTGTTAATCATGAAATCTTACCAGAGAAACTAGAAAAGATGAACATGTCATCTTCTGTAATTAATTGGTTTATTAAAGTCGTAAATAAGTGACCGCAGTCAGTCTGTAAATATTGGCGGCACCATGTCCGTAAACATTGGTGTTCCGCACAAGGGTCGATACTAGTTCCTTGTTTATACTAGTGATCTTCCATTTTCTATATTCCCAAACTGCAACTTATTTATGTAAGCTGGTGACTCCACGTCAATATGTGAAGCTCCTCAAATACAGCTCTTACTAGTTTTCACAACTGGTTCGTAAGAAACAAGCTAGCATTAAACGCCACCAAAACTAAATGTATGCTTATTGGTACAAGGCAGAAAATATCCAATGTTGACTTAAAGGTAGTATACTATTTGCGGATATCGAACAAAATGACTACCGAATTATTAAGAAACATTTTACTAATTTGAAAGTAAATAACAATTGTAGGCATCCAGCAAAATTATTGCGCTAGATATCCTGTAATTGTTCCAAAAATTAAATTGTATATAACAAAAATAACGATCGCCGGACGGTAAATCTAACGAAACAAGAACAACATAAAAACCATTGCCCGACGCCGGTTAAAAACGAACGCCGTTTTTGTTTTGCTTTTTTTCAGGATCAATGACTGTAAAACTTCAGACAGGTCAGTTAAACGATATTGACTATAAAATACAACCCCCCCAAATCCACCAATTCAAGATAAACTAGACATGTGTTTGTGGACAAACACAGAGCTGTTTCGAGTGTCTTTCAATATGTGTGTGATGGTCTTTTGTGTGTGCTAAGTCTCAAGTCGATCAGATTTACTAAAGTGTCAAAGTCAATAGTCTAAAGAAAAACGTGTACAAAGCCCATGGGGGAAAATTGAACCTTTAACGTGACGCCTCGTGACCTTGAATGACGTAATCGTGCTGAATTTCTTCTAGGACCATCTATGGATGATGGTCTAAGTGTGTGCTAAGTCTCAAGTCGATCGGATTTACTAAAGTGTCAAAGTCAATAGTCTAAAGAAAAACGTGTACAAAACCAATGGGAGAAAAATGTGAACATTTAATGTGACACCACGTGACTTTGAATGACGCAATCGTGCCAATTTTTTTCCAGAAACATCTGGGGGTGGTGTTCTAAGTGTATGCCAAGTTTCAAGTCGGTCGGATTTACCGAAGTGCCAAAGTCAATAGTCTGAAGAAAAACGTGTACAAAACCTATGGGGAAATTTTCACCTTTAACGTGAGGTCACGTGACCTTGAATGACGTGATCGTGACGAATTTCTTCTAGGACCGTCTTTGGGTGGTTGTCTAAATGTATCCCAAGTCTCAAGTCGATCGGAATTACCAAAGTGTCAAAGTGTATTGTCTGAATAAACGTGTGCAAATCCTATGGAGAAAAGTTTGAAAAAAAAAAAAAAAAAACTAGATGTGTTTGTGGACAAACACTAGCTGTTTCGGCAGTGTTAAATGATTCAATGACACCATCACAACATACTTTTATTGATAACAAATGTGACAAAAATGACAAAAACATTCATCTAAAACTATAACAAATACACCTTTAATGTGACATCTCATTACACCCGATGACATAATCATGACGTGACCCCAATTAATACCTATAACACATCCCGAAATACTTGCGTATCAATGTTGACCCAAATCGGACTTGTACTTTCAGAGATATATGGTCTTGAAAACTCACCTTTAATGTGACGTCACATGACACCCGATGTCGTTATCATTACGTCAGCTCAATGTATACCTATTACACATCCCGGAATACGTGCATACCAAGTTTGACCCCAATCGGACCTGTACTTCTAGAGATAGAGGGTCTTAACAACTACACCTTTAAGGTGACGCCACATTACACCCGATGACGTCATCATGCCATCACCTCCATTTATATTTATAGCACATCCCGGAATACCTGTAAACCAAGTTTGAGCACAATCGGACCTGTACTTCCAGAGATAGAGGGTCCAAAAAAATGCACCTTTAATGTGACGTCACATGACCCACGAAGACGTCATCATGACGATTTTTATCTTGGCCCTCCTGGGGATGGTGATCGAAGTGTGTGCTAAGTCGGAAGTCGATCGGATTTACCAAAGTGTCAAAGTCAATAGTCTGAAGAAAAACGTGTACAAAACCTATGGGGAAAAAACTGGACCTTTAACGTGATGTCACGTGACCACGAATGACGTAATCGTGACGAATTTATTCTAGAATCATCTGTGGGTAGTATGCTAAGAGTAGCTAGCCAAGTCTGAAGTCGATCGGATTTACCAAAGTGCCAAATATATATCGGGTGAAAAAACGTGTACAAATCTTATGGGGAAAACTACACCTTTAATGTGACGTCACACGACGTCGTTATGACGTCATTATGACGTCACCTTAATTTTCGTATATAACACATCCCGGAATACCTGTATACCAAGTTTGACACTAATCGGACTTGTACTTCCAGAGATAGAGGGTCCTAAAAACTGACCTTTAATGTGACGTCACATGACCCCCGATGACGTCATCATGGCGATTTTCATATTGGCCCTTCTGAGGATGGTGGTTGAGGTGTGCGCTAACTTTTAGGTCAATCGGATTTACTAAAGTGTCGAAGTCAATAGTCTTGATGAAAACGTGTACAAAACCTAAGGGGGAAAACTGAACCTTTAACGTGACGTCACGTGACCATGAATGACGTAATCGTGACGAATTTCTTCTAGAATCATCCGTGGGTAGTATGCTAAGAGTAGCTAGCCAAGTCTGAAGTCGATCGGATTTACCAAAGTGCCAAATATATATCGGGTGAAAAAACGTGTACAAATCGTATGGGGAAAACTACACCTTTAATGTGACGTCACATGACGTCGTTATGACGTCATTATGACGTCACCTTAATTTTCGTATATAACACATCCCGGAATACCTGTATACCAAGTTTGACACTAATCGGACTTGTACTTCCAGAGTTAGAGGCTCCTAAAAACTGAACCTTTAATGTGACGTCACATGACCCCCGATGACGTCATCATGGCGATTTTCATATTGGCCCTTCTGAGGATGGTGGTTGAGGTGTGCGCTAACTTTTAGGTCAATCGGATTTACTAAAGTGTCGAAGTCAATAGTCTTGATGAAAACGTGTACAAAACCTAAGGGGGAAAACTGAACCTTTAACGTGACGTCACGTGACCATGAATGACGTAATCGTGACGAATTTCTTCTAGAATCATCCGTGGGTAGTATGCTAAGAGTAGCTAGCCAAGTCTGAAGTCGATCGGATTTACCAAAGTGCCAAATATATATCGGGTGAAAAAACGTGTACAAATCGTATGGGGAAAACTACACCTTTAATGTGACGTCACATGACGTCGTTATGACGTCATTATGACGTCACCTTAATTTTCG
Organism: Crossaster papposus; assembly: GCA_037893245.1. Lineage (NCBI taxonomy): Eukaryota > Metazoa > Echinodermata > Asteroidea > Velatida > Solasteridae > Crossaster > Crossaster papposus. The sequence continues at coordinate 551,533 of JBAIAA010000275.1, read as the reverse complement.
TATATAACACATCCCGGAATACCTGTATACCAAGTTTGACACTAATCGGACTTGTACTTCCAGAGTTAGAGGCTCCTAAAAACTGAACCTTTAATGTGACGTCACATGACCCCCGATGACGTCATCATGGCGATTTTCATATTGGCCCTTCTGAGGATGGTGGTTGAGGTGTGTGCTAACTTTTAGGTCAATCGGATTTACTAAAGTGTCAAAGTCAATAGTCTGGATGAAAACGTGTACAAAACCTATGGGGAAAAATTGCACCTTTAACGTGACGTCACGTGACCATGAATGACGTAATCGCGACGAATTTCTTCTAGGACCATCCGTGGGTGGTGTTCTTATTGTATGCCAAGTTTCAAGTCGATCGGATCTACCAAAGTGTCAAAGTGTATTGGCTGAACGAAACGTGTACAAATCCTATGAGAAAAAGTCTGAAAGTGGAAAAAAAAAAAAAAAAAAAAAAAAAGAATAAAAAAAACTTTAACGAAAACAATAGCTGTTTCGGCTGAAATGCCGAAACAGCTAATAAAGCAATTACCAATGGTGTATCCAACCTGCATTGCTGAGTGATAGTCTTATTGAAAACGTGAGGTCTTGTAATTGTGTGGGCGCAGTTATTGATGAGCATAAAGTTGGTGCCCACATGTCGAATACGTAAGAAAAGCTGTTGTATCTAAATTTAAACATAATCCGTGATTATGTTCCTAAACACAGCCTACATACACTATTTTGTAAGTTTAGTTATGCCAACATTAGAGTATTGTTGCACTGTGTGAGGAGGAAGGTACATTTTGTGCGGGTTTTCGTCTTTCCCATAAATCAGAATTGGCCTTAAACAGTACGGGCTGTAACTACGAAAGCTGTTTAAGCCATTGGATGCGTATAAATTAGTAGTCACTGTTTAAACCTGGTGTCTAACTTCAAACAAGTACTACAAAGCTTGTTTTAAGTTAGCCGCGTTTAAATGACCATTGGAGTTAAACATGTGTTTATAACAAACAATAGCAATTCTTAAACAAGGTACGGGGGTTGTTTAGTGAGTATTCTGAGCCATTTAGAAGCCAGATATGTACACAGAAAGGTAGAAAGGTGGACAGGATGGATGCGCTTAAAATCTTCTTAATTGCACAAGAGGAGGCCAACTAACAAGAATATCGTCATGGTCGCCAACACCAACGTGCACCAGGAGTTTTTAGGGACAAGGTGAATCCCTTAGAAGAGTATGACGAGGAACATTTCATCAGACGTTTCAGAGTTAGCAAAGACGCGTTGAACGATTTACTTGGACTTCTCGGATTGTATTTAGGACACCCAATTCTTTGTTGTCCTTATAGCAGATCGGCTTTTATGGTCAGGAAACGAGATGGACATTTCTGAAGTATTATCTTTCCAGGCATCAGCTTTTTTCTGGTTGGCTTTAGTGTCACATCGTTTGTCACCAATACATGTAATGGAATTAAAGTTCCTCATGGTCTCAACGAGAGCCATCCTTTCGTCAGCAGTGAAACTGTCACTGCGTTGCCTTTTGGTATCAGCCATATGGCTCAGGCTGTAGAGTATCTAAGTAAAGACCTGCTGAAGATTTATCTACTGAGGCCTATCGTATGTTCATACTGTTGCGCAATCCTCTATATTACAATGTAATTAACAATAGGGTCCACGGTCAATAAGTTTAGACTGTCCAAGTTACACGAGGATAACTAAACAATCATTTAAGATAATTAGTAAGAGCTGTTTAATTCAGGTGTTTAGGAAGACGCGTGTAACTTGGATTTATCCACGTCTATATGCTACATTGGTATAAAGATAAACAGCTTTCGTAGTTACAGCCCTTCTTTTCTTAAAGTTAATGTACAAACATACCTAAGTATCAATGCTTTGTATTCCTATAAATATCCTTGTACATCTGTAAATATTCTGTTTGTATTTTTGTGTAAAAAATAAATATATAAATCTGCTTGGGGAGGTTGTCAAAATAGTATTTCGCAATGAACCCAGCCCATATCGGGATATTTTCGGCCCGTTAGTACATGCTGCATCATCCATAAACCATAAGATAAAACGTGTGCCCGTACTTGTAAACGTCTGAAAGATTTCAGATATCTTCCACTTCAAGCCTCCCCTTTCTCGATTTGCAAGACGCAGTGTTCAGTGGTTGTTCAGAAAAGGCCCGTTGGAGCTCGCTTTGATACAAGATCCCCATCGTGTCATAAAGTGTATTAGACCCTGACAAGGTGTTTGTTAATTCACAAAGTTATCGATCGAATGCATAAAATACTCGACTTTATTACGATAATTCGGAATCCTGGTGACCTTTGACAATTTCTTTATTAGGTATGGCACAATTTGGAATGTTCTTAATTGACACACTTTGCTCTACCACAGTGTATGGTACACATTAAAACGTGTTTGTTTTTATGGCACTTGACATTATAATTAAACCGTGTAATTAGCACTAATTAAAGACCTTCTTAATTGAAATTTGCACTATATATCCTGTTCCGAAGCTTGTGATCAGTGATCGGTCTATGATAAACTGTTGATATACAAAATGCAAGTTGCACTCAACGTCATGATGAATAGTGTTTATTGATTTCTGATTACCTTGGACTCTTTCTTAATTGTGGATGGCACCACTTGGAACTTTCTTAAGTGACGTATTTTGCTTCAGCAAGGTGTCAGCTACACATTGACACTTGTTTTATCCTTGCACTCGTAATTATGATTAAACGTGTAATTAGCACTAATTACAGACCTTCTTAATTAGACTTTGCACTATATATCATATTCTTAAGCTTGTGGTCAGTGATCGGTCTATGATAACCTGTTGATATACACATAAATGCAAGTTGCACTCAACGTTATAATTATTGGTGTTTAATGACGTATGGTGACCCTTAACCCTTTCTTAATTAGGGATGGCACCACTTAAAACTTTCTTAACTGGTGAATTTTGCTCCAGCAAGGTGTCAGCTACACATTGACACTTGTTTTATCCTTGCACTCAAAATTATGATTAAACGTGTAATTAGCACTAATTAAAGACCTTCTTAAGTGTACTTAGCACCAATTATATTGTTCTTGAGTATACAAATCCTATTCAGTACACGATAAACTTTCGACTCATGAAGAAATTATGTTTGCACTCAAGATTATGATTAAATCGAATTTTAGGGGGTCTGTCAGGGGCTCCCCCCACCCAACGCACCACTCGCCAAACTTAAGAAAACCCATTTTGCAGTTGTCCCAGTCACCCCAACATATCCCACGCTTCAAACCTTTTGCACTCAAAATTATGATTAAACCTGGCTGGGCTCCCGGACTATCTCGTTTCCTGTACAAGTTTTTTTTTATGAAACAGTCCAGCAAACCTGACTTCCGAGCGCGCATTCGATCCAAATGTTCTTGTCCTAAGGACATAATAATGTCCTTACCTGCATCTTCATCGTGCGCACAATTGTGTCTGCCCCACTGCAAATGAGGACAAAACTCCAGCTTAGACTCCGCCCCACTGCACCCGAGGTCATCGAGGTGAATGGGCATGCGCGGTGATGCCGATTCAAAAGTTGTCTCGGAGACGCTCAGAGCGCCAACTGCAGAACCTGAGGATTCAAGTTAAACAAATAAACCACAACTTTCCAACTACATGTACAACTAAACTCAACTCCAAACCATCTCAAGCTCACATAAACTATGAGTGCTTGAAATAAAGACGAATATTTGAAAATATTAAAACAGTTGGCTCACCAAGTTGAAGTTCGTTGCAGACTACCTGCGCGTCTAGAATGTCCCATTCGTCGTCGCATATCGACCCCCACACCCCCTCGTGTAGTATCTCCACCCGGCCTTCAAACGCGTTGGTGCCCCCTCCGAGCCTTAGTCTGGTCCGGGCTGGCCCCCGTGAGTACATATTTCCACAATCCATTACGCATCTAACAATCAAACCAAGAAGAACAAAACTTTCAGAATTAAAGTGCGTATCTTTTTGTTCGACTTTATTCATATCAAATCATGGACTGGCGTGGTATGTATGGATTTTGTGCACACAAAAAGGTGCTTTATCGCGTGAACCAATAACAAATAGGGAGAATTTATGGCCAATTTTGTTTTTAAACTTTGATGCTACTGCTTTAAAGGACATCATGGTTTTGCTCATGAATAAATATAAATTGTCATGTGCGTAAAACAAAGACCTAAAAAAGGGCGGAACCCCCCCTCCAAAAAAAAAATATACAAAAAATAAAAAAATAAAAAAATAAAATAAAATACAAAATTAAAATTAAACTTAAATAAGACACATTTGTGGCTTAAAAAAACACCAAACTTCTATTATAGCTTACATTATCAAATGAGTTAAAGGGAGAAAACGCTTTAGAGGTTAATCTTCGAATACAACCAATCAATCAATAAAGCAATGTATACATCTTCTTAAAATACAAAACTCCTTTTTAAACATCATTTTGTAAGGTCAACCTGATGTGTTGTAAGACTTCCACTTCGTCGATGTCGAAATCGTGACGTCTACGCATTAGTACGTCATACGCGGAGACCATGTTCTTTATATGACGTCATATACCGTATGTGCAGAATGTTGTCAACATTTAATCAATATAGCAGGTATAACAGGTGTAACGTAGATTCGAACAAACAGTTCTTTCATGTATTTCATGTCACCTTCTACCTAGTTGCAGTGCTGCAAATTGTGCAACAAAATTAATGATATTCTAATAATTTGTTTGGGGTGTATAATCCATTGGAACATGTTTCGCAAAATGTCTTCTAACAAAATCAACAGGAATCAAATTTAGGGATGACACATTATTTTGCATCCAAAATGCCACAAATCGGTAGTCAAGTGAATTAATGTGGCTTTTAAACACAACAGTAATTAAAAGGTGGGTGCAATGAAATTCTGTTTTTGCTAACTCTTTCACAATGTAAGAAATGTGATTAAAATATATTTGTTGTTTGCCCGTTTGTTTGTGTTTAACTTGCCCGGAATAAAGTGTACCCCTCATGCGCGTGACGTCATCTAGGTACAGCAAAAACTGCCAGAATAGTCTGGTCGCAGACGTCATACCTGACATACATGCACAATACGGATGTACACGGACCCCGTTGTTCCTAACAAGGAAATTGGACCGCACCATGTTAAATATTTTGCAGGAATAATTTTGTGGAAATAGAGTAGACATTTTAATTTTGGAGGGAATTTATGGTGTAAAAATGGCGATGGCATCCAACCAACGACAGACGAACACACGGGGATTAACTGCGGCGTGGTCGCGAACGTTGTTTTGTACTGTAAAATTAGGTTAGAAAGTCAGAGTTTCTCCCAAGTAAGGTAGTTAAAGATTTAACACTATTTATAGCTTGTGGCCTGGAGCGATTATGGATCATTTCCTCCATGCCTCTAGTATATTAATGGTTGGGTGATATCTTGTTTAACCGGAGAGAAAATTGTAACTACATTTACATCCCCGTTGGGAGATGGTGACGTCATAACCCAGACGGTCTCATGCCTCGTCTTGTGCATAATTTAGAGACAAATGTGTAATATAGAGACTTCTCTATATGACGTCATCACGAGGAGAACGAAGTTTTCCCACACGTGTCACATCTTCCCGAACATCGCCCGCCCAAGAAAATACTGCGCGATCAATATTAATGAAACGCAGATTATATTCACGCTTAAGTTTAAGTCATCCTCCGTCTTTGGCAAATATTGGACGGTGGGTCTTAGGTGCACCAACACACGTATACGTGCTATCTTCAGTAGATAGCAGACTTCAGCCGTATAGCGCCAAGTCCTCCCACGCGTGCACTACTTGTCCTTAATTGCAGCGGAGATTTACTTCCTCTTGTAGTTTAGTAGCCTTTGAGCAGCAATATTTAGATACCAAACATAATCGGCGCCGGAAGAAGACCATCTTGTAGCCAGAGGGTGCCCCAATCACGCCAATAACCACTTTAAAGATTATGCGGTGTTATGAGAAAGGATAATACGTGGTATCATTTGTTTATGGCATTCGCAGAGGCAGTGCTTTCTTCAATTTGTATTGAGACGGAAAGATAAGTGTCATTATGCTCTATTTAGTATTTATTGAGAAAAAACTACCGAGGACGGTCGTCCAGCTAGTGTTTACCACCTGACTGCAGTTTTGATGGGGGGTTTTGAGTGTACGGGGGAAGTATCGGATAGGGCGTGTTACTATCGCATTTTATACGATGACCCCATTCACCAGAGGTCCGTCAACCAAGGACCCGCTTGTTCTCACACGCTGCGGTATATCCGCAGAGGAACATTATGAGGCCGTTCTATTTGTGCAACCACTCCCTTTAGAATAATAGAGTAATTGAAACTTAACTTCAATCATATTGCGTGAGTAATATAGTGGAGCGTTTAAGCCACAATCGCTGTTGTATTATTCCCTTGGCATTTCGCCCTAAATCAAGCACACTGGTTTATGAAATGCTCTATGGTTCTGCGGCATTTCTGACACCACACCTTAGGAGCAGGTTTGGTTAGAGTGTCGAATTCCAGTGAAGGTGTTGAACCTCATTGATATTTCGTGGGAGGCTGACCTTTCAAACGTTGAGTGCATGACAATGCTAAAAAATCAAACGCGTGTATAGATTTTCACGGATGATCAGGCTCGCCAAAGTTATTTTAACGCCCAGATTAGTTACTGTCGAACAAAATGTATGTAAGCGACAGTTTATTTATATATAATTTGCTATCACTTTGTAAACATGTTTAGAAGTAAACAAATACACGTTTAGGCCAATGCCAAGTCCTATCGCTATATATATATATCCGTTAATACTTAAACCGTGTTTACAAACTGATAGGCCGTTCGTTTGGGCATACACAATACCATGACAACCGAAATGAACCACAATTATCTATCCAAGAGAGCACTTCTCGTTCGATTTCGAAAAAAGAATAATTAACTATCTGTTTTGATGACTTCACCCAATATTTACCGCATGACATGGCAGTTTTTAGTGGGGAGTCACCGCTCGACGCTATCTATACTTTTAACATGCAAAATGCCGACATGCGATCGGTTAGTCGACCATAAGACAGCGAAATGAGCAGTTTCAGGACTGTCAGTCGTAGGGAGCCATAATTAAGTAACCCCCCCCCCCCCCCCCCCCCCCCCTTCCGCTTTCCCACGTGATGCACTGCGGTAAACAGTGCGTTACGTCTTCCGCTTCGCATCCAACTTTCGACTCAAATAGAAATGGAAGCACCTCAAGCAATGTTTCTGAAGCACTGGGCACCATAATGTGGCTGGAGTTTCGACAGCTGGGAGCAAGTCGCCTTAAGATGAAGACGAAGCCAGAGATTCTAAAAGGCCCATATGATTTGTGTCATCTGGAACTATCTTATTACTAGACTTGCCTAGTCTTGTTTTCTTTTGCTTTATAACCAAAAAATGGCTGGGTTTTAAAAGATAATTAAAAAATACACACCTGTTACCCATAAGGAACCGCGGCTTGTCGCAGCTGGTGCAGTTGCTGGCCGTCACTGCGCATGTCACGCATAGGGCGGCGCACAGCTGGCAGGATATAGTGGACTCGTCCCCGTACTTGCCCGGGCCGCAGTCAGCGACGCACCGGTGACCCTCCTCCGGATACGAGGACTTCATGTAGGTACCTGCGATGCACTGGGGTTGTACGTCATCAGCTGAAGTTTCTGAAATGGAGAACAGAAGAGAGGAATTGTCTGGACTTTTTGGTGTCGGATAAGATTACTCTTTACACTCTTTAAAGTTATAGCATGTTGTGCGTTTTATTGTTTGAAAAGTTATCAAAATCTATAGAATGGTGCTTGACTATACTGACTTCCCTGACAAATTTGTAGCTCTGTAAATGCTGTATATTCTGAGAAAATAATATTCTAAGATTTTGATTTCGAACCAAATACTAAGAGAATTTCCACAAATCAAAAGATCATTTTTTTCTTTAATTTTGTTTTATTATGTTTACAGTTGTGGGGTTTTCCCCGTCCTTTTTTCCTTTCAAATCCGCACCGAGTGTGAAGGAATAATATTGAATAAGAATAATACGCTGGAATGCTTCATTGACGTAAATAGCATTCACCATTCTGTTTTAATGAGGTTTTAGAGGAAGCACCGTTAACAAATCCCAAGGACGGTTTCACAACGCAATAAACGAACAGCTGCTAAACAACTGTGTTACAAAAACAACTTTTGTTAATAATTATGCAAAAATGTAGGTATCACGTGTAAAATTGATTGATTTGATCTTTGTATAATATGCTTGTATTTATTGTGACGTAGACGTATTGATTATATACATTCCAGTAACCACACTAAACAATACTCAGATATAAACACTTTCCTGCGTAAACAAAATATCAATATTTTACGAGCGGGTAAGACTCTTCCAAATTTAAGAACCGCGCATCCCAACATAGAGACCATGTGTCCATTGTTTACATCTATATTTAAATGTGCCCGGCGGTTTCTGCAGGCATCGTATTTTACATGAATTTGGTTAAGAGGTGACACCAAATGTCACATAATTCAAAAACGATATGACCTGCAACGTCACTCCTCAATCAAATTATATGTAAAACACAATGCGTGCGCATACTGACGGGCATATCTGAATACAGATGTAAACAGAGGGCACGCCGTCTATTCCCTTCTTTATTTATTTATTTATTTCTACGCAAAGTTTCGTTTTCTTATCTTATCCAAACTGGTATCCGTCTACAGATGTAAACAGACGTATTGATAACAGGAACCATTCTAGAGAACTAACAAATGTAAAATCTCCCATACGGCGCTCGTGTCTCATCAAGCACGAGTAACGCGCTTTGTTATTGGACCTTGAAAAAAAATTGACACACCTGTAGTTGTACGCATCGTTCATCCGCGGTTAAAAAAATTGGGGTTTGTTTACAAACAAAATGTGACTGAAAACATGCTCTATTTGGGTCAACAGCCGAAATGTTTATAATTGGGTGTGATTTGGCTTCACAGCCGTCATTTGATGTTGCTTCGATGCACTGGAATCGAGTAAAATTAGAAAGATTGGTTTTTGCCCACAATTGCGCTCCTCCCGAAGATAAATGGTTTCTTCCTCCCTAAAAAGATGATGCAAGCACGCCATTTGTTAAAGGTATTATAATGCCTCTGTTGTACCGTCTGCTGCACGCGTGCAACTTGCGGTTTAGATACTACACCCGTCTAATTTGGCTTTGCAAGAGTTCGTGCTCCGTGTGGCGGGAAATATTAATGAGCATATTAATAGTTAATAATAACGTGAGGCGTTGGCGGGAAAACAGCGGGATGATTTAATATTATAATGAGTTTGTTTTGTTGAAATATGACAAATAAGGTTTTAAAACTGTAGGAAAGTCTCCTTTTTATGCAACAATTTATTTTGTTTCTAATTTATAGTCTTAATTCCTGTATTAAGTGTTGTTTTGGGGGTGTGTGTTTTATTGGTGTTTTTTTTTTTTTTTTTTGGGGGGGGGGCAGTTCAAGGTGTCCGAAAAATTACGATGGACACCTTCTTGCAGCCAAACACAAAAATTTACATTTTACACTCTTATGAGAAAAATGAACTATAGGTCTTAATGAAACAACCCAAAAATATGTTACATCATTTTTAAATAACAAAATAAATAGCTAAGATTTACTCATTTAAAAAATGTTAATATATGAAGTTTAGGAAGAGACTGGTCCTGCTTTTCATCATAACAACTTACCTTTGGTTAGCGTTGTGTAGCCGATCAGGAATAAGACCAGTCGTAATAAGCGTGACCTTTCCAGTATCCGTGCCATGATGATGGTAAACTGAGGCTGATTCGAAGACTACTACTTCAGCCCAGAGTCAGTTTACTCCTACGTGTTTTTCCCCCAGAAAAAAATATTGGTCGGCTGATCGGCACAATATGGGACCAAACCTATTGAACAGACAGACAAAAGCATGTTAATTTGAATCACTGCCATTTTGTTATATATTTTGTGTATACATCTACGCGGGAGATGCATTCGTACAATTGATGTTGTTGTTGTTTATATGAAAACACCGTAGTGACTGTATCTTTTTTTGTCCCTTTTCTTTCTTTTTTTTTTTTTTTTTTTGGCGGGGGGGAGGAAATTAAACTGAACTTTAAAAATTATAATTGAAAATAAGATGACATGCGAAAATCGGTATCAGTATTCACAAATTTGTTTAAACATTCTAAAACGCAGGGGGGGGGGGGTGTGTTATTCACGGTGCGGTATACCCAAATTGTACAACATTACACGACTGTGGGCGTAAAAAATACTATAAAAACATACTATAGGAATAGACTGGTGAAAACTTACCGGCTTTTTGTCGCGTACGTCGAGTCTGCAATTGTACTGCTAATTCAAGTGGCCACTTTAGTCGGCATTCTCCATTTTGTGGCACTTCAAATGATGAAAGTAAGTTAATTATCTGTGTTTGTTTCCTCTAAAATATGCGATCCTAACGTACCCTGTGATATGATCCGTGGCGCGAAAAAACTTGTAAAAAAATGCCGGCCGGTACGCGGTGTGTATCTCTTGTCTGTTTACATTCGGGCGCGCGTGGAAAAATTCATTCATTAAAAAAAAAATTGCCCGCCGGGCCGTTCCATTTATAAAAGCGGGGGAGCCCATTCTCGATACTAACAGCGCCGTACGGGAAAACTCAGTACAAATATGGCGGTAAATAATAACAATTGTACAGTATGTAAACAAGTTTGTGCGGCAAAGGCAATTTGGTATTTGAAGCCACTATAATCAAGTATTTAATGCAATTTTGTTAACGTGAATGTTTGTTTTGTTTACCCATATTGCCAGTGGACTTGACTGTCGGTGATTGCGTCATCAAACGGATTGTATACACACTGTACGTGGAGACAAGACCATGATCGAATAAAGGCCAGCGAGGGGGGCGAGGGGGGCGGGGGTTGGGGGGGGGGGGGGGGGGGGTAAACCTTTTAAACCGAATTCATACCCTGACTATTACTGGTTACTAATAATGTTTGCTAACCACGGATTGGCCAAAAATAGAACTGACCCAACAGTGCAAAAGTCAAGAATAGTTATTAATTTTTATTGATCACAAAAGTATGTTTTTTAATTAATAAAAAATACAAACCAATCATCAAACGCTATACTTGCAGAAAATGCCCTTTTCCTCTCTGTTATGTATTTTGTGGGGGACGATATTTTACATGTATTTTGTCACCGTGGCTTCAATTGAGGTGCTGGTGCATGACTGGCCGGCCATACAAAACGGCGTATGTACATGTAGGTACATGTACTTAAAAAAAAAAAACTTACAACCCCCCCCCCCCCCCCCCCCCATGCATTCATGGAAGGAAAAATGATCGTATCGGTTTAAGTTACTATCCTGTTTGGCAGCCGTCCAATTGCCAAAAAAATGCAACTTAATTCTATCGCTTTTGGTGAACCGGACACGTACTATATGTTTAATATAGCTCTATGACACGTACTCATACAGTGTGTTTTGGTTTCATTGTCACCATAGTCATACATTCCCCCTTTTTTCCCACTTTGGATTGTTAATCTGTGAATTAAGTCCCTCGTGCCAGCTTTCCATTATTATTACAACAATTAATTGTGTTTTTGTGGAGAATAATTAAATAAAATAAAATAAACTCAGAATGTTGAAGTTTCACCGTGACTTGCAATTTTGGTTAATTTTACGGTGCGCACGCATGAGTAGTTTAGGTTTTCCCGGTTATTTTAAACCATGTTTTATTCAATTTCATCAACTCTCACTTTTAATTTCATATTCAAATGACTGAAATAATCGGTTTGGTAAAGGCGTGTAAACAAAATTCCCGGAAGAAATTGATTTTTTTTTTAAAGTAGCCGGAAAAACCTGCATTCTGACTCGTCAGTCCTTTTTAAATTAAATTGCTGAATTTTATCTTAAAAGAAAAATAGTTTTCTGGGTTGTTAAAAGTGAAACCTAATATTGTCCCTCCCATCTAGTCTCGTTTCCAGACCAAATAATTCTAACTCTGATGAATTATTAGGTCCGATAGCCGCCAATGTCACTTGACGAAAACGGGCAGAAAGTGTGTCCCCAAAGGTAATTACCCTCCACAGTTGTTACGCTAAGAAAAAATATTGGAATAATGTATTGGATTCGAAACAAATATGTGTATAACACTGTGTATAAACGCACACTACACTCAATTACAAAACCCCACAAGGTTACTTGGGTGGGATTGGAACCCACGACCGACCTGCAACGTTTTACCACTCGAAAACCACGCATTCTATCTAATGATTGTTTTCACCGTGGAACAAAAAATTCAAATTATTATTTCACCGATTATAATTTTTTATTTTTTTGTTTTGTTTTATGTGAGATTAATATCTCTCTCGGATAAAGCGGTTGACACGAGCTAGCCTGAGGACTGGTGATTGCGCCATCTGGCGTTCAGAGTAAAAAAAAATGGCCCACCCACGGCCATGATATATAGCGCCCTCTGTACTTTTATTGAAACAGAGGGCGCTGTACATCATGACCATGGACAGCCTCATTTTGGGGGGACACAAGTACAACCAATGCATTATCTATTATAATAGCAACGAAATCATTCCGAGACTAATTATTGAATCCAGTGTCATTCGTTAATCTGATTAAGTAAGCCTATCCGATAAAGTCCGAATCCGGTAGGTTCTGTGCGCCAAGAGTTGACGACGAAAATAATGCTCCACTGAAGTATCTAATTCTTCATAAAAAGCCTTGTAATAATCGAAAGGATCTGAAGGACAGTTAGGATTTACTGCACGCACTCTAATTTGTGCAGCCCTGTGGAGACATGGTATTGTTCATTCCATTGTCTCTGTAGCATGCCCCCATTGACTTTGTACAAACAATTCCTTGTGGACACAATTTAACTCATATTACCTAGAGGAGACCTATTCAGCCCCTTTGTCTCTATTGTGTATAATTATGTCTCCTTAAGATAGTGAACATAGGTGCAGCGGCCTTGATTTTGCTTTTACGATGCGAATCTTTTCATCATAAGATTACAACCACCTTCAAAAGCCCATCCTTCAATTTGATCAAAAGAAAGCATTAAGTGCTCTAAAAAGAACGGAAGAACAGCGCCGATAATGGACTTTGATGGAAGGAACGTGGGCGGTTTTAGGTGAATATAAAATTTTGAAGTATTAGAAAAGACTTAAAAATATGCATTAAATGTGATTTGGACGCAAAGCTTTAAGGTTATTGTGCAGACAAATAATACTTGTTGTATTATTACACTCTTTAGTCATTTCAAGTTAAAGGTGATGTACAATATTTTGCAAACCTAAAACCGCAGGTTGATCGTAGGCTGTCTAAAGTATATTATTGTGAAATCTGTCATTGACGTCTGCCTCAAAACACAAAACGAATTGTGCCCCGTGTCAGGCTCAAACTCACGCTGCTGACTGCGCCAACGAGGCGTGAACGGGGTTAATTGATATGACGTCAATAGAAGGAAGGTTTAGCATTTATTTGGCCTAAAATTCAGTTCAGTCATAAATCTTAGAGCAATTAATTTTTTGAAGAAGAAAACCGCCCCCCAATAAATCAGAGGCTCGAACTTACGACCTTCAGCCTGTGAGACTGACGCGCTGCCGACTGCGCCAACAAGGCCAGTACGGTTACTAACAATCGTTGAGGAAAAAAACCAAACCGTTGTTTGAAATAATGTGTCGAAAAAGAAGGTATACGGACCACATGGTACTAATAAATGGGTCCATGTTCGATACGGGCAAAATACGGGGATAATAAACGAGCACATTAAAATAATACATTTGCCGAGATGCCGCGTTCGTACGTCTCTTTATTCAGAATGATAGGCGGGACTTCGCCCGTACTCGTCCCCATTTATCTTCTTAGTGAGCGGTGTTTGCAAATGTCACAGGTTAAAAGCATAGGACGCTGCTAAGATTTGATAAATGGATCGCTTTTCCCGAACCGCTAAGATGCTTTTATTTTTTACACTTCGACACGTTTTAGGAATTCTGGCAAAATATTGGGGAATTGTCCACAAAAGGACATAGGCCTATGTTTCTGTTGACGAGAGTAATCAAGGACTAACAAAGTGTAAGTCCCGTGCGAACGATGTCGGGGCATGCACGTCGACCGAGCATGCACTGTATATTTGCCCCGGTACCATATAAAAACAAGATATAAGACGGAGGGACACCCAAGACGCGGAGACGAAGCCCAAGCTGGGGTTTGGAAAACGGCATATGTTGGTTGGAACTGTTTGCCCTTTGACCTATTTTGATGCACTTTAGCAGTGTTGTAGGATGCTGTCATTGGTTGTAGAAACCAATGATTTTTAATTTTTGTATACAATTAAAAAAAAAAAAAAAGGATTGACGCGCATGGTATAAATCGACGCGCGCGCCGACAGAACTAGAATCGTTTTTGTTTGGCCTTAGGTATGGGGTACTACGGTCTTATATCGTGCCCAGTACCCGGTGTGTGGTGGCCTTTGGCGTAGACAGCCCGTCGCGAATCGGCTCGAAATTCGATGGATGATGGTATACAGTATTTTTTAGCCACTGTTCGGAAAGGAGCCTTGCTAAATTTCCCTGACATCGTGTTCACGGGGCGTTTTTAATTTGAAAAAAAAAAAAAAAATTATGCTAGATAAAATCACTAATGAAGGCATCTCTCCGAAAAAACAAAAGCAAATTGATAGAAAATTACCCGAATGGTTGTAACCCTGCATAGTTTCAATGAGATCGCGATTCACTTTACCTCACAGGCTTCATTTACATAAAATATCATATTAGGACGAAAAGGTCTATGACCACCAGAAAAAGGGTGGGGTCACTCTGTCACATTATATGCTACATGAACACACGTCGTGTCCTATCCATTTGTTTGTAATTGATCGAAACGCGCAAGATCGTGCATGGGAGAGGTTTTAACGTTGTTACCAGGAAGGTTCGGGCGTGCGTAATTCGCATGCATTGAACATTTTCCATCCAGCGAGGCAACGTTGCAGAACTTTATATCGACTTGACAATGTATGGGATGGCGTGTCACGTTGCATGATCAATGCTAAAAGTGTCGCTGGGGGTCAGCGGCTGCCGCACAATTAATGAGGACAAATTAACCGACATCCAGACAGACAATCGAAGAAAGAAAAAATCAGACACTCGAGGAAATGAGAAGAATGTGTAAAAATGAGGCTAGCGTGTACGTCTTTTGCCTTGAGACCCACGCCATTGTCACCGAGGTACTTTGTTACGACGTCATGTTGTTTTTGTATGGAAACTTCACACGTATGAAGCTGAATTCTAGTTTCTAACTTATGAGTGGGGCATGCAAAGGCTTCACACGAATGAAGCTTATAGTTATGGCTTACAATTATTATTAACAATCATCTGTACATAAGTCAAACCACGACAAACAAAGTCGGGCAACTATAGACGCATGTCAAAACCCATTTCGTTTGTATCCAATTTCTTGTACTTTTTCTTTTTAAACGTGCAAGGGACGACCTTTTTGCGCTGCCTGGCAGAATTATAAAGTGTTTACCCGAAACGTATGATCAAATATTGTTCAAGCTCTTAAAAGCACGAACAAATAATTTGAAACAGGGCAGCCACTCACGCCCTGTCGGCCCCGGCAATAGAGCTGCTCAAAAACTCCAGATGACGGTCAATAAATCTGGAGTGTATTCATATTATTTAACGGAAAGTTTAACAAGATGTAAATCCTATGTGTTTCTTCCACTCATTTGGTGCAATAGACGTGCGTTGAACAGCTAATGCAGAAGGCGACGGGTAGATCTATAGACATAGACGCTTGGTACTTTTTGCGAGAGAGCACATGACGTGGGAGTAAAATATAACCTTTAAAAGCATCATCAATAAAATCATCCAATTAATAGGAAATACAAAATGGCAGACATGTGCTTTCAACTCTGGATTGTTGGGAAATTGTCACTGGATGGATTCTCGAAGACGTAATTTTGGACTTCTTTTATTATTTTTTTCGAAAAGACAGCAACTCGAAAGGAATTTCACAGAGAGTTTAAGAGTCGTTAATTTACGTCAAAAGTAAGCTTTTGAACAATGATTTAGTTGGTTAGCGTTTTTGGATAGTTGCAAAAGATATACTTTCCCTTTAACACAGTCACTTGCTTTGTTTGGTAGTTGGAGGTTTCATCGTGACAGCATAGACAACCATAACCACGCTTGCTCTACACTCACCGCTGTTTCAATTTCCTTCCTTTTCCAAAATCTCCAATCCCTGGAATTGATAACTCTAGTAGCGATATCAACGCCTTGTTCATCCTCTTGTTTGTATTGATCTTACTGAGAAAAAAGTACATAGCTCTTAGCGCGTAGTGCATTAAAAATAGTCGCACGGTTTTAAAGGTAAAACTATATAAAAAACATAACCAACCAAAATACCTTTAACATTTTTAAGGACTCTAAACTCCCTGTAAAATTATTCTTTCTGGCATGCTGTCATTTTGCTCTATGGCAGCAATCGGCTAAATGAAAACGCGCTCGAACGCAGATTGTAGAAGCAATTCGACTTGGCAAATTTTAAATTGAAATCAACATCGGAATATGCATCATTCACAGAGCTAAAACTTCACAAGGTTATTTGTCAAGCACGTACTTTCTTTATATTTTGAATACTTTAGCTGCTTCAAACGATAAAAATGCACAACTGACTGATGTTGTCCCTTTAAGCTGCAAACCTAGTCTGGTTACCGCGCAACTCGCTAGCGACACCATAAGTGTAAAGTGCCCTTTTAGAGGGCAGCCGGTCTATGCTCGCCGGTAAGAATGGAAAAAAAAACATAACCCATCGGGTTTAGAGAAACCTGAGTTAATAGCTTTATCGATCCCTGCGACTGGAGAGTGAGGCTAAGAGGCGAGACGCAATTACGCGGGAAAAGGAACACAACAAAGTGACAACGTGGTTTTACGTGTTACTGTTGGACGTGTGAAATGGGCTGTCGGAAGCATGAAGTGTCGTCAATTTTCGAGTGCGACCACTTTTTTGTTCTACCCCAAAAACTTCTCCAAAGGGAGTGAGTGGTTAGCTTCTGTGTATAGATCCACAATAGGCCGTGTGTTTGGACCCAAGACGCCTTTATTTAGGTTTATTACAGTATACAAATTATTTCGCAGCTCGAACAGTCTCGAGGAATGATCCGAGGAACTCTCGAGGAATGAACACCCCTAGGTAGAATAATTACATTGCAATACGATTTAGGCTAAACTGGGATGTTTATAGGCAAGTGTCCACACAAGGAAAGCTTAGAAATAATTGAGTAACCATTACGTACGCTACTTTGAAAATCTCCATCTTCGTTGAAGTTGTTTGAAATGTTGTAAGACCACAGTTGCGTTTTATCATTCATATCACGTGATAGGATGCTAATTATCCCCAAAGCCAAGAAGTGATCTTAAATTCTAACAATTTTGTTTTCCCAACCGAAACATTATCGTCTAGTCATGTTTTATCCAAACCTCGATCGGTCTTCTATTGAAATAATGTTCGGCGGGAAAATAAACGCAGCGATCGGTTGGTCATCGGAGCATTTCCTCGGTTTGTCTAATAAAACTCAATTAGCAAATTTCTTTTTCTTCTGACCCTCCCGATCCGCTTTTTTTCTGCAACTGTAGCAACTGCCACTGCATGAATAGACCTGAGACCTAATGGCGTAATGGCTTTGTTGACATATGAGCTTTCATATAAGAGAGCGGGTCGGGACCCAGACAAAGTAGGGACACACTATCAAATAGAAAAGCGCACATTTAAACAAAGCGTGCCGTTATACAGTCTTAGGTATGCGTGTGTGAATCACATCACGTGATTGAGGTACTATACCACGTGATTTGAGATCAGATCAAAGCAAAGCATAGCGTTAGTTGATGATTTATGATCTTAAAAAACTAAAAACACGGTTTTCACCCCACCCTTTATTTCTGTTTTATGGTTTTGAAGGTTTTTGGAGGTTGTGGTTTTGTCTTTTGATCTTATACTAAACATTCGATCCGTGTTTGTTTGCGCAAGATGCTTTCTTAGATAAAACAAAACCTCGCATCTAATTTTGGAGAACGGTAAATTTCTACTGATTTTGTTTTCATCTGTTTTATGCAAAGGCCACTCGAGGTGTTGGCTACAGAGGAAAGTGTGGAAGAACCAGCCCCTCACACTGAAACAAGACAATCTGATCTCTTCACAGTATGAATAGGGTTAGGATGGGTAACTAGTCCACTGCAAGGCATTAATAATGCCCTAATCATGTGTCATAGCCCATGCTGGGTTCGAACCCGCAACCTGCAGAAATTCCCACAGACCAAGAATGTAAAGCTCTGGGCAACTATACCACGGCACTTCTACAAACATTGGTACGAGATCCAAATTCGCTGATACCACATGCGAACTTTAATATAATTGTTCATCTTTGCCAAAAAAGAGGATGGTGCAAATAATAATAAAAAAGAAAAAGCAAAAAACGCTGTTTTCAGTCGTTGATTGGTTAATGTGACGCATGGCCACTCCTATAGTGGTGCATTTCTATAACCACTTTTTGTATTATAGGTAACGAAATACAGATGGCAAACTTAAAACTGCCTAAAAATGTGTCCGACCGCAGTATGTGTGATTTTTTTCTCTTGTATCCAGATATATGCAAGTCTTTCCCATGTACAATGTACAATACTAATTGCCCTATACGGCTAGTATTATCGACCATAATGCGTCAGTGCGACTTATTTGACGGAAAAAACATGGAAATGAAGGGCTGTATATAATGCCTAGAGTGGGGAAAACATGAGAGATAAAACTCCACTTATTAATACGGCGGGTTTGTACCGGTGATTTTTGTCCCCCAGTAAGTGTCACGATTTTGTGCGCGGATACCTGCAGGCTGAGTACGAAGCTGGTGATGGTATTTTAGAGACGGATATACTTTACGCAACGGGTTATAAAAACAACAAGTCCATCGTGTCGATGTCTCATCTCAAGTGATAAGAGTACTACCTAAGGCACTGAATTCTGAGCCAAATCCTTGCGATAGGATCTCTTAAATAATTCTAGGCGTCTATCGCTTTCGTCGCACATCGAAGTACGATTCAAACTTTAGTTTGTTTTTTTCCCCCACTCTGCAACTTAGAATAGTCAGGGAACAAAACACGCATGCGTGAAATAAAACACGTGATCGAAATCACGTGATTTTAGATGACTAAATGCGTGGGTGTGAGTTTGTATCCGCATTCAAATAGTGGACGTAGAATTAAGGATAATACTATAGTAGTGTCCACGATTGACAGAAAATCCGCGATTAAAAATCGTGTACAAAACTTATGGGAGGCAAGTTCCAAAAAGGGAGACAATAAGAGGTTCCACGATGAAAGGTAAATACACACGTGTGATACAGTCAGCACGTAATATGGTGTTTTGCAATAAAGGTAAGCTTGGATTCGAATCTAAGCTTGTTTTGAAGTAAAAAAGGTTATTCCCTAAATGTAAATCTTCTTTCTTTGTGTTTAACCAAATTCTAATTTTCAGTGAAATTCAATTCCCTTTTTTTTCTCCATTCATGACGCTGGAGGGTTTTGAAAGGGACTGATGAGAAGTATAAGAAATGTCCATTTACAAACTGGCGCACATGCATTTTATACCTAATGGCATACTTGCAGGTTGCAGAAAAAAAATAGCCATCCTCGACATCAACTCTCTATGGTATACGGCCACCGTCTCAACTATCCCGTTTCATCTTCCATTTCTCTGTGTTTGTAGGGGGTGTCCGATCTGGCTGATAAAACGGGCGACGACTTGAGATGAGACTGATGAAATTGCGAGACGACAAAAAAGGTGATAAATTTCAGCCCTTGAGTGTGTTGTCTTAATCTCTATGGTCGCCGCGGAGAAGATAGACTATATCAGTGACAAATGGGACCCGGCGAAGTATAAGTGGGAGGTAGATAATCAAAAGCCCATTTCCTCAGCTACGAGGGCAAATAAAACCCGAAGAGTGCTTCTCAGTAATTGAGTCATCGTTCAGTTTACACAATTAAACAAAAAAAACTTACACATGATATAAAACAGAAGTTTTCACTGGTGTAATTGCTCAAGCTTTGACGTGATGGCGTATTTTTACAACACCGCCTTCCACCGCTGGGACTTGGTTTTGAATCCCGCTTGGGCCAATGGATTGGGTTTTCAGTCACTGTCTGATTCAGTGGGGTTTATCTCACACCTCTAAAACTGTACCTTCTTCTCATTGTCTTCATTCTACATGTTTCTTCAGGCTTGTGAGCTACAGTTCCTAGGGCGCTTTTGAAAAATCCTTTGTTTCATTAAAAAAAAATAATTAATAAACAGGAACCATTTTGCCTAATAACGCACTTAACTGCAAACAAACGTGGTCTCTTCAATTGTACAGGGGTATATACAAAGCTGAGGCTTTAACTAACCCTTCAGAAAGATTTGAAAATAATGTCTTGCTTAGTTTTCTTCAGATAGACACAATTCAATAAACTATATTTAATTGTTGGCTTCGGTAAAGCAATTCTATTTTAATTATCTAATTTTAATGTGACACGAAAAAAAATCATATACTTAATAATACATTCTTTGAATATAAGCCGACTTCGGTAAAACGCACATTCTATTTCTATTTTCTGTTTGTTGTGTCTTGGTGCTCCCTGACTATTTTAACGCCGGATACGAACCATTTTAAAATTCCTCTTAACATGCATGTCAGAAACATCCTTCTAACAAAGATATCCACGACAATTACCTAGACTCTTGTAAAACATTCATCCTAATCCGGTCATTTTTGTCTCTGTCAGAACGTCAGGATCGCTTTTGTCCTACACATTCTGTATTTGATGCACTTCTACCCCTGATAGTGGATGAAGGAGACACCTAATTGCCTTCGACAGCCGACCATTTCTTCTTTAGAGAAGCCAGTTTTTTTCAGAGATCGTCGTTTATCATCGAAGAGGTTTGATATAGGGCCCGTCACGGTAATTGAGAGAAGATAATACCAAATGCATGGATACCGAACTGTACTAAACGCATGTATATACGCCAAAGGAATTCGCTTGTCTGCGCCGCCAACAGTATCTATGGAAATGTTGATAGGGGAAAGATTCGCAGATGACTTTGATTAAATACCTTGTAGAAATTGAATTGTCAAATTTATGGAACACGAAATGTCGGCACTTCTCAAATGAAAAACCGGAAGATCATTTTGATGTCTGAAGACATTCGCTGGATAACTTCGAGGGCACGATTCACAAATGTAACATAAACGCCAAACGTGATAGGCCAATACGAGTAATCAACGACTCACACGGAGACTGTATTTTAACATAAATCCAGGGAATGCTTCGAATTTGAAGACGTTTTAGCAAAGAATACTCCGCAGATTGTTTTGAAATGGGATTAGGAAAAGGAATATAATTCCCTAGAAGTCGACTTGAAATCACTGCTGCACATTGACATGAGCCGGTCACGTTTAATTTAGATGGTTTTTAATGAAGCTGACCATTATAATTTAGTTGTTGCCTTCAATAGAATTTGAAACAAGAATACCAGTTTAAGTTTATATTTAGCTAATAGAATCCCAACACGTTTGCCGCGGTTTGACCGTTTTTTTTATTTAGACAAATCTGCTGTTTGCATATGCCATTGTCTTTAATAGCAAAAGGTCAAAACAATTATTCTCCCTTTATTGCTAATAGCAAATAATTCAAAATTATATTGTCATTATTACTTAATTCCACCAGGTTGGAGGTGGAAATGACACACAGTTCGACATTGTACGAAAGGTTACCATGCGCCTTGTTGTGTATGTATAACATGGTAAGATAGTCATGAGTTTATAATAACTTTTTGAAATGATGTCTCGTTGCCTCGTTGGCGCTGCAGTTGGCAGCGCATCCGTCTTATAATCTTATAATATAATATGAAGGTCGTAAGTTCGAGATCACACGGGGCACACGTTTCTCAAAATGTGCATTTTCTTTTGAACCTACATATTAACTGAATCAACATTGTTTTCCCAAGAGTGTGTGATCTTATCTCTGCAAAAAAACACCGGACTCAGCTTAGATGTTCGTATTATTTTGTAGAAACACTTTGCTCAAGAAATAAATCGCGCGCTGTACAGAATGTTCTGTTACGCGTCGCGTAAGGTTAGAATTTTAATTGATCGCTTTTGCCAATTGCAAGTGACGTCATAATTTATAAAGAACTACATGTACTTCTCCCGTACAATTTTAGCAACAATTAGTCTGCTCCACTGTCCCCTGAGGGGTGGAGCCGTTTCACGTTGATCTGTATTCCTCAAAGGTGAATCGTACAATTAGT
Source organism: Crossaster papposus (assembly GCA_037893245.1). Taxonomy (NCBI): domain Eukaryota; kingdom Metazoa; phylum Echinodermata; class Asteroidea; order Velatida; family Solasteridae; genus Crossaster; species Crossaster papposus. The sequence continues at coordinate 529,132 of JBAIAA010000275.1, read as the reverse complement.
TTTTAGCGCAACTGTCACTTTTAGAATTTCCAAAACACATCAATCGCGAATAGCTCGTAGTGGACATCCTTGATTAAACAAATTGAAAAGTCTTTGAAATAGGACTGGACGGAAGAACAAAGTTTTGCATTTGTTACAGAGAATTGGAGGCGAATTGACGGGTTATGGCTTAAAGCGATATCAGTTATAAAAAAGAGAGAACAAATCTGTCCATTTTCTTTTGAACCGGGTATTATTTTTAGAACTGTAATTACAATATTATGACGATGCTTCTTTAAAGGTAGGATACACCATTTGTAGATATCGAAAGATTATACTACCGAATTAATAAGAAATATCTTATTTATTTGAAAGTAAATAATGATTGTAGGCATCCAGCAAAATGATTTTGCTGAATAACTTGTAATTTTTCACGATCGCCGGACGGCGATCGCGAAAAAAACCAAGAACAACATAAGAACCACTGCCCGACGCCGGTTGAAAACGAACGCCATTTTTCTTGTTTTTACTCGTCATCTATGATTGTAAAACGGCATTTTTTGTTTCTCACCTTGAACAAAGCCCTCCTCCTCCCTCCCCGGTCAAAAAGTGTGGGGATATCATTCCCACCCTTGATTCTGTGCACTCTTGCATTAAAGGATTTTGCCAAAAACTGCTCGTGAATTGTTTCCAATATTTACTCTCATTTTGGAGCTACTTATTCCTTCATCTGTTGGACAGCTAAAGCCTGTGGGATTTGACGTCACGGTGATCAGAACAAATATTAAAATTGCAGCACGATGAAGAAAAACGGTCAAAGTCGGAAACAAATTGTGATTGACAGTTTTCACCTCAAACATTCACATATCTATCTCATGCACCTGATAATCGTGATTTGTAATTTGCAGTTTCAAAAAAATGTAATTTTCCCTCCTAATTTTTTTATTTTTCATTTTTCCTCCTCGGTGCGTGATTCGTTTAGCTAATTTAACCAGTCACGTGGCCACTTCTTCTTCATATTATTCTCGTCTTGGTTGAGAAAATTTTACGGAAATACGCCGGTAAAGGGCAACACCCAATATCGAATATACATCAGCCATGATGGCGCCAAACTCCATCTTATGAAATGTTTGCTTGTTTGCTTTTTGGACGATACAAAGACGAATACAGGGAATGGTTCCGAGTGAACAATGATTTGAGCCTCAGTGTATTACGTTCAACAATTACAGGCAAATGTATTTTTTTTTTTTTTTCGGTCGGAGGAGCGGAAAACATCAAAGGAAATTTTCGCAATCTGACAAGCCGAAGATGGAGTTGGAATTGTGTCGGGCATTCACAATTTATGCAAAACGGTTGATATTTAATGCGCGGGGAGTGTGTGTGTTAGCGCTAGAGTGGGTATGGGAGACACACACACAAAAACGTCGATGGTAAGAAATTAATTCTTAAAGGAATGTAAGAATATATTCTCCGCAGACGCCGAACATGAACCTTTTTTCCTATGTGGAAATCTAATAGCCAACATCTGCCACGGATATAACTCAAGTTGAAATGTTTAGAATTGACTTTGGGGAATTATATTGTCGTCAATCTTTGCTACGGAATGGACTGAATGTTGTAGAAATACTTTGGGGAAAAGAATTATTAAGACTGGGCTGTGCAGCGCACGAAGATCGATAACAGACGGCAATACGAAGTTATGGCTTCAAGAAGCTAGTTACATCTGACAAGAGATTTTAGAACAACCAAATGGATCGATCCTTTCAATACAAATGTTTCTCGTATTCCAATTTGGTCGTTGACGCCATTTTTGTCGTCGATGCACCAATGTCGCAACAACACGAGTAATGAACCGACATTTGGTGATGACGTGGTCTCACGAGATTCGTCCATGGCGAGCCGATTTTACATTTTTCACTTACGCGGTGATATTTTAGAGTTATGAATTAGAGATATATTTACTTATTATTTGGAGATATCTCTATTATTTAGAGATACCTCTAATTCATTTAAAGATAATCTCTAAATAACTCTAAAATATCGTCGCGTAATAATAAATGTTAAATTGGCTCGCCATGGACGAGCTCTTGTGAGCTGACGTTATCACCAAGTTTCTGTGCATTTCTAGTTTCGTTGAAACATCCACACAAGCCCAAATATCAACACGCACCTCTACATCTACCATTCTCCTTCACTAACAGCTGCAGTGTGGGCGTGGTGATGGACCCCCTCCACTTTCCCTTGCTTTTAAACAAACGCGTGTATAAGTTCCCCAGAGAGTTATCGATGAGCCGAGACCAGCCAAACAAACGCAACGTAATCGAATACTTGGAGTCGATACTTAACAAATAGGAGCGCTTCGTTTACACGAGAAGGTAAATATTTCAGATGTTTAGCCTGAGGGTCGTTTTTAAGGAGTTTCTGTGTAGCCCGGTTGGACCGTATTAAAGATGGAGACTCCTTCTTTACACACGAACTGTGATTGTGTGCAATGAGGTAGAAAATGTATTACATGTATTTATTCAGGTAATGGGGGTTACTCTGCCATAGGTCGACAAACTAAGAATCGCTCACAATGACTGAGCGTATACTGTACTGCGTGACACATAGTGCTTGTTTTCTTTTGCGATCGAGGATCGAAAAACAAAGGAAAACAAAGGGAACAAAAGATCCTCGAAGGACGGTTTCTTTGTCCTCGATCAGCAAGATAAGCTTAAAGCAATGGGGTTAGGTTTCAGTAAAGGAATAAAGGAAAACACAATAGGGAATCCTCGGTCGTAATGGCAATTCACGAACTATAGCTCATACAGCGGGTGTTTAGTGGCGCTGTTTTGTTTGTAACAATTGTTACCACTAGTACGAACATTTGGTACTCCCAGTAATGTGTACGAGAGTCCCCCAAATAGACTTGCACATGAAACAACCAGTCTAACTTACCTTTTGTACTTTAGTCAATCGACTGTGTCAACATAAACATCTGGTACCAGTATTAAACAGGATATTGGTCTTTCTAACAGATTGACATGTAGGCCCTACCAGACTAATCTTGGCGCTGGGCATCAGAATGAAACCATGTGGCTGTACTCAAATCTCAGAGAAAACTTTAAAATTGATTAGAGATATAACTTGGCTGGTGAAGTACTGAGGACCTTGTCATGAACATTAAGACAAAATACTGAGGACCTTGTCATGAACATTAAGACAAAATACTGAGGACCTAGTCATGAACATTAAGACAAAATACTGAGGACCTTGTCATGAACATTAAGACAAAATACTGAGGACCTTGTCATGAACATTAAGACAAAATACTGAGGACCTTGTCATGAACATTAAGACAAAATACTGAGGACCTTGTCATGAACATTAAGACAAAATACTGAGGACCTTGTCATGAACATTAAGACAAAATACTGAGGACCTTGTCATGAACATTAGGACAAAATACTGAGGACCTAGTCATGAACATTAGGACAAAATACTGAGGACCTTGTCATGAACATTAAGACAAAATACTGAGGACCTTGTCATGAACATTAAGACAAAATACTGAGGACCTTGTCATGAACATTAGGACAAAATACTGAGGACCTTGTCATGAACATTAGGACAAAATACTGAGGACCTTGTCATGAACATTAGGACAAAATACTGAGGACCTTGTCATGAACATTAGGACAAAATACTGAGGACCTTGTCATGAACATTAGGACAAAATACTGAGGACCTTGTCATGAACATTAGGACAAAATACTGAGGACCTTGTCATGAACATTAGGACAAAATACTGAGGACCTTGTCATGAACATTAGGACAAAATACTGAGGACCTTGTCATGAACATTAGGACAAAATGTTGTCAGCTAAAAAGTGAGTAAAATTGGCCTGAATTTATTTTGCATATTCTTCAGCACTGTCTTGATGGCCTAGTCTGGGAGTCTTCCCATATTTTTTTGGACAAATATGCGATGGCCCTACATGTATATCCAAATATCATTGAGGTTTCTGTCCAAAACGACCTCGCATTTTTGCTCATAAATATAAATTAAAATCACATTTGCATAAAAACTAAAAGGTAACAAAATACACATAAAAACGGCTTACTGCAATGTACTGACACATCAACGACTCACACACCAAAAAACAACACAGAAGTTCACAGCTGCAGCAAAATGTCCAAAATCCTGGTAGCTTTTGGTACTAAATAGCAGGTTTCTGACACGACACTTTTGGTGAGGAATATATGGAAAGTCGCATTAGCATAAAAATCCAAAAGATACCAAATTTGACAATGACAAAACGAAAACACTATTATTTCTACCACTTGCCTATAATAATATCACAATTTATGCCTACATTAAAAGTGGCTCTGTGTGGGAGATCTTTCTTCACATAAACACCGTTAGTCTGATTACAATGTCGGATATTTTTTCATCGGAAATTCGAACGCCAAATAGACACAGCCCGATCGATGAGGCATTGACGCGCGCTGGACGGCCACGAACTCCCGAGCAAACACCGTATACTAAGTCGTGTGTACTGCGCGGACCCACCTTAATGGAAATAACTATCACAATTATTACTACTCAACAAAATAATTTTAAAAACAAGTTTATTTAATACACGAAGGCGAATATGGTCAGTTCAAGTATTCGCATTTTTGTATCACTGTGGAGACATGGCTTTGTTCTCGTGTACAAAATGGTTAGAAAGTCGAGCACGTTTTTCAAAATGCTCCCATTTTAACCATAATTTTTTTCCTGGGTTGAAATTTCGACCCAATATACCCTATATTATACCCTAACCCAAACACTAACCCTAACCCACATCCTAATCCTAGTTTTTGAGTAATTTAAGTAAAATCCAAAAATCTAATTCGTGAAATTCCCAGTGGAGACCTATTCATCTATATAAATTTACTCTCCGGAGACGTTTTGTCTCCATTGTACACATTGTGTTCATGTCCCAGAGGGTACCGTATTTCGCACCACGACCCGTTTGTATGAATCAAACAATATAAACAAATTAAAGTTAAAAGGACGTAAACAAACTTCTGCTGGTGTAATTTCTAAAATATTTACCCATGTGTCGTGTGTAATTTAGCTCAGGCAAATATTATCCATGTGTCGTGTGTAATTTAGCTCAGGCAAACATTATGTTGACTTTCCTTGACAGTTTTTTTCGCGCGTAGTTGCAACCCGAATGACGTCAAACGAAAGCGAGGTTTTGTATTTGCACGCACAGTGCAAATACCGTTAAATCAGCACATTTTAGTGGTTATTATATTATAAGTAAATATATAATTTGTAAGAGATTCGCCCAAAGTTTCAAATCACATTTGAAACTTAGCGCGTCTAACATGTTAATAAATTCCAAACAATGTTCTGTATTAAGCGTAATGCTCCAACTCACGTCCGTCGATCACCCTCATTAAATTCAGGGAACAAAGACAGTTAGGATTATTATTTTAATAATATTTTCATTTATTGTACTTTGTGCAACTGTTGTAACGAAACTAGTAATGCATAAAAACTAAACAGAAGCGTCTATGGCGAGCGAATTAAAAATGTATTACTTACCCGACGATATGTTAGAGGTATTTAACTATAAATGAATTAGAGATACCTCGAAATAATACAAAATATCCATAAATAATAACAAATATTTCTAATTCATTAAGAGACATATCTAAACAACTCTAAAGTATCATCATGTAAGTAATACATGTTAAATCGGCTCGCTGTAGACGAATTTTGTGAGCCTACGTCATCACCAAGTTTCGATGTATTAATATAGTTTCGTTGCATGCAACACAACCCCCTCCCGCCCTCGTACAAAGAAACTTAGTACAGGGGTAGATTGTAACTGGAGATATATATTAAATTGTTCCAATAGGATATCCACTTTTGTCCACGCAGGAAGTGACTGATATTATCGTAACTGCCCCGAGTTTTTCTGTGCACTTACTTTTGTTTCGCTTGATTTGTCATGCCTCTGGTTTCATATTTTTCATCTCGTATTATCGTATTGCCCGTGGAGAGGTTTCTGATGTTGCTAGCGAGACAAGAGGAAGAAAAGTGCACCTCGTGTGTCACATCGTCTCTGCCCTTGAATCCAAATTTTGCCCTTAACACCACTCAGCTGCCGCGCAAGCTAATTCACAATGAAGTAGGTATGACCAGCCGCAGCGCGCGTGGCCATGTATACAGATGAGCATTCGTAGTTTATGCAGAGAACACGATAAACATTGGAACGGGGGGCGTTGGGTGGAACGGGCCAGGGAGGCGCGTGTCTGCATGATTCGGGCGGTACTGTAACAACCCCGGACACCTTAAAAGCCTAAAAGCCAGGCAAAAACCTGAGAAATCTTAAACTCTTTTTGCCGGAGGCTGAACAACACTTTTCCTCTAGAAATCTTTCCTTTATTTTATTTATCCCAATTGTGTATTTCAATCACGGACCGTTCCCATGCAACAGTCTAAATGAGATTTAGTAGTACCAAGAGACGTTGGGTAACGGTACAGCGAGCTGTAGGCGGCTGCGACTAGCGTGTGACAATTTTAACAGGACTGGACCCGCGCCTGGCACCAATTTCACGCCGTTAATAAAAAAGTATGGTGCACTCTATCAACAACGGTGATTGATAACAAGCAAGTAACAAACAAGCTGTTGGCTGGGGAATTGACTCGTTTGAAACAAAGTCATGCGTCTACTTTCTCTCTCGGTGACGATTGTGTGTATACATTATTCATCATGCAAGTCACCATTTTGTTCGACTTTTGCAAATTTGGTCTGTAGGCCTAACCCTGTTTTCGACAAGGAAGAATGTTCGTGCTAAGCAAATTTGTGTGCTTAGCAACTCCATTAAACTGGCCCCTGATGCGATTCTGCCTCCGTGAACGCGAGATGTGACGTGACTGAACAAAAACATTATGTCCGTGGCTTTTACTATTACGCAGATGGTTTCAGGCATTGGTGGTATAAAAATACTTATAAAAAAAACACAAACAACTTCACCGAAACTTTCTGCCATGCACGGTGTATTTTAACGAGCAGGGGTCATTCGGACGGTTGGAGGCGCTGTTGGTGAAGGCACTGCCAAATGAATATTCAAGAGCAAATTCGGGTGCCGCTAACCTCGTGCACGCGTGCATGGTCTGTTGTTTACTGGCACGTGTCGACCGACTACGTCAAATTTAGTTGGTGTTGAGTATTTTGTTTGATATAATTTCAATCAATAAGATAGGTTGTTTGCGGTAGCACCATGTGGTAATTCTCTTTCGTAAGGGAACTCAACGTTTCAGGCAGTATGGTTTGTCCGTTGTCAGTCTCCTGTTATCTTATAGCTTAAATCGATTTATTTTAGTTCATATCGTACCTGGCATGACCACGTGCATTAGTTCATTTTCAGGTGAGATCATCCATCCAATATTATCGTCTTTCAAGTTGTTTCATGATGAACACATTTCTGTAAAGAAACCTATTTGGAAGTTGTAAAATATTGGTCATTTATCAAATAGATTGTAAAACACATTGAACAAAACACCAAAACGTATATAGTTAGTTCTCTGTAAGAGCAAACATTGAAACAGTCTCTGAATCCTTAGCGCTCTGTTTCCATGTACATGTACACGTACGTATCTATAATGTTTATACGATAAATACAACGCTATTAAACCAGCTCGGTATTTCAACTGCGCATGTGTACAATGACATGGGTTTGGGTCATGCATGCGAGCGCGCTTGTGTGAACGCGACAGGTGCTAGGACAGGTGGTCGCTGGACGCGCAGGTGTTGGTTATAATGCGCGTTCGCGTATTAAATATTGCCTGATGTGACGTCAGTAAATAACCTTTGACCTAAACTACTTCCTCGAGATACTGAACTAGCTCAACACCACTTTAGATAGATTTGCCTTTACACAAGTACAACCGGGTTTATGTCACGTTTTTACTAGCCATGCACACTGCAAACTCTCAGAGCTTGGCACGCACGATTCCTGATATCATAATTTCAAACGAAGTGCTTGAGATTTTACAACTTTTTCTTGACCCTCTGGCGGGTAGGGTTAAGACGCAGAATGTAATGAGGAGATTTGAGTTTTTACATTAACCATTTGCAGTTGGGTTACAGGGCAAGAAATGTTATACATGTACTTTGAAAATGTGCCTATCGAAAATAATTGAGATACAAACAATACCATTTTCGCTGGAATAAGCTGTTGTATTTCGAACTTTTTCTGTGTTAAGTAAAATTAGTGTGACAAGTCTAGCAAAGCGCACAATTGGGCTAACAAAAGTTTAGTTGTAGACGAAATGATATTATTAGGAAAGAGCAAATAAACGTAGGATATAGACCTCAACACAGCCATCCTTTTGAAATGGCCGTTTTTGTGTTATTCCAGCGAGAACGAATTTGGAGGTCAACATTGCGACTCAAACAAATCTAGACATTTTGGTGCTAGTCGTGAGGCATGAATTTCAGACTATGAAATCCGGACTTAGTGGCAGTCTTGCGCAAGCTCTGCTCAATTGTAGTTAATAAGGAGAGTGACCGGTCACATGAGAGGGTTTAACCAATAACAGGAGGGAAATGAGACTACACTCTGAACACTATAGCCCTATATTTAGATTAACCATTTCGAGCAAATTCTGCCTCTGCTATAAAGCTGTGGTTTTTGCTTTAACCCCTTATAAACAAAAATCGTTTGTGCCTATAGCAAGGTCTGGACAGTTTATTAGCAACAGAACGCCCTTGTGTTTTGTTGTTAATCGGCGGCCCGCATTCGAATCATTCGCTCGGCGGACCTTCGCTAAGTTGCCCGCGACTCGGGCGAAACTCAATGCATTGATTGCGCCAACCATTTTACATTATTGTAGGTTTCCTCAAATTAGAATTTTTAGCCAAGCAGGGTTTTAGAAGAAAAAGAAAGCATCTTTTGATTAACTGGCGGAACTAGAGAGGAGCAGTAGCAATTGGAAAACGATTGCGTTTATGTGTAGATGAAAAAAAAAAAAGATTGAGCCGTTTGGATGTGTCACATAATTATCGACCGTTTCTGCTATATAGAAGAAAAAAAATGGCTGACGCTCTGTTTGCGGAAAAAGTCAATGGCAGATTGGCTTTAGGCGCCGGGGTACCGAACCGTTGTCACATTTCTCATTTGGTCTTGTAATTCTGAACGACAGAGCATAAAATTTGCATGAGGTGAGAAACTGTGATTAGTAAATTCGCCTTTTTCATCTCGACGACGGTAGGCCAACGACAGTTGGTTTATAGCTTGGTGGGTTTGTATATAAAGTATTAGCTCCAATAAGCACAATTATCACTTATATACAAAATATACATGTAATCTCATTTTCGCGTGCTTATTTTCATCTTCGATTTGTTCTATTTTTGTCTATCAACACGTTGTTGGATCCTAACCGAATTCACTTTTGTGTAACGGGTGACGAATTCACACGATTCAACGCGCAAACAATGACACAGAGCCGTATAGTTGCACACGTGTGCTTCGAATCAATATTGGAAAATCGGGTCGACAATGGAATCGCTGAAAAATGACAAATGTTGCCCTACTTTTGTAATTTCGATTGGAAAAGGAATAAATTGTCATTTCTGTGTGGACAATTATTAAAAGCTTGCTGTACTAGTAGTGCGCACTAATATAGACTGTTTGCATTGAATGCTCACTTGAGGGGAGATGTTTCTCTGCATAGAGTTTGTACTTTTTTGTCACCGAACAATAATTGATCGCTGTACAATCGATCGAAATTCTCTATATATTTTTTTGGCACCTGTTCAATGACTCCGTGCCGCAAAGTGGTTCAAAATTCAATATAATCAAAGAGCTATATTACATTACAAGAGCGCTGGCTCGTTGTGCCGAGTCATGCCTGCTGGGCGCATCCATCTTTGTGCACAAACCTCAGTAGAAAACTCGAAACTCCGCAAATTTAGGTTACGATCGGGAGAAAAGTGCCAACGTGAACAACTCGAATTTAGTCATTTCTTTTGTTTTGAGGCGGAAGCCAAAAACTGAAGGGATGTGCGCGAGTAAGAGAAACTAGTATTATATTGTGTTTATTTAGCATAATGCAAGCATGCAAATCATAAGCAGCCCCGCGCACCAACAAATCGGTTACAACTTTAGATATATCTAGCACGATTTGTAGTATAGAGGGGGACCCCCTGTCCTTATAGTCTGTGTAAATTAACCTCAAAATCGCGTTCGGGCACATTCGGGCACCATGTATAGGGGCTACAACCACTGACCTCAACACATGGACAGATCATCATTGTTTCACACTTGAAGTCGGCGCGAACTGTAAGTGCAACATGGCGGACCCATGACGTCACTCTGTGAGCCAATGAAATGTCCAGGTGTAAGGTTCAGTGGGTACGGTACGTATGACGTAATGTTTATTAATAAAATAATGTATAAAGTAAATCCACTGACCTCTACACCTGGACATTTCATTGGCTCACAGAAGTGACGTCTTGGGTCCGCCATGTTGCACTTCCAGTTCGCGCCGACCTCAAGCGTTAGCGCAGCAGAAAATGGACAATGGTCCGTCCAGGTGTAGAGGTCAGTGGCTACAACGTGTCAAACATCCTATTTTTGGCATTGCTTTTGCATCATTAAGTCTTGGCCCATCAGATCAAGGGCAATAAATGGGTATTTTGAAAGAAAATAAAGCATTCCAATTTACAACATATTGAAAATACTGCGAATGTATGACTATTATAAAGTAAAATTTGTTGAACTTAACTTCCGTTCAATCGAATACGCAGATAACAGTTGGGTAAATTCAAACACGGGAGTCTGTGACTAGACTAGTCAGTGTTTGGTACCTAGACACCCACAGAAAAAGTGAACGTGAACTAGCTGGACTGACACCTATAACACATCCCCCTGGATATCTGAAATTAATTCCTGCGATAGACCAGTATCCTAATAAGTTCAAGTCTTAGCAGGCATGCGCATATTAAATAGGCCGGGAAGCAAAAAGAGTTTTTTTGTGTTTTTTGGTGGTTTTTATTTTTTTATATATATATATATTTTTTTTTTTTTTTTTTTTTTTTTTTTTTTTTTTTGGGTGGGGGGGGGGGGGAATGTATATGTATATGGGGGGACTAGGGGGAGTCGCTCGGTCCCATATATCTTGCTGGGTATATATATCTTGCATCATATGACTTTAGAAGTATGGCGTCATTTTGATCAGAAATCTAAAGTATTGATTGTTATTGATTGGTCAGTGTGGCTAACATGTTTTTGTAAAACAACAATGGGTTACCCACGGAAGAATGCGATACAATGCGCTAGCTTTCTTTCTTTCGTATGATGATGAGCAGCTTAACATGTTGCTGCATACATCGGTTTGATGACATTAGTGGAAACAGGGTGAACCGCGGGAAGGTTGTCATATCCTACCCCATGCGCTAGCGGAACTTGTGAAGACGGAAACGCGGTGTTGTTTTGCATATAATCGCCCAAAACTGAGCGAGCACCTGTCTCTGAGCGGGTTGTACATTATACAGCTTACATTGCCTGAGTAATTGTAAGAACCATTGTTGACATCTGTAGAATAATGTGCCAAACTTTGGACGTCATCACAATGGCTTTTAATCTAAATGAAACCTGTCGAATTGTGTCAGCCCGGTAATTGTGCTTATGGTTCAACTGCAGCGTCGACTTATAAGTACATGTATACCGTTCATATGAAGCACGATATGTGGCAGAGAAAACCCCCCTCTTTTGTGTTGACCATTGTGTTCCCGGAATCTCAGGAATTCCTTTTAGGTTTCAAGGGGGGATGGGTTAGGTTACAATAGTGTTGAGTGCGTATAAAGTATAGGGATAAGAGGGGGGTACCCCTCTGCCACATATCGTGCTGGGTATAGAATTGTGTCAGCCCGCTAATTGTGCTTATACTGAGAAGGTTTAACTGCAGCGTCGATATATAAGTACATGTATACCGTTTTGCCTTGCATGTACTGTTTGTCTTAGTCGAGTAAGACTAGATTTAGTGCAGGATAAATTACCAGAACTCACAGTTTTGTGAGCGCTTTATACACCTTTTCGTGAGTACAAAACTATCCTTGTCAACCCTGAGAGTGTTGTTTAACAACATAATGTGAGCGTGAAGTTTCACCGCCTTAAAGAGGGTCGTGGAATGCCGTTAAAAGCAAAGGAAAACACTCCAAGGCCTGCTCGATCAGAAAAGAGAAAACAAGGAGGCTGTTCTCTGAGACGTCGGAGCGACATCGAAAGACCTACGGAGGATAATGTTCAGCTTGTCAACTTGTCACCTCATCGCGCACGGCCAGACTTCTTAGCGTACTTCTGGGGTTAAGGGTTGCTTCCGTCCATGACCGATGCCAAGACTAGATTCTGTTGACCTTCTTAAATCCATGGATTCCTCTGGAAAGTTTTTTCAAGTTTTCCTCCCACCCAAAAATAATTGCCTTAATTTCGTCTCTTCGTCGCATTCTTTTAGGTTACTTTGAAAACATAACAGAAGCTAAAGTCAAATTCCTGTACATCAACGGTCGTTCAATGGCAAAACATATCTGTCATCGGGCGAAGCATGTTTAGCATGTAAACATGTTTATAGACTGATAGCAAGACAAGTGTGTGTTTAGAACATAAGTGTTTACTCGCTAAACACAGTTTTTACAGTGCATCTTTTATTTAATTGGAACAAACGAGTAGAAACCACATTGGATAGAAAGACGACTTTGTTTTTCAGGGGCAGACCAGTGTATTAACCATGCTGAAGTGTGACGTCATACCAACGTGTAAATCGACAGGAATAACCCAAACATTCAAACAATAATTTACATGTTATTTCACCACTTTTACACCCGTAAAAGTTCAAGAGATACATGTATATATGTATGTTCTCACACGAGAGGCATATGTGTAATATGTATTAGAGCTGTCTTTGGGGGTCACAATTGTTTGTGTAATGGTATAAGTATACCAATAGACCATCCCTGGACATGCACACCAATGTTGAAGCATTCAGGAATATCAACACACACGGATTCACCACGGTGCTCACACGGAAGGCATGTTTGTAATATTATGTAATATGTATATAACTGATTTCACAGGGCTGGAATGATGGGTGAACGAACTCTGTTTCAAACATGCTTTTACAGCTTATACGGGTGGAGTACAAGGATAGTTAGACAAAATATTCAGCGGAATTGGCACAATGATGTCAAAGTTACACTTTTGTCCACCTTTTTTTCTGAGGGCTGGATTGAAGGGTGAACGAACTCTGTGTCAAACATGCTTTTACAGCCTGCAGGTGGGGTACAAGGATAGTTACAAACAAAATTTAGCGGAATTGGCTCATTTTGGGGGGTTATACACAAAAGTATACAAACTTGCCTCACAAGTGAGCCCCTTGGTTTGACGGAGGGTAAATTAGCGGCAGGGAGGAAATCCATAGACGACGAATATTTTTAGGAATACCTAAGGATTCAGACAGGGACTGAAAACCCAATCCACCTAATAAGCCGATTCACTATTGCAACTGCGCATGTCCGTCACATGACCTGGCGACTGCTGTACATGTATACACCAATGCCTGTACACCCTTTTCTCTGTTACTTTTAGGCCCATTATACGTACAAAATCTTTTAGTGAGCTTAATGGTTTATCTCTTCTAATGTAAGATCTTCCATTCTACTTTAAAAAAAAATCCCAGAAATATCGCACGTTATGCCCAGAAATTGCCACACTATCGTTAGTTTTCTGCAAGGGAGTTAATACGTTACCGCTGACAACGCGATTTGTTTATCTCCCGTGACCTTTGACAATACCCAGCATGCCTTGCGCCGCGAAAATAGTGAATCGGCTTATTGGCCTGGGACCACTGACCTCTACACCTGGACGGATCATTGTCCATATTCTGCTGTGCTAACACTTGAAGTCGGCGCGAACTGGAAGTGCAACATGGCGGACCCGAGACGTCACTGCTGTGAGCCAATAAAATGTCCAGGTGTAGAGGTTAGTGGATTTACTCTGTACGTTTTGTATTTATAAACATTACGTAATACGTATCGTACCAACACCTAGACATTTCATTGGCTCACAGAGTGACGTCGTGGGTCCGCCATGTTGCACTTCTCCGCATGCCGACTTCAAAATAGAACAATGATGATCTGTCCATGTATAGAGGTCAGTGCCTGGGACGATGAAAGGTGAGGAAAGAACCACTTCGCCAACCTGATAATGGAAAATGACGGCTTCAAGAACACCCACAATGCTTCGCGACGCCAGCGTTTCCTTGACAGGATTTTGTGCTTGGGGGAATAGCGGTGACCGGCGACATTTAGAAAGTTCTTGTGGAAGGACGAGTCAATCTGGATGTTGTTGTTGGGTCTTGGGGTCTCCGACTGCAAGGTCAGGGGTTCCAAATACGAGAAAGGCTGCTGAAGATGACTGGCGCTTTCGGAGGAAATTTCAGGTACGGAAATGTTTGTTTTGATATGCGCGGTGGGATATCCTTACGGCAGTTGACGGTCTGATTCCCCGACATGCCCAACCTGACATTGACTATAATCTGAACCTTTCACTATTGGAACCTGTCTATCCACCAGTCTGGTTCCAAAGCGATATTAAAGTATTAGTGTGAGCATAGGTGTAACCAGATCGCTGTCTATCGTAACGATAGCCACTGTGTTTTACCGCAAAATAAAAATGGTGGAAATAATTCCATACGCGGACATCACTAATCTGTCCCTACTTCAACTCATCAGCAACAACGAAGCAATAACATGTCATAAAAAGTCAAATTAAATTTAGCTCTGACATGAAGTATTTAATTTTACTGGAAAAAAACCCACGAAATTTGTCAGTCCAGTCTCATAGGGTTTGTGCATTGTGTCTAGTGATGTCCATGTATGGCATTCTTTCCAAAATGATTAGTAGGTCTTCATGGCGGTATAATTTGGAAGGTGCCTATAGTGCGCTTGCTCCACAAGATAAGCATAGGCCTAAGTGCATCTTTTATAATAATCTCACTGACTAACTAAATCACAATACTTGGGACTCGACCATTCGAGTCTCTCAATGCTGTGTATCAGAGTACCAAAACCTAGGGTATTTATTACATACAACACAAAAGAATAGGCTGGCACATGAAACACCTAGTCCAACCAACGAAACACGTGGTACTAGTGTCAAACTTCAGTTGGACTTATATCCTTCCCAAATCGGCTACATGTCCACTTAATGTGTATTTGTGCGATTTACATGCGTAATCAACTGTTTATTAGACTTCGCAAGGTCCTCTTCAAAGCGAGCTTCACTTTTTACTGGGCTGGCTCCTCTGTTGGACCAGGAAAGGTGTATTGTGTGTGTGTGTGCGTTTGTTTTTGATTGAAATAGGGGACGTATGACAAAGGGAACAATGGGGTCCCCTATTCCGCAAAGGTCCCCGATTCAGACTCGTGTGCAAATCCTATGGCGATCATCCGAAAACGTTAGAGTACAAACAAAAGAGGGAAGACGGTCGGACAATGCCCCGTCCCCTATTGACGGCATTTACCCACTTGTGTGCGTGGGGGGGGGGGGGGGGGGGGGGGGGGGGGGGGGGGGGGGGGGTAGGCTTTGACAGTAATTTAGAGTTCACCTGGCAGCCCGCTGCATGCTTTGTAAATTTCCCATTAGCTTTAGCAGGCACGCGCGAATTGCGGTGCGCATTTTACTCACAAATGTTCCCCCCGATAAATGTCCAGTCACCGAGCGCGCGCGATCATCACAGGTGTAGCGTGAATTTCAAACTCCATGCAATCTGGACTTATTGGTAGCATTGCGCATGCTTAAGTGAATATAATTAGGAGAGTGACCTGTCACGTGAGAGAGTTTAACCAATAATATGGAAAAGGGTCCGATTTTTATAGGAGTCTGATTTTTATATGACACCGGCACACACTTCCCCCGGCCCGATCGTCGCTAGTAATCAGCAGACCCAACCTGCCCCGCAAGTCACGCGCGTGGAACGAAGAATTGAACACAGAGGCCGAAATGAAATATGAACTGGAGCGTTGATTTGGGCGTGCGCCCTTTTCGCGCCTAAAATTAGGCACATTAGTTTATAACCGCGCATGGGTTATAAACAGACCTCGGCCGCTGCGTGATCGGTTTGAAACAATCGACTTTAGTCAGACAGGTTGGTGCACACACAAAATGATAGAATTGCTTATTTGACGATAAAAGCATGACATTTAGCACAAAAATGCAGTCAGAGTATGTCACGAGAAAGATATTTGGCTATAGGACCATCACAGATTTGTCTAGAAATATGGTAGATTAGCAAGCAATTTTCAAAGTTTTTGAAAATAGCTGTTATTGCTTGTTAGTCTACGATGGCCATATATCCAAATATATTTTACATGAAATACTCTGTGTGCGAAATTCCATGCTTTTATCATCAATTGAACAATGTTTAAACCGATTTGCCTGACTACTAACCAAAAAAACATAGGGCCTACATGGCATGTACAATCATGGTACAATGGACAAACATACATGAATTCTAACGATTGCATATTTAGAACAGTAAGAACGTGGCAGTCAAAAAAAATTAAGAAGTTGATTTCATTCAAGAAAGTGTATTCATCAATCACATTAGTAATACATATTTTCATTCTTTTTAAGATTTATTTGTCGGGTAGATTTACTTGGGGTATATAAACAAGATGAGACACGAGATAAAATGGAACATGTTGTACCTCCGAAAATATTTATACAGCCGGGATCAACTCTATTTACACAAAAAGTCTCGCACCTTTTTCAGACAATTATCTTATTTTACGTTATTTTGTTCACAATGTTCAGACGTACGAAACAGATAAGCAAAATCTTAGGGGAGAAAATACATTAAGAGCTATTTATTCCGTTCTAACTTTGCTACCTGCATTGTACGATTGTCTAGCATACACCAAGTGTGTGTTTTATTGTATTTTAGAGACTAGGGCTTATATACAATGCCATGAATATATTTATCAACATACACATACAAGAAATGTTTAGAACATCTTTAATACTTTGACAGAAAATTTCAGGTTTTAAATTAGACAAATTAACAATTCAAAAAATTATTATATAAATATTGCTTAAATAGGTTTCTATTTTGTTATTTGTAAATAAATTATTGTTTACAGTGATTACAATAAATTACTTTCTGTTGGTATTTATTTTATGTTTACATAAACGCACGCTAACACAAGAAAATCAAGTACATGTGCAATGTAGTTTTAAGCACGTTAGACCAAATGATATGTGCAGATTTGTTGCCATAGAAACTCTAACGACTAGCGTTTAGGTCAGGACACAGTTCCAATTCTTATAGTAAAGTTATAAGCATTTGTCCGCAAGTTATCGATTCACAGAGAATACTATTTGTTCACAGTTATTTGATGGATTCATTTAATGAATGCATTCCAAAAATCAGTTTCCGGTAAAAAACATGTGACATTCAGAAAGGTATAGGTGCAGCGAATAAAAACATATGCACCAATTAAAATACAATATTCCATATGATTGTCCGTCTGTCTGTCTATTCTGTCTGCCCCAGAGCTGCGTCAAGTATATGACGTCGAAATAAATAACAAGTTTAATTTTCGATCTTTCTATTAAAAAATAAATAAAAAATCGTCATGGAATTTGTATGAACCTGATTAGACCTCAAGCTGTTGATTAACCTGGTGACGTCATGTTTTGTTAATACATTACATAATCCAACCGATCAAATGAAATACTAAATTGCTTTTCTATTATCTGTTTTCTTTCTCCTCGGTAATTGGATTGGGCCTTACCCCCCCCCCCCCTTTCCCTTCCCCGTTGCTACACAACTACCGAATTTCCTTGCGCCATAAACGGTAATTTATCACAACGCGACTGAACCTATTAAACGATAAATCTGTGCAAGATCAAATAAGAATTGCTTCGAGATCGAGGTATCAAAGGTGAGACTAACATTTAGGTCATCTTTTAGAAACAACAACACTTTTTTCTCAAAAGGCTAGTTGGGCTACCGATATTTACAAGCAGTTTTAAGCTAATTTAGAAAACCGAGATAATTTATTGTTCAAGGCTTTGAAACTGTTACCAGGATATAATGAGCGGCTTTTCCTCAGTGGTTTCTCAACAATTGGGTCACACAATGCATAAATTATAAGACGGGTGTCAGAAATGTCGTTCCCGTTATCCAGAAAATTCTCTGTGATCTCGTCACTTGTCCGCGGATAGACAGAATCAGAACATAGCCTCATTGCGCTTAAATTAAACATACAAATATGGGAATTTCACAGTCAATGGAGGATGATCCGGTACTGAATGTTTCACCACACTGTAACAAGATAGGTAAAAACAGTTGGGAAATGTTACATGTATCTGCTCAACATTGTTAAGAAGTTTCTTCATTCTTGGTTAATTCGGTTAACGAATTTCCCCAAGATTGTATAAGCACTTGGTATTTTGACCAACGTTGGGCAAAACACCAATCCATTTGCCCTCTTTAGAAACCCCCAAACACACAGACGGGAAAGACTAATGGCTTGAGGCGTAAACCTCACTCGTGATCGCGAATTCTTGTCAAGGCTCACATTACATCACCACAAAATGTAACCAAAATTGCTCTGGGGAGAGAAAAAAACACTGAGAAAACGGTCAGAAATGAAGCGAACGGAATTCTGAAACTCGACGCGTTGCGGCATCGTTCGTGGGTATATCCCCAGCGGACTACGGTCCGTGAGAAAGGTAACGATTGGCTTTAGCTCGATTGTTTCTTTAGTAATATGATCCCGTATGATATCGGGCATATTAAGTCCGCGACAAGAGTATTAGACGGAGATTAATATTTAAGATGAAAGGCGTGATGTGGATCAGTTTTCCCCCGAAGCAAGTCAATTTAGAAGGGATGAGGGTATAATTATTCACTTTCTAAGCCTGGTCACCTGGGAAATTGAAAATATAATCTCAACTTTCACCGTAAGAACGCCGTAATGGAGGACACAAAAAAATGTGTATTATTTTACCAAAATGTACGTCAGATGTACACAGTGTCTGTCATTCACGTTTGTCTTGGCGTTGTATCAGTCGGTCAGGGTATTTATATGGTCTTATAAGGTCGGTGTAGCTTGAATGTCAGACTCCCATGCATGAAATACGGGAGAAATATATGAATAATAAATACCAAGAAGAGATGATAGCTTCTGATTGGTCGAGACTCGACCACGTGGAGGGCATTATTTTGTAGTAATGGCCCCGGGTTAAAACAATTGGATCAAATTCACTGTTTATTCCCTAAAAATTGTTTTTATTAAAGGGAATAACAGGGTGAGGACCCGGTTATTCAATGCGTGATAATGTACCGGGTTGGGGGTGACTGCTGGTAATGGACCTCGCCTTCGGCTCGGTCGATTACCATAGGTCATCTCCCAACCCGGTCTGTTACCACGCAGTAATGACTTAAATATAGTTAGGAGAGTGACCGGTGACGTTATAGGGTTCTAACAATAATAGGGAAGAGGAATCCGATGTTCACAGGAGTCTGTTTTTATATCACACCGGTTCCTATATAATGAACATGCGAACGTGAAGCGAATTTGACGCCACTCAAAACATTCCCTTTGAATTTCTCCAGAGTTGAAGTGGTTCACCATTGCAAATTTGCAGAGCGAAAACTCCCTGTGACGTCACGTTCGTATTTGCTTTCGTATCGAGCGAGTGTGAACCGGTCTTTTGGGGCTGATGGTTCGAATTGCGATTTACTTTCTTGTTTGCATGTGATACTGTAAAAGGTATAGGAGTACTTTCATTGATACAATAAACGTTTTAAGGAGTATACTAAAATTGAAAACCTGAAAAAACATCACTTTTCGTCACAACGTTTTTTGTAAAACCCACGACAAATATGCCAAGTTTAAAAAAGTTCGTTACAAGTACTCTTATGGTACAGAGTGAAAGTCCATTACAAAAGAGTGAATGACATGTAATATACAACATTTGCAAACTATGAAGAATAAAAAACACTACCAAAATGAGTTGACTGGAAGTGAAGAGTCTCCAGCATCCTGTGAAATCATGACATCTGGTGTGCTGTCATTTTAAAGAAAAGTGGACTTTTGTATCAATTTCCTACGATGAAATAAAACGACTTTTTGAGAGTAAATCCGACCACATAATATGTATATATTATACTAGTTTACTTTCTGCTTACAATCGGTTTAAAAACAATCCGTGAAAAAGACGCTGGTTCCCTGACGTCTTAAAATAAACTTGTTCCGTTTCGTCTGAATTATAGGGTAAGGGAACCAGACTTTCCCGTTGTTTTTTACCAAATTAGTTCTAGAAATAATTTTAATATTTTTGTTAACTTGAGGGAACTTCATTTTGTCTCGCCCTGTATTACCATTCAGTTCCAACCTTTTTTAATAACCGCGCGGGCACAACTTCAAGGTATTTGCCACAATTTACATTATATTTTAAGACGGTGCACTTTTTAGAGCCACAAGTATACAGTATTCAAATATTGTATTTCAATGATTTATAATTACTTTGTATAATAAAGTGCATATGGGACTTTCTTTTGTATGATCACGTCAGCTCTCCGTTTCAATGTAAAAATCAACGCCTGTCCCCGAAACAAATGCAATATACTTCCACTGTTTATATCGAGGACAAATATTGAATAGTGTGGACTTTGAATATTTACATTTTTGTTATAAATGCTATGTTATGCAGATTTTAATGGAAATTGGATGTCGAATTCACAAGTCTGAACACGCATACTATATTTTCCAGTGAGCTCTATCTTTACAAATTGTGCGTCCCCCCAAAAACCAAAAACAAAAAACACACAAAACACACACATTCTCAAATTTGTATCCTTCTGGAGACATCGCCTCGTTCTCGTGTAAAAGAAATTCGGAAGGTCAAGGGCTGTTTTTAAAGTGGTCCTATTTCAACTAGAATTAATTTACTTGGCTGTAACCCTAATCAATATCCCTTAGACCTCATAATCATTTATTTCGTGAAACCTTATGGAGCCCTGTCATTCACCTATAGAGATTGCCCTGTGGAGACAGCATGGTACTCATGTTCAGCATGACAGCTATTTAGGGTCGACAGGCGAAGCGTATATAGATGATTGCAAACGCACACATTTGAATACTAACATCGTGTCGCATATCTATACATACTCTTTCAGTTTCCCAAACGCAGCGTTATAGACAAACCTTGCCTAATTTAAAGCTTGCAAAACCACGCGTGTGTTATTATGCGGCGGCGTCTGCCCGTAAATTCCGTAGTTTCTTAATTTGTGATTACTTTAAAATCAAGCTTATAGCATAATATTTTGATCGTTGTTGTTTTGCTGTCCATATTCGATTGTCGCTATGTACATCATCAATGTAGCTATATATACCACTATGTGAAAGTGTTTATTTTGATCGGACAAAACATGCGAGTCGCATGAAGAGTTGTTAATGTTGATTTAAATATTTTACAAAATTACAAGAAATATTGAGCCGGAAAGGGAAAAAACATAATTGTATTGTGATTATTGTGATTGTGATAAATGTCAGACATTTAGGAATTCGTTTATAGTGAAGTAGTCGTTATAAGACAACGATGATGATACAATGAATACAATATTGGTATATCTACTATCAGATGAGAATCATAAGAAAAGGCCAGGTTTTTAGTCGGGTAGCGCGTTCGGTCTTTGTTCCACGAGTTCTATCGTTTCAGGGGAGCGGTACCCGGACTGTTGTTGTCATATGGCCGTTTTGACGGGGGATTTGGCCGGCTTGTAAGCGCAGTCCACCGCCCTCACATCTCGCGCAAGCCTCGGTGTGGTGGACTGATCCAACACGGCTGTCTGCGTGGTTGCCCCTTGACCCGACTTCCGTTTCCTTGGCTTCCGACAGGCGTTAAAGAAGAGAAAGGTGTAAGGGTTGGAGGCGCTGCTACACGGCGCAAACACGCTGAATATGCTGTAGGCTACTACGTTGACGCTATCGTTACCCGCAATGGCTCGGATGAGTTCTATGGTGAAATACGGCATGTTGCAAATCACATACGCACCGATGATAACAAAGGTCATTTTCAGGGTCCTCCACCGCGTAGACTTTTTCCAGTTGCTCTGGAAGAGGTTCTTGCCGTCGCTGTAGAGCTTGGACACGATGCAAAGGTAGGCTGCGCTGATGACTATGAACGGCACGATAAAGACTACCGCGGCGATGTAGATGAGGTACGCCTGGCGGTACGGGTCGTGGCCGGGGGTGAAGATAGTCTTGCAGCGAGTCGTGCCGTTGAAGTCATCCTTGCGGAACACGTAGAGCTGGGGCAGCGACAGGATCAAGGCCATGGCAAAAGCGATCGGGATGACTTTCAACTCCGAGAGCTGCCTGCGGAGCGGGAACATGACGGAGTGGAAGCGATCGACGGCGATGGCCACCACCATGTTGCTGGAGGCCATCAAGGCTACGCTCTCCATTAGCATTCGGACTCGACACGCTGCGTCTGTGCCTTCCCACACGTTCAACTTGAGGGTCATGATAAGCGACACCAGCAGCGGAATCATGGCCACGCTCAGGTCAGCCAAGGCCAGGAAAGTCATGTAAACGTGTATTCGTGTGCGCTCTCGCCGGTGAACGAAGAGCCAGTTAAGGACCAACCCATTACCGATCACCGTCACCACGAAGATCACCGATATGGCTATAGTCCGCGTGTTGTTGTCGTGTTTGTATAACTCGTCTTTTTTATCTTCATCGTCCAACTCGAAGTAAGTCGGTACAACTGTGAAATTGCTTTCATCCTCCATGCTTCAGTCCCTCCAAATCCTTCCACAGCTAACGGAAGAAGGTTAACACATTAGTTACTTTCGCTTTTTGGTTTGAAATGTTCTCCCAAACTACACCGAGGCGAACTAGAGTCCAACGTCTGCGATGAAATGCCGCACTGGAGTCCAACGCCTGCGATGAAATGCCTCACCAGCCACTTTGTCCCAATCGATCCTCGTACTCTGCCGGGGAAACTTGTAACCAGCTCTAGTTATCGATCCGGAGTTTCGTCAACACGCAGTCTTTGTATTACACTGGCGGGCTCTCGAGCTGTGATTCGCCAACTCAATGCCGGGGAGTGGTGGCTAGGCTGGAGTCGGTGATCTGACCCACACACGCGGGAAGAGTCGTTATTGGTCGAGGGATGTCCGCGCGCATGCGTCGTCACCAAAGCTCATCCAATAGGCGCGGGAAGTACACCGTTAGGGAAACACGTCCTACCAAAAAAAAGAACAACAAAAAGAAAATTACCTTTACGAATGCATTAACGAAATATATAAATATTAATGATAGCAATTAGAAATTCAATTTCAAAATTATACCGACGCAGAGTTGCACAAAAACTGACGAGAGATCCCAACAATTTGGCGTTTTCTTTTATTTTTGGTAAAAGTTGAAACACAGCTGTCGGATAATTTGACAAAAGCTCG
Source organism: Crossaster papposus (assembly GCA_037893245.1). Classification (NCBI taxonomy): domain Eukaryota; kingdom Metazoa; phylum Echinodermata; class Asteroidea; order Velatida; family Solasteridae; genus Crossaster; species Crossaster papposus. The sequence continues at coordinate 505,635 of JBAIAA010000275.1, read as the reverse complement.
ACATCAAAATTGTTCAATTTTAATCCGAAGAAAAGTTTAAGTCGTCTTAAAAAGCTCGCACAAGGGCAGAACGAGTTTTCAAATCATGCATGCTTGTGCAATCCAAAAACCAGATTCAGTTGAATTCTTTTTTATTTCCAAGTAATACATGTATTCGAACCCTCAGCATTCCACACATTTTTGCCTGAATCTTTGAAATATCTCACGTGCAATCTAAATGACTTCGACTGGCGAGTATTTACTTTGCCCCAGACTGTCTCATCTTCCCAACATCATGATGAAACAAAACACAGAATCCGCGACAGCTGGTCAATAGTCTATCCCTTTTCCCTCCTTCCTTAAATTTATACTGTAATCATAAACCTGTATACCCAAGCGTCCATCAAAACGTAAAGCGCGTGCAAGGCGAACTCCGTAGAGAATACATGGTCGTGTAGAGTACACAGCTCATAATGTCCTACGCATGCACGGGAACAGAGAGCATTACCCGTTGTAGCCGACCGAGTGATATCGACCACGCAGGGATGTTTTCCCCGCTTTTTTTTTTATTGTGACCCGTGTTTCTAGATTCTTATTTAGGTCGCTTTAACCCTACCATTAACGATCCCTATCCAGCCAAACTCCAACACAAGGGTTTGGTGGAGTCCAAGGGTTTAGTGCACAGTTTGATAGCACAGGGTGTCGGGATTTGCAAGGATGAGGAAGGTTTCTAGTAAATCACCAAAAAGAGTCAGGATTAATGTTGCGGCCTGATGGCTACTTCGCATCACTCGCTTTTCCCTTTTTTTGTCACAAAGTAAAGACGCTATAATATTACACGAAGCCTGACCTAAGCGTTCGATAAAATGAATGGCGATGGCTTTCCGTGGGTTGTTGTGGTAATTAGGTTAAACTTTGGTAGTATATTTGTTTTAGAAATGGCTGTTCTTTTTTTATAGCATACACTGTCAAAAATCACCGTTATATTTACAGTCGAAAGTGGTGCAGTGAGACGCCATGGATTTGACCATACGGTCGGACCGTAGTTGTATTTTCTGATATAGACCGTATTTTGTACGGTTAAGTCTGTACATTTTGGCCACTTTACACCTATTTTTTACCCTACATAATACGGTTTACCGGTTAATACAACTACGGTGTAACCGTAACAAAATACGGTCGAATCCTGGCATCGCGCCCGCCGCAATTGTTGTTTACAGTCCATGTATTATTAAACAGTTTGTTTAACGTTTGGTATTCAGTCATAGATGCTGGGAATAACCAAACTATAAACGCTGTTATGTCGTCTATTGAAGGCATATAGGATAATTAGCATTTCTCAAAAAAGTAGATAAACAAAAACTTATCCTGATGTAAAAGCGTACTTGTACTAATCACCCTGTGAATTTTGAAAAGTTAGGAATTGTAGGTGATTTAACGACCAGTCAGTAATAATCGTTAAATAGAGTTATATTGACAAATTTGTGTTGTTTCCCCCAAAAAGTGTAACATCCACTAAAGTGAAACTTCAAATTGTTAGGCTTACTTTTTTGGATTTTAAGTGATATTGATGTGCATGGAAACGATCGAAATGCAGAAATAAGCGATGATCTATAGATGGGCTAGGCTTTAAAATGTCACATCATGTATACGGTTTCAAAATTGATACCATCGGGGAATTCCCGTTCCAATTCAGATGTCACGTTTTGCCCGAGAACCCGACCTGGTTTTTTTCAAAGCTCACGATACAATAATCGGGAATTCTCATTCCCGATTTGTGACTGGGTAATTAGATAGATTTATTTGTGTGTGCATGAGATATACCGACTACCCATACATGCATGCCAACCGATTTGGGTTTTGATAGGACCCGCACACAAACGAATTCCCGTAAGTTTTACTGTCACCGTAAATCGACAAATGTTTAGCAAAATGTTCTCTCTGGATAGAAACAGCTACAGACTTGATGTGAATGCATTAATTTTGTATTATTTATGTCAATCTCTCTAAATTCTAAAGAATTTAGATTGAAATTCACTGAAAAAAACCAAAAATATAATTTCAGTGGATGATTCGATTGGATTTCGATCTTTCTCGACTGAATTAATTTCCCTCTAAAACGTATAGTTTCTAACTGTAGGAGTGATTTTTACTCGAATGGGGTGAATTTTAACTCTTTAAAAATGCGAGAAATCCCCGTACCGGCAGGTTACATTGACCGTAAATGTTACGGGAATCCTACGACACCCATATGGCTGCCAGGTAATTTTATGTATTGAACCCTTTCAGACAATCGCCCGTTATAGAAATGCGATCCTGACTGCACTATACGTACGAAGATATTGCTCCAAGATATTGATGCGACAGCCGAACCCGTCCGTATCAAATAGATCATGTCATTCCTTACTGAGTCAATATTATGAGTATTAATACATCATCGGCTATCACAGCGACCCGAAGGGGGAAAAGGTTTGTCTTTTTCGGGCACGAGAAACAAACCAGGCCGTTACTCAATTGTTTGAAAACAGTGGCAATGTCAAAGTGTTTGCGTTGGGCTAGCGGAAATAAGTAGGCGATTGCTTCGTCTTGCGGTTCTACCACTCGAGTTGACGGAATTAAGAACTCAATTTAGAAACAGAGGGCTGAATTCACCAAAATGTGAGAGATTAACTCCCGCCACGGAAACACCGGGTAAGGCGCGGGGGGGGGGGGGGGGGTGTCCATTAAGAATTTAATGTTTTTCAAAAATAAATAATATAAAAACAAATATAAAAAAAGTTAAAAAGGCCCTTTGGGTCTGCTTACATTAACTTCTTGACGCCAGATTTATACACATTACACACACGACTGCACATCAACCTTGTTCAGTAGCAGCAGTAGCTGCACTGCACAATGCACCCAAGTGTGCAGCTGTAAAACACGCCGTGTGCTACGGCGTAGCACGGCTGAAAACAGCTGCATTCCCGACGGATTAGCGGGCCGCGGCTATAGCCGCTCATTGGCTTCAAGGAGTAATTAGATCAGCATAAAACAATATGGAATACACATTAAGAACGAATTTAAAAATAATGATAAATACATATATGCATATTTTTAATACAGATGAATTAAGTATACAGTCGTTTCTACGGAACTAACCAATAATGGGCATCGTACATCTTTATAACAAGGAATACCAACAAAAATAATGCAATTTTATGGGTTTATTTGTTCACTTAATGCCTTTTTTCCGTTCTCCGTTAATTTAAGAACCTTACAAAGCAGCCGTGTTCTCTGGAATTGTTTGTTCTCTTTCTGATACTTCAAATGCGACGGTTTTCTTTAATGCGTATACGTCTGTTGTGACGCCGGACACCGGCGGCGTTACCATACCAACGGAATAAATTAAACAAACCAGTCCGTGGAAAGGCCCTGCGCCCCCCCCCCCCCCCTCTCAAAAATGCATTTTCCCCTTAAAAGGTGCAAAAATGCTAATGCAAATTCTATTTCACCGCCGGGAGGTAAGCTAGTTATTCAATATGAACCGAGTGCACCCGATTCTACAAAGACAAACAAAACAATATGAAGAAGAAAACAAAAACAAAAACAAAAAACAGCCAAGGCTAATTAACCCAAAATAATAAAATTAGTATATACACCATTTGCTTTGGCTGTCATTTAAAAAAAAAATGTTTTCTGTAGTCATTCTTCCTATATTTTGTTCAAAGTTAAAATCTTCAATGGCCCTATAGCCAAAGATCTTTCTCGTGACATACTCTGACTGTGTGCCAAATGTCATAATGTTATCATTAAGTGAGCAATTATATCATATTGTGTGCCAATCTGCCTTACTGCTATTAATGACAATGCACCATGATAAATGTAGTCTCACAACAGTACAAACATACGACTGTAATCAAGACTATCAATAAACAGTGCGTATTTGAGGATCAACATTGTTGTAGGCCCACTACGGAACTTTGGGGAGTACACCATGTATAGGCATACAGTGGGGTGCTTATTATATTTGATGTTTTGGATATAATTTTGTGCTTAAAACAGCGCATTCCAGACGCACATCCTACTTTAACAATCTACTTAACAATCGTAATCATGACTTTTCAAAAAGTCCTTAGTTGATAATTTGAAAATAGTAAACATAATCCTGAGAGAATATGTACAAATACAAAGCAGTGCTAATCCCATGGAGAACCATGTTTCCATGTATACTCACCGTCGAAGGTAAAAAAGGGAAGATAATGTCTCCCTTTTTTTAAGCCGAAGTTTCAGCGTAAACATCGACCCCGACATAAATGTATTGACTGTTCTTGTAAATTATTCACCACTCGAAAATCCAAAAGCGACTCGTGCAAAACATGTTTTAACGGGCATGCTAAACGGGCCTGCGCTTGCTCCATTCGTCGTTTATTTCCGTCTCGTAAAACGAATTACCGTCTCGTAAAACGAATTACAGAGCTACAGTTTAACCGACAATTTCTCTATTTTTTGTTGTTGGCTGGGCAGATTCGTCAAATTTACGGAGAGGACGACCGCACGTTCCTGAAATTATTAGCGGGAATTGAAGAGAATGTTTTCGTGCTTGGCAATGTCCATTCTGACTATTATAAGAAGGTCTGAAGTCCGTTTATTTGGATTGAACTCGAGTTTCACTTCAAACAAACCCTTTAGAGTTCGAGCGTGTGTTAAGGATTATCACAAGCGTCATACCAAAAGCGTCATACCAAAACACTATAGAAGAAATCATTACATTTAATGCTTACCAACGTTTGCCAACTACACGAACAATTTTCCATTGGACGTGTACAAAAACGAACGTTGGCGAACGTTTGCGTAAATGCTCGCTTGGTACTGGAACGGAGACGCATTCCTCGGACTAAACTGAGGATCCTTTAGAACTGTTTGAAGACAAGCACGGCTTGGGAAAGGACATTAAACTATTTTAGAATGTATGTTATTCTAAAGCTAATTATTTCTCAATAATACATAAATAAATACATCGAAACGAGTTTTTCAGAAACAAACAACGCAAGGAATGTGTTTAATCTCAACATGGTAATTACATTCATTGTTTGTTTTGTTTTTCCATAACGCCACCGCCTATAAAAAAACATGAATAATTTCTCCTACGTGCTGATAAATAGTAGCTTGAAAATTGCTTCATACACTTATAACACGATTAATTGTTTTATTTATTCACTGTAGGCAATTAAAACCGAATCCCGATATTTGCTCGACGTCAACAAGCTTTCACGCGATATGTCTGAACCGCAGTACTAGACAATTACAATTTCCATCAAAGAATAATTTGCATTGGCTCAAAAGGTGAAATTCGACCGACTTGCTTATTGGATAAACACTGACGGTCAAACATTTGCTTAACATGCAAACCTGGCTTTGTTGCTTAGCAGGCCTTTGGGGATTTTTAACTGTAATTGGACAAAGAATACATTTGTTCAGGAAAAAAGTAATTAGGTTATACGGGGAAAGGTTACCTATAATGGTAACCTTTTCTCGTGTATAAGTTAACCTTTCCCCGTATAGGTAACCTTTTCCCGTATAACCTAAGGCTTATGTTGCTCAATTGATGAAATTTGAACATCAATCGCTTTTTTCCCTTCTTGCCAAACAAGTTGACTCCTTCGTGCCCCTTCAGAGATATAGTTTTCTGTAGCATTTCTGTGTACGCCAATAATGAGTTAAAAACCGAATCCAGAGAGTATCCTGACGCAACCGTTCAGCGGTTGTGTACAAAGTCTATGGCGAGACGAGAACATTTCCTCACAAAATTGAAAACGTTTCCAGTCCTATAAAGATTCATGTCTTTTCAAAAAGAATTCACTGATTGACCTTTATTGAGATGATATTTGAGGAAGGTTACAACATTCCACATGACTCTTATCAAAATTGCACTTTTGACACTGAACAAAAACGTGGAGTTAATTTAACACCCTTTGGTATTTATAAATGCATATAGAACAACACCGGTAACATTTTACTATACAGGGTGCGACTTGTGACTCATTTTGTTGGACTTCGCGAAAACTACAAATATTTCAATCCCAGAGCGAAAAGGTTATTTTCTCCAGAAAATAACGACAGGGCTTTCAAACAAAACTGGGATCGAACAATCTCGTTAAAAGAAAGGCAGGCGGCCATTTTTTAAACGACCATGGAAGGTGTCTTCTGTAAGGTATGCTATACGCTATGTTGTCAATTTCATAACAAGTGGCCATAAATAATGTTACCTCAGTGGCCAATTAAAAACAACCACAGACGTTCATTCCTACACAAACATTACAACAACAGTAATCTTACATTAAGTCTGTCCTTGCCATGCGTCGGGCTTGGTTAACCAATATTTTCCCCGCGCGTTGTTTAATTAGTGTTCTATCCCCTGTTGAGAAGACCGGTGCGCATTTGTAATTATAAACTCATCAATAGGAGATATTTGCTGTAATTGCTTTGTAATGAATGTTGACACTACCGGCATGCATATAATCAAACCACAGTGGAATTTATATTTATAATTTATTTATGAAGGTTATACCATATCTTGCAAGCAGGTTACTATTATTATGTACTGTAACTGATTGTCATGCGCTCACAGCCAAAACGAAGCTTTAGTTCGCCACGTTCCACTAGTTGTTTATGAGGCCAAGTCGATACAGTTCGGTTGGACTTCCGTGCACCGGAGCTGGGAAAACACGGCGTTTCCCGTTGAAGTTATTCTGCGAAACCGTGAAACTCAATCGGCTAGAAACCCAGTCAGTTGCGCATTTGTTTTGATATTTTTTTTTTTGCAGCTTGAGTTGAAACTATTCTCTTTGAGAAAAACACGCCCTACTTTCTCTTGTTACCGTAAAACATAGCGCATACGGTTTTGATGGCTAACTTAGAATTCAGTTCACTGCTAATCACGACTAATACATGTTAGTCATCGAAGCGAAATCATTAGTAATATTCAAATCAAATTAAAATTGAGTCTTACAAAACGACAAGATGTATATTGAAACTTGATAGGCTCATCATCGTTAGATTTTTTAGGGGGGGCGCACCCGGCGCGCGCCCCCCCCCCCCCCCCCCCCCCCCCTAAACAAATCTCGAGAAGATTGAGAAGATCTCGGCGTTGGGGCTTCGCGCCTCCTGCGCTCCCATATCTTCTCCCAATATATTATGTTGACAATTTTTGGCGCCCCCTCTAACCGAAATTCCTGGATCCGCCCCTGGGTATGTTGGGTTTAACTCTTCCTCAAAACCTACACGGTTTACACATTGTTCACAGTAAACTGATAAGGCCAAACTATATCTTAACTTAAATATTGTTTTTTCCACAAACAAACTTATCCTCTTCTAAATCAAAACATATTTGGGGGAAAATGTATCCATTTGTATGCATTGAATTCATCTATGTATCATGACTGTGCTTCGTGGTCCGATATATTATATGGCGGCTGTATGCATGCCATCGACTCGACCACGTTGTAGCCGCGTCCCTTCGCAATTCAGCTTCCCCGCTGCCAGTAATGATGATTAGCCCCATAATAATAATAATAATAATAACCGAAAATGAGGCATTTGGGAGACATCTCCATAGAGACGTGCACAACAATTTTCATTCTTTATTGTAACCTAACCCGTTTTTACCTAGAGCTTTTTCCACTAAATTTCATATTTATGCATTTTGGACCCTACTCTATCAATCAAAAATAAAAATAAATAAAAAATATCGTTTTTTAAGGTAGCTGGGGAATTAGGGAGACACTAAAATGTCTCCCTAATTCCAATGTCTCCCAACTACCTAAACAATTACGCTAAAATGTCTCCCGAAGGTGCTCATTGTATTATTATAAGATGCAGTCGTGGAAAATGACCCTACAAAGGGCAGAGAATCAAGCAGGAATTGAGATTTAACGACAAGAGATATCTGAACTACATTACGGTTGCGCGCACGCAGAGGTTAAAACAGCATGACCTTACTTTTTTTCTGGTACAATCCTAGATTGAAATACAGCGCCGTGTTTACAAGACCTGGCCCGGAAATTTAGCTGTCATGTGGCACATCCTTTGCAACACAGATAAGTGTTTCTTTTTCATCAGTTTCCCCCTGTCTTTCTAGGCCGTGATGGGGGGCACACAGTGCACCTGCGGGGGAATGTAGGCCACGAAGTTGATCCAACCCGACAAGCGCAGTGTAAAGACGAGTCTGTTGCCAGCCCACTCTAAGGATTTGTAGTTTACTACACGAGTCCTCCCTCCCCTGTCCTAGTGGCTCGGTTTTTTAGGTTTTTTTGTTAAGTCTTTAGTGGACGTGGCCAATATTGCTTGTTAACGGACCGGTGCATTTACGCGGACAAGCAATTACGTCGTGTTATCTGAGATGTCTTGTGCCGGGCCGTAGATTGTCCGTTGTTTGCCCGATCACTGCGTGGGTGACTTATCCCTTTAAGTAGGGCCTCACTCTAGCATTCGCCCTCACGATCAAGCAGACTCAAACTTCCCGGATGTGCACCAGATACTGGTTCGAAACTTATACGAGTTCTTTGTATCTTATTAAAGCCCTGTCCCTTCACAGGAAGGGAAGCTGTCGACATAAAATAGTCGTTGAGTGATGATGCAACATAAAATGACAAAGGGTCATTATGACAAAGTTTCATTTTTGTCCCAGGAAAAGGAGCCATTTTGACCTGGAAAAGGCGCCATTTTGTTATTTATATCATAGGTACCTTTCTGAGACAAATGATTGTCAACTTCAAGTTCTCAGTCTGTTAGGAATGGCCAATTAATAATCGACACCACGGCCAGAGAAAAAAAACTAAGTATTCGAGTCTCATCGTGGCCAGTTTCTTGTCAAAAGAGAGGGCGGGTTCAAACACCTCGTGTGACTATCAGTCCAAGTAGAGATGTTATTCTAGTTGCCCCATATGTACGCGATGTCAAAGCGAAGCCCTTGCAAGCTGGGTGCCCCAGGCAGAATTTCAATTATTAATTGACTTGGACGGATGTATATCGTTGCCTTGTAGTCTTTGTTTATGGTCGTGGTTTTGCTATTTTGAGTTTTGACGGTTGGCCGTGGGCATTGGACAAGAAAGGGGCTACGGGCTTCCCTGTTTCTGCTATGGTGTTTTGGCTGTTATAAAAGGCGTTTGCAATGCAGGTTTTTCCTCTTTTTTGTGGGGGGGGGTGAAGCTTTGTATTAGATTACAAGAGATTATTTGCTGACGTAGAGGTTGAGGGATAACGATTTCTTTGAACTGTAATATAGGTTAATGTTTTTCTAATTTAATTATAATCTTGTTTTTAATAAACCGTTATATTGGTTAATTCGAGTGACATTTTGACAATTTGTTACGAAGAATTTCCCCTTAACGTGTAGGCGGTTTCTCTTTTGAACATTGGAAACAACGAGCAACGAGTTGAGCAACAAATTAACCGCTTCAACTTGAAAGAAATAATCTATTTTTCATCTGAATTTTGTCACTCACAGGCCCGAGGGGGCAAAGGGGTACACCAGTGGTCGAATTATGCCAGTCCATGTAAAACACACCTTAAAGTTTGTTCAAACAATGTCAGGAGTATCGTGATCCGTGCAGACGCAAATCATTACCGGATACAGGGGACTGTGGTCCAGTGGTTGACGTGTCTGACTCCTGTACGATAGTACGTGGGTTTGAACCCTGGCAGGGAACATGGTGCCTGTGTTCTTGGGCAAGACACTTTGCTACAATTGCATCTCTCCACCCAGGAGTAATGGGTACCTGTGAAGGTAGAGACCACATGCGCTGATCTTGAGCTGCTGCAAAAATGGTCTCGTTCCTGGTGAACAGGGATAATAGTTGTAAAGCGCTTTGATACACCCACATTATGGGAGTCTAAAGCGCTATATAAAAAACGGACATTATTATTATTATACACACTAACTCAAATTAATGAGGGACTATCGTGTCAATGCCTGCATGTAAACGCGCTCCTCACGCATCCACTTGTCTTTAACCTGTAGCTTGGCTTTTCTCTTCGCTATATTGTTTACACAGGACATGTACTTGTTATTGGACTGTTGGCGCGGTATACAAGCAGCGCGCGCGATCGTGCACATGTATATGTACTGTATCGATCGTGCACAAGAAATCCCGTCAACTTAACTCGTTTTAATCTTCGTACGTCATCGCGTCTGCGAACGCCAAAAACTGGAGATTTCTTGGCGATTCGCCATTTTTTTCCACAAAGTATACGAATCTTTATAATTGGAGGTACTAATAGTTGCAACCAGACAGGGCCATATTTATGGCTCTGTTTTACAGTTGTTATTAGCAAAAAAACACTGCTAAACGGTAAGCGCATTTGCACGGTTTAGCACGGATTTTTGCCTTATGCGCATGTGTTCATTAAATAATATATAAATAAATGCATACATCCCGTACAACTAAGGATTCTGTACTCTACAGGGTTAGCGCAGAATGCTTCTGCTAGCGAAGTTAGCGCATAATGGTGATCGCGTAAGCACGGAACTATATGTGGTTAGCAGAACCATGAAATTGGGCCGTGACTTTGGTTATTGGTATCAGAAATAAAACCCGCCCATAAAGCTCCGATTTCATCATTTGTTGTGCAAAGGGCTACAATATTGCGGGCATTTTTTTCTTCGTCGAAGATAGGTATGATTAAGATTCACAGGCGTCTGGAACCCAACGCCTCCACCCGCGCGTCGTTTGCTTTACACGGAGGGAAACTTGAGCCACAGAATTCGCGCTTCGTGACTGTGGCATACGGCGATATATTAATATGTTTGATGAGCGCAAGATTCCAAGAGAAATGGGACACGTCAATGGGGAATAATTCTGCGTGGAGGCCTTACGAGTATCAATGCCTACTGTGTGTTTCACAGGAACTCACCTTGAAAAGGAAAAAGAATTAGACCCCATCGTGAAACCCCCAAAAGGCCTTAGACCTCATAAAAACCCTCGTCGCAGCATCGAGATACTCCCAGAGTTGTATTCGCGTCCCTTCAGGTCCTTTAACTTTCATAATGCCCCTTCATAAAGCCACTAGCAAGTAACTGGATGAATGCTTTTGTAACAGCTCATTTAAATTGAATAGCTAGTGACTTGACTTGAGACTGAATGACTTGTGTGGGACTTGTGATGAACTTATATACAGAGACTCGTGATAATTGTGAGGGACATGTGATGGACTTACAGGGACTCGAATAATGAATACTCTCAAGACTATAAACAAACTAAAAACCACGGTGCGCATAACAATGACAAATCCATTGTTACTTGGCACTAAATCCATTGTTACCTGGCACTAAATCCATTGTTACTTTGCACTAAATCCATTGTTACCTGGCACTAAATCCATTGTTACTTTGCACTAAATCCATTGTTACTTGGCACTAAATCCATTGTTACTTGGCACTAAATCCATTGTTACTTTGCACTAAATCCATTGTTACCTGGCACTAAATCCATTGTTACTTGGCACTAAATCCATTGTTACTTGGCACTAAATCCATTGTTACTTGGCACTAAATCCATTGTTACTTGGCACTAAATCCATTGTTACTTTGCACTAAATCCATTGTTACCTGGCACTAAATCCATTGTTACTTTGCACTAAATCCATTGTTACTTTTACAAGAGCCTTGTAAAAATAATCTTCTTTTCTACCCTTCACTCGTGATTAGAATTTCACGAATAACGTGCATAGACTGCGACTCATCTTGTTGCGGGTAATCTTGGTTTATAATCCTGTTTTTGCCAAAAAAACAAACAAATTACGCTAAGGATATTTGTTGTGCTTAGCAGCTCCATAAAATTGCCCCCTCGTGTTCTGATGTGGTTTTCAAAATGCTAAATATAGATAATTGAAAACATGATTGTGTATTTCATAATCCAAGACGCAAGCTGGTATTTGGTAACATTATTAATAAAAAAAGAAGCAAAATTTGGGTACAAATATCACTCTTCAGTTTTAAAGTATTGATTCAACATCTTTCAATAAAAGCAACTTGTGTTCGTTGTGTGAATTCGTCTCATCTACAACACAACGTTCAATTATACCCAATATACAACCACTGTTCACACTTATTGATAATAATTAAAAACACGATAACCGGTTTTTGTGTCGTGTCATCTGAGGAAAGCCGCGTCCGGATTACTTGGCTACGGCTTGACATTACACACGAGTCTATGCGAAGTGGCTGCAGTCGCTACCATAGACACACGTGCCGCAGCCAAGTAATTCTGACACAACTGTCACAGTTTGCGACTCTTAAGACTTTCCTGCAATACATTTAGAAACATTGTCTACCTCACACGTTTCCCTCAGGGCCTGGGCGGAAGCCTTTCAAAATGCCCAAATCAATTGAGAGGAGGAAATCACGAGGAGTACTCGTATGGGCCTAAAAGCCGCGACACGGTACCCAAGGACATGTTACGACGCGGTCGATATCTCAACACGTGCAGTGCTTCCAAGCTATGTGACTGACCATCCAACACAAACATCCGTTCTTTTATTCCTTTGCAATCCAGATACAATTTTAAACATTATTTTCCTGTTCGTTTTCCAGGTTATACAACAGTTTCCGATTCATTCTGGTGTGATATGAAAATTAGACTCCTGTGAAAATCGAACCCTTTTTTCTATATTATTGGTAAGACTTTCTCATGTGACCGTTTTTCAGGATTTCATCGAGTCTGAAATTCTGGCTACATCGGACATATTCATATCAAGCAATTACTGGCAGAGTTGAGTCGAGTCCCTGCAAGTCCTTTCACAAAGCCTATCACAAGTAACTGGATGAACAATGTCAAAGGAATCTTTTTGTCAGAGCTCAGTTGAAAAGCTATAGTGGTTTGAATTAGGACTGGGGACTTGCGACGAACTTGCAGATACTTGGTTTGGTCTCACCTACATCCCGGTTTACTGGTGTTAATAAAAAAACAACGTTCACAAGTTCCTTTTCTTCACCTGAAAAAGTACAGGGTGGTCCAAAAAAACACTATACCCAACTTTGGAGGCCATTTTCTCCTAGATGATAACATATTTTAGTAATTTGGTTTGCATATTATTAAAGCATATATCGTTGAGCATTATTGGTGAAAATAGGGAAGATATTACAATAATATTTTTGGAGATATTCCTATTTTTAGCGAGTATGTGTAAAAATGGCTTTTCCACGGGAGCTGTCAATGCATAAACATGTTTGAATATGATATGACACAATAATGTAATGACGCGATAGTCCTTTGACAAATGTTTTTGCGAGAGCTTCTTTTATTTACACTAAAATGGATAAATAATACTTTTTAATAGATAGGCTTCTGGTTTTGTTCATTTCAGTTAGTTCAACAAATGATATAATTTCATGTATCTGGAACATCAATACAAATGGCCTCCAAAGTTGGGTATATTTTTTTTTGGACCACCCTGTAGTGTGCATTCCTTGCACACTGTGCGACCATGATATGAATCAATACAAATAATTCAAAATATGGATGGTGTGCATTGCTCGACAAGTGAGGTTTTACTCGTATCTTTTTTCACGCGGCAACTGTCTCTTTTGGGGAAATCTAAAACCGGTACCCGAGTCCCGAGCATGCAGCATAGCTTTGTCCACGAAACTACCTTCAGCAAGTTGATAGCACGGGTTTTGTTGAATGTTAAGGTAGGAGATAAAGACTCGAGTATACGGCGCATATGAAGCTGGCTCCATTTACCGGAAGCGAAATCAGCGTTAAAAATGCGCCATTGTTCAAACACGTGCTCCGCCACTGAAAAGCTGTGCTTTCTCCGTCTTTGAGGATGGCGGTAATTTTTGGCAGCATCCGATGCTAGTGCCAAGTACCTCCAATTTGGGGTATTTTATTTTAGAGGCGAGTACGCACGAATAATTCTTTAATTGGTGTTTCGGTAAGTCGCTTTAATTCCTAAGTGCATGTTATTCGACTTGGAATAGCAAATCATTCCATGTCTTTATCGAGGGAACAGACGCTCTGTTGTCCCTACTATTGGGCATAGAGTGACGGGAGCGATAGAGTTACTGTATTATATTAAACCACAGGATAAGTCTACAGCTCGTGTCTCCACACACGTATCCATACCTAGCCATCATTATATAGAGAGGACGGCAAAGGTTTCTCGCCGCTAGAATGGATGAGATTCAAGCTAATAAGAAATTCGAAACCCCTTTCATTTCCTGGCGTGCGGAACTCCCAACTTGTATTTTGTATTATGCTTCGTAATCCAATGAGTTAGGATGTTTTGTTTGAGGGTACCGGGCGTTAGTGCTGAAGTGAAGAGGCAGAAATAATTTCTCCACTCTGATAGGTGGTTCTCAAGTATTTTTGTTTTTAATCTGTGGATTTTTTCTTCTATACTGACTATGTTCTGGTGTTAGGGCCGTCGGATAAGTAAGCGGAGGCACGGACGCCATGTTAGATCTTAAATCGATCTTTAGGCCTATCGAGACTTTTTCGTGTCATTTAGAGTCATTGACTGGGATTGTTGTAATCGCTTATTCTTTCCTATTTTTACTTGTCGTCTGAAAACGAGTATTATATCAGTTTCATTAAGCTTTTATGTATTCATGCTTAATTAAACAGTATGATTTCTCCAGTTTCTTGAATTGTGGGTTACGGAATGTTAAGAGGAATTGCTAAATGGTCAATTGTTAACATGTGAGTTGGTTATCCATTTAAACTGAGGACTTGGGACAACGTGGATTCGTGATAACAATGACCAGAGGACAGGATCTAAGTCCTCTGTATATTTTCATGTACAAATGTAAACAATAGCAGGTCCTCACATAAGTTCTAGATAGACACAACTGCGTGTCTCTGTACACTATCAAATAGTATAGGTGTGTACCGAAGATACTTTGACACAAGTCCTCAGTTAGCAATTATTGATTCAACACTGTATGAACCTCAAATCAGAGGTAGATGCAAACATTTTGTTCGCAAAGTTTAGCTCATATTTTGGGGACTCGAGTCTTATTATCCTTCACTCCTATAGTCGAGTCATTCTGATGATGGACCCGAGTTGAGTCTGTCACTACTTCGTCTGGCGTCCCGACTTCCCTCCTATAGGAAAGCGCATATGTAAACAAAGCATTCGTCACTATGGTATTGGGAAGAAAGGTTTTCCAAATCGTGAATAATACGGCAAATGTTATGTAAAAGATGGGATCATATAGGCACAGTGTGTTTACAACATAGTTCGTGTTGGTAATGATTAGAACTTGAATGACTCGCTGTAGCTTTACCGGGGTGTAGTCTCAATCTATTATACATTACACGCGCATCTCCCTTTGTTCTCAATTATAAATATGCATGCCTATAAGAAGTTGAGACTGTTTGAGATTGGCGGCGGGAATCAGAGTGGCAGCAGAGTGTGGGGGCAGGGATTGCATTTCTAGTCTCGCCCGTCAGTCACCGAGGAAACCGTGTGGCCTGAGATATTTCTTGTCCGACTATAATGATGGCCGTAGAAGGTAAAATAGAACAAGCACAAATACATGCAGGAGTCGCGTCGTCGTGTATTGGTCTATAGTATCAATGCACAATAACGCCGATAATGTTAGGAAGGCACTGACATCGTCGTCATTTTGGTTGCTCCCTTTAAGTGCTTGCCGAGAAGTTCCCGGATGTCGTATTTGGTCCAAGTAGTAGAAAAAGAAGAACAGAGAACAACGCTAGGCACTTATATAGCGCTTTACATCGTATCATCGATCTCAAAGCGCTTTACAATTATTACCCCGTTCATCAGGCCCTGGACCACGCGGCAGCCGTTTATAGGCGCTCAATCGGCCTCGACCCTCACAGGTACCCATTTATACTCCTGGGTGGAGAGAGGCAATTGTAGTCAAGTGTCTTGCCCAAGGGCACAAACACCATGTTCCTGGTCGAGTTCGAACCCAAGCACCATCGTACATGAGTCGAACACCGTAACCACTGGGATGATGACATTCTACTTAATACAGCCGCCGTCTGCGACGCGGCTAAAATGGCACTCGGTACAACTGTAGAAGAAAGTTGTATCCAAGTACGTGAATTATTGTAAACGGTGTGTAACAAGACTAAGACCAAGGTTGCCGAAGCACATTAAACCACGTAACATCTGCTGGAAAAATAACCGCAATCATGTGTTTATTGTGATGCAGTGCTATACGTCAAAGGCTGACAGCATGCAACCTCTTTTGAAACGCATCTCGAAACGGATATTTCATTTGGGCTGGTTAACAAGCTCACGATAACGGCACAGATAATAATGTTTCACTTCGAACCTCTCGTCCCTTCTAACTGCCTGTCACCTCCAACCCCCCCCCCCCCCCTTTCAACCCCCACTATCGACGCCTGATTACGGTCGTCCCAACAAACCACTCCAGACACAGAACATAAAGTGTTTTTCGCGAGTGTACTCCAGGATCTCGTATCAGGAGGGACACGTAACCAAGCCCCAACATAAGGGGACGTGTCTGACACGCACTCATAATAGGCGAGACTTCATCGAACGCGTCCACTATAAAGTGTAATATCTGGTTGTGCCTCTATAACCGTCTGTCTATCCCTGGCGGCCGTTTGCACTTTATTCTTTTGAATTGTTTGTCGAGGCCAGATTCGTTCATGCGAAGGGTGTTACCTTTGTAAAATTGCGTTCAACTAAGAGTGCGAGTCAGAGTGCTTCATAATTCACGCAGTGTGCAATCCGAGAATATAGAATTTGCGCGAACACGCCATTTGATCGACACAGTTCACATATCCTCATAGAACGCCAAAATATAAGACAGGTGATGTTCTATTGTATTAAAACAATGAACTTTTTGTTTAGGGGGGGGGTGATTAAAACAGATACAGGGCTACAAGAGAAATAAAAAAAGAGAAAGTACGTTGGAAAAATAAAGGTAGGAATTAACATTGTTCTTAGAACAGGACAGATCAAAGGTTGGAGGGAAACATACACCAAGCAAGGAATTCCAAAGGGCCGTACAGCACGTGGAAATAAAGGTATTGGAATATGTGCTTTTGTTCTACATCTAGGTACTGCAACAGTGTATGGATGCGAACAGGAAGAAGAGCCGAGTTTCTCTCTCAAACCTTGCATTTCATAGGTTGTGTATTTCGAACAATCGGCGCCGCATTAAAATAATAAAATAAAATAAACATAAACCTAACAATTCGCGCCGGATAATATTTTGAGATTGACCAGGCCCAGGCGCGGGATATATATTTTTCTCACGAACTTCGATAAATAAAACTTACGAATAGGTGCTGGCGGTCGCATTGTGGTATACGGAATCGCAAATGATGTCTCCGCTGCATCGCTGAACTTTAACTGGAGAACGTGCAACATTCAAACGCAGGGGAATTTGCTCCAAATACGTGCGACACCAAGACGGCATTACTGCCACGATAAGCTTACTATCATGCTACAAGCTTATCCTCTCTACTGTCACGCTAGTTTCGATTCTATAATTAATATAAAGTTTAAGCTGAAAAACAAAAGTATCAAGTCTCGACACCTCTAGCCATGTTGTTAACATATGATAGTTAGAGTCCGAGTCATAGCACTCTGCATTCTGATCCCCGGAGAACAAGCCTGGATATATACCTACATTTTTGCACGTCTGGGTACCGAACGTTGTCTATTCTTATCACACGTCTGTCTGTCAATAACCTACAGCAACTTCGTACGGTTGATCGACAGACCGTTTTGTTTATGTTCTATATTTACTAATTCAATGTGATCAACCCATCCTTGGATTAAAACCGGCGGTTCAAATTACAGTTGCAACTAATTTAGTAGTAAATATAGTCAGTAAATTCAGGCCTCGAATTCGACTTTAATTTTGAATTTAAAGCAATTTGCGTTCCTTGTATTAGACGACCGTTAAAAAGACTACGACGTTTCATGACCAAATAAATCCAATGCGAAATGCTGAAAGCCGCGCGGCATGACTTTAAATCGTGTTCACAGTGGAAGGATGACTTTCGCTCAATACATGAACATGCATAGCCGGATGCACTTCACTCGATATAATTGGATCTCTGCATTATGTTATCACTAACAACAAAGCTTTCGGGCAGATACAGTTAATCACTATAAGTCTATATTTACAGGAATGGATGTGCCCAGACATATGCTTTCACTACCAATATTTAAGCATTTACTAGCATCTGTAATCTGTATGAATACAAAATGAAGCAAATGATTTTACTAAAGCATTTTGCTAAAAACCAAAAATATTGACTTTTTCCTTTTTAGCAATTGCAAGAATATTATCATTTGCTTCATTTGGTATAAGTAAAACGGAGTAAATGCTTTAGATTTTGATTTTTGCATGTACTTGTAGCATTTGCCAATTTGTATTAATACGACCCATATTTTACCACACTGGTCGGCTATTTTAATGACAGCTGTAGTCCACCTGAAATCGCCTTTCGTCACCTGGCATGTGAGGTAAGGCAAATTTAGAAGGCATCATGTAATTTCAAAGACTGCAGCAAATGAACTCTCAAAGTTCAAACCCTAAACCGCTAGGGTGGCACATAGCCAACACATCGCAGGCGCCTGTATTTTGAGGTCAATGCGGGACAATTCGATCTACCTGGACGACAGAGGTGTGAAATCTCTTTAGCCCGGCCTGGCGTAATTACCTGCATTCGCATCCCCTTCTTAAACCCGCCAAATGTCGCCCACGCGTAAAGGCGATGCCACCTCTTCACTCGGGGCCGGGGGTTTGGAGAAGGGGAGGTGGGGGGGGGGGGGGGGGGGGGGGGGGAGGGGGGCGGCGGCAGGTGAAATGTTTAGAGCATCCGTCGTCAGCTCCTCACCGCAGGGGAATTTGCAATAAACCACCCAAAACTGTTGACAAAATGTTGGAATGTCTAGCCGAGGTATGGCGATTGTAGATTTTACGCAACTGATGTCAACATTGTAACTCGGGGAAAATATGGCCCGAGTCGCGATCTAGAGGCAGCGGCCACAAGGCTAGTCACAAGGGAAGGTAGTATACACCATTTGTTTTTGCTAGAATAAAAAAGAAATAGGTCTAGGTGAATTTAAGGGAATCATATTTTATAGTAAACGGTGTGACCCTGACCTGTTTAAAGTGTTGTGTTCATGCTGGACAAACCAAGAAAACAAAATCTATTTCCTTGACTTTCTTCAGACGAAACAGAACAATTTATAAACTTCAGGGAATTATCAGGTTAGGAAATCAGACTAGCTGCCTTGCATTCATTCATAAATGTGGAACCTTATTGCAAATAAATGCGGACTGAGAGCAGTGTTTGCAAATAGTCATCAGGTTAGTTCCAACGATTACCTTTAAATCGGTGCCCATCGGTTCCTGTACCAAATGCATATTAATCTCGGAATGAAACCTTTCCTGGATTGCTAGGTGTATGTCATGTGTCGTAAGAGTGTAACCATAACACTTCAAGTGGCAACTGCATGTGATTACGCATCAAGGGTCAGTATAACATACATATAATGAATATTTGTGAGTGCAATGGTAAGAATAATTCTATGAGGTGTCGGTCAAACATTTCATCTGTCACCGAATGCAAATATTCTGTCAATTACATGAACGCGAAATGAAAGGCTTTGGTTAATACGACATTGTTGAGCGGCTTGGGTTAGGGTAAGCATTAACCCTATTGGTGTGGCCCCAGTGTGGCTAGGGTTAGGGTTGACATTTTAGTAGCTCTCATTACGTACTTACCACATGAAACAAAATCCTCGTCGTCCGATTGGTCATAGCTAGCGCGACCAATATTGTGACCGTGCAATGCACTAGTTCTATTTCATCTTTGTAATAAGCGTACACTAGTAGATTTAAAACTTAACAAAGTAATTCAAGTTTTTGAGCAAGTTCGATCAAGGACCAATGGTTCCCTAGTGGTTGGTTTGTGACGTCACCAGCGCATGCGCCATTAAGTTGCAGTGCAAACGACTCCAGTCAAACTATGGTCGAACTTGTGGGGCGCCGAAAACATCGTACTCGCACCGCAAAACAATTTCCGTTTATTATTTACACCGTAATAGTTATCAGTTTATAATCACTTACACACCGGCCGTTCTTATTGTACAATGTGGCAAAAGTAACAAAATTACACATTAACGTGGGGGAAAAAACATGCCGGTTTGCACGGCAAAGTTACATTGTCTGCCATGTTTTTGTCGATAGTTGGTCCCCGCTTCACTATACCGTGGAAACTATTGACAATCAGCGCGACCAACCGCGGTAGGTTCTTCTTCTTTCGTATGATGAGCAGCTTAACTTGTTGCTGCATACATCGGTTTGATGACAAACAGGGTGGACCGCGTGGAGGTTGTCATCTCCCACTCCGCGGCATATGAAGCAATATATGGGACGGAGAGAACCTGCGATTGCAATTACGTTTAGAACGCACTAGAGACGAGATGAGGACGTGGCGAGAACGAAGTGAACTATCCGGGAACGAAGTGGTCGAGTGAAAAAATAGTTAGAATGGGTTAGGATGTATTAGGAACGAGGTAGAACAAGTTCAGAACGGGTTTAAACTGACTACGGACAGGCTTGGACTGCTTGAAACGTTGTCCGCACGAGGTGAACGGGCAATTTTACCTGATCTGAACTGCATGGTTACCAATGGACTGCGGACGGGTTAAAGACGAGATGGACATTATTGAGGACTGTTTCTGAACGAAGTAGCATCGTATTTATGATATTATTTGGCCAAAGTTACACGTTCTACCCCCAGCACAGCCCGTTTTACGGTTTTTTTTCGGACGGGGCAGGACGTTTTTAGAACTAGTTTGGTGTGACGGAAGCATTACGTATGCCTGTCTGCTCCCGTTGCCATGGTTTTATTGGGGAAATGGCGCAATCATTCAGCTTTAGGAATAAGATAAATTGAACAATGTTGGATTCATTCAGAGACGTGGATTAAATGGAGCGTGCGAATCGGGCGATCTGGAATACTGCGAGAGTCGCTCTTTTTGAGACCTTGTGTCGCAATCTAAACAACAAAAATCGAGATGAAGAGAAGATGACTCCCCAGTCTTTTAGTGAGTGCGCGTGGGAGTGGGTTTTATTTCTCGATGCGGGTCCTGTAAAACACAGTCTCTTTTACTGTCAACTAGGCGAATAGCCTACTTCTGACAGTTTGTTTGCAGCGCACATGACAAATTAACTTCAGCCCCGTATACCTTTATATCTGTTGACATTTCTTGCTGAACATGCAGGCCAGTTATAGTTGAAGTTGGCAGAACGGAGTTGCCCGCGATCGCCGCTAATCTGGTACCTATGGTGGCCCTGAAGGGACTACGCAGATCGTGAATATTGACGTCAATATTCACGATCTGCGTAGTCCCTGCAGGGCCACTATATAGGTACCGTCTATGCCACCAATTATAAAGATTACAGGAGGCTGACCAAACAGTCGTCAAATAAAAGGAACATCTAACAAAAGAAAAACGGTGCACTAACAATGAAAATCCATTGTTACTTGGCACTAATTTTTCACAGCGTTTTTTTTACGACCCGTTCGTGAAGTCACTCATGTGACAGCTGTCACCGATTTTTGTATTGGTAACCCCTAGCAACAAGCTATTATACCATCGCCGGTGGGGGGGGGGGGGGGGGGGGGTCAACCAGGGTTTGTGGCTCTCATTCCCTTCGATTCGTAAGTTGACATCAATAATACAAGCTGAATTGCCAATCTGTACTACGTTTGTATGCGTATTTGGTAATTTGGGACATGGTTAGGGTGGTTTTTTTGGGGGGGAAATCCAGACCCATTATTTTCAGCTCTATGGCGAATTTCCATATGAAGCGCGATATGTGGCAGAGAAACAAAAGTGTTGAGTGCGTATAAAGTATAGGGATAAGAGGGGGGTATACCCCTCTGCCACATATCGTGCTGGCTATACGAATGTCCAAGCCAGGTCTAGTGTAGTTCCGCAGTTTAAAACAACAATATCGCGGATTCTTTGAAACCGGTATCCGACTATGCAACTTCACAGCAATGTTGACAACAATCTTTTTGGGACATGATATTTTTTTTAAAACGTTGCCTTCTAAACGGTCATGTTGAACAAACAGATTTTCCTAAAAATCGTTACAGTTCAATAACAAAAATAACAGATTTCTTTTTTTTTACAGAAAATCTTTAAACAAAAACATTTGTAGCGCAACTCACAGGGGTCATTATGGTCGCAGCATACTTCAATGCATGGCAGAACGGGGCAATTACATATTGTTATCGCAGATTTATGTTTACATAACTGACTAATGTATACAAATTATACTTAAGAAAGGCTTAAATAATATTGGCAGAAGCCGAAAAAACATTAAAAATACGATTCAGGTGCTATAAATCTTCTAGGGTCTGTTGCATAATGCACAGCAATTGTGAGCTTTAAAAGGGCATCATGGAGGCTCTCAGCCTGCGTTTTTTGTAGACAAATTAAGTGGGGGCGGAAGAGGGCTTTAATTGTGTTATTTTCAATATTAATTAGTGTATTTGCCAGGAATGAATAAAAATGTTAGTACATGTATAAAGTATGTGAAGTATAAAATGAGTCATTAAAAACATAAACAGAAGCCATATACACGTCACGCGAATGACGCGATACACATGTGCCAGCTATCACATGGGGGGTTCCAATTAAACGCCCTCAGTCGGTGGCTTTTGTGTTGTGTGTAAGGTCCTTACCAACGCTTGGTGGCAGCAGACAACACCCTATTATGTTTGCCATTGTTCTCAAACACCTGTAAACATAATATTTCAATTACATGTAGACTTTTATGAGCTCCGTGCGGCAAAAAGAGGGGGATTTTTCACCTAGCAAAGAAGTCCCATGGGAGGTTACACATCATTCCGCTGGTTTCACACACGCCGTTCCTCATTAATGTGATATCGACACGGATACCAGGGAAGGTTGGATAGTCTGTTCGCGGACTCTGTCAATAACGTTTTGCTTCTGACTGCATGGTGGAAGCGGCAATCGGTCACTTCACCACAGTTGCAGTCAGACAAGGCCAAGTTCGATCAAGGACTATAGTTAACTATAGTTTGACTAACACTGATCGAACTCAGGCTAGTCGACGATGGTTGGACTAGTCTAGTCGACTGATTCACGACCAGCCTACCGCGGTTGGTCGCATCGATGGTAACCAATAGCCGCTTTAAAAGAACAGTACAGAGAGGACCAGTTTGGCAGTTAATGGTCAATAGTTCGACTATAGAGTCGTTCGCACTTCCACTTCAGTGCGCATGTCCTAATGACGCGTCACGAACTATCCACTAGTTAACTGTAGTTCCTTGATCGAACTTGGCCCAAGATGGCGTTGGTAGTAACTCCACGACTCTCCCTTTCTTGCCGTCGATGGGGTAGTTATGCACAGGGCCCATACGTATTTTCTATCGCTGTAATATTCTTATAATATTATGTTGGTTTTGAGACGCGTCTCCTTGGCGAACTGCAAAGTTCCCCGTTATATCACCGGCAAAACCTCCCCCCTCCCCCTCCTTCCGTCAACAGTAATTCGCGGGCACTTCTCCATTACGTGTCCCGTAGTCAAACCAAAACAAAATCATTGTCAATTCGCCAAGTAATTGACCAAGAAACAGGGCCACACGATGCCTCAAACAAACCATAGCTTCATAAACAAACTAAAAATAACATTAACAGTCATCACAAATGACAGTGATTGAGGGAATTTGATAGCGGGCTGTCTAAAGGAATCAACGCGGCTGCCGTGGTCTGGTGATAGGTAGCAGTAGAACAGACTTGGGTCGGACCGGGGGAGGGTACCGGGAACCTCGGGCATACCGGCAGTATAATTGGAGGATAGGAGGTTTGCCCAAAATGAGATTCAGTATGTGAAGGTGTTTCTAAAAACGTCAGCACAGTTGTATATTATTTGCAGATAATCTCATTGACGCTAAAAAAAGTTCTACTCTTTAAACTATACATGTTAAACATTTTCACAAAAAAACATTTACGTAGCATGTTTTTATGTCGTGTGTTTTTCTGGGTTTTTCTTTCTTACTTTGTTGTATCATATAATTTAATCCTAATGTTCAATTCAATTCATCTCATTCATTTTTTCCCATATTGCAAAATGTACATTGATAATTATACAGAAGGTGAATGTAAGAAAGGTGTTGGTGAAATACATGAATAATTATTATGTAAGACACATAAATAAGAGGCAATTATGCAGGGAGGTACATTCAAAAGACAGTCTTATATAGAAATACCTTTTAACACAAAAACATACGGGCAAACAGAACCCACAACAGTTCGTACAGGAAAGACAACAATAATACAAGAGAAGAAGCTATGTAATTAAAGACAATTGTGCTTTTTATAAAAGTTATTTAAACATCTTATAGGACCGCGACTTGGTGTTACTAGTCAATAGCATTCCAAAGACGAGGCCCATAATCTCATGTATTTAGAATATGTGGTGCGGGCAAAAGGCAGCAAAAATATTGCAGATATAATGGTAGTACTTTAAGACAAACTAAATTAAGAATAGGCATTTGCTTTCGTATAGCTACAGCTACCTCATCAGATGCTATCCTAATGTTTAAAGCCTTTCATAGTGACACTTTGGTCGTCAGTATAATTTGAGGTTTCCATGATGGTAGACGCAAGAAAAGCCCCACATTCAGTGGAAACTGTGTCGAAATGAACAATTCAAATTTGCGTTACAATCTAGAAGTCTTTTCGTTCTGGTCATTAACATCTTGTTTGTACTTTGGCAACACAGTGTCATCTTTCATGTTTAACCGGTTGGAAAGAAGCCGTTTTAGTTGCTGTTAAAAGCTTGGTACTAAACCGTCGTAAATAAACGTATATGCGCGTAATGGACAAAACACTGAAGACACTGAAAAAACACACGTTGGCACGGAGCGGTACTTGATTTCCATTTGAAAAAGAAAGAAAACACGTATGATAATTTCAGTCTTATTTGTGTTTAGGCGAGACGATTTGGCCATAGTCAATAATTAATATATGACATTCCTCGCCTCACGGAATGCGATATGGCAAGGTGTCTTTGGTACCTCTTAGCTTTCGATGTTATAGCGTGGTTAAGGGCGCAAAGATCATGCCTCACCGACCAAGCAATGTACTGAACGCTAAAGGCATAATATATAAATATAACACGGGGACACGTCTGGGCACCACCTAAGGTGAGAAGAAAAAGGATGCAAGCGACTTGTATCTGGACTGGGTGCAGTGTGGAGTTTGCTCATCATTGCTGTCCTATAGGGCCATTCTCATCAAGTGGCGTAGATATAGGATGTTATTAGTGGGGGTACAGGGGGAGCATCAGCATCATATGGGGTGGGGGAGGGGGGGGGGGGGGGGGCACCAGCTTCCTATAGTCTGTTTAGTTTATGTTTGGTTTGCGAAGGATACGGGAATATCGAGGTTTTTTGTGTTGGACATCTAGGGAAACCGGGAATTTTTTTAGGAATCCAGTGAATGAGAATTTTAACGACCTAATCCAGGATGCGAAGTTGGAAGAGAGGGTATATTTGGGCATTTAAATGTGATTTTTGAATTATTCTGTTAAAATCAATAACTATGTCCGCTTTGAATGTAGTGTACAATCGCCATAGGTGTTTATATTTGTTTCCTTCATTTTTTTCTTTCGATGTCATCTCGCTGTATACAACACTTTACACAGCATTCCGCTAACAGTACGTTAAATACGACATACATGCGACTACGTGTCAACACAGCGACCGTTCCGCATCTTTACCATATACAAAAATGAAGAAACAACAAATTGATATCCCTTCTACTAGGAAAGAACTTGAATAAGAACCTTCATTTCGGCATTCCACAATTGACACATTGATTCCAAGGGAAATTAGAAGCAGAGTGACGAGATATTTGGTTTGATTGGCTTACGCCGAGACAATCTCAACTTGAACTAAAAATAAAGGGGCATGCGTGTTCCACACGTGCGTCAACTAAACTCTAATAATAAGCGGTACGAGCCTGCGCGACAGAGCTCGGGGAAATCAGAGTCCTGTCCCAGAAGTGTTCTAAGATAGCATGACAGCAGAGACTACGTTCGACCAGCCTAATTATGGAATAGCTCGAGGATGACACTTCAATACCCAGCCTCCCACCCCAAAAAAATACACATCCTACACATCGCTCACACATCCTACTTCAACGACACGAAGGGATTCTCCAACGCAGCAAATCTAATGTTTTACACATACACCATACAGCCATTCGAGCCTCATGCGAACTGCATGCAGTGTCATCCAAGACAGTCGGAGAGGAACAAACCCTAGATAAAATAAATACTCTGAGACTCTGCTGTCAAACTCAGATGACAGGGTCAAAAAGTACAGTCACAGTGCACCTTTCATTTTAATTCATTTTACAGACCCAATTACATAAAATATTTGTTTTAACTTCTATTGCTGTGATGTCTACTGGACATTTTACATCACATCACATCACATCGCATCACATCGCATCACATCACATCACATCACATCACATTTCGTAAAAAGAAAATGGTTTCCTACAGATGCGGAAAAATATTGCCCATGCTCAGCGAACAGAGCAAAGAGAATTTGATAACGCGTTTAGGGGCTGATAGTCTATAGATGGGAGTACCAATTGTATACGACAGTGGTTCTATATCCAAGCCGTAGGTTGTTTTTGTATATACCTGGCACGGTTTAGGACAGAGCGGATCCCTGTTTGTTCATAAACACACTTCAGACAATAATCACCGTCACCACGAAGTAACACTAATGTCACGTGATACGCGCGACCCCTTTCTGGGGTTTTCACGAAGTAACGCAAAGCCCATAACTAATGCACACGGATAGCGTCACTTCGTGAAAACTCACAAATCAGATACGCCGTTTACGAGTTTTCACGAAGTGACGCTATCCATGTGTATTAGCTATGGGCTTTGTGTCACTTCGTGAAAACGCCAGAAATGGCCCCGCGTATCGAGTTTTCACGAAGTGACGCTATCCGTATGTATTAGCTATGGGCTTTGCGTTACTTCGTGAAAACGCCAGAAAGGGGTCGCGATTCAGCCATGACATTAGTGTTACTTCGTGGTAACGCTGACGATTTATTGTTACCTAACTTTCCCCTATATAGATATCTGAAAAGAATTCTGAAATTCTGGGAACACAATGACCAACACAAAAAAAAGGGGGGGGGGGGGGTTCCCGATGTTGTATATTTGTATATTTTGCTT
Organism: Crossaster papposus; assembly: GCA_037893245.1. Lineage (NCBI taxonomy): Eukaryota > Metazoa > Echinodermata > Asteroidea > Velatida > Solasteridae > Crossaster > Crossaster papposus. Next base: position 478,409 of record JBAIAA010000275.1, on the reverse strand, counting down.
AATGAGTGTACAAAAAAAGTAGTCAACGGTACAGCTGAATTAAGTTGTCTATTCAACTTGTATACCATACAGTGATTCGGCCACCTGTCGCCCTCTGGCGATAAATGTAATACTTTTAAGTCGCCTTTAACACAACATCAACAAAAAAATGCAAACGTCTGTCTTCACGACATACAAGCCATCATACATTGATTTGCCACCCGGCGCCCCCCCCCCCCCCCCCCCCATATTTGCATTAAAGACAGCAAAATCTTCAATTACCCAAAACGGCCTCAAGGTAAATGTCCGATTTTAATTAAATCTACCGCTTGCCTTATACAAAAACGGTAACGACGTCTTAAACATTCACTAGTGGGTTGATTCCAAAATTAGTATACAGCATTTCGATCTATAGGCCTAGTTACGTCATCCGAAACGAAGCTAGACTCGCATCTTGGGCAAGGCTGGGAGAATTTTGTTACGGTGACAAAAAATCACTGCGTAACGAAAGAAGTCACGTTCTGTTACCAACCATCAGTTAAATAGACTATGTTACCAAAAAAATTGAAGACGTCCTTTCAACCACGCCAATATTATTCAAACGAACATTTGTTCTGCGAAAACTAATTTCACAACTGCATGGAGTATAAACTTTCCCACAAACAAAAGAAAAATTACGGTAACTGTACTCAGAATTTCGCGATGCAGAAAGTAAGAGAGACGTTACTTAGAGGTTTGGCTGCCCAGTTCACGAGAATAAAGTGCAGCAAAAATATAACGTTTCAATCTAAATACGGCGCACTTTGACGAGTACTGTTAACGGGAATAGCGAGACTTAGAAGATTTCTGGTCGTATTGACTTAAATGATTGCTGGATTTCCGTGTGTTGGAAGCCTCGGTTTATAAGGCGTCATCAGTTTATTCTCGTCTTCTGATAATCCTGTGCCTCCAGATCCCAACATCCCGCAAAGACTTAAATCCGGAAAGAACAATATCATTTTACCGTCATTCTCCCCAATCGTTCAGATTATTTCGTTTGGCGCGTCCAGAAAGCTTGCTGTCTGTTTGCCGAAGACGGATCTGCGCAAATAGCCGCAGTTCACCACATACCGGCACGCGCGTTGCCAGAAGGGCCCTGGTGTAAACGTATGTGACAAAATGTCACCCTCGGTTTGCATTGTGCTAGGTTGAGAGACACATCCAACGACTACTTTTGAACCTGGACACGAACCGTAATGGATATCCCCCGCACTATAGCTGTTGACCCAAATAATTATTGTCAGCTTCGGAGTACCTGTGCGTTAACGTAATCAAAATGGGATCGAGGCATGGCACGCAATAAGCCATTTCAGCTGCGCATGCGCACAGTGAAATAGGTTATTTAGGGCTCCGTGCGCCGAGAGAGGGCGTTTTTTAACAAAAACAACACCAACATAAACAGCACGGTGGTAAAATGATGTATCTTTAAAAACGGTGTTTTCGGGAAAACCAACTTTCAAGTTTTGGGTATTGCCATTTTTCTATTTTAAGCCAATTTCATTTAAATTGCCGGTATTATTCTTTCAACAAATTGTTTTGATAAATTTGCGAATTATAGGATTTCTTTAAAAGATACATAATTATTCCATGGATTAGTCTGTTATCTTTAATGCTAAAAAAATTATCTTTGTATAAGTTGTGTAGAGATTTTTTTTTAAAGTTAAATTAACTCGGACTCATAACTATTAAAATCTAATGCCGGCCTTCCAAGCCACAATTGACAGAAAGCATGCTATTTGCAGGATTTATGTCTTGACAAAATATATATATATATATAAGACGAATTGTTTGTTTGAAGAAATGATGCACTTTTTCTTACACTGGCAGTAAGAATGCAGTAATGTATGTATGTATGATACAGTATTTTACTGCATGAGGAGGAGTTGACACACGTACGTCTGTTTACACTGTGTGTTTGTGGGACATGCATTATTTTTACCAAATTAATGAACATGCACAGACAGGCCTGTTTTAACTCATAATACGTCGTTGTAATTTCTAAACAGCACTCTCTTGTAACTTAAAACCTGAACGTCATCGACGGCACCTGCAATGAGCTGAGTAACAACATATACATAAACAAAAAGCAGCCGAGTTTGGAGAAAACAACAATCGTATTCTGCAAGGGAAACGAGCATTTGAATGGTACAGTTTGCACGTTTTTGGAACTAGGCACAATCCTGCCTGCATTAACAAGTAACGAGCTATTGGCAGTCCTCCACTTAAAAGACAACGCAGGACCTTTTCCAATGGCTTTGTATTTGGCTTAGGGCGATTTTAGGATCCTAAACTGCGGAAAATCCAACCAAATTCTGTTGTGCTTCAGAAACATTCAATCGGTTGAAATAAATCTAAAAGTTCGAATATTTTCATTTGCTTTCATTTATATATTTGCCTCTCAGTGATTCAGAATTCAGAGGGCCCAATCCAAAGACGAAGCACAGGTTTCGAGAAACAAATAAAACCCGCAGAATATCTGTAGGTGTGGAAGCCATACTCAGTATGCGCGCGTACATGCAACGCGCACGATGGGAGTAACCGGTTGTTTTTCGCAACTGAGTGAGTTTGTACGTGTTTTAACGAGAACAAGCCATGCAGTGTTGACCATGGTGTAATAAAGGGTATAATACGGCCAGTGTGCCCCGCGTCCGACTTCACTATACTTCCTGAAGCGAATGTCTAAAGGGGAAATTCTCCCAATCTCGACCTTCGTAACTGTAACATTCCATTTGACCTATTTTCACTCTTTCCTCCCACCCTGTCCTTTTCCGTCGATTTGCCTTCCACCCACCGACAACAACCAGTATTGACCAGTATGTAACGATCGTGTTTGTACCTGCCTCGCCGCCGATATGTCAGCACCCAGCCAGCAAGTTCGCAAGCAAATTTAAACCGAGTCACTTCAGGATTTGACTATTATTGTCACGCACGAAGCAAAATGAACACCCAGGGTGCTATGGTATGGTGAGCGTGTCTAGATTGAATACTAATAAGGAACGCAAGCGTAAAAAGACAGAGCAAACTTGATTTTGTCAGCAACCTCCCTGCAGAAGTCAGGTTGGCGTAGCGGTTTTTTCCTCGCCTTCCACCGCTGTGACCCGGGTTCGAATCCAGCCTGGGCCAATATGTGGATTGGGTTTTCAGTCCCTGTTTAATTCCGTGGGTTTTCCCCAGAATATTCTTCTGGGGTTTTCCTCCCACCTCAAAAACTGTGCATCCTGCTCGTTGCCTTCTCTCTGGAAGTTTCTTCAGACTTACGAGCTACAGTGCCTATAGGACGATTTTGAGGGATCCTTAGTTTCATTACCAGAAAGAATTAATATTAATAATAATAACTTAGCAGTTGAATTTGAGTCCAAATTCGGTGACCTTTCTTTCCAATATCAGTATCACTTCTATTGGCCATTGGAAATCAGTCGATAAAGAAGGCAGACATTGCCAATGATATTTTTCAATCAATCTGGACCAATACCAGTCTTACCGCAGTATGTGGGGTGGGAAATGACAACCTTCACGCGGTCCACCCTGTTTCTACTAATGTCATCAAACCGATGTATGCAGCAATAAGTTAAGCTGCTCATCATAGGAAAGTAGAAGAATCGCAATATCGACTTATGATCTGGTGAGTCAACCACACGCGCCCGGCGTACGCACGCAATAGAGATGTCACGCCGAAGCACCATTGCGTCAAGTATACCGTCCGCCTAATGGGACTTAATGAATTCCCTCCACGCCATGTATTAAACCCTGATCAGTCACTGGCACGAGTAATGACTAGAGTCTCTGGTGGCACACAGCAGCCCCTTAAATGAAATTCGTAAATGGGGGAGTATATTCAACCCCTGCGGTGTAATTAAAGGCGAATGCACCTAACAGGGGTAATGGAGCATTATCAAAGCTCATCTGGACCTAAACATAAGCTTACAGTTAAATTGAGCCTCAGGGGGGGCATTATAGTATCCCTTGGACCATAGACTACATTGATCCAGTTAGGTTTCTTGCATTACGAGCTTCGATTGGGTTTAATATCACAAAATGGCCGGCAGCCCGGATGGAAATGGCATCATTTGTCAACATCTTTCAAGATGTCATCAATAACGCGGGCAATGTAATTATCGCGTATACAAGTTGAGTGAATAACGGGGGACTGAAGTGTTACTATAGAGGTCCGTGCATAGTCCGACTTGACTTTAGTTTAAAAGAAAACTACCACAGTTTGGTACGTCGACTGTCGAGGATTTTTCTACACGAAATAATGTGAATGCGACCGCACGACAACATAAAAACTAAGCTTCGATATTTGCCGAGGGTTGAAACAAGTTCAACTTTTTGGCGGCGCGGGAAGTTGCCGTGACGTCATTACAATGTGTGATTGCCGCTGCCGCCTTCCCACGCACGCGCGTATCAAGTTACAGAATCGAATAACTGCAACAATCTCGATAAGTTAATGACAAAAAGGATGGATGGGCAAATCGATACCGTATGTACCCACCCGTACCCTCTTGCATTAACTAATCGATTTTTGAAACGTTTGATTTTCTTAGAATTTGAGACGCATGCAGTTTATAATGTCATCAAACGTAATTACAATTTACTGAGGGTGGGGTGTGGGGTGGGGTGGGGAGACCATATGCGTCGTGTGAATGCGAATGTGAAGTGAATTTGACGTCACGAAGCATTTGCTGCAAAAGTTCGCCGGAGTAGAATGATGTGTTCAACTTTTGCGAATTATCGTAAGAACGCTACAGGGTATGTAGCAGGCCCGTACGCAGGGGGGGTGCGACGGGTGTGTACGCACCTCCCCAAATTACTAAAAGGTCCACATTTTCAGGGGTAAGTAATGGTATTTGATGTAGAAATAACTGTACTGAAAAACGAAAAAAAATTGTCCCATTTTTGGTCCCATCAGTACAAATTCGCCCCCCAAATTACCAAAAGGTCCACATTTTCCGGGGTAAATAATGGTATTTTGATGTAGAAATAACGGTACTGGCACACGAACAAAAAATCCTGCGTACGGGCCTGCAATGTGTGTGTATTAACCTTCCACGGTAATTTGGACATGCACACTATTTGCGTCATGGGATACACACTACTGGTTCAAAGCGACAAAGGTTTGTACCCGAAAAGATAAATGAACGCTCGACATCTCCAGAACCGCTGAGTTAAACGAAGCCGCTGTACTCTTGGTCCGTCCTCTTCCATAGTTTATCATAAAGATATTTGCTTAATGGTGCCGCCTATGTATTGACGTCAAATTATGATGTTTGTATCTTGTAACTTGAAGGATGACGGTGGTTCTTCACTCGGCTCACTCGATAAATGACTGCCATTAATCAAACCATGGAGGAACCACGCTGTATGGAGATCGATGGCTAATTGGGATCTAGAAATATCTGGTAGGGTTGTTAAGGGGATTGTGGCGCCCGAATTGCGGCTGGTGAGCCTCTGTGCTTTGGTAGGCGGCTGTTGATTGGTAGACGGCTGTTGATTGGTAGACAATTGGGGACCAGACTGTTTTAGCTGGGCCCGCAAACATTTGTATTCCCAAATGTTATCAAGGATAATATTAATTAGGATAATAACAATTATTAAGCGCCCTCTACAATACTTTTAATATATACACGCATTATCATAGCGAGGTATATAATTTAATGGTTTCTCAACAAACATTCGTCGGTTTTTGATGGCTCAGTTGGTTAAATCCATAGCGTGGAGACTCGAGGTTGCAGGTTCGAGGCATGGCGTTGCACTTCTTTCGTTCAGTCTGAAATTTTTAACCCTCCGTCAAACCAAGGGGCTCACTCGTGAGGCAAGTTTTTATACTTTTGTGTATAACCAAAAAAACACATTGGGTCAATTCCGCTGATTTGTTTTTGTAACTATCTCTGTACTCCACCCGTATAAGCTTTAAAAGCATTTTTAAAACAGAGTTCGTGAACCCTTAATACAGCTCTGTGAACTCAGTTTTACACTTGCCTTCCGCGTGATTACCGTGGTGAATCCGTGTGTGTTGATATGCCAGAATGCTTCAATATTGGTGTGCATGTCCAGGGATGGTCTATTGGTATGCTCATACAATTACACAAACAATTGTGACCCTCAAACACAGTTATATACATATTACACCCATGCCTCTCGCGTGAGCACCAATTAGCAACCGCGCGATTTTGTTATGTTGATGCCTCCGAGAGTACATTCCAACGGGACATATACATTGAAAATACCTGGAAATTGCATTTGTTTTAACTTTGACTTCGTGACATTTTTATATGAGACCAGAGTAAATCAATGTTGACAAGTACCGGCGGAAAATGTCGGGTTTGTTTTTTACAATTTTTGTTTCAAATGACTTAATCTGGTTTGGGTTTTATTCAAAACAATGTTTAGAAATGGATGAAATAATTATGAGGCAAATATTATTACAACTGAATGTTACAAATTGGGTGGTTAAGGTTGTACGTATGCAATTCAATTAGTAATTTTGTACTCAATTGATCGCCGAATGTGTCATAATATGTTTGTTGTCCGTCGGTCCGTCCGTCTTTGTGTCTTTGTGTCCGTCCGCCGGGCTGTCTGTTTATTACATTCATTTGTTTACCCAGGGTGTGCCCAAACAGATTAAAAAGTGGTTTACATTGGGGCCCTGAATACATGTACATTCAATAAAATTGGACCAAAAGCAGTCATTAAAAGTCATCAACAAAACCGTACATCTGTTAAACGGACAGCAAACATCAATAATACGCAGAAACACAACACTAAACACTTACACAAAATACAAAAATATTATTTATAGGAATACAATTTGTGTTTTATTTGTGAATACAATTTGAGTATGAAATAGCCATTAAGGTTTGTCTTGAAGATATCTATACAGTTTATGGCGATTGGCGATTTCACTTTACTCGGGTACGATCCTCAACATAAAGACACCAGACGGACAAAGGAATATAACTATTATCTAGATATCCTGCTCCTGTCCTCGGCTTTACCCGTGGGAACTCCAACGCACACTGCTTAAACCTATTAAGGGAAGTTCGATCATACAGTTCCACCCACTGTGTTCCATGGCCAAACATTGTAATGTTTGACAATCTATTGTACAAACCAAGACTTTGACAATATAACTAGCAATATAATGATAAGCCAATAAGCTGCCTGCTCGTCCGATTGTCGTATCACACGCCATCTTATATCCAGCGACAGGATTGTCAGGGTATAATGCGATTGCGCGGCTAATATCGAAGAAAAAAGCCGAGATGAGCCTCTCCCGGGACAGACTAAAAATCAGATGATGTGAGGATCGTGAAAGTGCCGACTTTAGAATTTTGCGAAGCGAGGGACGCGACGAAGAAGCCTGATGCATGGGATGGAGTGTGGGTCGGGGGTCAGACGTCCCAAGAGTCTATAATCATATGCTGCCAATTACTTTGTTTCTATGCATCCGGTGAATAATTTTCTGCAACCAGCTACAGTATAGGTTTGAATTACAGATAGCTTGTTTTTTTCATTTTCTTCTAATTAACTCTCTTTCTCTTAGTTTAATTACAATGCACCTGCTATTATCAAATCATGACGTTCTCAATTTTGGAGGGGGGAAGGCAGATGACATTTCTTAAGAATCTACGCATGCGCATTACCACGAGTGGAAAATCTTGGTTGCAGAAGAAAATATAATTGCGTCCGATGAGCTGGTATCCCTGAATCACTTCAACTTCTCAAGCTTTTGTCCCTCCAGTTATCAGGGAACTCCAGTAGGAGACTCGGGGTTTTTCAGCGAGCGTGCTGCGGTCATCCACAGAAGGACCAACGCGCTGCTTCGGCCTTTGAGTCGCCCTGAGCTGAGCCGAGGAGACATCTGCGGCGGGTGTTTGGGGTGGTTTTTTTTGGGTTTTTTTTTGGGGGGGTTGACTATTCTATTTTCTGACTAATTTGACCTTTTCTTGCATTTGTAATGACTAGTGCATCGAGTGCCCGATCATCAATTCTGTTCGTACATTGCGTTTATATGGGAAAATCCATAGGGTTTGTGTGCCAAGGGAAATCTCTCTAAACTCAAACACAGAACACTCTAAAATTCTAAAATGTTCAACATCACCCTAATTTGTCTTCTTCTACATTTTCTTTCATTATACCCTAACCCAATTTTACCTTGTTCTACCCTTACTGTAGCCTTTTGACAAGGCCTCGTGACTCTGGCTAAGCGGCTGAGATGAGTCTAGATACCCGGGGTGAACGCGCGACCGAGTGACGAATGTCACGAGGCCTTTTGCAATGTAGGTTTCATGCTCGGCATGAATTATTCATAGATACATATTAGCATGCCAATACGCCCAATCAGAACGGCGATCTCCCAGTTGGTTTCGTTCGTGATTCGTTCAATATCAAAGCATGTAAGAAAAGGTACAAAAACGTAAATAAATGTTGCTTCTGAGTTGAATATATGAATGATAAATACAAGATATCACATTTAAATCTATTTTACATGCAAAATTGCAATAAATTAGGAAGCAACTAATGATTTGAGCTAAATATTGTAAGTGACATGATTGGACATTCCCTGTTTGTAAAATGAACTAGTCCAACTCAAATATAAGCTGACGTAATGCAGAGATACGTTCGCTGATTGGACGCTACCATTTCGGTAGCGATTCCAGTTGGAAACAAAGGTTAACATAAGAAATCCAAACCAGATTGATAAAGGCCACTTGTCTGGGCAATTCGCACTGGCGTTCACTCAGGTTTTCGCGATTAGTCTCTTTTTAGTCGCTCGGCGTCTATCAGACATGTGGCCTTGTTTAAAGGCTACCCTTACTGAAGACCCAACGCGCTATGGGGACTCGAAAATGTTCCCACTACTCGGTCTGTTTGTTTGTTCAAACACTGAGCTTGTTCCCACTACGTGGAGGCTCGTATACAAACTGTGCAGCAGTCCATGGCGGTCTATATTCCTCTACGTTTGCGGGTATAGGCCTCCGTTATTGCTGCCATTTTCCAGCTTATTTTTTTAAGAACCGCTCATCCAAATTCACACTTGACACTGCACATTCTTGGGTCCTGAGAATTACACCTGCATGATGTTCAACTTCATACAGTGCCAGGTTTTTAAGATAATCAAAATACAGAAAGACAGTCAGCTCACAGACAGACAGACAGAGATTCCTGGAAGATGACCGTACGATCAATATACACAGGTTTGCCCTTTTTGTGTACTTGCGGATTGGAATGCATGAGAATGCATAACAAGATTCATCTGCACAGGATGATTTGGATATAGATCCCCCGAGGTATAATGTAATACTGACTAAAATAAGAATGAATCCGTGCAGCGAGTATTGGGTCAAGACTGTGCACATCTGGGTGGGATGTAATGTGTTTATGGACCAGCAGAACGCATGGTATTAAATGTGTCGAGCGCGCAAGGCGTGCAATCAAACCATGGCAGATCGGTGACAATCCCCCGCTTTCCCATCCATTCTGTGACATGACAAAGTGTCGTATAGCCGAATGCAATATTGTATTACCAAACTAATGGATATTACCTAGATTGGTTAGTGTGTGTGTATCGTACGCGTTCCGGTGTCAATTTGTGGGTCAATTTGTCAGGTCCGTATATAGCGACTGGTTTTTGCATCACTTTTTGATTACACAGTGTCATTGCGATTCTGTTTCAATTAAACAACGATTACACCTGTGATATCATACTGCAACTTGCAAGGGAAGGTATTGTTACACAAGGCTGAATAAGAAATGGTTAGAAAGAATTATTGTCTGAATTTCCAATCAAAATGTTGTTATCAAAAAGAAGCAATTTTGTAATAGCCACAGCATCTAACTCTGCACACATAAAATTTTGTAAATACCCCTAATCAGAGACCATTATAAACCCTTCGGTCTTCTTTTGTTTGTACCCTAACTTTTGTTCGGAAGACCTTCTAATCCTATATGTTTTGAACGCGAATCTGGAAAGAATTCCATGCATGAACATCACTGTCTTGACACCCTGCGTACAAACCCCATGAGACTGGTCTAAACTAATTCCAAGTGTTTTCTCAGTAAATGCTTTCATATTTTCTGTGCTAAATTTAAATTTTTCAAGGACATGTTTATATCTCTTTTTAATGACTGATAGGTCGAATTTTTGAAAAAAAGTAGCGATGTCCTTGTATGGAATTCCTTCCCACGAATCTCAATAGTGAACCTTTGTCAATCGTGAACCCTATTCCTCTTTTGTTCAACTTCCATGATTGAAGGTTTTTACAACTGAACACAAAACATCTTCCTAACGTTTTAATTTAATACGAATTAAGTGTTCATGGGATTTCAATCCGTCTTGACGAAGTGTGTGGGGTTTCGAACTCTGTAAAAATGCATTAGGCGTTAAAAGCGTCTGCAAATCACATCGGTTAAAAAAAAACATCTTTTCAACACTCTTCACTCATCAAAAGGGGTGGGAAATGACAACCTTCACGCGGTCCACCTTGTTTCCTCTAATGTCATCAAACCGATGTATGCAGTAACAAGAAGAAGAAGACTCATCAAAACACAAAGGAAAATGCGACGGAAAATAAAGTAACCCGCGCGTTTTTTAAGTCAATTCACAGGTCACCGCACATAAATAAAACGTGACGCTTTGTGCGTGTTTTGCTAGTGGAATCAGATGGGAATTTTGTTTTCGCAATTAAATGTTGACATTTAAATTTGGCACGGCTAATAGTTGATGGGTCAAAGCTACCGTCGTCAATTTATTAAACAGGACCGACAGACAGACGTAGAAAACAACAACATAAAAAGCCCAAAGAATTCGTTTTAACCAAAGAAGCTATTTTATGACTTCAAGCCAAATTTATATGAAAAACGGAGAATTTTGGCAAAGCATAATACTAGAAAGATTAAGCTTGGCTTGCCCAACAATATATGCGACTGGATCGCTTTGTAGTCCAGGGAAAAAAATAATTAATATATTTATTTCTATATTTGGGTATATTATTATTATTAATTTTTTTGAAAAGTTTATTTTGGTGATTCTACTTACATATCCTTACTTCAATAACATTTTCTAAAGCATATACATGTAAGTGACTGAATAATTATGTGAACATAGTAATTATCAAAAATGGCAACTTCGTGAACCCATAAATGTGCGCACATTACACTATCTCCAGATAAAGTAGTCAGTATTGGTGAGCTTTAAATTCACCAAGTTGCTTACTGGCACAGTTATCATATTAAAACCTTATGGAAAATCATATGAACAATGATAAATGTTATATTTAGCCCAGCAAATAAAAATAATAATAATAATAATATACCCAAATATAGGAATAAATATATTACGCGGCAGGGATTAACGATTTATGCAAATTATTTATATTTCCACCACTTGGATTTTTAGAGATTTTTAGTATGTCATTCTAGGGACCTTATAGAAGTGCACTGTGGTGAAAAATATTCTATTGCAATTTGTGTGAGGTCAAAACTTATTTTCCCTGCACTATAGTGTGTTTTTCCTAGATACTCATGAACAATGTATTTAAATTTGCTTAAAAGCCGTTCATTCAAAAAACTTGCGGCCTAACTTTGAAAATACAGGATTCAAGCCAAGGCGGCATGCATACAATCCACGATAATTCACGATGTTCAACCTGCAGTAGTTTGTCGTATACAATATTATTATTAGTCGCAAAAAATATACACTTTTAAAATTGACCATAGTTTACGGCAATATAGATACGATATTTTCATATGTACCTTTTTGAATAAGCTTCCTGCTTTATTCGGTGACATTTGTACTGGATTAATTGTCATGCATGACTGCACAGGAGACAATTATGTATGGGGGACAGGTGAAATCTGAGTTGCGCCAACCAACTGTTTAGGGCTAGATATGAAAGAGACAATTTAAAAGAACCCAACCATTGTCCAACAAAGAGACAAAAAAGTTCATTAGCTTTTCAACTTAGTGTTTATTTAAAACAATAAATTTAATAAAAAAGGCAATAAATACAATGGTTGTGTTCTTTTAAATTGTCTATTTCTTATTTAGCCTTGACCAAATGGCGCAACTCTAATTTCACCCGACCCCCTTAATTGTCACCTGTGCAGTCATGCATGACAACCGATTCAGTAAAATATAACCAAAAGAAGCAGAAAGAGTTACTCAAGTACGTATGAAAATATCTTATCTATATTGCTACAGAATAAAACGATGCTATGTGGTGCAGTCTGAGGTGATTTCTGGCCACTGACCAACTGCCCTTTTATCTTTGATGAAAACAACTTCAAAACCAACTTGACACCGGATACAGTGACACTCAAAACAACAACTTCCTGACGTCGAGTGGTAATGACTGTTTGCACTTCATTTTTCAGCTTACTAAAAAAAGGTAACCATCGATAAAAACAAATTGCGTCCGGATATTGTCACGCGCGCAAGTGTACTGTGTCCACTTCAACTGAATATCATTTTTGGTTGTTTACCGCAAAAGGTACGGCATATTTATTTAAGTACGGCATACGAACGCGAAGCATTCGTGGCGAAAAATCGCCAAAATTTAAAACGTGTTCAACTTTTGTCAATTAGTAGGGAGAAAGAAATGCCCCGGCGACATCACAAATTCGCTTTTGCTTTTGCGCAGGGTATAAACCGGCCATTTAGTCGCACAACTTGGTGCATTCGGCCCTGCAACACTGTTGAAAATAAGTTTGATAGTTCGTTTATCGCAGAAGATATTAAATAAAGATCGACACTCACCTTTAAAACGTTGTTACGCTTTTACAATCTGCTCAAAGACAATCGGCTGACGATAAAGCAAGATTTTCCGTGCGCGGCGGCTCTCCTGTCTGTTGCCTGGAAATATCGCGAATAGGTAACACACTGAGTAGGATGTTTCAGTACATTAACCACGTAACTATAGCTAGCTGTGGTGCTTGCCCCGTGCGTGCGATGAAACTGTCGTAGTCCGAGAGGGGGAGAGAGAGAAAAAAACAGACCCAAAAGTATACCCGTGTAGAGAAGTCCGGCGACTTGCTGTAGGTGTCGACGTCGCGTGCGGATACCGACCTTCGCTGTGCTATAAATGGTCGTGTGTCACGCATACAGGCTGGTTATAGTCGCAACGCGGTCGTCACGTGGCGGCCAGTTCGCCTCTCTGTAGCCGGCCCTGTGTGGCTGAAAAACCATTCACCTACACGTAGTAAGAGGGGCGGGACAGACTAATAAAACGGTTTAAACGCGCGAAAAGCGTGCATTTTAATACCTGAATTGATGGGTACGTTCGAGCGTGTTGCCCGTGTTAACACGAGTTAACCCAAAGCCAACGAACGGCAAAAGTGTACGACCCGCGGAGTAGCAAGAGTAAACTCTCGGTCAGACCGGGAGTATGCTCTTGTACCAGAAGAATCGTGCTTGAAATTACGTAATTTTTCAAGATGGCGGGAAAAGGTATAACCTACATTTTTGGAATTGTTGTTTGTGTAATTTGGGTAAAGTTTGTCATGCGTTTATAGCTTGTAAGATTATATTTTGCCCTGTGTAAAATTGGAAAAATGTATATGCGTATATTCTAATAAAACTCAGATAAGAAACTGCGACATTGTTTGTAACGTTAAACACTGAACGGCTTAATACTGATGTTTCCGTTCGCGCGATGTGATCCAAGAGTACATATTTATTTTATTGATTGTATTTGTCCACGCCATAATAGGGCACAACACACGGGTGTCGCACAGCATTGTATGTAATATGTGACCAGTAAAAAAACAATTGGTCACAGTTTGCCTTTTCATTCATAGTATTGCAGAAAGTCATACCTATACAATGTGCCGTTGAGAAACGTCGTTGGCTTTAAGTTTAACATGAATATTTTGCACTGAATAAATTGCACAGGGTCTACATAGACATACTTTCCAGAAGTATAATAAAGCATTGCAGAAAACGTAAGTCAAACTTCTTACAAACCTAACTTGGCAGGAAAAATAACGTGATCACACGTTTAAAAAAAAGAATACTGTACTTGCATAGTTTGTAACATGAACAGCGCCACCAAGCGTCGACTTAGGCCCCAACTATTTTCCTTTTTCTAATTACCTAAGCAACTCTGCCTTTTCAACATACAAGTGCTTGGAAATTCATTCTAACTTTTAGTTCAAACCTTTTGGGGTTGAAACCTTGACAGTTGTTTTTTCCTGACTCACTCGGTGTTTTTAAAGCCGTAACAGATAGCTGGAACTCATCAAATTAACTAACAGAGTACAACAGGGTTTTTTTCCCTACGAAATAGACATCCTTTTTTTCAACAACTCTTGTCATTTCAGTCTGTGATATTTATACTCGCCTAAACGTAAGAGAGTAAACTAACAAGCCGTATGGGCGACATTTTTTTCAAGTTATCCTTTAATGAATGCATTTTTTTCTGACAAAATTAAACCGACGTACTACTGCAAGTTCATACGTTGCTTGACTACGGCGTGCATACTCGATATGTCTCTATTAATAATAGAAACATCTCTGTTTCGGACGTACAGGTTAACACTTTATGGAAGACACTTTAGGGTAAATAATTCGGTAATAAGGAGACTTTTCAAATAGGGAGACTTTGAGGTGTCTCCCTATTTGTTTAGCTACTAGAAAGAGACCAAATTGTATGTTTTTATCAGTTATAATCTGTAGAGCAGGGTCCAACATGTCTAAATATCAAATTTCGTGGGGAAAAGCACTAGGGAAAACGGGTTAGGTTACAGAAAAGGGAGAGAAATGTGGTGCACGTCTCTATTGAAAAGTCTCCCTGTTACCCCATTTGGAAGTAATTATTATTTATATTATTATTATTGAAGATGTTAATAATAGAGATATTCTCTGTTTCTATTATAAATATCTCTGTTACTATATTAAAAGATATCTCTTGGTTAAAGGGATCGTACATGTTTGGTAATTGGAGCCCGTCGTTTGTTTCAATCCTATATAGTTATAGATATATACCATAAAACTAACATGTAAAAATCTCATTTCAAAAGGTGGTAGCGATTTCGAGATATTGCCGAAAATCTGGAGCGGTTATGTCCACGCAGGAAGAATAATCTGCATTGGAATACACAGTCTGAGAAACGTCACTGCAGTAACACTTCTCAGATTCAAATTTTTGGGGATAAAAAGTGATATCTTTTTCCATAACCGCAGTACTTCGAAGTGAAAAGTTTCTAAAAATGCATTATACTATCCAAAGCTGCTGTATACTTCTTACCAAGTAAGTTTTTATTGCCATTATTTTTTGGAGTAATTACCAAACGTATACGATCCCTTTAAATTAAATGTCAAGTATATGCACGCCATACTGTACCAGGAATATTGTTGCGGTCAGCAAGTCTCCTGAAAATTTTTAATCTACGTTGTTTGTATTAAACATCGGAGGAAAAGAATATTCCAAATTTGTTTACAAAAATTAATGCTGAGCGCTGCTGCCGTGTCCAGTGAGTATAATTGTTATCAATTAGTGTATTAAAGTCGACGCTCCTATTATTAATCTTTCATCGAAAAATGTAAACACAAAGGGCATCTTGTTTTGATAAAAGTTGACTTTTTGTTCGCTCTTTTGTGACAACGCCGCACGTTTTTAGTTTGTATACGCGTTTATTATTTCCCGATGGCGCTTCGGCATTGTCAGTTTTTGTGAAACCTGGGATTGGTCAAGGCTGTGAATGTACGAATAAGCAATTACACAAAATGCCAACAATAGAAAACTGCGTAGCTGTAAACACGGCTAAACTCGGCATGCATTTACGCAATTTGTAATTAGATAAAAAAATAAAGAAGACTTCAAGCGAACAAAATGATCTGACAGTGCTGGTACTGTTTAACCACTTTCAGAAAACAGTAAACATAATATTTTTTAATTTTTTTATTTTACTTTTAGGTCGTTTGGGTTCGTTAGGGTGTTTTTTCTCTTTGTTTTGTTTTGTTTTTATTTGCACGCAAATTATAATTTCTGACATTTTTTATTTTCGGGAATTTGTTTATCTAGTTTGGTTTACGACTTTTTTCTAACATTTCAAAATCCATTTTCTATTTATACTAATTCGTGCATAGGCCTACCCCGAATTAGGTCATAGCTAATGCTATACGGTGCTTCGTAAATAAGGTTATTATACAATGAATTATGTTAGTCTGATTGAAATGAGGTGTAAATTCGAACGAGAATCATCCCAAAAAATACGCTCTGAATATAATGGACGACGACTGATTAGCATATTGTGTAAGTGTCGTATACCGCGCGCGGCCAACGCTGCAATCCAATCTCTCTCCTATCCTTATGTGGGGAAAAAAAGAAGGGCGCGAACATATCCGTGTGATATTTGGCTCGGAACTTATTAAATTCGCCGGCGCGAGAATATCACCATGGCAATGGGAGTGGGTGGTGTGTGTTTTAGAGAAGGAAATTGGCCAAAATAACACAGTCTGTTTGGGAACAAGACAAATATCAGTATATACCATAACGGAGAAAAACGTCACTAAATGCAGACGTTTACACGCGAAAGGTTCTATATATGTTTGATGGCTGGTTTAGCTATATTGAAGGTTATCACAAAGTGTCTCGTACTCAAACTATAGCTTAAGCAAATTAGGCGCAAGTATTTAAACTAGGTATTGGGTGCCTATAACGTATTATGTGATCCAACTCAACAAAATAAGTCACAAGTCGCCATAGCTACTTTTGAGTAATGGGCCTTTTAACAGTGTTCCCCACAATACTCAACCCTTTCACCCACATAACGTGTGTTATAAGATGTCAACCTGAGTGATATACCAAAATGAAAAGTAGCCGATGTGCTTTCTACTGCACGTGGACAAAACCTAATATACATATAAACCTCCCATTGGTAAGACTCATTTCGAGGGATTCGGTCACATAACCACGTACAATTAACTATCCCATGGTGTATATTGTTTAAACGATACATCCGATTAATTCTTAGCACATTGCGCAAAGCCATTTCCTTTAAACTCGTGATGCGTTACTCAAATAAATATTGAAGTTTCCAATAAAATATAGCGAAAAAAGACCAAAGTTGACATAAGAATGTTTGCTTTAAACAGACACATTTCTTTTCCCCGCGCCATCAGTATACTTATCTCCACAGGGATCAGCGACTTAACAGGCGTTGCTTCAATAACACGCTTCCCGGCAAATTTCACGGAAAGCGCGGGAAATCGAGAAGGGGGGTGGGGGGGGGGGGCATTAATTAAGTGGGCGGGGCCTATCGCACGGGCACAAGGTTACACTGTAAACAAATACTGTAAAATGTACTGTACTGTACTGTACTGTATTTAGCCACAGTGCAGTATTTAACTGTAATTCATTGTCACAGTAATTTAGAGTTATTGTTTACAGTATTTAACAGCAAATTTCATTACGCAGCAACTGACCAATCAAAACTGAGGAAATTTGTATTCACAAAAGTCATGTTGAATTGTTGTTTTTAGTAAAAATACGCACTTTCTTGAACCTAATGAGTAATTATTTAAACAATTCCCTAATAAAACTAGTGTTTTTTGGTAAACATTGGCAAAGAATTGAATTAAATCTCCATTCGTATTGAAATATTAAAATGATTCATTGGAAACTGTGACTTCATCGTATCAGGAAAAGTGGAGTATAAAGCTAAACCACGAAAGTGTATAGTTTGTAGTGTTATAGTAGATTGAAGTAGAAGCATACAGTAATGTGTATAAAGTTAGTTAGTCTGGTTCCCACTACATTCATTTCTCTAAATAAATAAATATATACACTGTGGTTATCAGCATGGGCGCGGTATTAATGTACCGTTTTTTATTTACAGTACTTAGAAAAAATACTGTATTTTTTACAGTAAATTAATGGCGCCCGCGCTGCCAGTAAAGTACTGTCATTATTTTACAGTGCATTGTTTACAGTGTAGGATGTCAACATATTCGACCGATAACTATCGACTATCGACCTTCCCTTCACGGCGTTATTATTCAGACTCCGCTAATCTTTGTGTGTCAGAGAAGGCGGACGACAAGATAAAACAAAGAAAACAACGATTGGAATCGGTGCTCCACACACCGAAACAAAATACAAGGACTCAAAGAAAGATAGTGGCGGGAGGAATCGGTTGCATTATGTGGAATGAAGATCGAAGGTTTGATAAATGCATTACGAAACGGAAACCGTTGGTATTGAGCCCTTAAGGTTTGCGTACTTAAGAGGCGTAGGCTGGTGCCCACGGGTTTGATTAGTAACACAGCCATCTTGATTCAGTCTCCAGAGAACGCCGTGTAGATTAAGGTCAGAGACAAGGTACCGCACCGCAGAACTGTGGGGCCTGATATACATTTTGACTGCATATAACGTATCAAGTTCTGTGGCAAACCCACTGAAAACAATACTAGAAATAATTGCAATGTCGACGAACATTCCGGTTCTAAAATTGAGAGCTGAATATACTAAATTGACCCGAGGTGGCGACAGTGTTGTAGAGCGCGAGCGTATACTTTCCCGAGTACCAGCTAAACTACAAGATGTTAAGATGGTTTGGTGTGGATAAAGCTGCAAAATACGGTCACTGGACAGTAAATACTTTGCTAAAAGTAGAATCTTGAATAAATTAACCTTTTAAGACAAAGGCAATCGGTGAGTAGGCCTACTCGACCGAGTATTTCTGTCTCAAAACTTTGATTAATGCATCCAAAGTCCCAAGTATTTGGAAAGTACTTGACTACAACTCTAGGTGGCGCTGTTCGTGAAAAAAAAAATTCTCAGTAAAATGTAATCTTTGTTGAAAAGCTAAATGATTTGTTTGGGGCATAATATGACTTCGTGCTTGACATTTCTGATGTTTGTACAGCGCAACATCTGAGAAGAGTGGGTAATCTTCCCGGTCCATCCCCTGGTGCACGTGGGAGATATTCTCCCCACCCACGGGATTTACACCCGTGTGACCGTGCGGGCGGGACATGGACAAGAACTAATTGAATTTCTGAGTTGGGCGTCTCAAATTTTATCCCATCGCGAAAAAGGCTTGTAATTTCGATGAATTTAAACTTCCATGAAATTGGTAAAACCCAGTAGGCCTATATCAGGAATTAAATAAAGGAAAAAACTAAAAATGTAATTTCCATGAAAGCTATAATTCCTTAATTCAAGGCGTGAGCACATTTCTGGAACCCCATATTTTAATGCATGCTGTATTTAGAAGGAAACAAATCTAGAAAAAATGTAAACAGAAAAGAAAGAATAAGGCGAAGTGTGTTGAAGGGGATGGCAATAAAATAAACTAGACATGTTTTGTCGGTCAATTTACAAGAGGGAACTCAACGTTTCGGACAGTATGCTCTGCCCGTCGTCAGGAGACTGAGATATAGTCTGGTGAATGTACGTTAAGACATATAGAACTAATTGCAATATAAATCATTCAAGCATCAAACAATTTCAAAAGAATAAACAAACAACGTGTGGTTAATCTAATGTTTTATATTGAGAGGAAGGTTGTTTTTCAAGCACTTTATGGAGACTGACATCCAGGACCTCATTGTCCGGGAGTTATTGGTAATTTGATTTCAAGCGCTAGGCACCACACTACTTCCGTCCGAAGTCCATTTTATCAAAAATGGTGTGAAACATAGACCCAAACTTAAAGAGTATGAGTGCCCCCCCCCCCCCCCCCCCCCCCTCTCTATAATAGGCTGAAGAGTTTAGTATTCGGATCTCGAAACGTTCTTCTGCAAGCAAGTGTTATCTCAAGTACATTCTAGCATATTTTTATGAAATCTGTACTGAAGGCTTCGATTCTTCCAATATTGTGGGCTTACCATTTATTTTATAACAAATATCAAAGGATTATTACAACAGATAAACAATGATTTGTGTTTTCCCACGTTGGTGTATATAGGTTTTTTTATGTTCCGACTTTTTCTCTTAATGTTGCCATGTATAACCCTAACCTAAAAATTCCTCTAAAAAACTTGGTAGGTTTTTTAAGAGGAAATACTGTGTGGACTTTGGCAAGTCCGCACAGCGTCGTCACTGCCTGCACTGTGTGGACATCGTTTGTTCAGAGGTCCACAGTAGGGGCGATGCTTGTACAAACACATTAAAGTCAACGAGAACATATTTTTAAAATGCTACATAATAATAGTGGGCAAAAGTAAAACACAGTAACAGATTATTCTGAGAAGGTCTAGTCGCCGAATAACTCTAAATTACTGAAAGTGCACAGACTGGAATGGATCAACATTTTCAACCGACACGTTGAAAATTGCGGCAGTATATATTCGGGAAAAGCGCGCGTAGTCTTTCTCCAGTAAATCACTTTACAACTGGCATCAGCTATAGCTTCGCTTTAGTTCAAGAAGGCTCGTTTCCTCGCCAGTCCATCGTCCAATTATTGAACAAGATAAGAATGTCCGATCACGCCTCTCGGGAGGTGAAGCCACTCTCACCATACCAATCCTTCACTCTTAAACCGGTAAAGCCGTAAGTGAAAATCTCAATTTCCCTCATTTTCTCAAGAGTCGTCGTTCGTGTCCTGGGGACTACAGTAGCGAAGAATGCGTCCATTTTGTTTAAATGGTGTTTGTCTGCGTTCGATGTACCGAGAGCGTATAGGTAGGTAGGTAACCCTTTGCGGATACAGAGCCAATAAGAAACACTCCCAAAACGCGGAACAATCGAGCGGGAGCGTTTATTTGGTCAGGCCCGGCAGCAGTCCTCACTAGGGATCGACCGGCGATTCGTTGTTCTACTCGACCAGAAATTTAATTGTCGACCGGCGAAAACTATAGCGCTGGGACCGTATAGATTGGTTGGTTTTCTGATTAAAACTATATCCCCTTCCCCCCCGCGACACATCCGGTCACATACTGGGACCGGTCATGCAGGCCCAAGCCAACGTTCACAAGGCCGAGCTCCGTACCAAACTTACAAATTTCGCAAATTGTTTGCCTACAAAAACTAAGGCTTCTAAATTCTTGAAATTATGCAATTTTCCGATTCACACGGGGGAGATGCTCCTAAATGTTGATCATTCTGTTTGTTGACTGTTATAGCTTAATAACGCGGGATTGCCTAGCATATGCACGGTTTTAGCACACCATTCTGTTGTTAAGCCTCATGATTAAGATCAGAAACAGTTTCGGCGATTTATATGACGATGTACAATGTGTGGCGCGATGGCAATTATTAGACATGTTTACTTCACAGAAAGTAGTTCCGGCCAGCAAAGTCGATAAACGTCCTGCTGCCTTTAAACACCATTAAAACAAAACCCCGTTTTATGGAGTTGCGGCGGGATACAGCTGCGAATTGATGACAAGCGGTTTTATTTCACATGGGAGTAAAGCGTGCGCCCAATATACCACTACCACCAAACCGTGTTTGCCCAGCACTCGAACACTACCGGAGAGCTTCGGACGGTATTTGATTTTCCGAAATCAAATACTTCGAGCAGTCCATTTCAGAAAATGAAACGACCAAGGCAGACTCATGGGATAGTGCTGAAGGTATATTATATGAAGCCTGATCCTAACTAGCTCCCTGCGTACGTCAGGCATTTTTTTTATTGCTTGAACAACTCAAGTTTTTGCATGTAAATATGGAAAATGGTCTGTTCTGCGCGAACAGACGTGCCGCTCACTCTTGAATTTGCTCATGTGCGCATTGTCCAAATCAGTGCTATCGTCTTCCAAAATTGTATTGGGGTGGGTTGTACCATTTACCTACCAAACTTAACTCAAGCGAGCGCCGGGTTTCAAAGTTTTATCTGCACGGGTTAGCAAACTAATTTGAACGACCTTCCCCCTAACGCTGACCTTTATTCTTCAGATATCAACTTCCAAAATAATCCCGACTCTTCTTCCTAAAGGAAGCAAGTGCACGTACGGGTCCACCGGTATACGTTTCTATACCGAACAAGATTGTTGTATAATTCAATAATTTTGTTTTATTTAACTTTTACATCAACAGTTCCATCTTATTATGCCGCATCTATACATCTATAGACCTTGCCAACACATTTAGGCTTCGAATTTGAAGCACATGAGCCATTACAGAATGGATCGCAGAGTTCAAAGGAGAGCTAATCATAAGGCGGGAACTGAGCGCACGATCGCTGTGTAACGGAGCCTGACAATTATAGTATTCACCTCGAAAAAGTCTCGTTCACCGGACATTGTGCTTTTTTGTCTTTCCTTATCCGATGTTTAATACGATCGCCCAATTACCGGCCCGTTTTAATCCGCCCTAATGTGATTATTCAGGATCGGTTCTTCCCATTCCATCGTAATGCGATGCCTTCCTGGGTAGGAAGTCGCCCACAGCGCCTATGACTTTACCTCGTTGTGGCTGCCTCGTGCGCATTTCTACTGCAAATTTACTGAGCAACTGTATTGGATTTGACTTCCTCATTAGTGTCTATTTCATGCGTTGAAAGAGAGAACGAAATTGTGGCAAAGTGCCTTGCTGAAGGACACAAATACATCGGGATGACCGCGTATATATTTATAGTTACGCACATTTTGAAAAACGCACATACTTCTCTGCAGTGTACGCTGACATGTTAGGACTTCCCTTTTTGAAGGGGGTGGGGGAGGTGAGCAAGTGTAAATGTCATCCTGTTGTTATTGCTGTGCTACAGGACAAGTCTCTTATTAGAAATATTAGGTTATAGGCTATTACATCAAGACCCGACTGAAAAACCAATTGACTTGTGGAGAAATAAAAATCACAGAATGTGCGAGTTCATTGACTTTAATTAGGATCGCTTCGAGGGCACTGTAAGGTATTTCGTTGGCTTGTTTTGTCCTTAAATAAACCCAGACGACAGTCCATTGATCATGTGTGGACCCTATAGCATCAGGTATCGGGGTATCATTCCGTTCCCCAACTATGGTTGCCGCCCTACGGCTTTCAACTCCTAATCCAACTTTGGCCCTTTTTTCCCGAAACGGGAATTGAACATAAAAAATGATCTCCATATATTTTGTCCCACTGCACGAAGAATCATTTAAAAATACTCTCCGGAATAACCGACAAAAGAAATATATAAGGGGAAGATTCTTTTCCGATTGCTCATAAAACGACGAATAAATATTTTCCGTCAAACAGAACTAAATTACTTTTAGCCTCGAGGGAGACTAGTGCTGTTGACTTCAAACATTTTGCACGTTTCCCCCGTGGCTCAAGACTAGCGTGACCGGCTGAGGAAGTGTAGGTATTTTGTTTGCGCAGCTCACGATAAGTTTGCCATGCACTAGCTTCTAGCACTGGGGCAAAGATATTTAATTTATATTTCCCAAATGAAGCAAAAAATAAGCGAAAAACCGTTAGAAAAGTAGGTCTATGTATGTACACACTTTCAACCAAATTTGACTTTTGTTTCAATAAATATAAAGCATTAATAAGATTAAAACTGCTGCAAACTGCTTACTGGCTGGATTGACCTGAAATATACAAATCAAATAAGTTAAGGGGGCCTAATATTTCGATCTTAAGAAGATCTTCAGAGACAAAATGGCCATGTACATGAAACAAACATTATAGAGCTTGTAATTCCCCCCTAAGATCTAAACGTTATTGGCCCTCTTAACTTATTTGATTTAAATATAAAGCAAATAAACAATATGCTGTAACTTGACACTTTATGACGTCACCACAACGTCGATCTAATTTTGTTTATAACGTTTGTTTATAACACATCCCCATCTATGTGCATACCCAATATCAACCCAACTGAGGCAATAGTTGTGTAGATTTAATTCAGATTTCAGAGCGTTTTAACTTTTTTTGTATTCATATTGTAGGGCGTTTGAACGTTTTCAATTTACATTTCAGAGCGTTTGATAGTTTTGTAATCAGGTTTCAGGGCGTTTGAACGTTCTGAATTTACATTTTAGAGCGTTTGAACATTTTGTATTCAAAGAGGTTGTTAATTTATACGATGTGACGAGCCAACGGGCACCCGAAACCTGTCATGTGTGAGTTTTGATCGAATGCTGCTCCCAGTAAAACAATCAATTTACTCATGCCGAGAGTTATAAAGGGAAAGCAATTTGATCTATAGGGAGAGAGAAAACAAACTTGATTAGAGTGTGCCTTTATGTGCTTCCGGCAACCTCTGAAATATTTTTTTGCGCCGTATGCGAACAGTTGCCAGCCAGGTCAGTACCTAAAACCAATGACCGCGGCATAAACGCCATAGTATACCCAACCTCGATTAAAAGCAATTGCCAGCCGGCAATAGTTGGACAAACTTGACTATTTTTAAACACTGCCCCCAATGTATTTGCAATACACTATGATTCCCTTACTTCTGTAAATTGCTCCATTTTGTCTAAAGAAAGTCAATGAACCAGACTACACGAACAGTAATTGTTTTGTTTTGTTTTGTTCCAACACCTAAACTTCAAAACAGGTCACCGTCACATTTATTGGCTATAAAATAATGTCGATCCGTTTTTCAAAAACAACAATAAAAGCACAATAATGGTGTTTATACTCTATCTTTAAGTTAGTTGTTGTACCTTCATATACAAGGAATGCATTTCTTGTTTCGTATTGAGCATTGATCATGCACTCAGGATTTGAGATTGATACATTTGGTTGACAGAACGACTGAATGTGTCCGTTATGTAAAGTGGTTTGCCTTTTTAGCTTGAACGTAATTCGTTCAGGGATTTCGTGTTCCGAGAAAATGGCAACTATCTGGTTGCCGTATAACTTCTACACTGTCGAAAAACAATAATTATTCTTCAGAGTCTGCTGTGGCATTTGTCTAATACATTACTAGAAGAAATGCAAGCCCTCGAAGTGCCCACAGGGGATGTTTTGTCTTTCTTTTCATTTAACATTTAATGTTTCGTGAAAAGAATGAATTATGCCATTTGGATACATTCTGCCTGAACATAACAGCGTTACCTACTCCGACTTTTTCTCTTTTTTTCCCTTTTTAAACGGAAAGGGCAGCAAACGAAATATTATCGTTTGAATTTCTTGAGGGGGCGGGGAATTATTTTGGTCACTTTCGTTAATACCTACCTCTGGAAATCAGAGAAGAGTCGTTATCCCTGCTGACGCAATAGTACTGTTAGTGTTAGGCCTGTGCATGACATCCGCGCCGATGCCCCGGATAACCACGGCTCAGATAACAGCTCAGATATGACAAATGAAACGGCACAAGGGAACATGCATGCATGAAACAGTGTCGGACTGCAGCTCCCGATAGGAGAAAAACGGGTAGGCGTCAGTGTTCTGGAAAAACGTTTGCCTGGCATACACTGGCACGTTATATTACCAAACCAGAAACACGCATCGATATTTATCGGCAAAATCGGTGATTGCTATATAGGCCGGGGGTTTTTTGAAGAAAGGTATAGACACCAAGAATGTATTGGGAAAACTTAGTCATGGAGAATACGAGTTTGCACTGAAATGTTTCATCGTACTGAAACCTCATCAGAACCATCAGAATAAATTCTCCGCTAAAATTGTGTGAAAGCATGACTATAGTTCAATAGGCAATAAAGCGTTAATTAGTGCGATGATCGTTTTATTTTATTTTATTAACATCCCATTTTGTGCAACTTTGTATTCCTCTTGAATGTATGAAAACTATTTTACATCCCTTGCTGGTTATAATTTCATTGGTGAAGCGCTTAAAAAAATTAACTGTTTAATACACCAGGCTTTGTTGACGGAAACGAGAAAACTGGCGTTGGCTCAATGGAAGATTATGAATAAAATAATCTATACTTCAAGATAGAACCAACCCAGCTTGTTTGGACTTCACACCTTAATTTGTCCAACCAGAGGCTTCGATTACGCGAGACGAAGTAAGCAGCGGGAAAAGACGACAGTCTGCCGCCGTTGTTTGTTAGCGCTTTCATTCCCCCGCCGCCTTCCCGCCTAGTCACGCTGGAGATGCGATTTCTCTCGGGAAATGCTCCGGAGATAAAAAACAAAGTTTAAAGAATACAGAAATCCCGTAGATATGCAGCGTTTCTTCATTTTTTGTCTTTGAACATTTCGTTACCCTTATTATACTGTTAATCATAACATTAACCAAAAGTGCGTGGGAAAATAGTGATACATGTAATGCATTTATATTTAGAAATACCAAGGATATATTAGAGAACAGTAAACACAAACGTATACATATATGTCAACGCTTAACATAACAGTTAAAACAGAAATAAAACCAAAACATTAGTTAAGAAAACAGTAAACTTAACAGTTAACATAACACTAAAAGTTAACCTGACCGTTAACCCGACCGGTAACCTAATACAGGTAACATTACGGTAACCTGAACTGTAACCTTATCATTAACCCGACCGGTAACCTTATACCGTTAACCCGAACCGTTAGCCCGACTGGTCATACATGTACCGTTAACCCAACCGTTCACCTCATATTGTTAACCCGACCGTTAACCTCAGCGTTACCATACCGTCCTTTTACTGTTAACCAGACCGTTGATCGTATACCGGTAACCTTATACCGATAAGCTTATACCGGAAACCTTATAGCTTATACCGGTAACTTTATAGCTTATATCGGTAACCTTACCTTATACTGGTAATCTTATATGGTAGCTTAAACCGATAGCCTTAAACTGGTATACCTTAACCCGACCGTTAACCTCTAATTACCGTTAACCCTATACCGCTAACCCTATACCGCTAACCCTATACCGCTAACACCACACCGTTAATCTTATACCATTCGATAACCCGACCGTTAATCCGACAACCTCATACCAGTAACCATAACCCGACAACCTTATACCGGTAACCTAACCCTATACCGGTAACCTTATACCAATATTAACCTTATACCGGTAACTTAAAAACCGGTAACCCTAAACCCAGTAACCTAAAACCCGGTAACCTTAAGCCCGGTAACCTTTTAAAATAGCACCCATACCTAAACGGGTTCGCTCTTCCAATGAACATTTCCTTTGACTCAAAGCATTTGTTGCTGTGTAGGCCTGTTTTCAGTCCCCTGATGAAGACATAAAGTAACCATCCGACAATGGGTTTTAATTTATAGCTCCGAGTTGAGTTGCCAGTTTAACTACTGGGTTCCATTGGATTTACGCACAAGAAACTAATTAACGGCACCGTCAATTTTACGAAACAGAGACCTATACAAATATAGAGTCACGTTTAATAATAGCTCAAAGATAATGCAATAGTGCCCTCAGTTTTCAATCCAGGCTAATTGGTTTTGCTGTCGAGCTACGCACACAAATTTAATCTTTATCACGAAAATATAACACTTTTTTATCTTTTGGTAGTGATGGGCTTTTGAGAATTACATTCTTCTTTAACCGGCACCAAAATTGTATTATACAATTTCTTGGTTGTATATATTTTCCCGGGCTCTTTATTTTCAGGTTGTGGTCAGTTTTCTTCTCATATACTCCATTTCTTATTCACATTCTCTGCGCTTAATTTAAAAAGTAAAACAAATAAAAAAATTAGAAAACAAGTTTTCGACTGAATACAAATATTAAGTTTGACAATTCTTGTGCACGGGTGACTTGTGCAGTATATAACTGTGTACGGTTTTTGTTTGCAAATGACATTATACTCGTGTGAAGGTTTTCCCGCCTTTCTTAAATGAAATAAAGTAAATTAAACAGAGCAGTACCCAGGTTGTTTCCCTTTATTTTCCAAAGCAAATTAATTGCGAGGGTGACCCCACGGGTGAAAATTATTTTATAAAGTCTGACAAATCTATTTCGAAGATATCCGACGTTGTAACATATTTGTCCTATAGAATTCCTTCCTATAATCATTCGCGTTTGGGCACATAATAATTAGCTTAAAGTGTAATTTAATCACGCACGTGAATGGAATCAATGTAATTAGCGAATGGAATGGCAAGTGCCTACTACCTCCATGTTTTGACTTCAAAGATAAAAATTTGTCAAACGTTGTCATGTGAAACACGGGTGGCAAAGAACATCAAGGGTTTGTCAATCAGCTATACATCGGGTATTTGAAAACATTCTGATTATTGCCGCTTCATAATGCCAACATTTTATTAATTAGTTCGAGAACAGAAAATAGAACAATGTGTTCTTTATAAATGAAAGCAGGACTACAACGGCATAATAGACCGATCCAGTAGGCCACGCCTCTTGAAATAATTAACCAGACAAAAGTCTCGCCATTTTGTCTGACAAACAACTTTTTACTTCAAC
Source organism: Crossaster papposus (assembly GCA_037893245.1). Classification (NCBI taxonomy): domain Eukaryota; kingdom Metazoa; phylum Echinodermata; class Asteroidea; order Velatida; family Solasteridae; genus Crossaster; species Crossaster papposus. Next base: position 450,167 of record JBAIAA010000275.1, on the reverse strand, counting down.
ATACATAGTTTACCACACACTTTTGTTTCACTTGCAAGCCCCAATTCCATTACCAGCCCGGTTTTTAAATTGATCATAATTATGTCCGGGGTTATAACTTAAGTTGCGCTGTGATGTTATTTGTAAATTCGACTCTTAATACCGTTAATAAAGGGGAAAGGTACTTTTGTGTGGCTATTTCCTAAACCAAAAGCGCTACCTATAATTATAGGAAATGCACTGTGTACGTGTTCGTCTAGGCATACACGCGTCACGCTACTATAGCCAGTTGCTATGGCATCAATACGCGTGACCTACTATATTGGTGTTAATTATTAGCTAAAGTCCAAGTGTGACCAACCTAAGAGCAAATGGGCAGAGAATAATACGTTAAGTGCAACCTTGCAGGGGTTTACCCCCGTTGCCTTATAAGTTCATTCTTACCATCAGGAGATAGAAGTGTGGTATCAAACTCAGAATAAGTGACCGGAAGTTCGGTCATTTTGAGCCGAATTACTCGGTCTATTTGGTGGCTACTTTTGGCCGAACTACACGGTTCATCTGATATCATTGGTCCGGGTAATTATTGGTAATTAGAGGGCGGGATATGCCATGGGTTGGTCCTACTTTGGTTATGTTATAATTAAAGAGGTAATTCCGTGGAAAACGTGCTAACTACGATAAGTGAAACCAAACTCACTTTGCGTCAGCACCGTTTTTACGAAGGGGCGACTTTCATTTTTTATGAAAACGATTAAATATTGCCATATCTACAACCTAGTAAAGTTATACTAACAACAAATCATTAAATTACCAATTAACCTCATTAAACGAATGGGCAAATTTGTCTTCAAGTGCCGTTTTGCATTTTCACGAAGGGGCGAATTTTAAATAGCATCATGACTTTAACGTGTTTATGACGGAGCGCTTTAGTGCGCGTACTGACTTTGGTCAGTAAACACGAAGATGTGAATTTAAAGCGTAGTGTGGAAATGTATACATTCTGACGCTCACAGCCACTAGGGCGGGGCAAATTTTGTATTAGTGTTTCCGTGTTCACAAACAGTCGCTTCTCTTATTTTTGATTAATTGTGCAAAACTAATCACATATTATTCCTAAAGTTTGCTACAATGAAGAATATTAGAACTTTTTCTTACCTCTGATACCTTAATCTTGCATAAGCTATGCGTCTGTACGTTTCAAATTATTAAATGAACAAAGGACCAACATTTACACACGATTTTCTCAAATGTTTGTTCAGAAGCAATGCAACACAACATGCAATGTGTTGTGCTAAGCAGCTCCATGAACTAATTGGCCCATGCAGTTTTTAACATTCTTCTTTGGAGTTTGAGAGGTGTTATTAAAGGAAACGAACTATAATGATATACAATTATGCCTTTAACAAGCCATCCATGGTCATACAATACTTTTAAGCCACTACAAGTACACCCGAGGAAAGATCAAGCAGTATACTATTTTAATATACGCACCAAAACAATCATCTACAAACACTTCAAACAAATACCCGGCCGGCAACAAAATAATACATTTTTTAAAAATCAGTCTTTGAAATGTCGGGGCACGTCTGCAGCGTATTATGTGTCTGTTTTATTGGAAAATAATTTGATATACTGCCCGCTTTGACGGCAGTGAATGGTGTCGAAGGAGAGTCTAGAAAAAGGAATTATATTGACTTGCCATCTTTTTTCTCCCGACCTTGCTCTCCTTTGAAGTCGCTTTTGTTGTCGATGGGAATTTATATAACAGCACTAATGGATCACTTCGAATAAAAACCGATTTATTTTACTGCAGGCCGCTATGTAATACAGAACTCCATCGACTAAATTCACCTTTTTCTTTTTTACAAGAGCCGCCATCAGGCATATTTCGGTTGTAGATGCAATATCAATTCAACCTCGTCCCCTGTCAATTAACACGTCCATAAGGTACACACTATAGTCTGGTTCCCAGACCAACGATTATGACTCGTATTTTGGATGATTCTTATAATGTCATGTGAATCCTCCCGTTTCCGAAAATGTCCGAAATAAATTGTCACGGTCAGGGAACCAGACCGTACGCTATTCGGGCCTCGTACACAGCGGTCGATTATTATACGGGAAAAATTTCAATTTTGATGGGAACAAACAATTAGCGAACGTTGGTGAACGTTCGCGCTTCAAATTCGCAAAGAAGTTTACCACATTTCAACTCTGGCGAAAATTTGTCAAATTAGCAAAAATGTTCGTTTGATCATTTTGTTCTTAAACTCGAGGGCATTAATACTAGTAAACTATTTAAACAAGAACATTATTAATCGGCAGTGGGAAAAGCCGACTACTTTCGTTGCCAATACTGCTAAAAGGTTCACTCCACATGCTAAATCCCCCTTTATGAGGCCATTCAAAACGCATTTACAAACCGAACATGTAATCACCGAATGATTGATCGTGTCATTACGAGGGTTGTAATTGCGCGTTTCGAAAACTATACGGAGGTCTTTTGCTGTTGGGCAAATACACTTTTTTTCTCTCGAAAAAAAAGGAACTATTTTCCGTTCTGGCGAGCTTTAATCGGGTGCAAACTTTTTACTGAACCATTTACTTGGGTAATGCCGCTAATTCACCGTAACGTATTATCTCAAAGTAAACAAATGAAAGGTTTCGCATGTTTCGCATGGAAACAGAATCTGCAAAATATTCTGCAGACCACTATTTTCTTTACGATGGCCACCGATCGTAAATTGACCAAAATTTCCGGTGTTGTAATTAGACCTTGCATGCGTGTATATATTTTTATATATGGCCAACGGGAAAGGAACATTTTCTGAGTAAATATATATTGAATAATAAGTCACCGGGGAATAAACTAAATCAGGGCTCACTATAGGAAGCATTAGCCTAGATTACAATCTTCCAAACGGTTACCGTGACAACAGAGAGAGAAATGGAGAGAGATAATGCGCGCGTCATCAAGTTCTCCTTGTAGTATATACAATCTTATAGAGGCACCGAAGTCAGCTGGCACTGGCAGGTATTCTCATCTTGGTCACTGAGAAGGTCACAGCCCAGCAAACACAAAACGTTTAAAACGTTTCTGTTATGTTCTAGAAATGTTAAAGTCAAATCCAGGCTTGACGTGCTCCTATTGTTTCGCCTTGTTCCCACGCCGCAAATTGACAATAGAATCTACTGTAAACCAAGAGATATTATTTTAACAGTGCATGAAAGTATTAAAAACGTAACAAAAACGTTCCCACAACGCCGTTCTGACTTGTTAACGTTTTTTTACATTTTTAAAACGTTTGTAATACGTTTTTGACGTTCAAGAAACGTTTTTAGAACGTTCTTCGAAAGGTCTTGGTTGTTACCCAGATTACTGTGCGTTTCCTTCACATAAATATGCGAGGCTGCATTAGCGCTGATTCTCGCAAGCCCCTGCAGCTCCTAATAAGGGGTGGTGGGTGGGGCGAGCGAAAGGGGCCGTTCATGCAGACAATCTGGGACAGCATTGCATTGACTGCCACAAGGCAGCGCATAGTTATTATTTAGCGCGTCCCTTTAATCCAGATAACATCTCCTATATAATTCAATTAACTCACAGCTATAAAACAAGAAATGCCCATCATTCAGATAAAAAACCACCAAATTTCCTGTTTGCTTCTGCAAACTAAGATGGGGTCGCGCTAATCCCGTAGCCTGTTTTATCTAGCTGGCTGAATCCTACCCAATCTGTCAGTTTCTGAGGAGGTCTTCCTTCCTATGGTTCCCTAGTGCCGGCAAATATCCGGCGCGCACCGAGACTGTGGTTTGTTGCCCGCCCGCCGTCCCTCGTGACCTCGCCTACGCTACATTCGACGGTACGACCTGCGGCCTGGGGCCAATTTCATAGAGCTGCTAAGCACAAAAACTTGCTTAGCACAACAAAAGTCTTGCTCATTAAAAACAGGTTACCAGCCAAAATTCTCTAGTTTTTCAGGCTAAGCAAAAAACCAGCTGATTATCAATCGAAAACAATAAAGATCACGTGAAAATTTGGTCAGTAACCTTGTTTTTGCCAAGGACAAATTTTCATGCTAAGCATATTTTTGTGCTTAGCAGCTCTATGAAATTGGGCCCAGGTGATGGGCGGTGGTCGGGCCGCGATTGTCGTGGTGGATTGGAATTGAGACAAAATAACGAGATTGGAGCAAAAGAAGAACTGGCAAAATGTGTCCTAACTATTTTGAAATCTTGTACTGTAACTGTTGATCGAGGCGTGGCGGGTGTTGTGCAAAACCTACCCGAAACCGGTCGGGTCGTGTTGGGTCGGTTTTTCCATCATCACAGTTGGGTCGGTTTTTCCATCATTACAGTTGGGTCGTTTTTCCATCATTACAGTTGGGTCGGTTTTTCCATCATTACAGTTGGGTCGGTTTTTCCATAATTACAGTTGGGTCGGTTTTTCCATAATTACAGTTGGGTCGGTTTTTCCATAATTACAGTTGGGTCGGTTTTTCCATAATTACAGTTGGGTCGGTTTTTCCATCATTTCAGTTGGGTCGTTTTTTCCATCATTTCCGCAGTTGGGTCGTTTTTTTCATCATTACAGTTGGGTCGGTTTTTCCATAATTACAGTTGGGTCGGTTTTTCCATAATTACAGTTGGGTCGGTTTTTCCATCATTACAGTTGGGTCGGTTTTTCCATCATTACAGTTGGGTCGTTTTCGGCGTTTATTTTTGGGTCGGGTCGGGTCGGGTCGGTCAAGCTATCTTGTGTAAAAATCAATTAAAAAAAACGAAAACAAAAAACTGGAGTTACTTTTTTCATCATAGCTTTTAGATTGCCGCCAAATTTACGTGTTGGTGATAGCGGCACATCAAAATATAAAAAGAACAGTATACGTAGCCTGAAAACGCACACACAAAAATATACATTGTAATTCTTGACATAGAACTGCCAAAACAGTCTACAAAACACTTTTATTTTAATTTTTTGTAGATGCCTCAAAATCAAATGCCGCGGGAGGTAGGAGTGGTTAGGGAGGCATTTTGCATGAACATGCGTTCGGTTTCCTCGCAATCTAGTCCCAGCCGCGTTCTACATCAAGACTGACTCGGCTAACTGGCGGGTACCATGATACGATTGCATCATCAATGGACGATACTTGATAGGCCTATTAAAATATTTTCAGTAATACTTCCTCCTTTAATAAAATGCATGCAAATTCTGTACACAAAATCAATATCTAGGGCCCAGCTGATGCAATATTCATTTGATATTGATAATCAAAATGATTAAGATGTTCAAGTGAGGGCGCCCTTTACTCATATTCCAGCATGGCCGACGTGGTGGCGCAGGGAGTGTCCGATCTTTCTATGGAGGGAGACAAGAAAAAGGCAGGCTAAACGCTTCGTTTTTATTCTCAGTGCGACATCTTTTCATTATTTCATAGCCAATAAGTCAGTCCACTTCCCCCGTATGTTAGTGAGAGCTTTTGGAGGGATTTCAAGGCGCCAACTTGTTGTTACTGCCGGTAGATGCAAACGAACCATGTCCTCTTCGATCTCGGTAAAATCGTCGTTTGCTCATCGACATCGTCATTATTTATAGTCATCACTGATCACTGGCCGTTCACCGCGCCTTCATTCGTTAACTGTCCGCCATATCTGCTGTGCTGAATTGAAATACGATATTTTGTTCGATCATTTGATGAACACGTGATGGATGTATTGTTATTGTTAAGGCTTAAGTTATAAAGTGCAAGTTAAAATCCTTGACCTTGGTTTTTACATCATGTCCATGTATGTAATTTAGGGCCTTCAACCTGTTTTATTTGTACTAGTACTACTACTAGTACTACTGACAAAATACATGAATATGAAAATAGGCCGTCTAGTGTGTTTTTTTGTAAGAAAAAAAAATAAGCCATTTCGTAGTTACAATTGCGCATGCAACCATTTATTTTAAAAGATAAACAATGATGTCCGCCCGATACATTTGTGTAAGCACACATGCTTTTCCATTCTTAACCGGGATTTCTTAAGTACATTTTTAACCCTAACCCTGCCAGATCCAGCACAGTGCATCTGTGGTGACTGCTTGACCTTGCTGGACTCTGCACACAAGTCAATGTGACAACCTTATACTTAGGACATGTAGGAGGCCTACTTACTTACAACTTTGTTTTAAGTCGAACACCTTCAAAGTTAAGTTTTTGTAACAAAGTCTTGGCCTAGAAACCCTTCTTTCTTTTGATGATTTGAGGTTTTCCACAGAAACATTGTACTCAAGAAACAAGGAATTGTGCAATGTTGTGTGTTTTGTGGCGTGCAACTAGTGACGATCGATCGAGCATGGTACTCAAGCATGGTACTCATTCCATATGTACTTTTTTATTCAGGGAGCCAAGCAGACCGCCAAGGGTGACAAGAAGGGGAAGACCCCTTCTGCTGCAGCTGCCGGTGGCTTCCCTGTTGAGGTAGGAATGTAGATAATGACAGACATGTAAGGCCACTTAAAGAAAAATGTTTTTTTTAAGATGGCAGATTTTCTAAGATGGATTTTTCCATTTTCTCGACTAATTCGCTGAATTTTCGTTATGATACATGTATCTACAATTTTGCTGGAAAGTTTGAAAACATTAAAAAGAAATATATATTGCAACTGTATGATTTGAACGAGAAAAAGGGTTAAAAGGATATAAACACCTGAATGCCTCCCCCCCCCCCCCCCCCCCAACACTATCCCTAGTCAGCTTGAAGACTGTCATATTAAAAAGCGAATCGTGATTGACTAATTGTCCTTTGTCTTTAGATGGATCCCTGGCCGGCATACATACAGGAGAGAATTGACCTGTTTGACAAACTCAAGGCAGAAGCAGATGCAGAATTAGCTGGTGAGTAAACTTTACTACCCCTATACCTAAAAACCTCAATTCCACAAAATATGACTTGTTTCTGGTTGTGGGAGCAAGTCACATAAGCAAAGAAGATTTTGGAGGATTCAAGAAGGTTAGGGTTACATTGCCCCCGGCTATTTTTGACAAGCACAGTTCCAAATTTGTCTTTCCATTCATCGATGGCCCCATTCCACACCTATTTTTTGTTTTGTCCTAAAGCCAAGGAGCGCACCCCTATCAAAGTCATTCTACCAGATGGGAAGGAAGTCGAGGGCAAGGCTTGGGAGACCACACCCTACATGGTAGCTGCTAGTATCAGGTGAGTAACGAAAGAAGGTAGTACCCTGACGCTACTTCAGCGGTTTATGGAATGTCATGACAAATTTTCTAACAAAATTTGAAATGTTTCTTAACCAGTTCGCGCCGGAGGACGTATATAAACGCAAAATTTTCCCAGATTAAAAAAGGATGACGCATAAACACGCCACGAGCAAAGCCAGAAATGTCTGTCAGCTGCAAGCAAGGCCGAAAATTCGTGGGTGTGCTTCCCAGTACAATCGGCCTGAACCCGCCTCGGATCAAGTTTCTTTAAAAATAATCCCGCGCGTCGGCTCAGTGATGTTAAAATAATCCCAGCGCGAACTGGTTAATCCCAGCGCGAACTGGTTAATCCCAGACGCATGTTTTTTATCATTTTTGCACTGATTGACCTTCATTAAGAAGATATAACAAAAACCAGTGGTGTCAGGTTTTGGGCATTTGCTTTTTGAAAAATTCAGCCCAATAGTTTGAAACTTAATAAAGGATAGAATCTTTAAAGTTGTAACTGTAGTATAGTGCCTTACTGAATCTATAATACTAAAACTATAATATAAAACTTTCTGCATTGTCTGTATAATATATTTCTAAATTTACATATTGGGTCTGAAAGATACATTCTGGTCTTGTGGATTTCCAAAAAAAAAAGCCATGTAGACTGATGAATATATTCTTGACCAGTTCATGTCAGAGGACGTGTGTACACGCAAAGTTTTTCTGGAATTCAAAACGGATGACGGATAAACATTTCACGAGCAAGGCCGGAAATATATGTTAACGACAGGCTGAAATATCAGGGTGTGCTACCCTTAAATGCCGGCCTGAACCCGTCCCGTGCCTAGTATGTCCTCCTTTATATGTTTGTTTCATGTACACAGCCATTTTGCCTCTGAAGAAGATCTTGTCAAGATCAAAATATTAGGCCCTCCTAACTTATTTTGATTACAAAATAACCCCTGCACAAACTGATTAGGATTCAAGTCTTTGTACTTTCTATTTGAACGACACAAAACCTAAAAACTCTGAACCAGTGCAGAAACAAGGGGTCTGAATCTCTTTTCTTTGTTAATTTTTTTAATTTTCAGCCAGGGACTGGCTGACAATTCCGTGGTGGCTAAAGTAAACGGCGCCGTGTGGGACCTAGACCGCCCTCTAGAGGCGGACAGCCAAGTGGAGCTACTCAAGTTTACAGACGACGAGGGCAAGCAGGTCTTTTGGCATTCCAGTGCCCACATGCTGGGCGAGGCCATGGAGAGGCATTACGGGGGGTGCCTGTGCTACGGACCGCCCATCGAAAACGGCTTCTACTATGACACCTACATGGAGGGAAGGTGGGTGGCGCTTCTGTGCTTGAGGGTTAAGGTGGAAGGTGCTTGAGGGTTGAGATGGGCAGGGCTTGGGGGTTGAGGTGGGCAGGGCTTGGGGGTTGAGGTGGGCAGGGCTTGGGGGTTGAGGTGGGCAGGGCTTGAGGGTTGAGGTGGACAGGGCATGAGGTGGGCAGGGCTTGAGGGTTGATGTGGGCAGGGTTTGAGGGTTGAGGTGGGCAGGGCTTGAGGGGTGAGGTGGTCAGGGCTTAAGGGGGGAGGTCCTTCAGCAGTCCTGTGCAACCCTCGGTTTCATCGTTGTCCTCATGGTTTTCTTAGCTACAGTACCTTTAGTAGTCATGTAGAAACCTTGGTTTTTATTGCCAGGGAAAAAATGTTGAATATTTGCCCATTGGTGCGGTTTGTAAACAAAAGGTAAAGCTTAAGAAAACAAATCCTTGACAGACTGTCGACTGTGTTAATTGTCCATCTTACTGCAGGCAAGTGTCTAGCAATGACTTCAAGTCGCTTATAGAGGTCGTCAAGAGGATTCAGAAAGAGAAACAGCCATTTGTCCGACTGGAGATGAAAAAGGAAGACCTGCTGAAGATGTTTGATGTAAGAAATCCCTAAAATGCGCCGTAGAATAATCAAAACACTGCCCTGAGTTATAGTCGGGGTCGGAAAGAATTCTGTTATGCTGATGGTGCCCTAGCTTTACAACACAAAACTGTTCTGAAGTTGGATAACACTGTTTGGGAATGAGAAATCTTAAAAGTTTTTTCTTGACAATAGTTTTCTGTCGTGGCCCATAGGTTTTGTTCACAGAACTTGGATGACGTCCGAATATGGAATACTTTCTTGAACCAGTTCGCGCCGGGATTATTTTAACATCACCGAGCCGAGTGGCGGGATTATTTTTAACGAAACTCGATCCGAAGCGTGTTCAGGCCGATAGTGCCGGAAAGCACACCCACGCATTTCCGGCCTTGCTCGCTGCTGACAGACATTTCCGAACTTGAACTTGGCGTGTTTATGCGTCATCTTTTTGTATTTGGGGAAAACTTTGTGTTTATATACGTCATCCGGCGCGAACTGGTTAAGGTCCATAGCGGATGAAATATAACTGATATTACTGTGTCATTGGTCATTTGGGTGGACCGTGACTTAAATTTATGGACTTTTGGATACGGAAAGAATTCTATATCCGGATAACAGATGATGTTATGCTGAGAATGTCCGGGCTTTGCCGCAATAATATTTAGGATGCCTAATTTTTAAAATCTTTTTTCAGGTTCGGTTTAATTTTTGTCGGTTTGGGTCGGTTTTTTCCTCAATCTTTGTTGTGTCGGATCGTTGGAGAGTTCAGATCGGTTTTCGTTCGGATTCAGATAGTTTTAATGTTTCGGGACAGTTGTGCCAAGTCAACCCGATCCGATTCACATCATTAATGTCCAGATATGGAATTCCTCACGTGGATAGATAGGTTTATTTACCTTATATTTGACCGTGATCTTTGATCGTTTTTTGCAGTACAATCTTTTCAAGAAGCGTATTCTGAATGAGAAGGTCACCACGGCAACCACTACTGTTTACAGGTAAAATCGTTATTTTCAATAGGTTTGTAGAATTGCATCTTGCATTTAGTCCCAAGTATAGGGGTGTTTATATGAACATGAACTGATTCCCTTGAGGCTGGTATGAATTCGTCACCGCACCAGATTATACGCATTACTGCACGGGGTCTGCTCGTAAGTCCGACGCCTTATTAGTCCGACAAAATACCAAATAAGGCTCATAGGTCCGACGCTCCATAGGTCCGACGCCTTGTAAGTCCAACGCCTCGTAAGTCCAACGCCTCGTAAGTCCAACGCCTCGTAAGTCCAACGCCTCGTAAGTCCAACGCCTCGTAAGTCCAACGCCTAGTAAGTCCAACGCCTAGTAAGTCCAACGCCTAATAAGTCCAACGCCTAATAAGTCCAACGCCTAGTAAGTCCAACGCCTCGTAAGTCCGACAGTCATGAATACAAGCATTACGCTCGAAAAAGTTCCATATACTTGATCTCCAGCTATATTTCTACAATCTATCTCACATTTAGACACCGAATCGCTTTATACACCGAATCATCGGTGGGATCACAAAATAATGATTAACGAGTTCGCGTGCAGGAGTTTACAGGGTTATGGTGGTCTGCACCCCTAATTCGTGCTTTGCACAGTGCGCCCTCTCACGTTCGTAAGTGGACAACCTCGCTCACATCGTCCGTAACAAGCTTTGGTAAAACTCGTTTTTTCCTTGTCGGACAAATGAACCTTTTCTTATAATAGTCTATAGCTCCGACGCCCCAACAGTCCGACGCCTTATTTGTCCGACGCCTTATTTGTCCGACGTCGAACTTATGAGGCGTTGGACTGTTGGGGCGTCGGTCCTATGAGCCCGAGTGTATGCGGCCAGTGCCTCAAAAAACCGACGACTCATAATTCCGAAATTCGGACTTATGAGGCGTCGGACTTACGATGCGGCCTAGACTGCACAACAGCTTCACTGCACAATGATCCCAAGTGTGCAGCTGTCACACAGGCCATGTTCTACGGTGTAGCACTGCTAAAAACAGCATTCTGTACGGATCAGCAGGCAGCGGTCATAGCAACTTCCAAGCAAGTCAAGAGGTTGACTTGACGTGCTTGTGAAAAAGTCAGAAATAAACATTGCTAGTGAAATGAATAGAATTTAATTGAGAATTTTGAATGTCCACGTACATTTGTTTGTTACAGATGTGGCCCTCTGATTGACCTATGTCGTGGTCCTCATGTCCGACACACTGGCAAGGTCAAAGCCATGGACATAGTCAAGGTGGGTACCTCCAAAATCTAGTACTTCCTAACTTTTTTTGTTAAATGTTTTAAAAACTAATTTCCTATGGTGTGGAATGTACATTCATAAATGTCACAGCCTATTTTAAATGCTTTTTCGGTTTCGCATTAAATTTGGACTCTCAGTCTTATGAAATCTTGTGCATGACCCTTTCATTGGTTGAAACCTTTCACGGCATGCGCTATACAACCAATGAGTCTGTATATTACTAATCCCAATGCCATATAAGGCGTCTATCATGCACGCGTCTATCTCCATATAAGGGCACGTGTTTGAGGCACATACCATTAATATAGCTAGAGGGGTGTTGCTCACACCGTAGGTAAAATTGTTAAACAAAATCGCTGACTTTTTTAAAACTTGTTTTGACTTTTTAACCGAAAGGTATTTATGAATGTGAATAAAATGGGGTTGGCCGGTATTAAACAAGTATGTTTACAACCGGCTCATGGGCCTGAGTATTGTTAATGGCTTCGCCTTCTGCTCCGGCATTAATGCGTCTGAGCACATGAACCAGTTTAAAACATACTTGTTTAACCAGTTCGCGCTGGGATTATTGTAACATCACCGAGCCGACGAGTGGGATTATTTTTAACGAAACTCGATCCGAAGCAGGTTTAGGCCGCCAGTTCGGGGAGCACACCCACGCATTTCCGGCCTTGCTCGCTGCTGACAGACATTTCCGGCCTTGCTCGCTGCTGACAGACATTTCCGGCCTTGCTCGTGGCGTGTTTATGCGTCATCCAATTTGAATCTGGGGAAAACTTTGTGTTTATATTCGTCATCCGGCGCGAACTGGTTAAAACTGGCCAACCACATTTTCTTCTCTTAGCATTATGGTCATTGTGCAATGGTATGTTAAAATAAAAACAAAAAAAACAAATTGTATTAATAAACCACTGTGATATCGGTGAAGGAACTGCATCGTAACCTAGACGTGATTTACATTCCAACAGAACTCCGCGACCTACTGGGCCGGGAACGCAGAGGCCGAGTCCCTCCAACGGATCTACGGCATTTCATTCCCAGACACCAAACAGCTCAAAGAATGGCAGCACTTCCAGGCGGAGGCTGCCAAGAGAGACCATCGCAAACTAGGACGGGTAAAAGAGGGAAAATGTTGTTATTCTGAAAGGATTATCTTAGAAACTTTGAATGATATCAACCTTATTTTCCTGTTAGCCGTAAAACCTGGTTTTAAAATCAGTCGCGCGACTGAACAATTGACACGCGATCATCTTAAACACAGTTTATAGTTATCGCTGAAGCCTCAGCGACTAGTCGCTAACAGATGCTCCAATAATTGAACTTTGACATGGTCGCTGACCTCACTTTTATCAGTGAGCCAATTGGATTTCTTGATATGTTTCTTAAAACAAGTAAGGTTTTTACACATTAATTTGGTTGTTACTTTTTGCTCTGCTGCAAGTGGTACTCTACCTATGTTTAAAACTGTTCTCCTGTTTATCGTAAACGCTCGTTGTTGCAGGATCAAGAGTTGTTTTTCTTTCATGACCTGAGTCCCGGCAGCTGCTTCTTCCAACCCAAAGGAGCCCACATCTACAACGCTCTCATAGACTACCTTAAGGTTAGTTGGACAACATAAATCTACATGAATCTACATGAATCTACATGAATCTAGAGAAACTGCATGAATCTGGATAATTCATAAATCTGGAGAATCTACATGAATCTAAAGAAGATATAAATCTGGGACTGAGAAACATTTCTAGTTTTTTACCAAATACTTGCAGCATTGTCTCGGCTCTCCTTAGAGTTTGTACACAACTGCTTAAGTGGCGTCGGGATACTACATTCTTTCCGAACCGGTTCCTGACATCATCGGTTTAGTACCCGGGTACTTGATCCCGATGCATAGCCCTAGTATTGTAAAATATCTTTAACAATAGCAAGGAATTACTATTGATTTTGACGATTTGATTATCGGTAGGATGTTAATTAATCTCTTATTGATTATTATCTTGTATTCTCTGGACAGAGTGAGTATCGTAAGCGTGGCTTTCAAGAAGTCGTTAGTCCCAACATGTACAACAGCCGACTCTGGAAAATCTCTGGCCACTGGCAACACTACGACGTAGGTTATTTTATTATTCCCAAATCCATCAAAATCCATCCCCCTATTTTGGTGGATTTCGGGTGGGAGGTGGGTGGCAATCGTGTAAAAGCTCTATAAAGTTTGGTCTCGTGATTTGCGCGGCAGCCATGGTTGGGGTTTATGTTTGTTTTGTTACCTCAAAATGTCCGCCGAATGAAACCAATCTATACAAATATGTTTGTTTTTCTTTCGTTTATTTGCAGGAAAACATGTTTTCATTTGAGGTGGAAAAGGAGACGTTTGCATTGAAGCCAATGAATTGCCCCGGTCACTGGTAAGAGCTTTGTACTAAGTGAAGCGATCAATTTCTTTCCTACGTCTTAGTTATTATTGTTCATGTACAGTACAATTGTAAGATGTATTTTTCCTGGTGGACTAATAAAATACCCCCTTCTTAGCTTTAGGTGTATGTGCACAAACCTTGCATACCTTAACTAAAGACATCCACAGGATGCAAGATGCAGGTTACGGATTGTGGACTTGCACACGTCCACAGTTCGTTTTACCCCTCTCAAAAAAAGGCTTTAAAGGGAACACCTGAGAAGCCCAGAATAGAAATATGGGCCAACATTTTTGTCTTTCCATTTGGCCAGTATTTGGGTATTTTCTTAACTCTGATACATGAAAACAATACTCCAAACGTAAAATTAGTATTGTTAATGTTATGCCATTGTCTTGGATACTGTATTTTTTTTTTTTTTTTACCGATCATATGCCCGGTGTATAACGATGCATATCCCACTCCCTGTGTGATAACACATATGTGCTATCGGTGTTTGAGGGGACTGGTCATGGAGGATTGACCAGACACTCGGTGCATTTGTCCCCTCATCACCCGGAGGTGTGTGGACCTGTGAAAATACCGGCGGGGCCCGGGCCCTTAAACTGCAAGGGAAACGGCCGGCCTTGCGGGACCCATTCAGACAGGGTGCCGTGTGTCTGGGGGATCTTTCGTGGCCCGCCTTCCACGGGATTCTCCTGGAAAACTGCCTAGAATCAGTCTATTGTTACACTCCTATACAATAGCTCTTTCATTCTTTTAAAACGTTCTCATCTTTTTCCTTTGTGATAATTGTTCCTTCCGACTCCAAGTTTTTATATTCTACACAGTTCACTTGATTGTTTTTTATTACTAAATAGTACCTATTGTCTTATATTTGTAAATATTCCCGCCGTGAATATGGCCACTGATGCTGGCACGGCGTTAAACCCTAAACTCACTCACTCACTCACTCACTCACTCACTCGGTGTTTGAGAGGAATATCACCTTGCTGCTGTCAGTTAGCTCATTGAGCTGTGAACCCAAGACAGAGGTATAACATGGGGCCGCTATGCGTCATATCCCACATCACAACAGTCAACAATTGTATAGTCAGAGATGATTTTAAACAAAATAATAAATAAATAAATCCTTATATATCAGTTCGTCATTGTTTGATTGATGTTGTAAACAAATAAATTTTAAAGATAGGAAATAAATAGTCCCCAATGCATATTTTTTTTTTTTTTTAAACCCGATAAAAATGTGAAAAGTCTTACCAAGTTCTTATGCAAACTTTAACATTTGTCCAGTCTTATCTTTGATCACCGCCCACGATCGTGGCGTGAGCTGCCGCTGCGCATGGCTGACTTTGGTGTCCTGCATCGCAACGAGCTATCTGGCGCCCTCACTGGACTGACTCGAGTCCGACGCTTTCAGCAGGATGATGCGCATATATTTTGCACCCAGGAAATGGTAAATAGAACCAAAACAAAATAAATTGCTTTATTTGGGGGGGAAGGAGGAATGAAACTGAAGCTTGGTTTAAACCCGCAATCTCCGGATTTCCGTTCAGGTGCTCTTTCAACTGAGCTATCCAGCCTTATGTTGTTGGTTCTGTATTTTGTTAATATTTTGGTTTAAGAGCTTTATTCAAGATGAAATTTCTCACATTTATTTTACCATCCATTAAACTTTTGAAGACTTTTCTGCTTCGCATCAGGTAAACATTTTTGTTTAACTACTTTATAGATCCAGCAGGAGATTAAAGGTTGCCTAGAGTTCATGAAGGCCGTTTACGACACCTTGGGCTTCACCTACAAATTGGCTCTTTCCACTCGACCCAAGAAATATCTTGGAGAAATTGAAGTCTGGGACAATGCCGAAAAGGTAAAACTAAAAGAAAAATAAACTAAAAATTATTTGTAAAGAGTATTTCTTTTGAACAGAATGTTGGAACCTGACACTGCTTTTTCCTCTGTATATCATCTCAATAAAGGTCAGCTGGTGTACAAAAGTTGAAAAGAATGATTCGGGGACTGAGAAACATTTCCAATTTTGTTAGGAATTACTTCCTGATTAAACAAATTAAAAAAGATTTAAAAAGTTACAACAAGCCAGTGAAGATATGTTTTCAAAAATGCTTGGTTTGTTTTGTTTTGGTGATTTTTGTATTATTTTTTGTTTGTTATGATTCCAGCAACTGGCAGCCACACTAAGCGAGTTCACTAAAGACTGGAAGTTGAACCCAGAGGATGGCGCATTCTACGGGCCGAAGGTAGGAACTTGACCGGCTGAAAACCTACGACCGGTTGCTAAATTTCTATGTGTAAATCGTGTGCTTTTTGTTTAAATTAAAAAAGTAAAAAGGAATTGGGAACAAACCTCAAAAATTTTTAAGAACATTCATCAACTATCCATCATTTATCAAATAAAAACCTTAACCAGTTCGCACCAGGATTATTTTAACAACACCGAGTCGAGGTGCGAGATTATTTTTAACAAAACTTGATCAGAGGCGGGTTCAGGCCGATAGTACCGGGAAGCACACCCACGCATTTCCGGTCATGCTCGCTGCTGACAGACATTTCCGGCCTTGCTCGTGGCGTGTTTATGCATCATTCGTTTTGAATCTGGGGAAAACTTTTTGTTTATATACGTCCTCTAGCGCGAACTGGTTAAGGTGACATTAATTTTACGAACATCATAAAACCAAACCACCAGTTTATTATGAAATACCTTATTTGACTGTAAAGTGAATAACGGTCTCAAGTATCGTGTGAAATCACAGTACCTGGTGGGCTGTCATTTTCAAGAAAATTCACCATCATTGGGGTAAAAACTGCCTTTATTTTTCTTCCAAAAAATAAAAAAAAAAAATCAAGTCACAATGGCAATTGACACTCTTTAACATTATGCCATTATAAACTATGGGTGGAGTTTCCCTTTAAGGTTGAATGAAATGTATTTCTAACGCCATGTGATCTATTAGATTGATATCGACATTCGCGATGCTCTGAGACGTTCTCATCAGTGTGCTACTATCCAGTTAGACTTCCAGCTTCCTATCCGCTTTAACCTCAAATACTCCAGGTGAAAAAAAAAAATTAAAAGTCCAAATAATTATGCCCCATCCTTCAAAAATCCACCAAAATTAATCTCCCAATCAAAGATTTGTTTAGTGTCGAGGTCAAGTCCATGAACAAGATTCCGTAAGTCCTTATAAGTCCTTGCAAGTCCATACAAGTCCATACAAGTCCATCGCAAGTTTTCCAATCCAAAGTCGGACACAAACAATTTAAATGAATTCTGACAACCATTACCAGAAATAAATAAACTAGAAAAAGGGCACTACAACAGAGCGTGAACCTCCGCCCCAACTGCAAAAATGTGGCCAACATTACCAGTTGTCTAGTACAGCGCCCTTAATTGGAAAATGTCGACCAACCGCAAAACGCCCTATCTCCCAACATTAAAGTCATTCAAAGTGATCCAGATTCCTGATCTGGGTCCAGATCAATCTGAAAATGTGATGGAATCATCCATGACCCATAAGCTATCTACCCACTTAGTAGGTTTTCTGTAATCCTGCAAAAAACCCAGACAGCCCGACCAACAAACGGACAAACGCACGCCGGCAGAAACATAACATCCTTGGTGGATGTAATAACACAATATTTTCTTGTTTTTTTCCCACAGTGCTGAGGGGATAGAGAAGAAGCCAGTGATGATCCATCGCGCCATCCTGGGCTCTGTGGAGAGAATGATTGCCATCTTGACTGAAAACTACGGCGGAAAATGGTAAGCTCTGCTCAAAATTAATATCTGGCCAATTTCAGGCCACTAATAAAATTTACATCGCTAAATGCTAATAATGTTATTCAAATTTTGATATGAATTGACCGACAGTAAACCAACCTAGAAACAAATTCTAAATGAAATACATTTGTCATCTTAACAAGATCTTCTTCAGAGACAAAATGACTACAAAAAACAAACATGAGGGGGGCATGGAAGCAGGCAGGGATGGGATGGGAGAAGAACAAACAAAGAAAGGATTGAAGGGACAATAGACCATTTGTCAGTTGCGGTGCTTGACAACTAACCTTGTAAAGGTTTAGCTCTGTGAATGATGCATAAATCAAGAAAACAATATTCCAAGACTTTGATTTTAATTCAAAATTTGAATTTGAAACACATTCTACGTTCAGGGCGCCGTCTCAGCCAGTGGATTGCAGCTACTCGAGTGTCACGCACTGAACTGACCAATTCATAGTAGCGCCAACGCTGGCGCCGAGCGTCTTTAAAACACTTGCTCGCACTATTTGCAGAAATATCCAAATGTGCATCTCTGAGAAACCCCCCCCCCCCCCCCCCCTCCCCATCTCGGCCTGAATAGGGTTAATATATTCGTATACACTTTCGAAAGATCTGCAAGATGTTTTTGTTTGACCTTGGCATGCAGGCCATTCTGGTTGTCGCCTCGTCAAGCCATTGTGATCCCAGTCGGACATGTCTTCAACAACTACGCCAACCATGTCAAGAATGGCATCTTCCAGGCGGGATTCTGCTGTGAGCTGGACGTAGATGACGGCGACACACTGAACAAGAAAATCCGCAATGCTCAGCTGGCGCAGTTCAACTTCATCTTTGGTAAGAAAGAACACAAATATAGATGCACAAATAAATCACAAGGGAAACCTCACTAGGTAAATTTGCATAAAGTGAACAAAGAAATTGGCAAAGCAGGACTTGAACCTGTGACTTTTGGAATACCGGACCGGCGCTCTACCAACTGAGCTATCAAGCCCCGCTTTGCAGCTTTCTTTGTTAACTTTTATTAATTATTTTGACAGCCCCAGGCGTGGGAATGTTTTCACGAACCTCGAACCGAGACGGGTTTAGGCCGGCATCCGTGGGTAGCACACACTGATATCCCCAGCCTCGCTCGGTGCAAGCCGACCGCTGACAGATATTCCTGGCCTTGCTCGTGACATGTTTATCTGTTTTAATTCCAGAAAAAAACTTGTATATACATCATTCGACGTGAACTGGTTATACACACAAAGCACGGGGATCGACTGCATGAAAATGCAACACTCGCGATCCGGAGATCACTTGTTTCCCAAACTTTTCGAAATGCCCAAATTTAAAACTTTAGAATTAATCAAACCCCAAATCATTTTGTTATTTGTTTTACTATCTAATTTTGCCTTAAATTTCTTATACTACATACAATGTTGTCTTTTCTTTTTTAAACTGTAGTGGTTGGTGAGAAGGAACAGACCAACAAGACGGTCAACGTACGCACTCGGGATAACAAAGTGCACGGTGAACACAGCCTAGACGCAGTAATAGCCCGCTTTCAGGAACTCAAGAACACACGGGCTCTCGACAGCGAAGACGCATTTTAATCCTTCACGCAATCATACATGAAACAGCAGTACAGATGTTAAAACCAAGCCAGAAACAGCGCATGTTATACAAATGTGTAATAACCATTGCTGTAAAATATGTTAGAACCAACCAAACCAGAAACACTGCATGTAAACAGCTGTCGATCATTGTATTTGAATACTATTTAGAATTACTAACTTCTCCAAAATACCAAAACAAACTTCTGAACTGGTACAAGTGATAATGTCTACAGCCGCATTACATAACAGTGAAAGAATTGGGTGTTTTAATTAATAATAGCATAAAACATTTTAAATACTTTAATACACTTTCAAACTTTGTACTTTATAACTTTTGATTTTCAACACGGGAATTTGTCTGGCTAATAAAGAGGTGTACATTAGCGTTAAAGATAGAATACACCATTTTCAGAAATCCCAAAAAAAATACTACCAAATTATTAGGAAATATTTTACTTATTTAAAGTAAATAATGATTGTAGACATGCAGCAAAATGATTGCGCTAGATATCCTGTAATTGTTCAAAAAAAATCTTTTGCGAAAACGACAAAAACAACAAAAGAACCACTGCCCAACGCCGGTAGAAAACTATGCTGTTTTTTTTTGCTTTTCTCGGCATCCATGATTGTAAAACTTCGGACAGGTCAGTTAATCAATATTTACTATAAAATACAACTCCCAAATCCACCCATTCATGACAATTCAAGCAATTACCAATGGTGTATCCTACCTTTTATCATTGACATGTCATTATTGAAATGTAGACGATACTTGGAATCTTACAAGTCTGGTTGATATATGTACAAGAGGTGTAATTTGTGCATATTGAAAACAGAATTAGCAAATTGAATGGATTTTATCGCTTAAAGTAAAAGTGCGCGAGATGCAATTTCCAGAAAAGATTAATTTGTCAGAAATGCACAGTGCCTTATCCAAACAAGTTTACCCGACTTTAAATTTACAGCACATTTTCTGTAAAAATAATCACGCAAAAACCTATTCTTACTAGGAGTGTATAGGTATGGGGGACTAAAGGGGGGAGTCGCTCGGTCCCATATCTTGCTGGTTATATTCTATCTTTGCGCATATGATATTGTTTCCATGCAAAATTACAGTTTTGCAAGCAAAGATCGTAGAGCGCTGCAAGGCGTCTAATCTACATATTGGATCACGTTCTTTACGGCTGTATGGTTCGTGGACCAAGTGAAGTTTTTGACCAATTGAAGCCTGTGCTGCCATGTACATTCGCATAGGTGATGCCTGGTGTCGGTTATTTGGCCGTGTTTTTTCTTTTCCCATTGGCGTACGTACTATGGAGCAGTGCATATGTTTTAATATTTTATGCCAAAAAAGTTGGCAATGCCATCAAAGATTGCGTAAGAACCTTATGTGTATTGAAAGTAACCGTTCGAGCTTATATTTATTGCATGGAATTTCTTTTAAAAAAACCTTGTAATGCTGTAATAAAATCGATCGTATTAAATCTGTCCTTTTTGTCGTTGCCTATTTCTCAGTTTGTCATAATCTGGCAATGTTGGCATTTTGTGTGTAATATAATGAAAAGAATAAAAAAACATGTACATGTAAAACTGGTTGCTCCACTGCGCCTGTTTAACACGGAGGGGATGGGGAAGGAGGAAAGAAGGGGCCCCCCCCCCCCCCCCCTTTCTTGGGCTGCCTAGTGAACTTTTTTTGGGGGTGGGGCATGATTTACGGGTTTAATGCCCCCCCCCCCCTCAGTTAAAACCTAGATCCGCCACTGTAACACCCCCCACCCCCAATGTTTATTTCCAATGTGCCCGACTCGTGTACACATGTAACTCATCACCTGCGCCCGATTAATAATACTTCTCTTTTTATTTCCAATGTACCCGACCTGCGCCCGCTGTACTCAACCTGCGCCCGTTTTATACTTCTCTTTTTATTTCCAATGTACCCGACTTTGCGCCCGTCGTACTCAACCTGCGCCCGTTTTATACTTCTCTTTTTATTTCCAATGACGTACGACTTGCGCCCACTGCGCCCGTTTTATCTTTCTCTTTTGTTTCCGACGTACCCAACTTTGCGCCCGCTGTACGTATGGAACCACAACGTATTTCACTTAAAATTGCGGCCACGAAATCAGGATGACAACTTATTACGCATTCTGATTATTCAAGAATTGTGGCTTTATTTGTGTATTCTAACTTAATTTGGCTTTATTACCGTACTTTTCCGCGACTTCAACCTAAGCCGTTTCCATCCCAATTGGCTTCGTATTCGTAAAGCAGTTTGGCAATGGTAATAGATCCAAATGAGCCTATAAGCTGGAGTTTAGAAAACGGCTACAGACTAGACAGCGCCATCCGAAAAGTTCGCTGAATTTCCCAGAATGCAGTGTGATATTATTGCTCAACAATCAATATGGCGGATTGGGGTGAGTGACATGTGCGCAAAAAATATTCAATTGCATCGCTGATTCCGTGCTTTGTTTTCAGCCTTTCTTCTATTTTTCAGATCAGAAGTAATGGAGTAGTTGTGTTTGTTTTAATTGTGACAGATTCCGAGGATTTTGACCCTAAGCAAGGCTTTTCTCAGCCGGCAGCGAGCGACAGATGGGAGGGAGAGGACGCCGAGGAGGAAGTCAAGGTTGGTCGAGTTTGTTGGCCGGTCGACCGGCTGGTGGCCGGGGATCAGTCCATAACGTTAGTCGGTCGGGCCGGGCTGAGCCATGGTCGGTCGGTTAATTAGTCAGTTTGTGATCAGTTGGGTGACGGTGTTGTGCATTTGTAATGTGTTCCTCAACTTCCTGCTTGTAAATTTAAACAACAAGAACGGCATCCATGATTACCGGACCGGTCATTTAAAGGTAGGAACTAGGATACACCTTGCTCTATGGATACGTCACCATTGAATGGCTGGTAATTGCTTGAATTATAATAAATGAGTGGATTTGGGGGGT
Source organism: Crossaster papposus (assembly GCA_037893245.1). Taxonomy (NCBI): domain Eukaryota; kingdom Metazoa; phylum Echinodermata; class Asteroidea; order Velatida; family Solasteridae; genus Crossaster; species Crossaster papposus. Next base: position 428,072 of record JBAIAA010000275.1, on the reverse strand, counting down.
TGTATGTTATAGTAAATATCATTTAACTGACCTGTCCGAAGTTTTACAGTCATGGATTCCGAGCAAAGCACGAAAAACAGCGTTTGTTTTCAACCAGCGTCGAGCAGTTATTCTTATGTTATTTGTGTTTTTTGCGATCGCCATCCGGCGAGCGCGAATTTTTCTTTATAGAATTCTATTTTTCAGAATAATTACAGGATATCTAGCGCAATCATTTTGTTGGATGCCTAGAAGAATCATTATTTACCTTCAGATGAGTAAGATATTTCTTAATAATAATGCGGTACTAATTTTTTTTCGATATCTGCAAATGGTGTATCCTAGTCCTACCTTTAAACGATATTTTTCTATAAAATACAACCCCCAAATCCACCCATTCTTGATAATGGTGTATTCTACCGTTAACTAGGTAACTAGATGTTACGATGTTACTAGAAAGACCATGATGTATGTAAAATGTCTTCAAATCTTATCTCGATTATTTCACAAGGGTGCATGGGATGAGTCGGACGAGGAAAAGAAAGAAGATGCTGAACCACAAGAAGGTATTTGCATTGAGCGGTTTCTTTTCCAGGGTTTCACTTTCAGTGCATTGTGTGACACAAAGTAATTCATTGTACAATTTGTAAAAGTACAATTTGGCAAAACTAAGCCCCTTACACACTACAGCCGGGTTGAACTCAAGCCGGGTTGAGCTCGACCCCGGGTTGAACTCAACCCCTGGCAAGCCCCGGGTTCGCCCCGGGTTCAGTTTGTAATTGCTCAACCCTGTGGTTCAACTCTGTGTCGTTTAACACTTGCTTCGTGCAAACCGAGCTTTAATATTTTGATCAGTTACTACTATCCAGGGCGAGTGATTCAACTCGGGTTGAAAATCACAACCCTGGTCTGGAGCAGGATTGTTTTCAACCCGGGTTGAAATCAATCTCGGGGGTTGACGGCGGGTTGACATATTTTGAGTGAGAAACACTGCATGTTTTTAACCCTGCGTTAACCTTGAGATTTGTCTAGTGTGAAAAAAGGGCTATCTATTCTATAGACGTCATAAAAATGTCAGAATTATATGTGTGACTGTGCCGCTACATTGATTGCTTGTTGTGGTAAAATATAGAAATTATTATTTTTAACAGTTAAAGCTGTACAAGTAAAAAAAAAGAAGAGTTTAGAAGCAACCCTGAAAGCCAAAGAAGAGAAGAGGAAAAAAGAGCTTGACGCGAAGAAAAAGACACAGGTACAACAATGTTAACATCCATTAAAAAGACAAAGAACAGGGTGCTTTATTTTGTTTCTTTTCATGCCACATTCTCGCCATGGGATCATATTTAAGCACATCGAGTTGCAAGTTAAGTTCTGAAACTCTATTTTCTCCTTGGGGAAATTAATTTGGAATTAAATTCCAAAACTGTGGGAGTTGCCCACGCTCTAATATTGATCAATTTATTAATCATTTGATCGATCGACACTTGGATCAATCATCTCTTGGCATCCAGACATTCTTCACCAGTTCAGTCATCTTTGTTTACAGGAGCAAACGGTCGAGTTGAGTCTCGAGGAGCAGATGGCAGAGAAATTAAAACAACAGAAACTACAAGAAGATTCCGACCTCGAACTTGCAAAGGAAGCATTTGGTAAAAACACGACACCACACTATGAGAAGCATTCAACCTTCTCAAATTCATCCAAATCCATCCTCTATTTTGGCAGATTTTGTTGGGTTTTTTGGGGGTTTTTTTTGGGGGGGGACTTGGTCCAGGCCTGAGGTGAATAAAGGAAGACTTGAAGCGCAAAAGGCGCAAAAGCTGCTAAAGTAGCTAAACTCAACTTCCATGAGTCAAAAAAATTAAATAAAAATATCCACTGAAAGTTCTCAGTGCCTAGTATATAATATTCAAATACTTTTTGCTGGCATTTATCGTTTTTTTACGCCTGAACTCTGATAATGAAAAACTAAATAATGACTAAATAAAGAACGAGACAACAATTAGGTTGCCCAAACCTGAGGTCTTAAGAAAGGATGACTTTTCATATCGTTTTTTGAAATGTTGTAAAAACGTGGTGCTCGTGTATGAAACTCTTTTCCATGTTTCAGATTACTGAGATCAAAGGTCATGTAGGGGTCATTTGAGGTCATTTGGAAGAATACAAAATATACGTGGATTGATCGTAGGAAAAGGCGACACTCGCGATCCGATGATAACTTAATTTCTTTTCTTTTTTTGTTGCTACATCTACCAAACAGGCGTAACGGAAGATGTCAAAGGCAGGATAGACGCCATGCAGCCCACGACTGAGGAGGAATTTGAGGAGTTTGCCAAACTCCTCAAAGAAAAGCTAGAACAACTTGAGAAATCGCCGCACTATGTAGACATGCTGGACAGCGTGTTCCAGGGATGCAGCTTAAGTTGTAAGTTAAGAACGAGTTCTCAATCCAGCAATTTTAATAAGGAGGTTTACACACCCTAGGTTTTCCTAGGTTTTTGGTCACCTTGCTCCTAGTTTTCCCACCTTTTCCTAGGTTTTTGGTTACCTTGCTCTATAGTGTTCCTACTTTTTTTTAAATTTGTGTGGTCACCTTGCTTATATTTTTCTACTATTTCCTACTTCTACTTTTTTGGCCCCACAACTCATTTAATATGTTCATAACAGTTTTACACATCGACATATATGTAAATCACACAATGAAGAGCCTAGGTGCAGGAGTACTGCAACTGTACTTTCAAGAGCTTAGTTGAGGATAGAGCACAAGTGTTGTGAGTCCAGAACATGCCACATGGGGCTTATGATGCTGTGAAAACTACTCCTGAAAGCCTACACAAGTCCTACTGTTGTCCTAATTTTGTCCTGTTATTTTTTTATTTTTGTTTATCCTGCTTTTTTAACTACTTTATCACCGGGGTCTGTTCGAAAGCTGGATACTGTTTAACAAGTGTCTTAAGATTATACACAAGAGTTTTCAAACCTGGGGTAGTGGCACTTTGGAATGCAAGAAAATCAACTGACACATGGAACAAGACTTGGAGTGTCTCAAAAGCAATGTCTGGTACCAAGTCTGAGTTCTTACACATTCCTCTCCATAAGTCATGGCACCAGACTAACTGGGTGATCTGTAATAACTGGCTATTCCATTTGTGGTTGCTTTGATTTGGCAGTGGAAGTAGAACAAGTGAAACGACTAGGATTAAGTCTAACGGCGATAGCGAACGAGAAGGCGAAAGTGCAAAAGGTAAAAACCACACCCGCATTGGACGATGTATCGGAATTGAGCCACAAGCCCCGCCCACCGTTGGTTTGTCTACATTTGAATAGACCGAGCCTTTAAGTTCCGCCCACTTTAGAAGTGAATAACGGTCAATAACAATCATCCTGTGAAATCACGGCACTTGGTGTGCTGTTGTTTTCAAGTGGAATTTGTTATCAATTTCCAACGATTGCCGGCCGGCAATCCTAGGAAAAACCTGACTATTTTCAAACACTGCCCCCGATTGTATTTGCGACACGATTACGCATCTGTGAATAGGTGGAAGCTAACTAGTCTGGTTTCCTAACCTGATAATTTGATGTCTACACATGACTATGTTTCATCTGAAGGAAGTCAATGAACCAGACTACAAGAGCAGCCTTTCTTTCTTGCTTTTTTTAAGCATCTATGAACACAAAACTTGAAACAAGTCAGAGTCACAATATTTACTATAAAATATGAACCCCCCTAACCTATCCATTAACCAAAATTACAGCAAAAGGAATTGGTGTTTACTACCTTTAACCAGTTCGCGCCGGAATTATTTTAACATCGCCGAGCCGAGGGGCGGAATTGTTTTTAACGAAACTCGATCCGAAGCGGGTTCAGGCTGATAGTGCCGGGAAGCACACCCACGCATTTCCGGCCTTGCTCGCTGCTGACAGACATTTCCGAACTTGAACTTGGCGTGTTTATGCGTCATCCGTTTTGAATTTGGGGAAATTTGTGCGTTTATATACGTCATCCGGCGCGAACTGGTTAAACTAGATTCTATATGTTGTCGTTCCAGGGTGCCAAGTCGAAGAAAAAGGGTAAAAAAGCAGCCTTAGTGGGAAGTGGAAAATCAGGCAAAGGACTCGACGACGCGTATGGCGACGTCGGATATGACGACATGGATGATTTCATTTGATGTTCACTCTACAGGTATTTTCTCGTCACGAGAACGTACTGCAATATAGATTTATTATGTACAGTGTATTTGTAATTTTTTTTCTAAAAATAAAGGGAAACAAATAATAAAAATGTGGTTGTTTTTAGTAGTGGTGCGGAAAATCTGAGATTTCAAAATCCAGTTATCGTATTATTTTTTTCTCAAACTGGATAACGATTATTTGATTTGAGCAAATTTCTCTATCCAGTTATTCAGTCAAGGCAACAAAAAGTGATAGGTGAGGTGCCCGCATAAATGTTCTTTCAATTAATGGGTGTAGTGTAGTTTGCAGAATTCAGTGACCACTGGGTCTTTACAAAAACACTCAAGAGCTGTAATGTTAAGGGGGGGGGGGGAAGGGGTAGGAGGGGGAACTCTCTGATGAGACAAATGCGAAGGCTAAATAAACCGCTAACAGTGAATGCAGATACAATTAAAGACCATAGAGAAAAACTGAACTGACCAAGTTATAGCTCTGTACATGCTCGGTGTATATTCCGAGAAAAATAATATTCAAAGATTTAAATTCAGACTACTAATGGAAATTTGCCAAAAATGAATCTCAGAGACGCATTTCTTTTTACTTCTTTCATTTTATTCTTCAAAACGACAGCATGCCAGAAGAAATCATTTTACAGGGAGTTTAGAGTCATTATTAACCCTAATCCCTTAGTAGTTCTTTAAAGGGATCGTACACGTTTGGTAATTGGATTCCATTGTTTGTTTCAATCCTATATAGTTATAGATATATACCATAAAACTAACCTGTAAAAATTTCATTTCAAAAGGTGGTAGCGATTTTGAGATATTCTCGAAAATCTGGAGTGGTTATGTCCACGCAGGAAGAATAATCTGCATTGGAATACACAGTCTGAGAAACGTCACTGCAGTAACGCTTCTCAGATTTAAATTTTGGGGGATAAAAAGTGATTCTTTTTCCATAACTGCAGTACTTCGAAGTGAAAAGTTTCTAAAAATGCATTATACTATCCAAAGCTGCTGTACTTCTTACAAAGTAGGTTTTTATTGCCATTAATTTTTGGAGTAATTACCAAACGTATACGATCCCTTTAACCAGTTCGCGCCGGGATTATTTTAACATCGCCGAGCCGACGGGCGGGATTATTTTTAACGAAACTCGATCCGAAGCGTGTTTAGGCTGATAGTGCCGGGAAGCACACCCACGCATTTCCGGCCTTGCGCGCTGCTGACAGAGACTCAAATGAGTTTCCTGCTCAAATTAATTAAGTCACACTCAACTCATCGTGCCAAGTTGTTGATGAGCACCTGAAAATATATAACTATTGGCATCCAACAGAATCCTAATTTGCCTTGATTTTCTGTTGTCTGCAGGAGCCAACAGACTTTAACAGAGGTTTTGGGGGCTGTGTAAATTGTTGGATCCTGTTGGGTTCAGCAGGGTTAGGGTTTTAACAACTTTACATCGAGTAATTTGGTTGGTTACTTGTTGGTTAGTTGCAAGAAAGCAAAAGGTATACTGTCCTTTTAACAAGTTAAAGGCTACTTTTTATAGTCCATGGGCACAAATCTTGTAGGGTAGAGGAGGGGGGCCGGTGATACACAAATACAAGTACATGTACATGTATCCCTCACTTTACAACCATGGGGCGATGGCTTATTATTAGATCATGCCGATTTTGAGGGATCTAGTAATTTTCCTTTGGTCCAAATGTATTAAATAGATTTGAACAACGGAGAACAGTAAAAAAGCTAAACCTTTGGTCTCTTTTCATGTAAATTTCATAAATTTGTATTGTGAACAGCGCCCCCTAGTGTCGCATGATGGCCAGTTCCTCCCCCTCTTCCCCTCAAATTTCCATGTCCAAGAAATTATATTAATTTTCAATCATACCCAGAAAAGAAATATACCATTTTCAAATAATTAATTTCTGTATTCAAATGTAACGCCATAGTTACAAGTCATATTAAATGCACTGTAAATTAAATCGGTAATGAGGTCCATTAACACGTGTTTCTTGTGAGGTGTAGTGCTAAAATAGGGAAAAACAATTGAGTTTTGGGTATTGAAAAAAATGAAATTGAAATGGCATTGTTACCACAATAGTGGGGACAAAGATGTTGTGATTTTATATCGTGGACAATTATTTATATTATTCCATGGTTATTTTTTCGATGTTATTCTTGGGAAAAGTACTTTTTTCTTAGACATTCACCTTTTAGGTTAGTGTTGTGTAAATCTGTTTTTATTTATTACTACAGCGTACATGTAGTATTTTTTTCATTGCCTTAAATATTATTCTGAAAGAACATTAGATAATTATTTTGCCTTGCGAATTGTTTTCGTTCTTTTCCATCATTATCTTTTAAATAACTTGCAAAAAGAATGACTTTAAGAACCGACTTTTGTGTCCCAAAATTAACTACTAATAGGCCGCTTTCCAAACCCCGGTTTCGGTATACGTTGTGAATCCAGTCTATTGCTAAATTGCATGATTGAAGCCTCTTACGAAAACGAACCTGGGTTTGGAAAACGGGAGTAACAATTCCCGACGGCTAGTCGTCGGGAATTGTTACTCCTGCGGCTGTTTAATACCTGTCTCGACTTGACTTCAAACCATGTTCGCTCGGTCCCACCGCCCCTGCTGGGCTGGGAAACACCGATGCAGCTTCGCATATTTTTGTAAAGGAAACGCATGGCATTCTGGCTTTAGCCGCGGAACTGGTGACCTCCAGTTCACAGTTCACACATAGATCTACCCAATCAGAACCCAAAGCGCGTCAGCGTTCAGCGCCGGTGTAGCATGAATTTCACACTTTATAAAATACGGCGTAGTGATGATCATGATAATTAGGATAGTGACGGAACACGTGAGAGTGTTTAACCAATAAGAGAAAAACAGAGTCCGGTTTTCATATCACACCTGTATGGCAGGGGCATGCCCTTTTTACTTTCTACGTTTTACTTGGACTGAAAGCTTGTCCTTGGGTTTTGATTAGAACACGCCAAAACAACTCTAGTGAGTCTCTAGCCAATTAATCCACCCGATTTGTTTCTTTAAAAAAAATGTGTCACGTGTTACTTGGCTAGCATTTTGATTTGCTACCCCTTTAACTTGTCGTGTAGTCTTGGCTCAAAAATGATTTTCGTACCGCCTCAATTTAGTTGGCAAGTGTGGTGTTGGACCAAGACTAATTATACCTAACCTTTCCCAAGCCGTTTAAAGTTACAAACAATTCGTCATCCAGGCAAGATTGAACATGCTTTTCTAGCTAGTCGGACCAGACCGGATATAATATGACGGCTGCTTCTCAAGACAGATGATGCATAAGTCGTCCCATTTGAGATCCCCACCCGGCCATCCCACTTTGTGAGTCAGAATTCAACTGGCCCATAAAGACAACTTCCTCCTGTTATGACCTCTGACCTGGCATAACCTTAATATGCGTGTTGCATCTACACGTACACAGACTGCAGATCAGCAACCAATTTTTTTCTTGAGACTTAAATGCCGTTGTCTTCAGTCTAACCTATCAAATCATACTCGTTCAACGTTGGCTCTGTCCGACCGTGGGCGTGGCTGCGGCTTGGTATGATGTTACGCACGAGTCTGTGAGATGTGGCTGCGGCCGCTACCATATCCTCGTGCGTAATGTTAAGCCGCAGCCAAGTAATTCGGACACGGCCTTGGGTTCAGTGTAAAGGAAGGAGACGACCTGTCATCGCTTGAAGGGTGTATAACTCAAGTTTGCGTTACAAGAGAAATCACGCAACAAGTACGTAAGTCTGGCGTAACTTCGAAGGCTATTTGCACCATCTTGTACAGTTAACGCCCAAACATATCGAGTAACTAAACTCAACTTGAGAAGTTCGGGCTGAGGTGCTTCATTCCGTGAGTTGTTTAGGAAAGCAGAGGTGGGTACTTAATATTCTTGTAATTTATCCCTAAAAAATGCAATAGCTTCATTTTGATTTGGATATATAGGCCAATTGCGGCAATTATGAATTGCCGTCTGCAATCAAGTGCGGTTGTCGCATGGTTTCGTTTCGTTAAAGAATGTTGATGCACATTTCACTTTTAAATTAATTCAACAAGATTTTGACGTTCGAAACGTAATCCTTTTGACAGGGGTATTGGGGTATATAAAGCAGGTTGAATTAAAACCCGAAAACCGGGGGCCGGGGTTTTAAACAGCTTCGATCCTGACGAGGGCTTAGTCCTTTGGTCGCAGTTTCTTTCGTTTTCAATAGTTTTGTTGGTTAATTATTTTTGAAAAAAATATACAAAATAATTCACATAGTATTATGCAACGCCTGAATATATTCCCGTCCTCTGATTGGCGGATCTCTGACCACGTTTTATTGAATTATTCGCCCCAACACAGCGCTGCCGCACCACAAAAATGTGAAGTTCTAACTTGTATTGAACGGTCACACCATTCCCATTTGTCGTGTTCTGACCATTGACGAGGAAAGAATGAATGTTTCACATTCGTGCTGCTACAATGGAAAGAATAATGTCATTTGGTGACAGATGAAATGTTCCACTTGGCTTCGCATTCTAGAATGGAACATTCCATCTGTCACCTCATAAAATTAGTCTTACCATTGCACATACAAACATTCATGCGTCAATATTTTCCCACTTTAACGGGGCGCATAATAGGCGCCAAGGAGGGCGAACATTGGGGAATAATAATACCCTGAAGTAACAAAGAAATCATGTATCATTAACGACACGAAATATTGGAATATTCTATTTTTGTTTTATAACTCATTGTTATATACAAACGGACTGTGTTCTTTTTTTCCCCGGCTGACATACACAAATCAAAGTGAAACTGGAAAATGTAATTTTGTACCGTTAGCTATTCCCCAACACAAAAATGCGATTACTTGGAACATAATGTGACGCCTTCCGTTAGCTAAAAACAGCATGGTACCGATATAGCATAAGAAGGAAACAGAAATTTCAGGGAGACGCTAATACACAGGCGTCGGAGCAAGATAAAGTCGGTAAACGTTTTCTTCTAAACAGGTTAAAAGAACCGTACGCCCATCGGCAAGCTTTGGAAATCTGTGGTGTGTTTTTTCCAAGATCATGGGGGTGAGAGACTGCGCAAAATGCCTCCTCTTCGTATTCAATTTGCTGTTTTTCGTAAGTATACATTAAGTCTTGGGTTTTAACGGTAACAATATAGTTATTTAAGGTGTGTTAGGTTGTGATAATGATTGTATTGATTATTGATAGTGAAGCAAATGACATGCTATGAATTATATTGTCGGGTGTGTAAACGTTACACAGAGTTTTATTCAGTATCTTAATCATAGCCACCGATCACAACTTGGCAGGAACTCAACAATTTGTCATGGCTCGATATTGCCTGTCCCTTGACTTAAGACTGACTGACGTCTTGTGACTGACTTATTTTCTTGAGAATAGAGGCAATTGGTGAATGGAAACGAAACGTAACAAGATACAAGGAGAAACTTAAAGATGGACTACAACGGAATAATGATAAAGGCTGTGTTGCTGTTTTTGTTCGAGAAATGTATAATGATTACTAATATATCATTAGTATTCAATAAAACTTGTTCCTTCATGCAAAAAAAACCAAAATTGATCGGCGTTCTACGACCCAGAAAAACTCAGTTTCAGCAAAAGCCCTTAACTCATGAATAATTCATACTTCGTGTGTGACGTACTACCCATGACGATTTACTCGGGTCGATCGTGTGCGTGCATTTTTACCGTACAATGCAATGCGGAATAACATGGCGTCTTTTGTTTACTCTCGGTTGCTCATGGGTAGTACGTCATCACTTTTCGCTGGTTTACAAGTCCGCTGGTACTATATCGTGGATTTCATTGTGGTTTTCAGTGGATCTTTGCCGGGAACCAGTACAGGGCGGGAAATTTCAAAATCGAAGAATCGAGGTCTAATTTTTTCGGTCAAATTCCAACAAAATTATTTAGAGAAAAATATGTCCGTAACAATAAAGTGTTACCTGAACACAACATAAACAAGGTCCGATAATAAATTTAATGTGTGAGTTTTCGTTGTAGTCCATCTTTAAGGTCTAGGTTACCGTGACTAGCTTGTAAAAGGGCTTGTGATCGGATGACTTGTGATTTACTTGTGGATTATGATGGCATGTTTTACTGGTACTTGATAAAATGATTTACTTATGAATGACGCGGTTATCTTGGGACTATAACAACATGTATTATAATTTGCTTATGATCAACCAAGAAATTGCTTTGAATTGACTGGTGATGACTTGTGATGACCTATATGTTTTACTTGTGATCGACGTATGATTTGTAAAATTGCTTGTGATACGACTTATAGTTTGCTTGTGAATTACTATTTTATTGTGAATGGCTTATGATTTGCTTCTAAATGACCTATGGTTTCCTTGTGAATGGCTTAAGGTTTTCTTGTGAGTGGCCTATGATTTGCTTGTGGTTGACTTATTACTAACTTGTGATCGACGTATAATTTCTTATGAATGGCTTATGATTTGCTTGGATTGACTTGTGCTTTCCTTGTTGTCGATTCATTGTTCATGTGAGGACCTGACTATAAATCTCTGGAATTTGAGCATGGGAAGAAGACATCAAACTGAAGAACTAGTCACTACCGCTCGCCTATGGTTTCTTGACAGATTGCTGGCGTGGCGGTGCTAGCCATAGGTGCCCACTTGTACAGCCGTGAAGGTCCCTTTGCTTCCCTTCTTCCCAGTTTTTCATTCCTAAATATGACTACCCTGACTATGGTTATCGGTGGGATCATCATGGTCGTGTCTTTCTTGGGGTGCTGTGGGGCTTACCAGGAGAACGGATGCATGCTGACTGCAGTGAGTATAACAAGTCTGTATGTTTCAGTTGCGCATGCTCAGCAGACAGAACGGTTATACCCGATGTTAGCATAATTTGTATACGCGTTATCATTCGGGTAACCATTCCTTCTTATTCCTCCATGGGGTAACTAAGTTTGCTCTCTTCTGCAGTACACAGTGGCGCTATACATAGACTTGGTGCCAAGTCGGTAATAGCGGTCCACTCGGTATATATACGGGGGAGGTTGCGGTTGCCTCGTACCCAATTTGCAGAGTTCGAAGTTAGATCTGTCGCAACTCGGCACGTTACTAGTCTTAAACCAGCCGTGCCGATGAATTTCGACTGAAATACACGGATGAACCCGACTATCTAACGACTTGTCATCAAGTCTACGCTATACACGACTTTTATACCTTTTTCTATTAACCAAAATTATTTGTTAATAATCTCATCTAGATAGGGTCTTATAGAAAAAGGTATAAAAGTCGTGTGTATCGTGTATAGTCGTATACCTTTACTTTTGTTGTGTTAGTTTTATTAACTTTTTGGTTACTCATGCAAAGCAGTTTGGGCTGACACTGCCTTCATGCAGCAGGTCCGCTTGTACAGTGGTCTAAAATTTAGAATTTCTACGGTTTAACAAATTCAACGCAAGTTACGCTTCTGGTACTTGAAGTACACTGGTGTTACTGGTTCAAATCAATTGCTGCTATTCACGGATTAGGATTTGTCAGGAACACTTGCCCCAAAAGGTTGAACGATAAACAAATATCGTTGGCCTAGCCAGATAACAATGAACTGCTTTGACTTGAGTGGCTGTATAATGAGCTTTAATTTGTAAAAAACATGTGTGTTCATTCCAAACAAGCTGTATTACAAAATGAATGTGTCACCTGAGCAACATTTACATAAGTTTTCTGTACTAGAATAAATGGATTTTAACTGTATTCCATTGGTTTCCTTTTCGTGTTAACCTACTTAAAAATAAATCCAGACTGAATGACACCTTTAAAGGTAGGATACACCATTTGCAGATATCGAAAAAATTTACTACCGAATTATTAAGAAATATCTTACTTATTTGAAAGTAAATATTGATTGTAGGCATCCAGCAAAACGATTGCCCTAAATATCCTGTAATTGTTCCGAAAAATTGAATTGTATAAACCAAAATTCATTATCGCCGGACGGCGATCGCGCAAAAACAAAAACAACATAAGAAAAACTGCCCGATTCCGGTTGAAAACGAAAGTCGTTTTTCTTGTTTTTCTCAGCAACCATGATTGTAAAAACTTCAGACAGGTCAGTTAAACGATATTTACTATGAAATATAACCCCACTAAATCCACTCGTTCATGATAATTCAAGCAATTACCAATGGTGTAGGGCCTATACTACCTTTAAAGAACACTAAAAATTGACTTTTTGCCTCTTTGTGTTTAAAGACATTTTCTGAAAATTAAATATCTAAGAAATTTAAATATCCAAGCTGGGTCGTACTTTTGACTACTTTTGTTTGTTGTGACTAAATATATTTCTGTTTGGCCTGGCATTTCAATACCTAATATACTTCATTCTTGGCATTACAAAAAAAACAATTCTTGAAGAAAACAAAATAATACAAAACGCGAAATCAATGCTTCAGCTTCTTAGGTAAAATAGTTCTTCCTTTCGAAAATGACTTACAATTACGACCGTTAAACTTTCCAAATTACTCTTGTAGCCTGAAACCGTTTTATTTGTTAATTGGCTAGGTTTGTGTCACTATGAATGAGCAATTTTTCAATGACGATTGTTCAGCCGATTCGTGTGTAATACGCATGCAGCGAGGGGGTGTACGTGGCTGTAGTAAAAAAAACACGGATAGCGCGCGCGGCGTCGCGTTACGCGGAAACAAAATGGCTTCTAATCCGTAGTTGTCGCAACTCTCTCTATCTACGGCTCTGGCTTAATTAGGCCTAAACCACCCTCTGTCGTTCAAAGACACGGCCATTCTGAACCGATCTTTCTGGCTGTACAGTACGTGTTGCGTGAAATACAGACTCGATCGAATTCGGGCTCATTGGTATTGCGCATGCCTAAGTGAAGGGAGTGACCGGTCACGTGAAAGGGTTAAACCAATATAAAATAGGGGAAATGTGTCCGATTTTCACAGTCTGAAAAACGTAATTTTATTCCACCGGCAGTATTTCATCATAATGGTGGGCATCTTGACCGCGGAGCTGATAGCAGGCGGGCTCGGCTTCGCTAACAGGAAGGAGGTGGAAGCGTTTATCGAGAAGGACCTGAGCCAGAGGGGTCTGCCGCTCTACGGCACGGCGGGCCAGAACGGCCTGACGTCGGCCTGGGATCGAATGCAAACCTCGGTGAGTGAATCAAATTTTATATATATATTTTTTTTTTGGGGGGGGAATCAGGTGGAGGCATATGCAAGTCTACTTCGTAATAGATCGCGGGTTTTGTATGCATAAAGTTGTACGCATGCCTATCCACTCATATCAAAACCATTGACCGCTAACCTGCAATAGCCGCGGTCAGTCCGAAATGCTGTGGCCAGCTGTGCTATGCCGTAGAGCACAGTCTGTAAGGCAGCTGCACGCTAGGTCCTTTGTGCAGTGCAGCTCAGCTACTGAAACAAGTCTTCTGTGCAGTCATGTATATATTCCAGTCAAGTGAGAAGGAAAGGGGTATGGTGGCCCTGAAGGGACACACAGATCGCGAATATTGACGTCAATATTGACGTCAAATTTCACGACTTTCCCCCAAAGTCGCGAATATTGACGTCAAATTTGACGTCAATATTCGCGACTTTTGGGGAAAGTCGTGAATATTGACGTCAACATTCACGATCTGCGTGTCCCTTCAGGGCCACCATAATTAAAGGGGCGCTAATAATACCGGCGTGGATGGGGCTAACTCCGCCCATTATCAGGCTTAACGCCTCTTAAGTCTTAACCGTCATCAGTCACTAAGTCAGCCATGTCAGTCAGATCGATAGGTACAGCGCGGGACTAGGGTTGAGAAAACAGCAAGAATAATACATGTATGCGTTCTGTCCAATAGTTGTCCTGTTGTGGCGTCAACAATGCCACCGATTGGATCCGCTTTCACCCCATTATGAGCCAGCCAGGCGAGACGCCCGATTCCTGCTGCGTGGGCCAGCACTTCACGGGCTGCGGCAGGGAAGCTGACGTTATCAAGTTTCAAAAGGTGAGCACATGCAGTCAGTCATTTTTGGTCTTTATTCATAAAACTTGGAATGGGTGTATGCCTAGCTAAAGTCATACCGTGAATGTGAATTTGGAAACTTGTGCGCAGCATAATAGTTTTAGTCTGGTAACTCGAGGTTTAGACTGGATTTGACCGCAGCTCGAGTTGCAGTTTTTCATTCTGACATGCGAAATGGTGATATTTTTCTTGTTTCGAAGGGATGCAAAGATGCCCTAATTGGCGAGATACGGAGTCATGTTGGAGCTGTGGCGGGAATTCTTATTGGTGTGGGAATGTTTCAGGTAAAATTACCTAGGCCTATACTGTAGAGGCTTTATTTTCACCCAAGTAGATCAGTCCTTGCCATTTGATTGGAGGATTGTAAGTCACGCGGCATTTGTTAGTCAAACCATTGCAAGGCTAACGCCATTACCGTGCGTTTTTGGTTCAACTCACCATGCATTCAGTTTCTATATACAACAGTTTTATTTTATTTTTCTTTACCGGCCATTCAATCAAAATGACAAAGATCTACTTTACATTCGTGCAATGGTGAGAATATTTTCATTCGTTGAAAAATGGAATGTTCCATTCAACTCGGCTTTCCCCTCGTTAAATGGAACATTTTATCTTTTAACTCATGAAAATATTGCACCTTTATTATTTTTCATAACATTGTATTTCCTATAACCTCTTCCCCTATACGCCCCCCCCCCCCTTGATTCTATGATACATGTTTGACGATCATCGGGCTGCTACAGGTTTGTATCTAATATTAGTATTTTCTTTAAAATGACAGCATACCAGAAGGAATAATTTCACAGGAAGTAGAATTCAGGCAGATTTAGCAGCACCTATACAATAACGCGAAAGTCAACGCAAACGCGCAAGTCAACGCAAACGCGCAATACATTTTGGCGCGTCCGGTATGGGCAGGTCAAACTGACGCGTTGTTGACGTTCACAGGAAACGCGCACGGCCTGCCAAACCTCTCTAATAACTTATTACACCGAGTAATCTTTTAAACAGTAGTTTGGTTGGTATTGCACGTTTAGGATAGGTACATAAATATATACTGTCCATTTTGTGAATTGGCATTTACTTCTTCTTTTAAATATAATCAAGGTCCTGGGCATCATCCTGTCCTTCATTCTGTGTTGCTCCATCCGGAAAGGTTAAGTCGACAGGTCAACAGTCGCCGTGGAAACGACCACAAGCTAACCACACCCGAAATCTGATTTAACTAAGAATTAGCTGCGGTGACGAGGAATTTGTTTTGTTTTACATTTTTTTATTTATTACCAAACATTTTTCTGTTAACCAATTTCCAATTTAAATGTTAATTAGGGGGCAGGCTGCAGGCACATAATTGCCTTCAACAATATACCCAGCACGATATGTGGCAGAGGGGTACCCCCCCCCCCCTCTTATCCCTATACTTTTTACGCACTCAACACTATTGTAACCTAACCCATCCCCCCTTGAAACCTAAAAGGAATTCCTGGGATTCCGGGAATTACACAATGGTCAACACAAAAGAGGGGGGATTTTCTCTGCCACATTATCGTGCTTCATATGCTAAATTGTAGGTCAGCTAGCCGCCTGCGACAAAAAATAGATCAAGACGCACTGCAGGCAGCGTAGCTATTTTTAGACGATGCAAAAAAAGCACAATGCCTGCATTGGCTTTAAATATTAAATTGATATTGGGCATTTTGTTTGGCGTTAATTTTTGCCAATGTGAGTTTTATTTATGCAAACCAGATAAGAGAGTCGGAAAGATGGACGTTTTGTTAACCCACAACCACTTAACAAGTACCCGGAAACACTCGAACATTGCGAACGTTAACGATAATTGTACCGACCGTCAATATAATGTGTTCGGGAAAACTTCGGACATTTTCAGAAACTGGATGAATTTGTCCAGTTTGGTTCAAGTGACATAATGCGGCTACCGGACAAAGCTAAGACAGTTTTCCAAACCACAGCTTTGTTTTCGTCTCAGGCTTTGTTCACACACTTTAGCAATGGGCTTCCGTGGAGCCGGAGCCGAAGCCAGGGGTTTGGAAAAAGCCCCTAATAATTCTTCAGGAATAGTCGATCTTTTTAGTCTGGGAACCAGACTACTAGCAACCGTATACTTCATAATAACTAGCAGGATGCCGCGCTTCGCGCGGCACCTGCTAGCTGGGTGAAATCGTAACTTATAGATACACCTTGTTGACGTCTTAAAAACACAATGGATTGTATGACAAACAAATCGCGAAACTTAGCGAGTAGAGTACCAGCTAGAAAGTATTTCGAGCGCACGAAATTATTTCGAGCTCACGAACAGATATTCTTGGAGCGCACGAAGTCATTTCGTGGCCACGACAACATTTCGAGCTCACGAAATAAGTTATTTTGAGTGCACGAAATAAAATACTCAAATTATTTCGTAACGGTGATTTGTATTCGTCATATGTCCCTTTAGGGGCTCCGTAGAATACCATCGACTCTGAATAACAAACAATCTTTGTAAAAATACTTCCCGACTTCCGAACTAATAATACTCAATAGGCAGTTCATCTTTGCTTGCATGCTGCCTGCGTCTCGTGATTTTTTAACATGAATCGTACGGGAAACAATACGAACCACTTCGGGGTTTCTGATTTACGTCGTTACGATTGAAAAAAACCAACAGACCGGCCGTCTGACAGTGCGCCCTCAACTGACGTAAGGCAGTCCCGTTTCTAAATTGAATATTCATATCCACGATAGGCCTTACAATTTCGCGACATTTTTCAACGATAAAAGTTAAAATTGAGGCAATAGCGATACGTTTCGGAGTGTTTTTAGAGAGATAATGTTGTAATATTTAAGTATTGACAATGTGAAAGGAAGAAATTTTGCCAGAAGGCAACACGAAAGGAATAAATCATTGTTTTTACGTTCCAAAACTGTGACTACAAAATGGTCGACGCGCAGGAATTCGGAGGCAAAGCCGAAGCCGAAACGTAGTCACGTTTCTAAATTGCATATTCATATCCACCATCGCCATACAATTTCGCGACATTTTTGCCCGATCAAAGTTGAAATTGAGGCAATAGCGATATGTTTCGGAGTGTTTTGAGACAGATAATGTTGTAATATTTAAGTATCGACAATGTGAAGCAAAGAAATTTGCCCAAAAGGCAACACGAAAGGAATAAATCATTTTTTAACGTTCCAAGCCTGTGACTGCAATGTGGTCGACGCGCACGAAATTCGCAGCCGAAAACGAAGCTGGCGCTCAAACTCTGCAATAACCAAGGGAGTATAAAGCTCAAATAACACGTGACGGGGCCGCCCAATGGCGAATAACAAACTCGGCACCAACTCGGCCACCGCGCAAGCAAGGCGGATACAATTAATTTGCGAAGGCTTCGCGTAACGCATGTAGCCGCCGCTTAATCGCAAACAGCCAACAATTCGGCAACCGAGTTACGGTAGTACGATTTCGGGAAGGCTTCGGCCCGAACTCCGGGCAAGGACAATGCAAAAATAACGCAATAGTTCACGCAAAAAGGCCCACAGACATCGACAGGCAATCGAAAAGCGATTACGCGTTTATCGGTAACGTCCGTTTCTTTTAAATCTCACTTCGGACGAATGCGATTTTTTTTAAAATCTTATTCCCCGGGGGATTCCCCGTCGCGAACGGTCCGGCACCCCGCCGCACCGACGCCGGCGGCACACGTGCGCGGCGACAAGTCGCCCGACCAAAAGCCAACATGGCGCCAACCACGCGCCAAGATGGCGCGGCCCTGTGTTTCCAAGATGGCGCGGCCCTGCGTTCCAAGATGGCGGCGCCCAGGGACAAGATGGCGAATTTAACATCTTTTATAGTATAGACTAGCAGGATGCCGCGCTTCGCGCGGCACCTGCTAGCTGGGTGAAATCGTAACTTATAGATACACCTTGTTGACGTCTTAAAAACACAATGGATTGTATGACAAACAAATCGCGAAACTTAGCGAGTAGAGTACCAGCTAGAAAGTATTTCGAGCGCACGAAATTATTTCGAGCTCACGAACAGATATTCTTGGAGCGCACGAAGTCATTTCGTGGCCACGACAACATTTCGAGCTCACGAAATAAGTTATTTTGAGTGCACGAAATAAAATACTCAAATTATTTCGTAACGGTGATTTGTATTCGTCATATGTCCCTTTAGGGGCTCCGTAGAATACCATCCCAGCTAACCAAAAAAACGTTCCATGAACGTTCTTACAACGTTACGGTAATGTTTCCGGAACGTTTGGAAAAAACGTTTCGGGAACGTAAATGTGTGGAGTTCTCTTGACGTCCTTTGAACGTTACAAAGAAACGTTGTGAAATAACATTCGTACAACATTCAGAGCACATTGGCAAGATAAAAAAATCTACTGTTGAACACTCTAATTATGTACATATTTACTGCGTGTACAGATTACGTAATACCACATTAACTTATTACACATTGCAATTACACATTACACATACATACAATAATAACCTATTCCTATTAGATATTACCTACTGAACACTTACTACAAACTTAGCCATTGCCGTTGTTAGTTTTATAGTTCGCTTTTTTGTCCACGAAAAAGTCACAGCAAATTTTTATGAATAATGTCAACATTTGAATACGAATAAAATGTAATGCGATTTTTGTCTCACTATTGCCCAAAAATCAAAATTCAATCGAGGAATCGTTTGAATAATTACATATCATGGTCAAAAAAGTGAATTGTTGGACTAAATACCACAATTTAACATCGACTATTGTGAACACACATTTCCTCCCTTCTGATTGGTCAGTTGCTGTAGGTAAATTTCCGGCCATCTGACAGTGCGCCCTCAACAGACGTAATGCATTCACGTTTCTAAATTGCATATTCATATCCACCATCGCCATACAATTTCGCGACATTTTTGCACGATCAAAGTTGAAATTGAGGCAATAGCGATATGTTTCGGAGTGTTTTGAGACAGATAATGTTGTAATATTTAAGTATCGACAATGTGAAGCAAAGAAATTTGCCCAAAAGGCAACACGAAAGGAATAAATCATTTTTTAACGTTCCCAAGCTGTGACTGAAACGCGGTCGACGCGCACGAATTTGACCCGAAAACGAAGCCCGCGCTCAACTGGTACTATGTTTACTCCGCAATAACCAAGGAAGTATAAATCGGGGCACCAGCTCAAATAACACGTGACGGGGCCGCCCAATGGCGAATAACAAACTCGGCACCAACTCGGCCACCGCGCAAGCAAGGCGGATACAATGAATTTGCGAAGGCTTCGCGTAACGCATGCAGCCGCCGCTTAATCGCAAACAGCCAACAATTCGGCAACCGAGTCACGGCAGTACGATTTCGGGAAGGCTTCGGCCCGAACTCCGGGCAAGGACAATGCAAAAATAACGCAATAGTTCACGCAAAAAGGCCCACAGACATCGACAGGCAATCGAAAAGCGATTACGCGTTTATCGGTAACGTCCGTTTCTTTTAAATCTCACCACGGACGAATACGATTTTTTTTTAAATCTTATTCCCCGGGGGATTCCCCGGGGGATTCCCCGCCGCGAACGGTCCGGCACCCCGCCGCACCGACGCCGGCCGCACACGCGCGCGGCGACGAGTCGCCCGACCAAAAGCCAAGATGGCGCCAACCACGCGCCAAGATGGCGCGGCCCTGTGTTTCCAAGATGGCGGCGCCCTGCGTTCCAAGATGGCGGCGCCCAGGGACAAGATGGCGCATTTGTCATCTTTTATAGTATAGACTAGCAGGATGCCGCGCTTCGCGCGGCACCTGCTAGCTGGGTGAAATCGTAACTTATATAGATACACCTTGTTGACGTCTTAAAAACATAATGAATTGTATGACAAACAAATCGCGAAACTTAGCGAGTAGAGTACCAGCTAGAAAGTATTTCGAGCGCACGAAATTATTTCGAGCTCACGAACAGATATTCTTGGAGCGCACGAAGTCATTTCGTGGCCACGACAACATTTCGAGCTCACGAAATAAGTTATTTTGAGTGCACGAAATAAAATACTCAAATTATTTCGTAACGGTGATTTTTATTCGTCATATGTCCCTTTAGGGGCTCCGTAGAATACCATCCCAGCTAACCAAAAAAACGTTCCATGAACGTTCTTACAACGTTACGGTAATGTTTCCGGAACGTTTGGAAAAAACGTTTCGGGAACGTAAATGTGTGGAGTTCTCTTGACGTCCTTTGAACGTTACAAAGAAACGTTGTGAAATAACATTCGTACAACATTCAGAGCACATTGGCAAGATAAAAAAATCTACTGTTGAACACTCTAATTATGTACATATTTACTGCGTGTACAGATTACGTAATACCACATTAACTTATTACACATTGCAATTACACATTACACATACATACAATAATAACCTATTCCTATTAGATATTACCTACTGAACACTTACTACAAACTTAGCTATTGCCGTTGTTAGTTTTATAGTTCGCTTTTTTGTCCACGAAAAAGTCACAGCAAATTTTTATGAATAATGTCAACATTTGAATACGAATAAAATGTAATGCGATTTTTGTCTCACTATTGCCCAAAAATCAAAATTCAATCGAGGAATCGTTTGAATAATTACATATCATGGTCAAAAAAGTGAATTGTTGGACTAAATACCACAATTTAACATCGACTATTGTGAACACACATTTCCTCCCTTCTGATTGGTCAGTTGCTGTAGGTAAATTTCCGGCCATCTGACAGTGCGCCCTCAACAGACGTAATGCATTCACGTTTCTAAATTGCATATTCATATCCACCATCGCCATACAATTTCGCGACATTTTTGCACGATCAAAGTTGAAATTGAGGCAATAGCGATATGTTTCGGAGTGTTTTGAGACAGATAATGTTGTAATATTTAAGTATCGACAATGTGAAGCAAAGAAATTTGCCCAAAAGGCAACACGAAAGGAATAAATCATTTTTTAACGTTCCCAAGCTGTGACTGAAACGCGGTCGACGCGCACGAATTTGACCCGAAAACGAAGCCCGCGCTCAACTGGTACTATGTTTACTCCGCAATAACCAAGGAAGTATAAATCGGGGCACCAGCTCAAATAACACGTGACGGGGCCGCCCAATGGCGAATAACAAACTCGGCACCAACTCGGCCACCGCGCAAGCAAGGCGGATACAATGAATTTGCGAAGGCTTCGCGTAACGCATGCAGCCGCCGCTTAATCGCAAACAGCCAACAATTCGGCAACCGAGTCACGGCAGTACGATTTCGGGAAGGCTTCGGCCCGAACTCCGGGCAAGGACAATGCAAAAATAACGCAATAGTTCACGCAAAAAGGCCCACAGACATCGACAGGCAATCGAAAAGCGATTACGCGTTTATCGGTAACGTCCGTTTCTTTTAAATCTCACCACGGACGAATACGATTTTTTTTTAAATCTTATTCCCCGGGGGATTCCCCGGGGGATTCCCCGCCGCGAACGGTCCGGCACCCCGCCGCACCGACGCCGGCCGCACACGCGCGCGGCGACGAGTCGCCCGACCAAAAGCCAAGATGGCGCCAACCACGCGCCAAGATGGCGCGGCCCTGTGTTTCCAAGATGGCGGCGCCCTGCGTTCCAAGATGGCGGCGCCCAGGGACAAGATGGCGCATTTGTCATCTTTTATAGTATAGACTAGCAGGATGCCGCGCTTCGCGCGGCACCTGCTAGCTGGGTGAAATCGTAACTTATATAGATACACCTTGTTGACGTCTTAAAAACATAATGAATTGTATGACAAACAAATCGCGAAACTTAGCGAGTAGAGTACCAGCTAGAAAGTATTTCGAGCGCACGAAATTATTTCGAGCTCACGAACAGATATTCTTGGAGCGCACGAAGTCATTTCGTGGCCACGACAACATTTCGAGCTCACGAAATAAGTTATTTTGAGTGCACGAAATAAAATACTCAAATTATTTCGTAACGGTGATTTTTATTCGTCATATGTCCCTTTAGGGGCTCCGTAGAATACCATCCCAGCTAACCAAAAAAACGTTCCATGAACGTTCTTACAACGTTACGGTAATGTTTCCGGAACGTTTGGAAAAAACGTTTCGGGAACGTAAATGTGTGGAGTTCTCTTGACGTCCTTTGAACGTTACAAAGAAACGTTGTGAAATAACATTCGTACAACATTCAGAGCACATTGGCAAGATAAAAAAATCTACTGTTGAACACTCTAATTATGTACATATTTACTGCGTGTACAGATTACGTAATACCACATTAACTTATTACACATTGCAATTACACATTACACATACATACAATAATAACCTATTCCTATTAGATATTACCTACTGAACACTTACTACAAACTTAGCTATTGCCGTTGTTAGTTTTATAGTTCGCTTTTTTGTCCACGAAAAAGTCACAGCAAATTTTTATGAATAATGTCAACATTTGAATACGAATAAAATGTAATGCGATTTTTGTCTCACTATTGCCCAAAAATCAAAATTCAATCGAGGAATCGTTTGAATAATTACATATCATGGTCAAAAAAGTGAATTGTTGGACTAAATACCACAATTTAACATCGACTATTGTGAACACACATTTCCTCCCTTCTGATTGGTCAGTTGCTGTAGGTAAATTTCCGGCCATCTGACAGTGCGCCCTCAACAGACGTAATGCATTCACGTTTCTAAATTGCATATTCATATCCACCATCGCCATACAATTTCGCGACATTTTTGCACGATCAAAGTTGAAATTGAGGCAATAGCGATATGTTTCGGAGTGTTTTGAGACAGATAATGTTGTAATATTTAAGTATCGACAATGTGAAGCAACGAAATTTGCCCAAAAGGCAACACGAAAGGAATAAATCATTTGTTAACGTTCCAAGCCTGTGACTGCAATGTAGTCGACGCGCACGAAATTCAAAGCCGAAAATGAAGCTGGCGCTCAAACTCCGCAATAACCAATGGAGTATAAAGGTCAAATAACACGGGACGGGCCGCCCAATCGCGAACAACAAACTCGGCACCAACTCGGCCACGGCGCAAGCAAGGCGGATACAATCAATTTGCGAAGGCTTCGCGTAACGCATGTAGCCGCCGCTCAATCGCAAACGGCCAACAATTCGGCAACCGAGTTACGGTAGTACGATTTCGGGAAGGCTTCGGCCCGAACTCCGGGCAGGGACAATGCAAAAATAACGCAATAGTTCATGCAAAAAGGCCCGCAGACATCGACAGGCAATCGAAAAGCGATTACGCGTTTATCGGTAACGTCCGTTTCTTTTAAATCTCACCACGGACGAATACGATTTTTTTAAAATCTTATTCCCCGGGGGATTCCCCGGGGGATTCCCCGTCGCGAACGGTCCGGCACCCCGCCGCACCGACGCCGGCGGCACACGTGCGCGGCGACAAGTCGCCCGACCAAAAGCCAACATGGCGCCAACCACGCGCCAAGATGGCGCGGCCCTGTGTTTCCAAGATGGCGCGGCCCTGCGTTCCAAGATGGCGGCGCCCAGGGACAAGATGGCGAATTTAACATCTTTTATAGTATAGACTAGCAGGATGCCGCGCTTCGCGCGGCACCTGCTAGCTGGGTGAAATCGTAACTTATAGATACACCTTGTTGACGTCTTAAAAACATAATGGATTGTATGACAAACAAATCGCGAAACTTAGCGAGTAGAGTACCAGCTAGAAAGTATTTCGAGCGCACGAAATTATTTCGAGCTCACGAACAGATATTCTTGGAGCGCACGAAGTCATTTCGTGGCGACGACAACATTTCGAGCTCACGAAATAAGTTATTTTGAGTGCACGAAATAAAATCCTCAAATGATTTCGTAACGGTGATTTTTATTCGTCATATGTCCCTTTAGGGGTTCCGTAGAATACCATCGACTCTGAATTAATAACAAACACAATCTTTGTAAAAATACTTCCCGACTTCCGAACTAATAATACTCAATAGGCAGTCCATCTTCGCTTGCATGCTGCCTGCGTCTCGTGATTTTTAACAGGAATCGTACGGGAAACAATACGAACGAACCACTTCGGGATTTCTGTTTTACATCATCGTGAAAATCATGATTAAAAAACCCAACAGACCGGCCGTCTGACAGTACGCCCTCAACTGACGTAATGCAGTCACGTTTGTAATTTGCATATTCATATCCACCATCGCCATACAATTTCGCGACATTTTTGCGGGATCAAAGTTGAAATTGAGGCAATAGCGATACGTTTCGGAGTGTTTTTAGAGAGATAATGTTGTAATATTTAAGTATTGACAATGTGAAAGGAAGAAATTTTGCCAGAAGGCAACACGAAAGGAATAAATCATTGTTTTTACGTTCCAAAACTGTGACTACAAAATGGTCGACGCGCAGGAATTCGGAGGCAAAGCCGAAGCCGAAACGTAGTCACGTTTCTAAATTGCATATTCATATCCACCATCGCCATATAATTTCGCGACATTTTTGCACGATCAAAGTTGAAATTGAGGCAATAGCGATATGTTTCGGAGTGTTTTGAGACAGATAATGTTGTAATATTTAAGTATCGACAATGTGAAGCAACGAAATTTGCCCAAAAGGCAACACGAAAGGAATAAATCATTTTTTAACGTTCCAAGCCTGTGACTGCAATGTGGTCGACGCGCACGAAATTCAAAGCCGAAAACGAAGCTGGCGCTCAAACTCCGCAATAACCAATGGAGTATAAAGGTCAAATAACACGGGACGGGCCGCCCAATCGCGAACAACAAACTCGGCACCAACTCGGCCACCGCGCAAGCAAGGCGGATACAATTAATTTGCGAAGGCTTCGCGTAACGCATGTAGCCGCCGCTTAATCGCAAACGGCCAACAATTCGGCAACCGAGTTACGGCAGTACGATTTCGGGAAGGCTTCGGCCCGAACTCCGGTCAAGGACAATGCAAAAATAACGCAATAGTTCGCGCAAAAAGGCCCGCAGACATCGACAGGCAATCGAAAAGCGATTACGCGTTTATCGGTAACGTCCGTTTCTTTTAAATCTCACCACGGACGAATACGATTTTTTTTAAATCTTATTCCCCGGGGGATTCCCCGGGGGATTCCCCGTCGCGAACGGTCCGGCACCCCGCCGCACCGACGCCGGCCGCACACGCGCGCGGCGACGAGTCGCCCGACCAAAAGCCAAGATGGCGCCAACCACGCGCCAAGATGGCGCGGCCCTGTGTTTCCAAGATGGCGCGGCCCTGCGTTCCAAGATGGCGGCGCCCAGGGACAAGATGGCGCATTTGTCATCTTTTATAGTATAATAGACTAGCAGGATGCCGCGCTTCGCGCGGCACCTGCTAGCTGGGTGAAATCGTAACTTAATATAGATACACCTTGTTGACGTCTTAAAAACATAATGGATTGTATGACAAACAAATCGCGAAACTTAGCGAGTAGAGTACCAGCTAGAAAGTATTTCGAGCGCACGAAATTATTTCGAGTTCACGAACAGATATTCTTGGAGCGCAAGAAGTCATTTCGTGGCCACGACAACATTTCGAGCTCACGAAATAAGTTATTTTGAGTGCACGAAATAAAATACTCAAATTATTTCGTAACGGTGATTTGTATTCGTCATATGTCCCTTTAGGGGCTCCGTAGAAGACCATCGACTCTGAATAACAAACAATCTTTGTAAAAATACTTCTTGACTTCCGAACTAATAATACTCAATAGGCAGTCCATCTTCGCTTGCATGCTGCCTGCGTCTCGTGATTTTTTAACATGAATCGTACGGGAAACAATACGAACCACTTCGGGGTTTCTGATTTACGTCGTTACGATTGAAAAAAACCAACAGACCGGCCGTCTGACAGTGCGCCCTCAACTGACGTAAGGCAGTCCCGTTTCTAAATTGAATATTCATATCCACGATAGGCCTTACAATTTCGCGACATTTTTCAACGATAAAAGTTGAAATTGAGGCAATAGCGATACGTTTCGGAGTGTTTTTAGAGAGATAATGTTGTAATATTTAAGTATTGACAATGTGAAAGGAAGAAATTTTGCCAGAAGGCAACACGAAAGGAATAAATCATTGTTTTTACGTTCCAAAACTGTGACTACAAAATGGTCGACGCGCAGGAATTCGGAGGCAAAGCCGAAGCCGAAACGTAGTCACGTTTCTAAATTGCATATTCATATCCACCATCGCCATACAATTTCGCGACATTTTTGCACGATCAAAGTTGAAATTGAGGCAATAGCGATATGTTTCGGAGTGTTTTGAGACAGATAATGTTGTAATATTTAAGTATCGACAATGTGAAGCAACGAAATTTGCCCAAAAGGCAACACGAAAGGAATAAATCATTTTTTAACGTTCCAAGCCTGTGACTGCAATGTGGTCGACGCGCACGAAATTCAAAGCCGAAAACGAAGCTGGCGCTCAAACTCCGCAATAACCAATGGAGTATAAAGGTCAAATAACACGGGACGGGCCGCCCAATCGCGAACAACAAACTCGGCACCAACTCGGCCACCGCGCAAGCAAGGCGGATACAATTAATTTGCGAAGGCTTCGCGTAACGCATGTAGCCGCCGCTTAATCGCAAACGGCCAACAATTCGGCAACCGAGTTACGGCAGTACGATTTCGGGAAGGCTTCGGCCCGAACTCCGGTCAAGGACAATGCAAAAATAACGCAATAGTTCGCGCAAAAAGGCCCGCAGACATCGACAGGCAATCGAAAAGCGATTACGCGTTTATCGGTAACGTCCGTTTCTTTTAAATCTCACCACGGACGAATACGATTTTTTTTAAATCTTATTCCCCGGGGGATTCCCCGGGGGATTCCCCGTCGCGAACGGTCCGGCACCCCGCCGCACCGACGCCGGCGGCACACGCGCGCGGCGACAAGTAGCCCGACCAAAAGCCAACATGGCGCCAACCACGCGCCAAGATGGCGCGGCCCTGTGTTTCCAAGATGGCGGCGCCCTGCGTTCCAAGATGGCGGCGCCCAGGGACAAGATGGCGCATTTGTCATCTTTTATAGTATAGACTAGCAGGATGCCGCGCTTCGCGCGGCACCTGCTAGCTGGGTGAAATCGTAACTTATAGATACACCTTGTTGACGTCTTAAAAACATAATGGATTGTATGACAAACAAATCGCGAAACTTAGCGAGTAGAGTACCAGCTAGAAAGTATTTCGAGCGCACGAAATTATTTCGAGCTCACGAACAGATATTCTTGGAGCGCACGAAGTCATTTCGTGGCCACGACAACATTTCGAGCTCACGAAATAAGTTATTTTGAGTGCACGAAATAAAATACTCAAATTATTTCGTAACGGTGATTTTTATTCGTCATATGTCCCTTTAGGGGCTCCATAGAATACCATCGACTCTGAATAACAAACAATATTTGTAAAAATACTTCCCGACTTCCGAACTAATAATACTCAATAGGCAGTCCATCTTCGCTTGCATGCTGCCTGCGTCTCGTGATTTTTTAACAGGAATCGTACGGGAAACAATACGAACCACTTCGGGATTTCTGAGTTTACATCATCGTGAAAATCCTGATTAAAAAAACCAACAGACCGGCCATCTGACAGTGCGCCCTCAACTGACGTAAGGCAGTCCCGTTTCTAAATTGAATATTCATATCCACGATAGGCCTTACAATTTCGCGACATTTTTCAACGATAAAAGTTAAAATTGAGGCAATAGCGATACGTTTCGGAGTGTTTTTAGAGAGATAATGTTGTAATATTTAAGTATTGACAATGTGAAAGGAAGAAATTTTGCCAGAAGGCAACACGAAAGGAATAAATCATTGTTTTTACGTTCCAAAACTGTGACTACAAAATGGTCGACGCGCAAGAATTCGGAGGCAAAGCCGAAGCCGAAACGTAGTCACGTTTCTAAATTGCATATTCATATCCACCATCGCCATACAATTTCGCGACATTTTTGCACGATCAAAGTTGAAATTGAGGCAATAGCGATATGTTTCGGAGTGTTTTGAGACAGATAATGTTGTAATATTTAAGTATCGACAATGTGAAGCAACGAAATTTGCCCAAAAGGCAACACGAAAGGAATAAATCATTTTTTAACGTTCCAAGCCTGTGACTGCAATGTGGTCGACGCGCACGAAATTCAAAGCCGAAAACGAAGCTGGCGCTCAAACTCCGCAATAACCAATGGAGTATAAAGGTCAAATAACACGGGACGGGCCGCCCAATCGCGAACAACAAACTCGGCACCAACTCGGCCACCGCGCAAGCAAGGCGGATACAATTAATTTGCGAAGGCTTCGCGTAACGCATGTAGCCGCCGCTTAATCGCAAACGGCCAACAATTCGGCAACCGAGTTACGGCAGTACGATTTCGGGAAGGCTTCGGCCCGAACTCCGGTCAAGGACAATGCAAAAATAACGCAATAGTTCGCGCAAAAAGGCCCGCAGACATCGACAGGCAATCGAAAAGCGATTACGCGTTTATCGGTAACGTCCGTTTCTTTTAAATCTCACCACGGACGAATACGATTTTTTTTAAATCTTATTCCCCGGGGGATTCCCCGGGGGATTCCCCGTCGCGAACGGTCCGGCACCCCGCCGCACCGACGCCGGCGGCACACGCGCGCGGCGACAAGTAGCCCGACCAAAAGCCAACATGGCGCCAACCACGCGCCAAGATGGCGCGGCCCTGTGTTTCCAAGATGGCGGCGCCCTGCGTTCCAAGATGGCGGCGCCCAGGGACAAGATGGCGCATTTGTCATCTTTTATAGTATAGACTAGCAGGATGCCGCGCTTCGCGCGGCACCTGCTAGCTGGGTGAAATCGTAACTTATAGATACACCTTGTTGACGTCTTAAAAACATAATGGATTGTATGACAAACAAATCGCGAAACTTAGCGAGTAGAGTACCAGCTAGAAAGTATTTCGAGCGCACGAAATTATTTCGAGCTCACGAACAGATATTCTTGGAGCGCACGAAGTCATTTCGTGGCCACGACAACATTTCGAGCTCACGAAATAAGTTATTTTGAGTGCACGAAATAAAATACTCAAATTATTTCGTAACGGTGATTTTTATTCGTCATATGTCCCTTTAGGGGCTCCGTAGAATACCATCCCAGCTAACCAAAAAAACGTTCCATGAACGTTCTTACAACGTTACGGTAATGTTTCCGGAACGTTTGGAAAAAACGTTTCGGGAACGTAAATGTGTGGAGTTCTCTTGACGTCCTTTGAACGTTACAAAGAAACGTTGTGAAATAACATTCGTACAACATTCAGAGCACATTGGCAAGATAAAAAAATCTACTGTTGAACACTCTAATTATGTACATATTTACTGCGTGTACAGATTACGTAATACCACATTAACTTATTACACATTGCAATTACACATACATACATACATACAATAATAACCTATTCCTATTAGATATTACCTACTGAACACTTACTACAAACTTAGCTATTGCCGTTGTTAGTTTTATAGTTCGCTTTTTTGTCCACGAAAAAGTCACAGCAAATTTTTATGAATAATGTCAACATTTGAATACGAATAAAATGTAATGCGATTTTTGTCTCACTATTGCCCAAAAATCAAAATTCAATCGAGGAATCGTTTGAATAATTACATATCATGGTCAAAAAAGTGAATTGTTGGACTAAATACCACAATTTAACATCGACTATTGTGAACACACATTTCCTCCCTTCTGATTGGTCAGTTGCTGTAGGTAAATTTCCGGCCATCTGACAGTGCGCCCTCAACAGACGTAATGCATTCACGTTTCTAAATTGCATATTCATATCCACCATCGCCATACAATTTCGCGACATTTTTGCGCGATCAAAGTTGAAATTGAGGCAATAGCGATATGTTTCGGAGTGTTTTGAGACAGATAATGTTGTAATATTTAAGTATCGACAATGTGAAGCAAAGAAATTTGCCCAAAAGGCAACACGAAAGGAATAAATCATTTTTTAACGTTCCCAAGCTGTGACTGAAACGCGGTCGACGCGCACGAATTTGACCCGAAAACGAAGCCCGCGCTCAACTGGTACTATGTTTACTCCGCAATAACCAAGGAAGTATAAATCGGGGCACCAGCTCAAATAACACGTGACGGGGCCGCCCAATGGCGAATAACAAACTCGGCACCAACTCGGCCACCGCGCGAGCAAGGCGGATACAATGAATTTGCGAAGGCTTCGCGTAACGCATGCAGCCGCCGCTTAATCGCAAACAGCCAACAATTCGGCAACCGAGTTACGGTAGTACGATTTCGGGAAGGCTTCGGCCCGAACTCCGGGCAAGGACAATGCAAAATTAACGCAATAGTTCACGCAAAAAGGCCCGCAGACATCGACATGCAATCGAAAAGCGATTACGCGTTTATCGGTAACGTCCGTTTCTTTTAAATCTCACCACGGACGAATACGATTTTTTTTTAAATCTTATTCCCCGGGGGATTCCCCGGGGGATTCCCCGTCGCGAACGGTCCGGCACCCCGCCGCACCGACGCCGGCCGCACACGCGCGCGGCGACTCGTCGCCCGACCAAAAGCCAACATGGCGCCAACCACGGGCCAAGATGGCGCGGCCCTGTGTTCCAAGATTTTCAAGATGGCTGCGCCCAGGGACAAGATGGCGCATTTTACATCTTTTATAATACTAGCGGGATGCCGCGCTTCGCGCGGCACCCGCTAGCTGGGTGGAATTGTAACTTATAGATACACCTTGTTGACGTCCTAAAAACATAATGGATTGTATGACCATGGAGGAATGACAAACAAACCGCGAAACTTTAAAAGTAGAGTAACAGCTAGGTGTGTGTGTGTATAAACTTGCTTGTTTGTCATTCCATGATGCTTTGCAAATGTGTCGTAAAGGTTTGTTTCATGTTTCAAATAGTTCAGTTGTACATCATTCAATCAGAAAGTTTGCACACAATTAAAAGTATTACTTGCTCAAATAAAAAAACTTGCTATTTTCCTTAAATAGATCATGGGCCACTGCATACAGTGCAAAGTCATGCCGACCGGACAGGCAGCCATGTCGACAGGCAGACTCCGGGAGGTACACCAATAATATTTCAATAGATGCAGAAAAGAACCGTTTAGTGAAAAAAAATGTTACCAC
Organism: Crossaster papposus; assembly: GCA_037893245.1. Lineage (NCBI taxonomy): Eukaryota > Metazoa > Echinodermata > Asteroidea > Velatida > Solasteridae > Crossaster > Crossaster papposus. Next base: position 396,688 of record JBAIAA010000275.1, on the reverse strand, counting down.
TCGCGAATGCATTAGGCCTATTGTAAAATCTATAGTTGGAAAATGGCGAAAATATGTAGTTCCCCGACGACGCAGTTGTAAATGGGATCTAAAATTGAATAACCTGCTATCGGGTAAAAAATAATACCAGTATTCATAACAGCTAAAGAAAGGATAGAACTGGGACAATTTAAAACATTAAATGTTGTGAAACATATCTTTATTACAAAACGGGAAATAAAAAGAGTTGCATAAATGTTATGACTAACCATGACCATGCATGACTTTCCAGATTTTAGTAATTAAATTGTAATACCAAATTAGGTTAGAAAGGTATTGACAATTTTATAGGAAATTTATAGGAATTTTATAGGATCATTATGTCCTTTGTTGTTAAATCATTTAGATATAAAATCGAATAGGCCTTTGGAAAATTATTTTGCTCTCGTAGGGTGGGTTTATTAGGACGGCCCTTTTTATGTGGTTCTCAATCCCGACCGACCCTATTTTGGGGCTCCTGACCCAAACATTTTTAATTTTGTTTAAAATTTACTGGAACCCCATTAACACAAACAAATTGCAAATAAACCCCAAATAAATAGTAAATTTATACAATACGGCTCTGTGTTACATGATAGCTATTGAAAATGATTAGTTTATACACACATATGGAGTACCTTAATAAAAAATCAGTGAAATCCCATGAGAGGATGCATTTATGCTGTCTATGATGTTTATACACGTAGTATGTACCTTACTGGTATGGCGTGACTGCCAAAATATTCGTGAGCTGCATCGTGCAGAAGTCAACTGGGTCTTGCTAAAAATGTATTATTTGTATGCAGTGATATCAATTTATGATAAACGCACTGCATTAAAATTGGAGTACTAAAAAGGTAATAAAGAGAACCAAAATTAATAATAAAAAAATAAAATAGTGTGAAATTAAGAGTACATGTACTTAAAATAAAACCTTGTGGTATGTGTGGTTAATACTGGAGAACGGTAATGTACAGTACTGTGTGTACATTTGATTTGAAAGGCTGAATCAAATCAGAAAGGGAATGTAAAAGGCTGGTAAGTGTAAGGTTGGGAAATTCCTCGATGATGGCTAGTTGTGAAGCAGCAGAGATGTCATCCTCAGGTTTGGTAGTGGGGGGGGGGGGGGGGGGGTGGTTGGCTCGTTGTTTTCCTCGGTAAAAGTGGCGTCTGGTAGTGCTGTCCAAAGAGTCAAGAAAAATACGGATAGGTATAGGTAAAGATTCTATAGGGAAACGGTATAGGTAGGTTGAGATGCACTGGGGTTTTGGTGAATGCGTGGAAAATGTTGAAAAATCCTCTTATAGGTAAAAATGTTGACTGTCAGATTCCTAAACATGACACATACCTGTAACAGGGGTGCAGGAATTTCTGATGTGGCAGTTTCAAATGTGAATGACCGACTTTCACTATGAAATAAACAGAAAAAGCAAAATGTACAATTATTGAGAATTCACTGCTAGTGCTAAATTCACTGCAAAAAAAAAAAAAAACCTGTTTTATGGGAAAAATTGAAAAACAAAGAGAAAGAAAAAAGTTGTATGCATAGCTGTCAAAGGATTGTATATACGTGTAATTTAATGGCTTGCAGATGTTAGACATCATTGTGCAATTGGTATGTTGACCTGGTCTCCTGACAGGGTCAACTGACAGGGTCAACAGACCAGGTCACTCGATGATCAGAACACTAACTTCTATATAAATTTGGTTCATAATAAGTTAGGTTAAATACTTTGGGTGCTACACAATTCCCAGTGGCCCCTCATGAAACGGTAGCAAAAATCGTTTGGCTGAGGCGTGTACAAATCCTGACCGTGTGTGTATCATTTATTTATCTGCTTATAAATTAGAATGTACCTGTTACGGGAGTGCAGGAATTTCTGATGTGGCAGATTCAAGTGAGAATGACTCTGAACGATCTATGAAAGAAACATACAGAGCAAAATGTACAATTATTTAGAATTCACTGCTATTAAAATTCACTGCAAAAAAACCCGTTTCATGGGAAAATTTTAGCACAAAGAGAAAGAAAAATTTGTATGCATAGCAGTCTATAAAAGCTTTTTATTGTCTGCACTATCTGATAAAAGTAATGTGTGGTGTGTGCATCGAAATGGTTACTTTAGATGTTTCTTTCCTTAAAAAAATAAACTTCGTTTTCTGAAAGGCAACAACATTTCTGAAAGGCAGAAAATACAATCTAATTAACTAAGTAACAACAGCAAAATGTTTATAGGAAATGTACTTCGTTTTCTGAAAGGCCTAAAAATATTGTTTTTTATGGGGAAACTGTAGCGAAATGGTTACTTAGATTCAGATGTTTCTTTCTTTAAAAAAAATTAAAAAGAAAAAATTGCGCTGGAGGGGAATTAAAAAGAATACACAGCCGTTTGTTAAGTTGCCGTTTGTTCTCATAATTCTAATGTTGTAGCAAAATGTTTATAAGTCTAATGTTGTAGCAAAATATAATCCAACAACAGCAAAATGTTTATAGGAAATGTACTTACTTTTGTCAGTCTTAAGCAGTAATTCTGCAGCAGAAGGGTCGATTCACAAAGTTCGAAAGAAACAGCCACGCGTCAGAAACGGCCGTCATCAGTGAGTGTGGTATATACTGCATGCACGTGTTTGGTGTTTATAGAGTACGTACATGAACGCGATATCATCCAGCACGACATTAGACAGGCTCCTTTCCATACTCTGCCTCGCAACCGCAAACTGGCGCGGGACCGGCGCAGACACCGCGCAATTCCAACGGGAGGCCCGTGCAAAAGACGGGGCCCAAAAGACGGGGCCCCACATCCGCTACCCCACACTATACCGCGGCGGGCAAACAGGACACCAGACCCAAAATGGCGCGGCCGGATAGACGGGCTCCCTCCCACCCTCCGCGCGCAAACGGGTACACGGCACACGGGGAACCGTCCACAAGATGGCGCCAACCATACCCCATCTTCAGGATTAATAGTATAGATAGACTAGCAGGATGCCGCGCTTCGCGCGGCACCTGCTAGCTGGGTGAAATCGTAACTTATAGATACACCTGGGGTGCGTTCCACTCCAGCGAACGTTGCCAACGTTGGCCAACGTTAGCGTTGTTCGCGTGAGTGGAACGCAATGTGCGCCAATTATGTTGGCCAACGTTAGCGAAAACGGCGAACGACATTCCGAGCTGTTCGCTGTTGGCCAGTGACGTATTTTAATGATGGCGAAGCGGTTAGCAGACGGCAGGGTTCTTTTCACGGTTTTTATTTACGTTTTATACTTTTCGTTATAAACGGTGGATTGTTTTGAGCAGTCACAGGGATCTTTTAAAGAAAAATAATGAGTTGGACAAAAAGCAGCGAACCAAACGATGTCACTTTCACCGGGCGCCGCCATTTTGAAAACGTAGTTTTTAAAATATCGTTCCACTCCCCCTAACGCCAACTCAAAACGTTGGCGAACGTTCGCGCAAACAGTTCGCGTAAGTGGAACGCACCCCTTGTTGACGTCTTAAAAACATAATGGATTGTATGACAAACAAATCGCGAAACTTAACGAGTAGAGTACCAGCTAGAAAGTATTTCGAGCGCACGAAATTATTTCGAGCTCACGAACAGATATTCTTGGAGCGCAAGAAGTCATTTCGTGGCCACGACAACATTTCGAGCTCACGAAATAAGTTATTTTGAGTGCACGAAATAAAATACTCAAATTATTTCGTAACGGTGATTTTTATTCGTCATAGGCCTATGTCCCTTTAGGGGCTCCGTAGAATACCATCGAGTCTGAATAACAAACAATCTTTGTAAAAATACTTCCCGACTTTCGAACTAATAATACTCAATAGGCAGTCCATCTTCGCTTGCATGCTGCCTGCGTCTCGTTATTTTTTAACAGGAATCGTACGGGAAACAATACGAACCACTTCGGGATTTCTGAGTTTACATCATCGTGAAAATCCTGATTAAAAAAACCAACAGGCCGGCCATCTGACAGTGCGCCCTCAACTGACGTAATGCAGTCACGTTTGTAATTTGCATATTCATATCCACCATCGCCCTACAATTTCGCGACATTTTTGCGGGATCAAAGTTGAAATTGAGGCAATAGCGATATGTTTCGGAGTGTTTTTAGACACATAATGTTGTAATATTTAAGTATCGACGATGTGAAGCAAAGACATTTGCCCAAAAAGCAACACGAAAGGAATAAATCATTTTTTAACCTTCCCAACCTGTGACTGAAACGTGGTAGACGCGCACGAATTCGAACCCGAAAACGAAGCCGGAGCTCAACTGGTACTATGTTACTCCGCAGTAAACCAAGGAAGTATAAATCGGGGCACCAGCTCAAATAACACGTGACGGGGCCGCCCAATGGCGAATAACAAACTCGGCACCAACTCGGCCACCGCGCGAGCAAGGCGGATACAATTAATTTGCGAAAGGCTTCGTGTAACGCATGTAGCCGCCGCTTAATCGCAAACAGCCAACAATTTGGCAACCGAGTTGGGTAGTACGATTTCGGGAAGGCTTCGGCCCGAACTCCGGGCAAGGACAATGCAAAAAAAACGCAATAGTTCACGCAAAAAGGCCCGCAGACATCGACAGGCAATCGAAAAGCGATTACGCGTTTATCGGTAACGTCCGTTTCTTTTAAATCTCACTTCGGACGAATACGATTTTTTGTTAAATCTTATTCCCCGGGGGATTCCCCGTCGCGAACGATCCGGCACCCCGCCGCACCCACGCCGGCGGCACGCACGCGCGGCGACGAGTCGCCCGACCAAAAGCCAACATGGCGCCAACCACGCGCCAAGATGGCGCGGCCCTGTGTTCCAAGATGGCGCGGCCCTGCGTTCCAAGATGGCGGCGCCCAGGGACAAGATGGCGCATTTGTCATCTTTTATAGTATAGACTAGCAGGATGCCGCGCTTCGCGCGGCACCTGCTAGCTGCGTGAAATCGTAACTTAATATAGATACACCTTGTTGACGTCTTAAAAACATAATGGATTGTATGACAAACAAATCGCGAAACTTAGCGAGTAGAGTACCAGCTAGAAAGTATTTCGAGCGCACGAAACTATTTCGAGCTCACGAACAGATATTCTTGGAGCGCAAGAAGTCATTTCGTGGCCACGACAACATTTCGAGCTCACGAAATAAGTTATTTTGAGTGCACGAAATAAAATACTCAAATTATTGCGTAACGGTGATTTTTATTCGTCATATGTCCCTTTAGGGGCTCCGTAGAATACCATCGAGTCTGAATAACAAACAATCTTTGTAAAAATACTTCCCGACTTTCGAACTAATAATACTCAATAGGCAGTCCATCTTCGCTTGCATGCTGCCTGCGTCTCGTTACTTTTTAACAGGAATCGTACGGGAAACAATACGAACCACTTCGGGATTTCTGAGTTTACATCATCGTGAAAATCCTGATTAAAAAACCCAACAGGCCGGCCATCTGACAGTGCGCCCTCAAATGACGTAATGCAGTCACGTTTCTAATTTGCATATTCATATCCACCATCGCCCTACAATTTCGCGACATTTTTGAACGATCAAAGTTGAAATTGAGGCAATAGCGATATGTTTCGGAGTGTTTTCAGACACATAATGTTGTAATATTTAAGTATCGACAATGTGAAGTAAAGAAATTTGCCCAAAAGACAACACGAAAGGAATAAATCGTTTTTTAACGTTCCCAAGCTGTGACTGAAACGTGGTAGACGCGCACGAATTCGAAGCCGGCGCTCAACTGGTACTATGTTTACTCCGCAATAACCAAGGAAGTATAAATCGGGGCACCAGCTCAAATAACACGTGACGGGGCCGCCCAATCGCGAAAAAACAAACTCGGCACCAACTCGGCCACCGCGCAAGCAAGGCGGATACAATCAATTTGCGAAGGCTTCGCGTAACGCATGTAGCCGCCGCTTAATCGCAAACAGCCAACAATTCGGCAACAGAGTTACGGTAGTACGATTTCGGGAAGGCTTCGGCCCGAACTCCGGGCAAGGACAATGCAAAAATAACGCAATAGTTCACGCAAAAAGGCCCGCAGACATCGACAGGCAATCGAAAAGCGATTACGCGTTTATCGGTAACGTCCGTTTCTTTTAAATCTCACTTTCAAATCTTATTCCCCGGGGGATTCCCCGTCGCGAACGATCCGGCACCCCGCCGCACCGACGCCGGCCGCACACGCGCGCGGCGACGAGTCGCCCGACCAAAATCCAACATGGCGCCAACCACGCGCCAAGATGGCGCGGCCCTGTGTTTCCAAGATGGCGCGGCCCTGCGTTCCAAGATGGCGGCGCCCAGGGACAAGATGGCGCATTTGTCATCTTTTATAGTATAGACTAGCAGGATGCCGCGCTTCGCGCGGCACCTGCTAGCTGGGTGAAATCGTAACTTATAGATACACCTTGTTGACGTCTTAAAAACACAATAGATTGTATGATAAACAAATCGCGAAACTTAGCGAGTAGAGTACCAGCTAGAAAGTATTTCGAGCGCACGAAATTATTTCGAGCTCACAAACAATTTTTTTTTGGGAGCGCACGAAGTCATTTTGTGGCTACGAAAACATTTCGAGCTCACGAAATAAGTAATTTTGAGTGCACGAAAAAAACTCAAATTATTTCGTAACGGTGATTTGTATTTGTCATAATCCCTTTAGGGGCTCCGTAGAATACCATCGACTCTGAATAACAAACAATCTTTGTAAAAATACTTCCCGACTTCCAAGGGGCATCAGTAAAAAAAAATTCGATATCAGGTGTGGGGTGGGGTGGTCTAACAGGCCTCGCGGCAGACTTTTCTGGCGCCAGAAAATTTTGCAAAAAGGGGTGGGTCTAACTGGATTTTGGAATGAAAAAAAAAAAATTCAACAAAAAAGGTGGGTCAAAACACCTGACTTGAACTACAAAAAAATATTTCACTCCATTTTTCGCCATTTTCAAGCATTTTGTTAAAATTTTCGTGATCAGTGTGACAGCGTCAGTGATCGAATTTTCAATCGAGAAAAAATAAAAAACTTACGGGCATTCTCAATTTCAAGTCCGTTTTGACTGCTCTCACGGTGTCAGTGTCGGGCGACGATCCTATTCTTAATATGCGGCCGCCGCATTCTGAATGAAGAGCGACAACCGGCGTAATTTACGGGTAATTGTCGAATTTTCCAACTCGGAAACATTGAATCTTTGAAAACGAAAGTGAAGATAATAGTACGCTGGACTCCGAGGAACTGAGGACCGGATGCGGACTGAGACTGGCGCCGGGCGCCGGGGATGATTATCAGTGAATAACTGCTGCAGCAGTTCGCGAAAGTGAACGGACACAGATTCGTCTATATCTGTCTGAACGAGCAGATTTCCATGGTCAAATTCAGAATGATCTCGAAAGTCGTTCCGAAAATTTCGATCTCGTCACGAATTATCTCCTGTCGAATTCCGAAAAATATATCCCGTTAAAGGGGTGGGTCCGAACTCCAGTTAATGAAATGAAAAAAAAATATTCCGTAAAAGGGGTGGGTATGGCATCCGGATATCATTTTCAAAAAAAAATATCCGTAAGGGTGGGTGGGTCAACGCCGAAAATTTCGTTGGAATTTTCTGACCCGATATCGAGAAATTTTCTTCCTGATGCCCCTTGCGACTTCCGAACTAATAATACTCAATAGGCAGTTCATCTTTGCTTGCATGCTGCCTGCGTCTCGTGATTTTTTAACAGGAATCGTACGGGAAACAATACGAACCACTTCGGAATTTCTGATTTACATCATCGTGAAAATCCTGATTAAAAAACCCAACAGGCCGGCCATCTGACAGTGCGCCCTCCACTGACGTAATGCAGTCACGTTTCTAAATTGCATATTCATATCCACCATCGCCATACAATTTCGCGACTTTTTTGCACGATCAAAGTTGAAATTGAGGCAATAGCAATATGTTTCGGAGTGTTTTGAGACAGATAATGTTGTAATATTTAAGTATCGACAATGTGAAGCAAAGAAATTTGCCCAAAAGGCAACACGAAAGGAATAAATCATTTTTTAACGTTCCAAGCCTGTGACTGCAATGTGGTCGACGCGCACGAAATTCGAAGCCGAAAATGGAGCTGGCGCTCAAACTCCGCAATAACCAAGGGAGTATAAAGCTCAAATAACACGTGACGGGGCCGCCCAATGGCGAATAACAAACTCGGCACCAACTCGGCCACCGCGCAAGCAAGGCGGATACAATTAATTTGCGAAGGCTCGCGTAACGCAGGGGGGGGGGGGGGGGGGGGGGGGCCCAAGAAAGTGCGCCACCAACGTTGAAATGTATCTCATTCGTTCTTCCACGCTCATGAGCCGGCCACACATCTCACACAGTAAATACGTATAGATCGCTACCTCGAAGCGCTCCATTGAAACACGTACAGATTTGCTCCGTGTATCGCTCTCCGCATTTAGTGATTCATACAACGTCCGCAAAGCCAGGTACGCAGGCACGATCTACACGGATTTTGTTTGGGGCGATGTCATTTTCTGCCATTTTCGTTCGAAAACAACACGATAAAACGCAAGGGGGTCACAGGCAGATTTTTTTAAAAATTCAGTATATCACTGCTACATCCTTTTTTAACGTATCCATGGAAAAAAATGAGTGGGGTGGAAGTACGATTTTTCACAATTTATCGATTATTATTGCCCTTTTTAGGGGAGGTATTTGTTAACGTCGTTTGAGTATTTGTGCACAATCTCCACGCGCATCAACGGTACGTCAACGCTTAATTTTTTCGACTGCTTTTTTCATTTTCAATACAATTTTTGTCATTGGATGATAAACATTAAGGTAAATAACAACCTTGTACAACTACAAAAGACAAGATGTTAAGATTGGATGCCAAAAACTCTTTATTTTTCGAGTGAGAAAATTGTTCCCCCCTATTTTGAGAATGGACGGTACCACAGCGTTTCGCAATCACAGCCTCGAAGGGCCCCCCCCTCCGCCCCCCCCCCCCCCCCCCCCCCCCTGGCGTAACGCATGTAGCCGCCGCTTAATCGCAAACAGCCAACAATTTGGCAACCGAGTTACGGTAGTACGATTTCGGGAAGGCTTCGGCCCGAACTCCGGGCAAGGACAATGCAAAAATAACGCAATAGTTCACGCAAAAAGGCCCACAGACATCGACAGGCAATCGAAAAGCGATTACGCGTTTATCGGTAACGTCCGTTTCTTTTAAATCTCACTTCGGACGAATACGATTTTTTAAAAAATCTTATTCCCCGGGGGATTCCCGTCGCGAACGATCCGGCACCCCGCCGCACCGACGCCGGCGGCACGCACGCGCGGCGACGAGTCGCCCGACCAAAAGCCAACATGGCGCCAACCACGCGCCAAGATGGCGCGGCCCTGCGTTCCAAGATGGCGGCGCCCAGGGACAAGATGGCGAATTTAACATCTTTTATAGTATAGATAGATGCGAGGTACGAATACAATTTCGCTGGTACTGCTAGTATGCACTGTGTTCCTCGTTCATACTCGTATACCAGAGAGATTGCTTTGTCTGTTTATCCGATTCTGTTTTGAATGATGAATATTATGGCGGGAACCAGACACTTAATACATTGAAGTCGGGTAAGATGGCGTCCATATTTACTCCAACAAGTTTTCTGTTCTTTCCGCTGAGGTTTATTGTGCTCGGAGCCCATACGTCTCAGTTGTTTGTTTTTACTGTAGAAAATGGAAAACGCTTTAAAATTACCTACATCAGATTTTCAAATACATGCAGTTATTTTGCAAAGAGAGAACCGAGTCAATGTTTCATTAAAGTCTGTTATACTAGTTACATGATCAAAATACATGTATATTAATCAAGATATAAATATTATTAAATAAAAATGTATCTAGTCTTGATTGTCATAAAAACCTTCCCTACATGGACTATTATACTTTCCGTCTTCCAAAAAAATATTGATGCCTTTTGTACCTAATATAAATTTCTCATAACATGCAAACACTATTTCCAATAATTGTAAAACGTAAGGGAAAATCAATTCGTGATGTATTATAAATATTATAAATTATATAGCTCATAAACATAATGACCCGTTGCGGTCTTTGGATTCATTTGCAGAGAATAAAAAGGGTGATATACAAAGATAAAATGGTATTTTTGTAATTATTTTGTTATTATATATTTGCATGTGTATTAAAATCATGCATGATATGATTATACAAATTTAAATCTTGACCATTTAGGCATTTGCCGACATATTCATTCCCTTATTCATACTTTTTAGGTAAAATACGTCTAAGCAAGTCAAAAATATAAGTTTCCAAATGTTTTTGTTAAACAATTAAGTACCTCGTGTTTTGTGAAACATCCCTCTATATAGCTACTCGAGACTCGAAGTATCCTCGCTCGCGTGGTAGGTCCGGGGGGTTTCAATTAACCAATAAAACGACAATTAGCGACCATATTTCACCGGCGTCAACATTTCACGTAACGCTGGAAAAGTGTTTAAAACCAGCCAGCAGGGCCGATATAAAAGCCTGCGAACTTAGCAGCCAACTAGGCCTTGCCAGCCTGCTAAATCCGTAGTTAATTTCTGCTTGGACGTGGTTACTAACTAATTTTGTATGCATAAAACCTCGCTAAGAATGCCAACTAGTTGGCAGCTATATAGATATTTTAAACACGCAGTAAGCATTAATAGGCAGTTTGTCAAACCCCCAAAACCACAAAACGCGTGCATGTGAAGCCTATAGGGCTTTGTTACGTAATCTTTGTTACCCAATCACGCACACCGTACCACGCAGCCAGGGGCCAATTTTATAGAGCTGCTAAGCACAAAAAGGTGCTTAGCATGAAAATTTGTCCTTGGCAAAAACAAGGTTACAGACCAAATTTTCAGTGATCTTTATTGTTTTTGATTGATAATCAGCTGGTTTTTTTGCTTAGCATGAAAACAAACGTACTTGGCTGGTAACCTGTTTTTAATGAGCAAGACTTGTTTGTGCTAAGCAAATGTTTGTGCTTAGCAGCTCTATGAATTTGGCCCCAGGCCAGTCAATATAGCGGTAAGCTCCGCCCAGCCAGCGCGCGCAACTGCCGGTCACGTACGATTGTGTATTAGCGTTTAGTGCTATACGTCTGACGTCACAAATACATTGGCTCTATAAAGCCTATACATTTTCCGTCACGTATTAACCGGTGAAATATTTCAATAATATTGTTTAGCAACCTTTAATCTTTATTTTAAATTTAAGTGATAAACTGTATGTTAGTGTTTTTGAACATTTTACAATTTCCTGTCGACAGGATAGCTTTTTAACATATTTTGGATCAATTTATTAAAATTCCATGTATAAATCGATATTTTCTTTATTTTTATGTACATGTACATAAAACCATAAAGCCTATTACTAGAGCCACTGTGAGAAAATCCTTCTCTTGGTCCTCACAGGGTCAACCACATTCCATTCCTCTGCTAAAGTAATCACCATTATGACCATACCCACTGCCCCTAACTCATTATCCCTTAGGTTTTTAGTTACTCTTGTTTATTGCCCCTTTTAATCAATCCCTTGATAGTTGCCTATAACACACATTCTGTGGTCAAATGGTTCAGTCTTGAAGTAGCCAGTGACAGGAAAGCGCAAATTAAAGCCTTCTGTTGTTGAGAAAGTTTGTTCACAGCGATGGCTGCGCACAGCTGCCATGCAGCCACTGATGATCATAAAGGAACAAAAACATGAATTCCATCTCAAGACTTGAAGAGCCCGTTTCCATCTATCACACTTACAATTAATAAAGAACGAAAACATTCGCTTTTCCTAGCTGCATTATTCAATGAACATCTCGGTCACCTTCTATTTTTTTTCAGAGGAAAAACTCACGTAAAATTGTAAGTAAATTGTCTTCATATAAGAACCCCGGAATAAAATTGTAGGTGATTGTTGAAGTGTATAGGCTACAACTCGAAGATTATTCCAGGGCTTCCACTAGCCGATTCATATACTTAGGAGTATAGATGCAGACATATCTTTTGAATCTTGTCTTTATCTTAATTGGGAGCCTGCTGCTGTTCAGCTGGTATTGCCTTGTGGTGTTGTTGTTGTTAATTGTTGTTGTTGTTGTTGATTTGAGCTCCTTGATGCTTTCCGCACCGCAGACAGGAAGCCACACCCTCATTGACAAACTCGGCGGTGGAGGAGGCAGGTTGAGTGGAGAACTAGATGTCATCCATTTCCTTAGTAACTCCGGTGCTGATAGTGATATCGTGGCGCAATCTTGATTGTTGACGTCACCTATATAGCTGGTTGCAACTCACGCCATAAACTCACGCCGTACGAAGAAAAGCTCCGCCCCTTTCTGACCTCAGCCCCAAGTGCCTTGGAAGGAACCACCCACCATCACTGCACAATTCTACCTCCATGTTGCATGCAATCCGACCACATGGTCACGCTATTCTTCGTTTGTCACGGTGCCAAATCTGACATGAAGTTTATTTCCTCGAGTAGCGACCATCTTGTCTCCTATTATTTTTAATGCGGGTCTTGGTAAGCTGATTTCGCATCTTCCCAATTACCATTTTGAAGGAGTGAGGCGATAACTCTCGCTTCTCCACATATAAATGCCACGGGCAAGAGCATTGAAAAGTGAGTCGGAGCATAACTCATTAACTGTTCCTTTCTCTTAGTCGCTTTTTTAACATTTGGACATTATCTGGCGCTACTAGCGGACTACCTTTCTCTATGGTCGGAGTACGTATATATAGCCTTTGATTTGAATCGTAGCATGATGGTCGAGGGCGACACTGAACGTGACCCAAATAAAACTGAGCAATGCACTAGTACTGTAGCTGATCTGAAGTCTTTGCTCAGTCATTAGTAGTGCTCAAAACGTTCAACATGTACATAATATGATGATTTTTTCGGACATCATGGGCCTTATGCATAAAAACTAGCATTTGCTTTTACATGTACTACCAATTTTCAAGCATTTACTGGAATCTGTATGAATAAAAATGAAGCAAAGGGTTTTACTGGAAAGTATTTGCTAAAGACTAAAAGTATTTACTTTTTAATTTCCAGCATTTGCTAGAATACTAGTATTTGCTCCATTTGGTATGAATTAAATTGAGTAAATGCTTCAGATTTGCAGTATTTACTCGTAATTTTTCAAGGTTGGGTCGGGGCTTTACCTTGAAAAAAGAGAAGCAAATACTAATATTAAAAAGAGGAGCTTTTGTATATGTGGTTTGGCAGGAAAAGGTATGAACATGGAAGATGGATTGTCTAGGATTAAAATACAAGCAGTTGTACTGATTTTGTGGAAGGCAAATGAGACGTAGATGGCCGATAATTTCTTGCAATATTGCTGAGACAGAAAAAAAGGCATCATGACTACGAAGCAGCAACTTGAGGTTCCGATTTCATTCAAACACCACTGTCAGCTTACGAGCGTCTATGCATGGGTGTGCATGGTACACATAATACAGACTCTATTGTTATAAACCATTCGGCTGTGAAATCAATTGCAAGTAAAAAGCATTTACTGCTATTTCAGCCAGTAAATGTTAAACAGTAAAACTTTATTTTATTCATACGAATTTAAGCATTTGCTTTTCCTTAATGCTTTTACTTCGAAGTAAATGCTTTTCCTTTTTGCTTGTACATAGCATTTGCTAGTTTTTATTCATACGACCCCATGTACCTGTATGCAAATTGGGACATGATTCATTTGATTTAAGTGGTTGTTTTCAAACAACTATAAATGATATTCAAACAAGTCGGTGTAATATTATTATCACCAACCCCAAAATCCATCCATTTCTGAAAATAACAACAAAGCCAATGAAGTATATTCCATTTAAACAAGTACGGTACATGGTCGCAAAAGTTTAGTCAAGAAGAATATACAACTTTATTGATGTTAAAAAATGCGGGAAAAAAAGTGACCTTGCAAACCGGTGAGAATAGCATTGAGCATTTTTTTTTAATCCTTAAAATGGTTCCAACTAAACAAAATAATAAGCTGTTGCAGTCGTGCTAGAGCAAAATATATGAACTTACGACCCCCCTAGAGTGAACAATGGTGTGCTCACAATAACAAATATTCACCTGTTTTGTGAATTGTTCGTTCATCCAGAACGGCACAGACAGTGTGGGCACCTTCATACAACCATGGAGCTATTTCCTTTTATAGCTCCATGATAACTAGTAGTAGTATACATGTACATAAATCAGTGCATGTGAGTGAAGTCAAGGCGGAAACAACATGCGAACAACTTGGCTCTGACTACAGTCAAATCATTTGTGGTATCCTACCTTTAATAATTACATTTATCTACGATGAGCCGAACAAGGTTGGTAAAAACGGGTTTTATAATTTGTATGACTGTTTTAGCAATAATAATTGTTGATTAACAGACATATAATCGTTCATTGCAGTTTCAAAACTGTTTAGGCGTGTATTATGAATTTATGATATAACTTGAAGTTGAACACGAATAGTGGTGGCGAACTGCGAAGGAAATGTACATACCGGTATGTCATTTTACATGTGTACATGTATTAACTTGTTAATTAATACAAACCTATATACATGCAAAGTGTTCGCTATAATTAGAACCATTATAATTTGGTCCTATTCACTGCATGTGCTTGATAAACCAGAATTTGTTGTATTATTCGAGAGCCGACTATGTATTTTGACAAAGTTTCCAAAATGCAAGCAGATTCAGAAATTTTGTCGCATCCTCATTCCATAAATTAAAAAAAATAATTATGAATTACTTCTGCAAACTATAGGGTCGCTCTTGTTTATTGTTTTTTGTTTAATGAAATGTGAATTTGTTTTTCTACAAATATTCAGTTGATGCTATAAGTCAACATGATGGATGCTATTGTGATTCGTGTTTCGTTTTTACCGTCTTCGTCGTTGCTTTCAATACCCAAGCCCCCTTCTCCAAAAAAACCAGCTTTCGACATCGTTTGTTAATTTGTAAACATATTTTGCTAATACAATAATTTTAATGCTTGCAAACAACTTTTCGGTTTACAAAAATACTCCTTTTTTTTTTTTCATTTTTCGAACTCAAAAGTAGGCTACTTCTTTAATTTTAGAAGACGTTCCGACTCAAATGGTGGGATTGCACTTATCATTGGTGCAAACCTGTAAATCGGTCGAAAATTACCTATACGCGGGCCAATAGACGATGTGCCCTCTGACGTCGCGTGTTTACATCTGTATTCAAATATGTCCGGCAGTGATGCGCACCCATCATGTTTTACATAAAATTTGCTTAAAGACTGACGTCGCAGGTCAGATCGCCTTTGAATTATGTGACCTCTGATGTCATCTCTTAACCAAATTTATGTAAAACATGATTCGTGCGCATATTGACGGGCACATTTGAATATAGATGTAAACGGAGGCACATCGTCTATACACGAGTTGTAGGTTTATAGACAAGAATTAGGTTTGCATGCAGGCTATAACTGCCACCTTGTGTTAAGGTGAAATTTGGATAAAACTGGGCCTTAAAAGTGCTCTATTTTGCAATTGAGCAGAGGTGTCATTTGTTTAAGATGACAATTAGGCACTTTTAGAGGGTGCATATGATCATCTTTAAAGGGATCGTATACGTTTGGTAATTACTCCAAAAATTAATGGCAATAAAAACAGCAGCTTTGGATAGTATAATGCATTTTTAGAATCTTTTCACTTCGAAGTACATGTACTGAGGTTATTGAAAAAGATATCACTTTTTATCTCAAAAAATTTGAATCTGAGAAGCGTTACTGCAGTGACGTTTCTCAGATTGTGTATTCCAATGCATATTATTCTTCCTGCGTGGACATAACCGCTCCAGATTGTCGGCAATATCTCAAAATCGCTACCACCTTTTGAAATGAAATTTTTACAGGTTAGTTTTATGGTATATAGCTATAACTATATAGGATTGAAACAAACAGTGGGTTCCAATTACCAAACGTATACGATCTCTTTAAATGAAATGTTTTACCAAAAGTCAGCCGTTACCACCACCCCCCCCCCCCCCCCCCCCCCCCCCCCCCTCTTCTTAAAGTGAAAGATGATGAAGTTTTAATCTTATGTGTCTCCAACACCCTTATTGCCTTAAAGGTTGCAGGTATTTTTCCAGAATTTCAGAAGTTGGCATGGTTTTTTTCCCCCATTGGGGTCTATGGAAGTTTATTTATTAGTGTGCAACCTTCTACATGACGAAGCAAGATCAGCCATGTATGTCTCAATTGTCCAATATGTAAATTAGGGGCGGTCCCACTTTTTCACCTCCATGGATAATCGACGTGCATCAGTGGAACTATACATTGTACATAACCATGTATGGTTCTGTGGTGGGATTAGACTAACAATTAAACACCATGTTGTTGCAGGCCCTAGGTGGTTTCTATTATGTGTGGGTTTATATAAACATATTACACAAGAAAACCACCCAAGAGAAACAATTTAATGAGGGGTAAAACAAGTTGTTTTCCATTAGCGCATAGGTTCCAGTTGTTGTAGGACTGTTTTTATAAGAATTGTTGATAAACAGGCGTATAATCATTCATTGCGGTTTCAAAACTGTTCAGGCGTGTACGTATTATGAATTTATGACTTGAAGTACCGTAGTTGAACATGGATAGTGATGGCGGAACTGCGCAGTTTGTCATTTTACATGTGTACAGATGATGAAGTGAAAGATAATGAAGTTTTAATCTCATTTGTGTCTCCAACACCTGCAAAGGTTGCAGGTATTCTTCCAGAATTTCAGAAGTTGGCATGTTGTTTTTTCATTTGCGATCTATATGGAAGTTTATTTATATACATGACGAAGCAAGATCAGCCATGTGTATGTCTCAATTGTCCAATATGTAAATTAGGGACGGTCCCACTTTTTCACCTCCATGGATAATCGACGTGCATCAGCGGTGCCAAGCATGTATGTCTCTGTTGTGGGATTAGACTGACGGTGTGAAAGGTAATTCTGTCCCCCCTGGTAAATGTCTCCCCCCCCCCCCCGGACAGAATGGGACATATGCATAAAAACTAGCATTTGCTTTTACTACCAATTTTCAAGCATTTACTGGAATCTGTATGAATAAAAATGAAGCAAAAGGTTTTACTGGAAAGTATTTGCTAAAGACTAAAAGTATTTACTTTTTAATTTCCAGAATTTGCTAGAATATTAGTATTTGCTCCATTTGGTATGAATAAAAATGAGTAAATGCTTCAGATTTGCAGTATTTACTCGTAATTTGTCAAGGTTGAGTCGGGGCTACCTTGAAAAAAGAGAAGCAAATACTAATATGAAAAATAGAAGCTTTTGTATATGTGGTTAGGCAGGAAAAGTGATGGACATGAAAGATGGATTGTCTAGGATTAAAATACAAGCAGTTGTACTGATTTTAGGGAAGGAAATGAGACGTAGATGGCCGATAATTTCTTGCAATATTGCTGAGACAGAAAACGGCATCGTGACTGCGAAGCAGTAACTTGAGGTTCCGATTTCATTCAAACACCACTGTCAGCGTACGAGCGTCTATGCGTGGGTGTTTATCGTACACACAATACAGACTCTATTGTTATAAACCATTCGGCTGTGCAATCAATTGCAAGTAAAAAGCATTTACTGCTATTTCAGCCAGTAAATGCTAAACAGTAAAACTTTATTTTATTCATACGAATTGAAGCATTTGCTTTCCCTTAATGCTTTTACTTCGAAGTAAATGCTTTTACGTTTTGCTTGTACTTCATAGCATTTGCTAGTTTTTATTCATACGACCCAATGTACTTACAAATTGGGAGACTGCAACATAAGGCAAGATAGCTCAGTTGGTAGAGCTTCTCTGACGCGGCAGGGGTACCAAGACATCAATTTCCTCATCAGCGACATCATCACCTCCAAGTCCTGTGGGTCTCCTATACCCTAGGACATTCTCCAGCCTATATGGTCGCCTATTATCCTTGGCAAATTTCCCCTCCGCCCCCTTCCTTCACATTGACACGCCTCGGCGATCATCCAGCATCCTCCATGTCTTTCATGAGTACTCCCGAAGAGTTGCATCCTTTGCACGATTCATCACCTCAGTGATATCATCCACGTCTCGCATCATCGCTTCCATGACCATGCTCCATATAACCCACTTTAACGTTGGAATATTTTAGTCAAGAATATTACCGTGTTAATTGTAATATCGCAAACTACTAGTAAAGTTGCCATTTCGCCGTGCAAACTTTCAAATGTTGCCCTTTTTATAAATCTCTAACTCCCACGGGGTATTATGTGAGTTCCCTGCCACTAGGCAGCAGACTGCGTCATTTGTCAAAGTGACAGCCCTGCTCACACTGCAGAGAGATTTATCAGGTCGAATCTCAAGGCCAAACTGCTTCTGAGTTTGTGGTCACCCAATGCAGCAGAATCCATCTCTGTTAGATTAGCTCTTATATTCTTAGACCCTTTTGAGTAGTTGTCACTTCTTCTTTGACCACTTGGCGCCGGGCTACCCGAAATCGGGCATTTTTCCCGATACCACGCAGCCGGGTGCCCAGTTTCGGGCATCGAAAATTATATAAATTTTATAGTGCTGGAGGATTGTAAAAAAATGTTTTATTACTCGGCCAAAAGTTAACTCGGCCAAAAGGTTACTGGCTGTCAGTCAAAAAGTGTTTGCCTCTTGCGGGGTTATTTCAATTACAATGGGCCCCCAGGCGTGAAAGGACTCCGGCAACACGTAAACAAAAGACCGCGCCGCTGGGACTTGCCACTCAACAGCCCGCAGAGTTGGCATTGTAAGCGGATTATCTCCACGGACAAAGGCACGCTGAACGCGCTTACCACAAAACACACGCCAGATAGAGTCCAGCATGAAATGCTAGCGAGGGGAATACCACCGTCCAGCATCACGCATTTTTTCCTATACCAGGCGCCGGGTGCCCCCAATAGGGGCACCGAAAATTATATAAATATTATACTGCTGGGGCTTGCCACTCAACAGCGCGGAGTTGGCATTGTTAGCGGATTATCTCCGGGGACAAAGGCACGCTGAGCGCGCTCATTGTCGGGGCGTGCGTGGTGAATAACCCAGCAACACGCTGTCTAGACTCGGTAACAAAGAGCGGATTACGCAAGACCAAACAATGGGGCCGTTTATTTCCGGGCGCAATTCAATGGAGTCACTGGAGCGTGCAGGTCAGGCTAAACTAGCCCGGCTCCGTGTCACGCGCTCGGTATTTCCGCCCGGCGCGAAATGGTTAAATTAAAGTAGTTTTTCACTCCTTTTTTTTGAGTGACTTTTTTTGGAGTGGTTTTCAATTCACCCTTTGTTTTAAAGTGGTTTTTACTCTTTTTTTAGGTATTTCCAAAAGTTTATGTTGATATTTGTTGCCCTTTTTAGGCAGCTTTTGAATTCCTGTTCAGCTGTGCTGGTGACAGCCGTGTGCATTGCTGTCTTCCTCAGTCACCACCAACATGCTGCAGCGGTCAAGCTTGACAGAGCAGGCAGCTGCTGGCAGATTCTCGATAGTAGTGGTAAGAAATCCAATACCTGAAATTTCTATGTATTGGTCAAAAGCCCAACACGCGGGTATGTTAACAAGGTGATTGAAACGAGGCCAAGCTAGTTTTGAATACTTTTTCTGGTGTGACTTGAAATTTGGACTGCTATTGAAGTGTTCTATGACCATCTCATTGGTTGAAATCTCTCACAGCATGCGCAATGCAACCAACGAGTCCTTATATTAATAATCCCAATACCATATAACGTATCTCTCTGCTTGATGCACATAACATTAGGCGTGAGGGATGTTCCTCAAAACACAAGGTAAAATAGTTTAACCCTAACCCCCTAGGCCTTACTTTGGGCTAAAGAACTGCATAGTACAGAATACTACTTAGTATTTTGTAGCATTGGGTCTTTCTGTGACTGATGTTTGGGTGTGTACTGACAGAGTACAGATACTGCCAACTACAATACTAATAGTGGCAATACAGGTCAGTAATACTTACCTGGCAAAAAATGCAGTTAGTCCAGCCTTGACCCTATGCTGTGTCCCAAGAAACAATTTTTGCTGTAGAGTTTAGAACACCTTACACAGCATACATGGGCCATGCACACTCGGCAAGCAGAGGGACCCAATGCTAAAAAGTACTACGAGTATGAGTGCAATAAGGGGTGAAGTACCAAATACTAACAATTACTACAGGCATTGCACACAAGTCAGTGAGAGTACTGCCTACTACTAGTAGTAAAAAGTAGCATTAGGTAGGGTTAGGGTTAATAAAATCATTTTTGACTTGTTATGACTTTTGATCGAAAGAAATTTATGAATGGGAATAAAAATGGGGTTGGACGGTATATACTTACGTTTAAAATTGGCTCATGGGCCTGAACACTGTTGGATGCCTTCGTCTTCGGCTCGGGCAGGCGGCGCGGAGTGGGGGGCGCGGAGTGGGGGGCGCGGAGTGGGGGGTGCGGAGTGGGGGGCGCGGAGTGGGGGGCGCGGAGTGGGGGGCGCGGAGTGGGGGGCGCGGAGTGGGGGGCGCGGAGTGGGGGGCGCGGAGTGGGGGGGGGGGGGGGGGGCGGAGTGGTGCCCAACAAAGTGCGCCACCAACGTTGAAATGTATCTCATTCGTTCTTCCACGCTCATGAGCCACACATCTCACACAGTAAATACGTATAGATCGCTACCTCAAAGCGCACCATTGAAACACGTACAAATTTGCTCCGTGCTCGCTCCCCGAATTCAGTGATTTATACAACATCCGCGCGCAAAGCCAGGTACACAGCAGGCACGATCTACACGAGTTTTTTGGGGGGCGATGTCATTTTCTGCCATTTTCGTTCGAAAACAACACGATAAAACGCAAGGGGTTCACAGGCAGATTTTAAAAAAAATTCAGTATATTACTGCTACATCTTTTTTTAACGTATCCATGTAAAAAAATGAGTGGGTTCGAAGCACGATTTTTCACAATTTATCGATTATTATTGCCCTTTTTAGGGGAGGTATTTGTTAACGTCGTTTGAGTATTTGTGCACAATCTCCACAGTGGGCCAGCTCGAGGTCAAACTGCGCCAAAATTGTTGTATGCAACCAGGGTATGCAACTAATTGAATTGCCAGTGAGCTATAAGGGGTTTTATGGCCCGAGAAAGACAATGGAACATATTTCAAAATGCTGTGACGTCACCAAATGCTGAATTTTGATTGGCTTGATGTTCGGAGTCAGTGATTTGAAATAATAAGCATCTTTTAAAATATGGCTAGAAGAATGTACATGTATGAACAGCTTCAATTATCTGTTTTATTGTGATGAAACTTATTCAATGACTCAATCTCTCCTTCGTAGTAATGGCTTTATTTTGCACTTATTTAAATCATATCATCGGTGAAAACGAAAGTATTTATGTCGTTGTTTTTCGACTATGTTGTTAACAAAGGTTAGTTAGAGAAACTAATTACCTGCACTTATGATGAATCATGTGATGAATCGCTTTCTGAGGAATCACTTGGGTTATGGGTTGGAGTATCTGAAGATTCTCCTTCGTCAGTCATGACAAGTTGAGGCTCTTTTGTCATCTCTCTGACTTCTGGAGGAATGGGTGTGGCTTGTTTCCGGTTGTACACTGACTTACTGCTAATTACAATATCACCAGTAACCATAAGTCTATGAAAAACATCGCTCATTGTGTGCACTCTTGATGTTTTTCTAGCGTACCTCAGTCGAAACAGCTTATTGTCTTTGTTTCTAGCTTCCTGCGCTTCTTCGCTCATCATGCCAATTGAAAGTACTGAAGATGAAACTATCTGTTCTCCATGAATCAGCAAAACGTGCATACTGACTGGCATTTTGTACCAAGGATACAGGTCAATATACAGTTTTGCAGTATCGAAACAGTAGGATCCAAATTTGTTGTGGTCTATGGGTAGTCCTGAAGATAAAGCGATTAGAATGATATGGAATTTATGAATGAGTTTCTCGTCAAGACCACAGATGGTGGAGAATTTCTTTTCATCGTTGAAGGCTCTTCGTGCAGTATTTCCGTCATTTGAAGTACCATATCCTGGCTTTGGTTGATCAACTTTCAACCCAAGTTCTGATCGAAATTGTTCTTGGATTGTTTTTTTTCTTCCTGCCATGACTGATTTGTCATTATCTGACTGCACCCTCCACTTCTTAAAAGGAAGTCTATATGCAATGTGGAGCATCATTTCAAAGCAACGAATCCATTTGTGCAGTGGAGAGAGTCCAAATTTATATCTCTCGGAAACAGGGCTGGGTAGATGATGGATGTTGTTGAAATCCTTGGGTGTTGCCCCACAAATGTAGCACCGCATCGTTGATGACGTTTTTGTGATCGCGTTGACGACTTTTTGGTCTACCATGGTAAAGTGAAGATTGTATTTTACGTAGACGGTCTCATTCTTAGTAGGTTCACCTTCTGTTTGAATGTCAAGATCAACTGAAATTGGTTTGAGTTGCTGAATTTTAGCCTCAGTGCTTCTTTGATGCTGAAGTATTACAACCTGTCACACGCGCGAGTCGTATAGGTGGTCATGGTGGTTGAGTCAAAACAGTCGTTTTGCGTATAGGGCCCTACCACTTCAAAATTAGTTATCTTCCAAAGTCGCAAAAAGTCGCAGCCAATTTTGATTTTAAACTGTTGCTGAAGGTTCAGGCTTCTAGAAAAAGTGAGAATGAAAGGGGCAATCGGCGGAACTATATTTTTTGTCTTTGCCTCTTAAGAAAAAAAAAGACTTTAAAAAGGCATTTTATGTGGTGTTTCAGGCTTTTTCAAACAGTAAACAGAAATCAAACTGATTATAAATTTAATTTTCATAAAATATAGACTGTAAACAACTATCGACACGGTTTTCATGGCGTTATCTTCTGTGAAATGCTCAGAGCATCAAGTTAAAATACTCGTTAATCTTAACGATTTATGTCACATGTTTTACAATTTTGTGACTATACAAGGGTTTAACCCGTATTTTAAAGTGATTTTGTCATTAATTCTTTAATATAATATGCCTCTGGACAACTAGGAACATTAAAAAAATAGGAGTATTGATTTTTGAAACAATCATTATTTGCCTATTTTGGCGCAGTTTGACCTTAAACTGGCCCACTGGCCGGCGGCGCATCAACGGTACGTCAACGCTGATTTTTTTCGACTGCTTTTTAAATTTTCAATACAATTTTTGTCATTGGATGATAAAAATTAAGGTAAATAACAACCTTTTACAACTACAAAAGACAAGATGTTAAGATTGGATGCCAAAAACTCTTTATCTTTCGCGTGAGAAAATTGTTCCCCCCTATTTTGAGAATGGACGGTACATCAGCGTTTCGCAATCACAGTCCCGAAGGGCCCCCCTTCCCCCCCCCCCCCCCCCCCCCTGGGCTCGGCAATTAACTCGCCCTGGCCCTCACCGAGTTACATCTGTTCCTTGCTCTATGGTTTATGTAGCAGCCATGCACTATAAGTACACATTTATTTATTGCAATTTATACCGTTTAGTTAAAAAGTCAAAACAATTAAGTCAAAAATGATACATTTCAAATGATTTTGTTAGTTTTGTGAAATGCGTACAGATATGGAATAAAATCTTCTTAACATATTTTCTTTTGAGGCATTTTGTACATGGTGAGAAAACATTAAACAGCCTGGCAGAGTCGTTGTAGAAAAGGGAATTATCAGTGAATAGGAAAAATAAATTAATTGAAATAAATCATTTAAATAAACAATTCCGTCTGTTTCTAAAGAGGCATTGCGGGGTATACAGTGCCCTTTTGTGTAAAAGCATGGACTGGTGCAAGTCTAAATTGAAATCATCCTTTGTCAAATAACAATTTTTCTTGCAACACAAATTAGTTTTGGATGCTACAAGTGACACCACTACACCGTCTGGCCAGCCAGCCTACCGAATCATCAGCAACCACAGGGTCGGCATCTATATTGGGGGAAATGAAACAATCATCCGGAACTACAAAATGTTCCCTACATTTGGAGTGGAAAGACAGGAGGTATAGGAAATCTACAATAGATTGAGGTCTGCTTTATTCTCGCGGTCGGCATGACGTCACCGGCCCTGTTTCTTGTCTCTGATTGGTCAGTGGTGGCTGTTAGTTATCACCCCCTCTGGACTCAAAGGGGAATGAGTAGCAATAAATAGCGTTGTGGTCTATGAGAAAAAAATCTAAATAATTAATTATTGTCTAATATCTATTAAACACTACACCGAAATATTTCCAAATTTCAATGTTTTATGAAGTAACAAAATCCCCCACGATACACCGGAAAAAAAAGTATGCATGTTTTTATTGCTGTAAAAAAATATAGAAAACACGTAATTCCCTGTACAAATTGAATGGAGGGCTACCCCTTTGTCCGACGGCGTGTGCAATAGGTGGAACAGCCTCCGACCGTGAGAATAGACAACAGTAAAGCAAAACAACTGTGGTATTGTAGATTCTAGGTTAGGAAAAAAACAATAACTGTTAGGGACTGCATTCTATTTATTGAACATCGATCTTATTGCTGATGATAAAGAAATTAGAGACCAAGAGGTACAGCACTGAGGTAAGATCGGCAACAGCTGGATGCGAGACTCATCTCAAGACTGAGGCTGCATGGTCTTGAGCTTTTGTAATTGACAGAAACAAGTGTACAGAAAAGTCAAACAAAGGAGCGTATATAATTATTGTAATGTGAAACTATCAATTGACTCCTTACAAAAGATGAGGCCAACAAAATCTGCTATTTTGTTGAAATTAGTTTTCCGGGAAAGTTTTATTTGTTTGCATTATTTTGTTAAGTTAAAGGTAGGATACACCATTTGCAGATATCGAAAATATTTACTACCGAATTATTAAGAAATATCTTACTCATTTGAAAGTAAATAATAATTCTAGGCATCCAGCAAAATGATTGCGCAAGATATCTTGTAATTATTCCGAAAAACATGATTTTATAAATAGAAATTCGCGATCGCCGTCCGAAAAAACAAAGATAACATAAGAAAAACTGCTCGGTGCCGGTTGAAAACAAACGCTGTTTTTCGTGCTTTTCTCGGCATCCATGATTGTAAAACTTCGCACAGGTCAGTCAAACTATATTTTCTATAAAATACAACCCCCTAAATGTATCCATTCATGATAATTTAAGCAATTACCAATGGTGTATCCTACCTTTAAAGGGATCGTATACGTTTGGTAATTGGAACTCACTGTTTGTTTCAATCCTATATAGTTATAGATATATACCATAAAACTAACCTGTAAAAAATGTATTTCAAAAGGTGGTAGCGATTTTGAGATATTGCCGAAAATCTGGAGCGGTTTGTCCACGCAGGAAGAATAATCTGCATTGGAATGCACACTCTGAGAAACATCACTGCAGTAACGCTTCTCAGATTTAAATTGTTGGGAAAAAAAAGTGATATCGTTTTCCATAACCGCAGTACTTCGAAGTTGCTGTATACCAAATAAGTTTTTATTGCCATTATTTTTGGAGTAATTACCAATCGTATACGATCCCTTTTTAAAGGTAACTTTAATTGTTCTTTAAATATCAAGGTTTATACGTGGTAATGTGCTGGAGCTGGAGCAGTGATTAATTCATTTGGGGATGTAATCAACTGATTAGGGTACATATGACAGCACCTTGAATGCCAGTCTTGGTAGATACGTGCGATATATATCTGCCTATTATTATAGTTACAAAAAATAAAAACAAAAGAGCGTAATTATTGTAATGTGTGCAGATAAACTAGCCCCCCCCCCCCCCCCCCTTCCCCCAAAGTAATATTAATATTAATAATAATAATAAATGCAGTCTTTAAAACTTCTTGTTTTTTCCACAATCCGAGAAGATTTGTTTTTGTTTTGTGTGTTAATATGGAATTTGTTTTCTATACACAGTTGCAAACAATGGAGCCTGCCGGCCTTACTGTAAGCTGTGCTGTAAATAGCAATTTTAACACAGAGGTACAAGGGCTCAGTGAATTGTATTGGTTTTTCACAATAATCTATCAGTTCCAATTATATAATACAAAAGTTATGTAATATACCATTTTGCTGGGAAAATGCTGCGATAGTCGGAGTTCAATTTAAGAGGTTCGCTATTGCCAAATAGGCTTTATATAGTTACAACATTGTCGTACAGCTTTGATTAGTGCTAGGGTTAGGTAGCGTAGCCCTACTAGTGTGCATGGCCCTGGTTGGACTCGGGTTAGGGTTGTCATTTTGGTTGCTCTCGATCTCCAAGTGCTTGTCTTACCCGCTAATAGGCTTTTCTTTGCTTAGTCGTTGTTGTCGACTTTGTTGTTTTGGGGTTCCGGTTTTTTTTCTTTCGCTTGTTAGCGTTTTTAAATTTAATTTTGTGGGATAAATGTTGCGATAGTCGGAGTTCAATCTAAGAGGTTCGCTATTGCCAAATAGACAAGTCGCTATTGACGATCAAGTCCAAATTAATGTGCTTACTCATGACACAAGCGTACAGTGCAATTATGTAATTAACTATAGTTCACATCGGATGCTGTGTAAACACGCAAAGTTGTTCCGGAATTCTAAATAGATGACGGAAATATCTGTCAGATGACTGGCTCACTGCGAGCGAGGCCAGAAATATCAGGGTTCCTATCCACAGATGTCGGCATGAACCTGTCTAAGCTTAAGGCCAGTCAATGTCAAAATAATCCTGGCGTGAACTGTCTACAATACATGCGGACTATAGTGGCAAAGGCCTGACTATTAGGAGCCACTATATAGTCTGGCCTGTGATTGCATGAAGACAAAAGTTACAAGAGAACCCTGGATTAGTGCATTCTAAAATGTTCTAGATTTCTCGCTACCTCTTAGTCTTACAACGGTTGTAGCCCAAGTGTCATGCTTGTCTCTAATTTCAACATTTGATGGGCAAATCTTGTCTTATATGCAGCTCGATTGTTGGAACTTCATACGTATTGTCGAAGTAACTAGTTCTAATGATCTTCTGGTGTGTGGCACCAATGCTATCAGCAAGATATGCTACAAGGTAATTAGCAAATCCTCTTTGTCTCCTTTATAGTATATAGAGATATTCTGTCGGCGGGCCGGCTAGCTGAGCTGTAAATGTTCGTTTTATATTTTTTTGTAATATAGTTTTTCTTGAAATGTATAAAACTAATGTAGATGGTAGTTCGGGCACGGCCCATAGTAGTTGAGGCATGGTGCCGAGGTCAGGTGCCGAGTTGGTTAGGTGCCGAGTTGGAAGTCGTGAGCAGGAGGTAAAATTCCGGGTACCGAGTTGGCTAGGTGCCGAGTTGCTGGGTGCCGACTAGGTGCCGAGTTGGTCAGGTGCCGAGTTGACAAGGTGCCGAGTTGGTGGGTGCCGACTTGGCTAGGTGCCGAAGTGACCGGATACCGTATAAATGTATTAATGTATTTGTAAGAATTAACATGCACATGTACGTGGGGTGTTAAATGCCAGAAATTGTGTGAAATTCAGGTTGAAATCATTTTTGAATGAAAATGAGTATTATATATCTGAATGGCCCATTCCTGGTAGCATGCGCATGCTATAACTCATTTAAATAATTCTCCTCCTGACATGCTATCCACATGCTATATCTACGTTCATGCTATCCACATGCTATACCTCAATAAATGCTGTATGAGAATGCCGCTATTGGATATAACAGTTCATCATAGCATTCGCATGCTATGCAGCATGCTATACAAAATGTTATAACACCTCACTCACAGATTATGTGTCTTGATTGGCCGAGAGCGCGGCACGTGTCACTTGCTATTTTTACTATTTTTTACTTGCGCTATCCAAAAAGACTATACCACGCAAAAAGGACTATGCGCATAGCAACACACGAACTATGCGCATAGCAAAGAAAGCGTGACTGAAACCCAGACGTGTGTTTCGGTGCATTGCGTAAACATTGCTCTATCACCTTCGCACCCGTTCATCAAGGCAACAAAGTACACGTATGATCGAGAGACGTATAATTCGGAGATTTGTTGTCATTACTATACTTTCAGGAAGCTTAAATTGTGCAGAATCTGTGAGTGAGGTGTTATAAAACAAATATTGACTGCTTTATTTCGCGGTATAGTAAAACTAGCCTCCCTCGGTGATCCATGGAGCATTCTATTTTCCCTCTGCTCTGCTTCGCCTCGGGAAAATAGAATGCTCCATGGATCACTTCGGGAGGCTAGTTTTACTATACCACTCAAAGCAGTCAATATTTGTATACTATTGGACAGCAGTTATATGTCAACCTGATGAGTGATATACCAAAATGAAAAGCGAATGATGTGCTTTCCATGGGCGGATATAGGGGGGGTCCAAAGGGTCCGGAACCCCCCCCCCCCCCCCCCTGCTTACCTTGTCTTACCCGCTAAGACGTTTTTTTTTTTCTGCTTATAGACTTGTTGTTTTGGGGTTATTTTTTGGTTTTGTTTTATCTCTTAATTGTTAGCGTTTTTAAAATTTATTTTTCTCTTTACAGTGCGATCGATTCTTAACTAGTTGCAATGACTTGAGTGCAAGTACAAATTACACCGAACTGAACGTGATTCCCGAACGACACAATACTAATGCACCTACAGCTCTTTTTAGTAAGTATCCCTCATTTTATTCACAGAAATGTTGATTTTGATGAATAGGGTGGAAACAATTAACGGCCATTTTGTGTGCATTGTTTTGTTGTTCTACAACAGAGCCAACTATTTCAAAGCCTGTTTTCTCAGTAAAATTTGAACTCCAAGGAAGTAATCAATATGCGGCACCCGATCGTATCTCCAGGGAGGAATACGCTTAATTGTTATTAAGTTCTTTTTCATTTCAGGCAGTGCTGTTGCTGGTATGGATGTGCTTTATGGCGGGGCTGCAGCTGCACAAACCTTTAATAGATACTCTGTAAAAGCAGATTTAAACGGCGACAACCCCATCCAATTCGAGCTAGAAACAGTCGCTGGTGCAGGCACGTTTATCAAAGGTAATGGACAATTATATAGAGTGTTTTTTTCTCTCGGTTTGACTATACTACAAGGAAACCAGCTAAGATAAATATGTGTATAATACTTCACGTACACCTTGGACCCTACCCTTTGGGTTAACAATGTGGAAATTGCTACTTCAGTAGACATGTTTTTAGTTCACGGTGCATGCCTTTTTTTCAGAAATATATGGGGTTTAACAGTGTTAAGTCCCTGATCGTTCTTTTTTTAAATCAACACCCACAAGAGTTACGTTATATAGACCAAGAGTTATATAGGCCAAAACCTTGAAATAGCTTGTAAAAATTTGTTCATGATTGGCCCAGGATTATTAGTAAATTAACATACTATTACTAAAAGTCTCTGGAAATCCCCCTGAAGACCTTTCGAAATCCAAGATGGCGTCCAAAATGGCTGTCATTTTCCAATTGTATCATAATTATAACTTTGAAGCCAGACAAGTTTTAAAAACAAAAAAAGTGTCTAGACATGATTCTAAGATACAAGAATCTAATAAAATCTAATAAAATCTATATCCAGAAGTTTTAAAACTATAGTTACCGGTACAAGTATATCCAAAACAACATGGCATCTATGGCCGCCAAGTTGTAATGTTTATTGTAAATTTGCAACCATGCATGTTATAGAAATACAAATAAATACTCTTTAAACATGATTTAACGCACAAGGAATCTAATAATTTCTTTATTTAGAATGTCAAAAATTACTCATAGTATCCATATAACCAAGATGGCGTCCAAAGTTTTTCTAGTTTTATTTGTATACTTTAATTGACATCCAAACATCATGCATAAGATCGCGCTATAGCGCCACCAACCGCCCTAAAAGATCGATGACGCATGATTGCATATGAACAACCAAAGCTGCCATTGGTGGCGCGCTATATGCCCTCGCAATGAAATGTTTTCAGGACCTTCCGCCATTTTTGCATATTGCCGCTGATGTGTATACGTGGCTCACAATACGGATCGAGGAAGTTCAGTATTTGACCCACATTTATGGGGCTACATACAGGTAGTTCAAGAATTAGGCCGTGAATGATCTTGCCCTTTTTTATCACATTTGTGACACTCCCCGTGTCTAAATTTGCCCACTGCAGGATCGAGTCGCGACCATGATCAGTTTTTGCATATGCAGGGGAGTCGCCGTTAATGATCAGTTTCTATTTTTGTTCTCCCCATTTTAATCGTTATTTTTTTCTGTTTTTTCCTTGTACGCACATTGACAGACCCAACCTTCATAGGGAGACCGTTCGAGTACTCGAATTATGTGTTTGTCATCTATCGTGAAACTGCACTGGAGTACACTGCTGGAATGAGAGTGTACTCGCGCATAGCCAGAGTGTGCAAGGTATGTAACTTAACTATCGGGTGACGTTTGTACAGAGCCAGTGTTGCTCATTATTTAAAAACCGGCATTCATCTCAAGGATTCAAGTATTTTGACTTGTTCATACTTTTGTAACCTCGCTCCAATACTTTTTATATATTTTATCTATTTTATCTATTTGTGACTGCGGCCCGGGTGCAGAGATATTTTTCTTTGGTGTTTAAATTTGTGATAAATGAAACCACCTTGCTCTGTGGTGAAAACCTCCTAAACGAATGATAATTGTCCCTTTGATTTCAAGGAAACATAGTTTTTGCAGGTACCGGTAATTAACTGTTTGCCAAAATGACGCACGAACTCACTAGATTTGAGGCTAATACTGACGTACGTTTGATACACTGTAATAACAAAAACATCCCCGCGGCACCATAACATTACTAACTCCTGAAGCGATGCTGCAGCGAGACTAGACTAGACCGGTTCGGTGTGGCGCGCGGCCGCGCCGGTTGGCTTTAGCTTGCACTGCCCCAGATGATCGGCCGAACAATGCTATTAAAAGTCTGCACATATATTTCGCGCAATGCATACATGCATACACGAACTCTCAAATTTGTATCCCAGTGGAGACATCTCTTTGTTCTCGTGTACAAACTGGTTAAAAAGTCGGGCACCTTTTCAGAATGCTCCTATTTCAACCACAATTAATTTCCTGGGTTGAAATTTCGACCCAATATACCCTATATCATACCCTAACCCACATCCTAAACCTAGTTTTTGAGTAATTTGAGGCACACTCCGAAAATCTAATTCGTGAAATTCCCTGTGGAGACCTATTCATCTATAGAAATTTACCCTCCGGAGACCTTTTGTCTCCATTATACACATTGTGTTCAGGTCTCCAGAGGGTACCGGTACCGAATTTCAGATCACTTGTGTATACACAGCAGTCATATCCTTTGTATTTGTATAATGAATAATTCATGATGAGGCTCAAACTCGGTCGCTGATTGGATCCCTCGGAAAAGCGAGGGAGAATTGTCAAAAACTTAAGGTTAAAGATTGCTTGCCAACTAACGCAAGACGCTTGTCAGGGTCCAAAAAACGCTGGCTCTAGTGCGAACATGGATCCAGCTGCATTTTGTAAACTCCGCATGCGTGAGACCAAAACAAACACGAAGCCAGGATTTAAAAAAGAGACACGACGTTAACAAATCTGCTCGCATGAGGGCGGGCGCCGAAATAATAATAGGCAAGGGTCTTGAGCAAGACTCTACACGACAGCTCCATTGCATTTTACTGCCCAATTATAGAGTGCTGGTATATCCGTTTTATCTGGGTAGATAGAGAGGGAAATTCGGCTGAAATGGATTGCCTGAGGACGCAATATAATTATGGCTAGCACTAGAATTAGAAGCTCTAATCAGGACTCGCAAAACAACCACGAGGTCACACTGCTGTGCCTGAATCTGCTATACAGCTTGAAATTACACATGGTTCTGTCAGTATAGTGGCTGCAGACTTCACAAAGCTATATTTGGACACGGCCTTTCCTTAAAACTGGACAAAATAACCCTGTTAACCAGTTCGCACCGGATGACGTATATAAACGCAAACATTTCCCAAAATTCAAAACGAATGACGCAAAAACACGCCAAGTTCAAGTTCGGAAATGTATGTCAGCAGCGTGCAAGGCCGGAAAAGCTTTAAATTACGTCAAGTTTTGTAAGTCGATTGGCAGCTAATATATGTGTAAGACTTTACTGTTTCCTTCAAATGCTTTCAGCCTGCCTGAAACTTTAGTCAACCACCCTATTTGTTTTGTTTAATTTACTACAACTAACAACAAAACATCTCCCGATTAAAAAAGAAAATAAAAATAAATATTGACATTCAGTTTCTGTTATTAAGGCTTTGGAATATCTCCCATGGCAAACAAGCAGTAGGCCTATATGCCCCGTGTGTGTTTTCTTGATAAACATATATTTGAATATCTCGTTTTCTATGGATTTTCTCACTTGAAACAGCAGGCATTGGCCAATAAGCCATTTGCGCGTGACCCCGAGTTAAATTTGAATAACATCTGGTACACTGACTTGCTCACACAGCTTGGCACAGTTTAACTTTAAATTCTCCAGACCAAAGATGCTGTTGCTATATCACGTGATTCGGGGCAAGCCTTATGCGTCATACGCTAGCAACCCCCAGCTCTGGAATGGTCTGGTGTCTTTTTGTCATTCTCACCCATTGTAAACAATGTATTGGTGCTGAGCGTCTCTTACGTAACTATGCAAAAGCTTGCCCCGAATCACGTGATATAGCAACAGTGTCTTTGGTCTCAGTGGAGAATTTAAAGTTAAACTGTGCCAAGCTGTGTGAACAAGTCAGTGTACCAGATATTATTTAAATTTAACTCGGGGTCACGCGCAAATGGCTTATTGAAGCATGCTCTATATATTCCAAGTAAAGCATTCCAAAAACTGTCAATGCCGTTAATTGTAATTAGGGTTCATATCATTTGTTTTCAATAACCATGGCATTGACAATAATCAGAAGCTTTATTTGAACAATATTTCCAAGTTCCCATCTTTTCTATTTCCATTCTCCCCTGTTTAGAATGATACAGGGAGTGTAGTCGACACTAAGAATTTTGTGACTTTCATCAAGGCACGTTTGGAATGTTCTGTACCCATTGGTGATGAGCCAGCCTTTGAATATGATTACATTCGTAAGTTTTAACAGATGCTGTTTATCAATGAATTATAGAGTACCTCTTCTTCCAAGAGCTAGCTACACTTCTTGCACAAGTAACTGTAGCCTCCTCCCCCGAAAATATTGTTTTGGGGGGCCACTGCACGGGCCTGACTGTTGTGATTTCTTTGGGCCATTTTTAGTTGTTAATTTTTAGTATTTTACAGCCAGACAGCTAGACCATATGTGACCAGCTCCACAAAAATGGGTATTTTATAGGACAATTTGTTTTAAATGAGTTACATACAGTGAATTGATTACATTATCCGCAGGCATGCCCTAAGGTGACCGTGCGCCATCACTTCAAAGCCCGTACGGCAGCCACAGGTTTTTCTGTCTCCACAAATTCAAAATACGCCGTGCGGCTGCCCTAACATATGTGACTGCTACAGTATGTGACCGTGGGAATGCTGCGGCGGTCCTATAATTGCTATTGGCCGTAGATATTTTAGACCCCACGTCCGCCGCGGCAAATGTGACTTAGGCTTAAGCTGTAAGTTTCTGACTATTGTATTTGCAGAGGATGTTGTCTGGGATGACATTGCTGAGGAAATGCATGCGATATTTACAATTCAAGAGTAAGTTCAGACTACCTTAATTTAACTTTAACTTTCTACTCTTTTTTTCTTAAATCTAGCTGAAACCTGCAAAATCATGCAATTTCAAAGTGTTAAAACTCCATATAACCTTAATCCTGCAAAACTCCTCCAATACTTATTGCGTGTTCTCATCTCGTTGCCAATTGGACTGCCATATTTAATAATACTAAGTTTTTCATCTAGAAAATGACATTTTTTTAAGGGGGTGGGGGCCGGGTTTCCCAATTTCTGGCGGAGTCCATCCAATTTATTATTCGAATGTTGTAGACTTTTTAGGACTTACACAGTTCGTGAACATGATCACTTTTTTCAGAAATGGACCTGCGACATCAGCTCTTTGTCGGTACAGGATGGAGGATATCATGAATCTGTTCAATAATGGTAATTTCCAGGAACAAACTGGAACTGGTGTCACCGCTCAATGGACAGAAATATCCGTTGAACCAACACCAAGGCCTGGAAAGGTATGATCATTACGTAGGCCAGTTTGCAGACGTTGTAGGTGTGTTGCACTGCCAGTGTCACCTTTACATTCTTTGTGTACACATTATTAAAGTATATGGGGTGTATGACTTGTTGTTGCATTGTTCTTATTATCCCTCTCATTAATTCATGGTGTCCCTTTTTAATTTACATGGTTTTCATTTTCTTTTGCCTTGACATATGGGTCGGTTATTGGCCGAAAAAACAAATCTGAAATAAAACAAATTGCAGTTTCATCTGAGTACGTACAGACGGCTATAAAATTTGAAGTGTGTATTTTCTACAATTTATTGCATTGAGTTTATTACGAGTTGATATCACTGCCCAAGATGACAATAATTGGCTGATGTTTTATCTCCACCTAGCAGACATGCTTAATATTGATATATTTTGTTTGCTTTGCTTATATCCTTCCAGTGTGATGCGGTTCATGATATCAATTATCCTCCACTGCTATTTAAGTCGGTGCCCAACTATAATGCAAATGAGCGAACTGGAGGTAATCAATCTGGAACGCCAACCGGTTTACCCAACTCGGACCCACCCGTACTTTATGTGGACGGCGTTCGCTTCACTAGCCTTGCTGTCGATTTGGAAAGAAATGTCTTCTTTGTTGGAACAAGTATGTACATTGTTATTAACATCAAAATAATTGATGTTATCAGTGACTGCATTTAAAATTTAGAGAATAACAGTGTTTGTACCCAGTCTATAGCTTTCACTAAAATATGCATCAATTTTATCTTGTTTTATAAAACAATAGGCTAATAAAGAAAATGTCGCCCTCTGTATCAACATTTTTAGTATTGATACCCAAAAGGTCCTTGCAATATTACAATTGATTCAAAACACGAATCTGTGGATTTTGCTACTTAAATGTTGGATTGCTCACGCCTAGAAATATAATAGTACATGTATAAGTCTATTTATATACTACAAATAAAGCAAGACAAAATGTTGACGCCATATTGGTATATGCTTATGAGTTTTGCACATTCTAAATAATGATTTTATTATATTCCTAGCCTTAAAGATAAAATACACCATTTTCAGATATCAAAATTATTTACTACCAAATTATTGAGAAATATCTTGCTCATTTGAAAGTAAACAATGATTCTATAGCATCCAGCAAAATGATTGCACTATAGATATCCTGTAATTATTCCAAAACATTGAATTTTATTATTTTTTTATTGTGATTGCCGTCTGATGATTGCGAAAAAAACAAAGATTAACTGCCTGAAGTCGGTTGAAAATAAACGCTGTTTTTCGTGCTTTTCTCAGCAGCCATGATTGTAAAACTTAGGTCAGGTCAGTTAAACGATCGATATTTACTATAAAATACAACCCCCCAAATCTACCCATTCATGATAATTCAGGCAATTACCAATGGTATGGTGTATCCTACCTTTAATTATTATCATATGTTTAGACTCTTTATTTTGTTACGATAAACCGACATTGAAAATTGGCGGCCATTTCGGACGCCATGTTAATTGTTTTGGATACTTAAAGTTTTAACTTTACTAGATTCCTTGTGCCTTAAAACATACAGTTTAGACACTTTATTTGTATTTAAAACTTGTCTGGTTGCAAAGCTATAGAAAATGACAGCCAGGGGGATTTACGGGGACTTTTAGTATGCTATTCTTGGAAGTATCCTGTAAAAAATAAGCTTGTTATGAATTATTTTCAGGCTTTGGCGTATAAGATCTCAATGCTCTTGGCCTATACAAACTCTTTAATTTGTGGGGAAGAATCGGCACTCTTTTATCAGAAACTGGTTTAAAAGAGGCCTTAATTGTGCTTATTTCCTCGGCTAATAAAACAAATACAAACAGCTGCACTATCGGCCTCTCTTTGATTTTATCCTCTCTGAACAGGTGCTGGGAGTGTGATCAAATTTACCCAGGAAACCTGTGGCAGTGTTGGATGGAAAAGTGTTGAACTTGAAGGATTTGTAAGTAAATCTACCATGATGCAGTGGGATTTATTACATAACATTTCCTTGTCCAAATAAAAAGCAAGGGAATTGGATTGTAATATGAAATTGATTTGTATCAACCTTAAACAATAGAAACATAACAAATAAAATACAAAAATGCTTGGGGGGGGGGGGGGGGCATGGGGGATAGGTGGAAAGGGGTATGTCGGTTGCCCCGCCCCATACTGGATATGCTTTGCTCTCTACTACAACAAACAGGGAAAATAGTGAGATTTGTTCCGCCCCAACCTTCTACCCACCTTCTAATCCCCCATCCCTAAACCCACTCCCTACCCCTACCCCTCCCCAAGACCTCCCCAAGACAAAAAGGAAAAAGAATGGGTGAAGCAGTTTATAAGTTATATTTATGTGGTGTTTTTTAAGAATGCCAACGGACCTATAAATGGCCTGGATTTCTTGGGTTCGTCATCGATACCCTTCTTCCTGTTGGGTACATCCGACACCCAGTCTTCCATTCAATGGCCCTTGAACTCCAATTGCAGATCAGCAAGTAATGAAGAGCAGTGTGGGTGGAGATCTCCCTACTGTTCCTACACAGACAACGAATGCACAAGGTAATCTTATCTCCTCGTACCTGCTGTAACTATATTAGTCCAGGAAAAATATGTTTTGACCTCAAACAAATTGCAACAAAAATGTTTTCACCACAATGCATTTTTAAAAGGTCCCCACAATGACATATTAAAAGTCTTTAAAAATTCAAGTGGTGGAAATATGACTAATTTGCATAAATTGTTAATCCCTGCCGCGTAATATATTTATTCCAATATTTTGGTATATAAATATTTATTTTTTTTTGAAAAGTTTATTTTGGTGATTCTACTTACATATCTCTACTTCAATAACATTTTCTAAAGCATATACGTGACTGAATAATTATGAGAACATAGTAATTATCAAAAATGACAACTTCGTGACCCTATAATGTGCCCACATTACACTGTCTCCAAATATCATCAAGTAGTCAGTATTGGTGAGCTTCAAATTCACCAAGTTGCTTCTTGGAAAATCATGGAAAATCATATGAACAATGATAACATTGTGATATTTAGCCCAGCAAACAAAAACTGGGGAAAATGGTGTCTATAAATTGGGCGAAAAAGTAGTTAATGGATTGTCTAACATGGGAGACTTGAACAAGTTCAAGGAAATCCCCAAAATACATTTTAACGTAGATATGATTATTGTAAGCAACAAAAATCTTTAATGTTGGGGGTTTCCTTGAACTTGTTAAAGTCTCTCACCTTAAAGGAAACATGTAATAAGGACTTTGTTTGCTTAAATCAATAAAGCATAATGTTGACAACAACATTATGTGTGTGGTTGTGTTTATTTTCTGTGATAAATGGGAGAAAATCAAACCACTCCGCCCCTCGAAGGGAAGCCTCATTAACATAAAACTTTGCGTGGGGTATGACAAAAATCAAGACAGAGACTCGCCGCGCTGCTACCCGGCCTATCGTATACTGACTGCGCGCATTGCAACAAGTGTCGGTCTTTACATGGTTTTTCATTCTGAATCGGGGTAAAAATACAACAGTTTTCGGTCATGCCAACTAGGTGCGCTGCTAGGTGTAGCGAAACTATACTAAAGATGAAGTAAGGCTTCATTTGTTTCCGGCTGATCCTAAAAATCAGAAGATTTGGACAGCCAAAGTATACCAGAGCGAAGTGGTCCGGGCGGGCCTAGTGATTTTCGGCCCTCTGCAGCAAACATTTTGAGCGGTCGTGCTTCGACCTAGAGCTCCTAGAGAGACCCCATCTTTATCCTCGCTCGAGTCCGTGTCTGAATAAGAAATACTGTGATTCGAATCGGACGAATCAGTACTGTTTTCGTCGGATTCACCAAAAACCGAGGAAGAACTTAACGATCGTCCATGTGAAATTTGATTACCGTGCACAAAGCATACGCGATTCGTACACTGTGGGTGCATCAACACACAACAATGTGCGTACGTACGAGGCCACGCGAACCCGTCTCGTACCTAGACGTCGCATACCGACTAACGAGAATTTGTCTGGGTCCTGCCTCGGTTTATGTCACTAATTTTTAGTGGCCGCGAAATTTTAAAAGGGGGATCAATTTTTGGACGGCAAATTACCACACTAAACGTACACTAGAACCAGTTTTGCTTTTTATTCACATTTAATACACATAAATCTAATAAATTAAAACCAAAAATGCGTAATGAAAATGTTAGACTGCATGTTTCTTTTAAGCAACCCGTTATCTACTTTTTAGCTCAATTTATGGACACACAATTTTTTCCCAGTTTTTGTTTGCTGGGCTAAATGTTATCATTGTTCATATGGTTTTCCATAAGGTTTTAATAGGATAACTGTGCCAGTAAGCAACTTGGTGAATTTGAAGCTCGTCAATACTGACTACTTGATGATATCTGGAGACAAGGTAAATGCATGCAAATTATAGGGTATAATTGTAGTCATTTTGGACCATTACTATAATTTCATAAGTATTCAGTAACTTACATGCTTTAGAAAAAACTTATTGAAGTAAGGATGTGTAAGTAGAATCACCTAAATAAACTTTTCAAAAAAAATAAATAAAATATATACCCAAATATGGTAATAAACATATTACACGGCAGTGATAAACGATTTATGCAAATTAGACATTTCCACCACTTGGATTTGTAATGATTTTTAGTATGTCATTCTAAGGACCTTATAGAAGTGCACTGTGGTGAAAAACATATTGTTGCAATTTGTTTGAGGTCAACAAAACAAAATTAAGTATTTTGCCTGGACTATAATACTCCGCCAATTAAAGTGCAGTTCTTCATCAGCCTTTGAGTGTGTTTGGTCAGCTCACCTGTTTCTACACGGGTCAGCCCCTGGGTCGTTTGATTAGCTTAGACGTCATACTCTGGGCTCATTCACCCAGGTCATAGTCAGCTACCACTGACCCTGCTCATGGAGAAAAGTCACTGGTGCAATACGTCACACGCATGCGTTGTTTATTCCAAGATACGGGCAAATATGGCAACTGGGCTGTGGACAACTTATAAATCAACTTTATTGGAAGTCTAAACATAATTATTGACCAAGCTTATTAACGAAAACGCGGCTTCTGTCCGAAAATGAGGTTTGTCAATGGATACGAATGCGGCTACAAATATTGCGTTTAGGATCGTGATGATCTGCGTTTGAACATTCGTTTAGCATGGCTCTCGTTGCTAACACCCGTGTCTATATAACCCGACTACCGTGTCTACTCAGGTGAGCTAAACGACCGCACCCATAAGGTTGTTTCCCATTCTTAAATTCAGCGCAGAAGAGAGGAACAAACTGACCCAGATGATAGCGTGTTTGGTTGTACATGTAGTAGGCCTACAGTTAGCCTTGGTCAAGGCGGGTTCGTCGTTATGATCGTCCGTCATTATCGTCCGTCGTTATCCGTCCAGAAATACACGCGCGCCCCGCATATGTTGCTAGCTTGCGCGCGCTCCCGTGCAAAGATACAGCGCGAACAGCGACCTCATACGGCCACTATTTATGCAAATTAACTGAAATCATATATCTTCAGTTGATTTGCATATATAATAGTGGCCACATGAGGTCGTTGTGCTCCGATTACCGCCGCGCCATACGTACGGACGGGTAACGATGAACGCCTTGACCAAGGCTATCCTACAGTGGGCGCTCTACTGAGTATGCTCAATGTAACGTTAAACAACCTTATGGCAAACATACACATGATTATGACTACAGATGAGTGCCTTTTTAGAGTAACCTAAGGTCACAGGTGTAATCCATCACATTCAGGTTTTGGTTCAACTTGATAATTATAACAAAACAAATCTGACTCGGGTTTCTCTATGTTATTGATTTAATAGCCCCATATTTGGAAGAACCTTTACAGTTTAATAACAATTGTTGACTGCTGTGATGTAGGATATGACGTTTAAACACCCAAGGTGAAGCCGTTAAGTCAAAAATATAAACGGCCGTATTTTTATAACTATATACACTGGAAAAACAAATTAAAACTACCTCCATGGTGTAAACAAGTCAAGTTGTCCAAACACAGTTGCCCGATATTTTTCACTGATCTCCAACTATAGTTTGCTGTCTTAACAGTGCAGGTGAACATTGTGTGGGTACCAATGATACAGCTGACATCTCATAGCATACACATTTGATGTCACACTAGGTGTACCGGTACGTGCGCCATGCATTTTTATAGACTGGACTCGTTCTAGCTAGGCCAATCAAAATACCGTATCCTAGCACACATTTTAACAATACAGTACTTTTCAAGGTTCTGACCTTTGCATAGCACACGTACCACACATTCCTCTACAAAATGTCATAAATACTGTAAATGCACGAGGAAAACCTCAAAGGAAATTTAAATTTCACATTGCAATGAAAAGAGTAATCATAAGAATTTTTTTTATTTCTGTTTATATATATATATATCCAAAGGCCATTGGAGGTTTGGGCTAGAAGAAAGTGTGGAAGAACCAGCCCCTTCACACTGAAACAAGACAAGCCAAGACGGCACAAATAAAGTGGGATGGGTAACAAGTAACTATATAGTCCACGTACAGTACTGCAATTAAGGCATTGATATGCCTCTACCCATGATAAGTGCAGAAGTGCTCCAGACAATTGGGCAAATTATTACCCTTGCACCCACAAACAAAATTGCTTTAATGTAAACTATACAGCAACTGGAATATTGGATTTGCTGGTACGTGATTTTAAATATTCTGTTTACAAATCTCAAAGAGCATGTGATTTGTCATTTATTTATCAATCCATTTTTTTTTTTTTTGAACCCAGTTCATCTTTCTCACAAGACGAACCTACAGGTAAGTGAAATCCCTTTTAGCATGCAGATTTTGACTTTGAGGTTAATTACATTACCACATTATGACATGAACAAATCTTAATTACATATAATCCCTTAATGTGGTAGAGCGGCTATTGCAGCAACCCACTAATCTGTCCAGAATGCTGTGGCCAGCTATGATATGCTGTAGAACATGGTGTGTGAGGCAGCTGTGCAGTGCAGCTACAGGACAAAAGGCTTAATTCTGTCATGTGTAAAATCTGGTGCATTGAGAAAAACTTAATGACGCCGATGGTTGTTTTATGCAAGTTTTGTAGAAATGTCTGCACTGACTTCAGCCAAATGAAGCCTTCGGCCACCAATTGTAACTTAATTGCAACCCCCCCCCCCCCCAAAAAAAAAAAGATGAAAACTAGACATGTGTTTGTGGACAAACACAGAGCTGTTTCGAATTTCTAAAATGACTTTCAATATGTGGGTGGTGGTCTAGTGTGTATCAAGTCTGAAATCGATCGGATTTACAAAAGTGCCAAATATATTGCTTGAAAAAAACGTGTACAAATGCTATTAAAAAAACTGAACCTTTAATGTGACGTCACATGACCCACGATGACGTCATCATCACGAGTTTTCTCTTGGCCCTCCTGTGGATGGTGGTCGAAGTGTGTGCTAGGTATCAAGTCGATCAAATTTACGAAAGTGTCAAAGTCAATAGTCTAAAGAAAAACGTGTACAAAACCTATGGGGGGAAAATTGAACCTTTAACGTCATGTCACGTGACCTTGAATTATGCAATCGTGCCAAATTTCCTCCAGAACCATCTGTGGGTGGTGTTCTAAGTGTATGCTAAGTCTGGAGTCGAGTGAATTTACCAAAGTGTCAAAGTCAATAGTCTGAAGGAAAACGTGTACAAAACCTATGGGGAAAACTACACCTTTAATGTGACGTCACATGACACCTGATGACGTCATCATGACGTCAACTTAATTTGTGTCTATAACACATCCCGGAATACCTGAATACCAAGTTTGACCCTAATTGGACTTGTACTTCCAGAGATAGAGAGTCTTAAAAACTACACCTTTAATGTGACGTCACATGACCCACGATAATGTCATCATGACGGCACCCTAATTGTCGTCTATAACACATCCCCGAATACTCGTATACCAAGTTTGACCCCAATCGGACACGTACTTTCAGAGATAGAGGGTCCTAAAAACTGCACCTTTAGTGTGACGTCACATGACACCCGATGACGTCATCATAATGTCATCTTAATTATCGTCTATAACTCATCCTGGAATACATGAAGACTAAGTTTGACCCCAATCGGATCTGTACTTCCAGAGATAGAGGGTCCTAAAAACTGCACCTTTAACGTGACGTCACATGACCCCCGATGACGTAATCATGACGATTTTCCTCTTGGCTCTTCTGAGGATGGTGGTTGAGGTTTCTATCAAGTCTAAAGTCAATCGGATTGACCAAAGTGTCAAAGTTAATAGCCTAAAGGAAAATGTGTACAAAACCTATGGGGAAATATTGTACCTTTAACGTGACATCACGTGACCATGAATGACGTAATCGTGACGAATTTCTTCTAGGACCATCTGTGGGTGGTTGTCTAAATGTATGCCAAGTCTCAAGTTGATCGGATTTACCAAAGTGCCAAAGTGTATTGGCTGAAGAAAAACGTGTACAAACCCTATGGAGAGGAGTCTGAAACGGAGGGAAAAAAAAAAAAACTAGACATGTGTTTGTGGACAAACACAGAGCTGTTTCGAGTGTCTTACATTACTTTCAATATGTGTGTGTGGTGGTCTATGTGTGTGCCAAGTCTCAAGTCGATCAAATTTACGAAAGTGTCAAAGTCAACAGTCTAAAGAAAAACGTGTACAAAACCTATGGGGGGGGGGGGGGGGGGGGAAATTGAACCTTTAACGTGACGCTCCGTGACCTTGAATGACGTAATCGTGCCGATTTTTTTCTAGGACCGCGTCTGTGGATGGTGGTCTAAGTGTGTGCTAAGTCTTAAGTCGATCGGATTTACTAAAGTGTCAAAGTCAATAGTCTAAAGAAAAACGTGTACAAAACCAATGGGAGAAAAATGTGCACCTTGAACGTGACGTCACGTGACGTTCAATGACGCAATCGTGCCAAATTTCTTTCAGGAACATCTGGGGGTGGTGTTCTAAGGGCATGCCAAGTTTCAAGTGGGTCGGATATACCGAAGTGTCAAATTCAATAGTCTGAAGAAAAACGTGTACAAAACCTATGGGGAAAATTTCACCTTTAACGCGAAGTCACGTGACCTTGAATGACGTAATCGCGACGAATTTCTTCTAGGACCGTCCTTGGGTGGTTGTCTAAGTGTATGCCAAGTCTCAAATCCATCGGATTTACCAAAGTGTCAAAGTGTATTGTCTGAATAAACGTGTGCAAATCCTATGGAGAAAAGTCTGAAAAAGAAAAAAAAAAAAAAGAAACTAGAAATGTGTTTGTGGACAAACACAGAGCTGTTTCGCATGTCTAAAATGCCTTTCAATATTTGTGTAGTGGTCTAAGTGTGTGCCAAGTCTAAAGTCGATCGAATTTAGTGCCAAAGATAAATTGGTTGAAAAAAACGTGTACAAATCCTATGGGGAAAATTGAACCTTTAATGTGACGTCACATGATACCCGATTATGTCATCATGATGTCATCTTAATTTTCGTCTGTAACACATCCTGGAATACTTGCATACCAAGTTTGACCCCAATCGAACATGTACTTCTAGAGATAGAGGGTCCTTAAAACTGAACCTTTAATGTGACGTCACATGACCCACGATGACGTCATTATTACGATTTTTCCCTTGGCCTTCCTGGGGATGGTGGTCGAGGTATGCGCTAAGTCTGAAGTCGATCAAATTTACGAAAGTGTC
This sequence comes from Crossaster papposus, assembly GCA_037893245.1. Taxonomy (NCBI): domain Eukaryota; kingdom Metazoa; phylum Echinodermata; class Asteroidea; order Velatida; family Solasteridae; genus Crossaster; species Crossaster papposus. The sequence continues at coordinate 352,728 of JBAIAA010000275.1, read as the reverse complement.
AAAGTCAATAGTCTAAAGAAAAACGTGTACAAACCCTATGGGGAAAAAAATTGGACCTTTAACGTCACGTCACGTGACCTTGAATGACGCAATCGCGCCGAATTTCTTTCAGAAACATCTGGGGCTGGTGTTCTAAGTGTATGCCAAGTTTCAAGTCGGTCGGATTTACCAAAGTGTCAAAATCAATAGTCTGAAGAAAAACGTGTACAAAACCTATGGGGAAAATTTCACCTTTAACGCGAAGTCACGTGACCTTGAATGACGTAATCGCGACGAATTTCTTCTAGGACCGTACTTGGGTGGTTGTCTAAATATATGCCAAGTTTCAAGTCGATCGGATTTACCAAAGTGTCAAAGTGCTATGCCAGAACAAACGTGTACAAATCCTATGGGAAAAAGTCTGAAAGAGGGAAAAAAAAAAAAAAAAAAAAAAAAAAACTAGACATGTGTTTGTGGACAAACACAGAGCTGTTTCGGATGTCTAAGATAACTTTCATTATGTGTGTGCCAAGTCTGAAATCGATTGGATTTGTCAATTTTTCCAAGATATATAAGTTGAAAAATACGTGTACAAATCCTATAGGAAAAACTGCACCTTTAAAGTGACGTCACATGACACCCTATGATGTCATCATGATGTCATCTTAATGTTCGTCTATTACACATTCTGGAATACTTGCATACCAAGTTTGGCCCTAATCAGACATGTACTTCCAGAGATAGAGGGTCCTAAAATCTCCCCTTTAATGTGACGTCATATGACCCACGATGACGTTATCCTGACGATTTCCCCCTTGGCCCTCCTGGGTATGGTGGTCTAGGTGTGTGCCAAGTCCGAAGTCGATCGGATTTACCAAAGTGCCAAAGATATATTGGTTGAACAAAAACGTGTACAAATCCTATGGGAAAAACTGAACCTTTAATGTGACGTCACATGACACCCGATGATGTCATAATTACGTCATCCTATTTTTTGTCTATAACACATCCTCGAATACTTGCAAACCAAGTTTGACCCCAACCGGACTTGTACTTTCAGAGTTAGAGGGTCTTAAAAACTACACCTTTAATGTGACGTCACATGACCCCCGATGATGTCATAATTACGTCATCTTAATTTTCGTCTATAACACATCCTCGAATACTTGAAAACCAAGTTTGACCCCAACCGGACTTGTACTTTCAGAGTTAGAGGGTCTTAAAAACTACACCTTTAATGTGACGTCACATGACCCGCGATGACGTCATCTTGATTATTTTTCTCTTGGCCCTCCTAGAGATTGTGGTCGAGGTGTGTGCTAAGTTTCAAGTCAATCAGATTTACGAAAGTGTCAAATTCAATAGTCTGAAGAAAAACGTGTACAAAACCTATGGGGGAAAATTGAAGCTTTAACGTGACGTCACGTGACCAGGAATTACGTAATCGCGACGAATTTGTTTTAGGATCATCCTTGGGTGATGGTTCAACTGTGTGCCAAGTCTCAAGTTCATCGAATTTTTCAAAGTGCCAAAGTGTATTGGTAGAAGAAAAAACGTGCACAAACTCTATGGAAAAGTGTCTGAAGAATAAAAAAAAAAAACTAGACATGTGTTTGTGGACAAACACAGAGCTGTTTCGATTGTCTAACGTTACTTTCAATATATGTGTGTGTGGTGGTCTATGTGTGTGCCAAGTCTGAAGTCGATTGGATTTACACAAGTGCCAAATATATATTAGTTGAAAAAACGTGTAAAAATCCTATGGGGAAATTTGAACCTTTAATGTGACGTCACATGATACCCGATGATGTCATCATGATGTCATCTTAATTTTCGTCTGTAACACATCCTGGAATACTTGCATACCAAGTTTGACCCCAATCGGACATGTACTTCTAGAGATAGAGGGTCCTAAAAACTGGACATTTAATGTGACGTCACATGACCCACGATGACGTCATCATGACGATTATCCTTGTGGCCCTCATAGAGATGGTGGTCGAGGTGTGTACTAAGTCTCGAGTCGATTGGATTTACCAAAGTGTCAAATTCAATAGTCTGACGAAAAACGTGTACAAAACCTATAGGGAAAACTAAACCTTTAATGTGACGTCACATGGCCCATGATGACGTCGTCATGACGTCATCTTAATTTTCGTCTATAACACATCCTGGAATACTTGCATACCAAGTTTGACCCCAATCAGACCTTTACTTCCAGAGATAGAGGGTCTTATAAACTGCACCTTTAATGTGACGTCAAATGACCCACGATGACGTCATCATGGCGATTTTTCTTCTGGCCCCTCTGGGGATGGTGGTCGAGGTGTGTCTTAAGTCTCAAGTCGATCGGATTCACCGAAGTGTCAAATTCAATATTCTGAAGAAAAACGTGTACAAATCCTATGGGGAAAAATTGCACCTTTAACGTGACGTCACGTGACCACGAATAACGTAATCGCGACGAATTTCTTCTAGGACCGTCCTTGGGTGGTTGTCTAAATGTATACCAAGTCTCAGGTCGATCGGATTTACCAAAGTGTCAAATTGCTATGCCAGAAAAAAATGACAAAAAAGAAAAAAAAAAAGAAAAAAAAGAAAAAAAAAAACTTTAACGAAAACAAAAGCTGTTTCGGCTGAAAGGCCGAAACAGCTAAAAACTAGACATGTGTTTGTGGACAAACACAGAGCTGTTTCGAGTGTCTAAAATTACTATTAATATGTGTGTGGTGGTCTTTTGTGTGTGCCAAGTCTCAAGTCGATCAGATTTACTAAAGTGTCAACGGCAATAGTCTAAAGAAAAACGTGTACAAAATCTATGGGGAAAAATGAAACTTTAACGTGACGCCCCGTGACCTTGAATGACGTAATCGTGCCAAATTTCTTTTAGGGCCGTCTGTGGATGGTGGTCTAAGTGTGTGCCAAGTCTCAAGTCGATCGAATTTACTAAAGTGTCAAAGTCAACAGTCTAAACAAAAAGTGTACAAAACCAATGGGAGAAAAATGTGCACCTTTAATGTGACGTCACGTGAACTTGAAAGACGCAATCGTGCCGAATTTCTTTCAGAAACATCTAGGGGTGGTGTTCTAAGTGTATGCCAAGTTTCAAGTCGGTCGGATTTACCAAAGTGTCAAAGTCAAGGGTCTGAAGGAAAACGTGTACAAAACCTATGGGGAAAATTTAACCTTTAACGCGAAGTCACGTGACCTTGAATGACGTAATCGCGACGAATTTCTTCTAGGACCGTCCTTGGGTGGTTGTCTAAGTGTATGCCAAGTTTCAAGTCGATCGGATTTCCCAAAGTGTCAAAGTGTATTGGCTGAAAAAACGTGTACAAATCCTATGGGGAAAAGTCTGAAAGTGGAAAAAAAAAAAAAAAAAAAAAAAAAAACTAGACATGTGTTTGTGGACAAACACAGAGCTGTTTCGAATGTCTAAAATTACTTTCAATATGTGTGTGGTGGTCTTTTGTGTGTGCCAAGTCTCAAGTCAATCAGATTTACTAAAGTGTCAAAGGCAATAGTCTAAAGAAAAACGTGTACAAAACCTATGGAAAAAAATGAAACTTTAACGTGACGCCCCGTGACCTTGAATGACGTAATCGTGCCGAATTTCTTCTAGGGCCGTGTGTGGATGGTGGTCTAAGTGTGTGTCAAGTCTCAAGTCGATCGGATTTACTAAAGTGTCAAAGACAATAGTCTAAAGAAAAACGTGTACAAAACCAATGGGAGAACAATGTGAACCTTTAATGTGACGTCACGTGACTCTGAATGACGCAATCGTGCCAATTTTCTTTCAGAAACATCTGGGGGTGGTGTTCTAAGTGTATGCCAAGTTTCAAGTCGGTCGGATTTACTGAAGTGCCAAAGTCAATAGTCTGAAGAAAAACGTGTACAAAACCTATGGGAAAATGTTCACCTGTAACGTGAGGTCACGTGACCTTGAATGACGTAATCGTGACAAATTTCTTCTAGGACCATCTGTGGGTGGTTGTCTAAATGTATGCCAAGTCTCAAGTCGATCGGATTTACCAAAGTGTCAAAGTGCTATGGCAGAAAAAACGTGTACAAATCCTATGGGAAGAAGTCTGAAAGTGGAAAAGAAAAAAAAGAAAACTAGACATGTGTTTGTGGACAAACACAGAGCTGTTTCGGATGTCTAACATGACTTTCAATATGTGGGTGGTGGTCTAGTGTGTATCAAGTCTGAAATCGATCGGATTTACCAAAGTGCCAAATATATTGCTTGAAAAAAACGTGTACAAATGCTATTAAAAAAACTGAACCTTTAATGTACAAACCCTATGGGGGAAAGTTAAACCTTTAACATCATGTCACTTGACCTTGAATTACGCAATCGTGCCAAATTTCCTCCAGAACCATCTGTGGGTGGTGTTCTAAGTGTATGCTAAGTCTGGAGTCGAGTGAATTTACCAAAGTGTCAAAGTCAATAGTCTGAAGGAAAACGTGTACAAAACCTATGGGGAAAACTACACCTTTAATGTGACGTCACATGACACCTGATGACGTCATCATGACGTCAACTTAATTTTCGTCTATAACACATTCTGGAATACTTGCATACCAAGTTTGGCCCCAATCAGACATGTACTTCCAGAGATAGAGGGTCCTACATCTGCCCCTTTAATGTGACGTCACATGACCCACGATGACGTCATCATGACGAATTTCCCTTGGCCCTCCTGGGGATTGTGGTCGAGATGTGTGCCAAGTCTCAAGTCGATCAAATTTACGAAAGTGTCAAAGTCAATAGTCTAAAGAAAAACGTGTACAAAACCTATGGGGGAAAAATTGAACCTTTAACGTGACGTCACGTGACCTTGAATGACGCAATCGCGCCGAATTTCTTTCAGGAACATCTGGGGGTGGTGTTCTAAGTGTATGGCAAGTTTCAAGTCGGTCGGATTTACTAAAGTGTCAAAGTCAATAGTCTGGAGGAAAACGTGTACAAAACCTATGGGGAAAAATTGCACCTTTAACGTGACGTCACGTGACCATGAATGACGTAATCGTTACGAATTTCTTCTAGGACCGTCCTTGGGTGGTTGTCTAAGTGTATGCCAAGTTTCAAGTCGATCGGATTTACCAAAGTGTCAAAGTGTATTGGCAGAACAAACGTGTACAAATCCTATGGGGAAAAATGACAAAAAAAACCAAAAACTAGACATGTGTTTGTGGACAAACACAGAGCTGTTTCGATTGTCCAACGTTACTTTCAATATGTGTGTGTGGTGGTCTATGTGTGTGCCAAGTCTGAAGTCGATTGGATTTACACAAGTGCCAAAGATATATTAGTTGAAAAAGCGTGTACAAATCATATGGGGAAAATTGAACCTTTAATGTGACGTCACATGATACCCAATGATGTCATCATAATGTCATCTTAATTTTCGTCTGTAACACATCCTGGAATACTTGCATACCAAGTATGACCCCAATCGGACCTGTACTTCCAGAGATAGAGGGTCCTAAAAACTGAACCTTTAATGTGACGTCCCATGACCCCCGATGACGTCATCATGACGATTTTCCCCTTGGCCCTCCTGGAGATGGTGGTCGACGTGTGTGCTAAGTCTCAAGTCGATCAAGTTTACGAAAGTGTCAAAGTCAATAGTCTGAAGAAAAACGTGTACAAACCCTACGGGGAAAAAAGTTGCACCTTTAACGTCAGGTCACGTGACCTTGAATGACGCAATCGTGCCGAATTTCTTCAAGGGTCATCTGTGGGTGGTGGTCTAAGTGTGTGCCAAGTCTCAAGTCGGTCGGATTAACCAAAGTGTCAAAGTCAATGGTCTGAAAAAAATCGTGTACAAAACCTATGGGGAAAAATTGCACCTTTAATGTGACGTCACGTGACCTTGAATGACGTAATCGCGACGAATTTCTTCTAGGATCATCTGTGGGTAGTGGTCTAAGTGTATGCCAAGTTTTAAGTCGATCGGATTTACCAAAGTGCCAAAGTGTATTGTCCGAACAAAAAACGTGTACAAACCCTATAGAGAGGAGTCTGAAGGAGAAAAAAAAAAAAAAAAAGAAAAAAAAAAAAAATCAGAACGAATACAATAGCTGTTTCGGCTGAATTGCCGAAACAGCTAAAAAAACACTTTAACGAAAACAAAAGCTGTTTCGGTGAAAAACCGAAACAGCTAAAAAAACTTTAACGAAAACAAAAGCTGTTTCGGTGAAAAACCGAAACAGCTAAAAAAAAAAAAAAAAGAAAAAAAAAAATCTTAACGATTACAATAGCTGTTTCGGCTGAAGTGCCGAAACAGCTAAAAAAAAAAGAAAAAAAAAAACTTTAACGAAAACAAAAGCTGTTTCGGCTGAAATGCCGAAACAGCTAAAAAAAAAAAAAAAAGAAAAAAAAAAACTTTAACGATTACAAAAGCTGTTTCGGTGAAAAACCGAAACAGCTAAAAAAACTTTAACGATTACAATAGCTGTTTCGGCTGAATTGCCGAAACAGCTAATGACAACAATCCCTTAATACCAATCTCAGTGAACTGGTCGGTCAGTCGGTCAATCAGTGCATAAAATATAAGACACAGGATCGGAACCCCCCCCCCACCCCTCCCAATAAATTTCTGTTAGGTATTGTGTTGGGTATATACCATCTTAACTCGTGCTTGATATATAACATCTTAATTCGTGCTGGGTAATATACCATCTTAACTCGTGCTTGGTATACATCATCTTACCCGTGCTGGGTATACACCATCTTAATTCATGCTGGGTGCACACCATCTTAATTCATGCTGAATTCATCTTAATCTTTTGCAGAACTTTCTGAGGATGTGCTGACAGTGTTGCCCATTGCTAATGTCTCGGCTTGCCAGAATGAGCACGTGTACTGGTTCTGCACCATTGACAATAGCAACCCAATTGTGAATTCCTCTGGATTCAATCTGACCTGGAATGCAAGTAAGTATTGTACATATAAGAGGGGCGGGTGGTGAATTAATCTTCTTCCTAAATAATATTTGAATGGATGGATTGTTGAGCACCCTTTACAATACTTTTAACTAGTTCGCGCCGGGATTATTTGAACATCACTGAACCGAGGCGCGGTATTATTTTTATTAAAACTCGATCTGAGGCGGGTTCAGGCTGATGGTACCGGGAAGCACACCCACCCATTTCCGGCCTTGCTCGCTGCTGACAGACATTTCCGGCCATTCTCGTGACGTGTTTATGCGTCATCCGTTTTGAATCTGGGTAAAGCTCTGCGTGTATATATACATCCTCCGGCGCGAACTGGTATACGTATATGATGTATATACCCAGCACGATATGTGGCAGAGGGGTACCCCCCTCTTTTCCCTATACCTTATACACACTCAACACTATTGTAACCTAACCCATCCCCCCTTGAAACCTAAAAGGAATTCCTGAGATTCCGGGAACACAATGATCAACACAAAAGAGGGGGGGTTTTCTCTGCCACATATCGTGCTTCATATGATGATGTAAAATAATTCAATAAAGTATAATGCAATGTATTATTGGCCAAGCATTCTGATACAGCTCAGACGATATGGTGAGTGTAGAGATTGGAGGCTCCAATATCTATGCCTTGTACCCTATCGATTGAGCTAATGGAATGCTCATTGCATATTATACTTCATTGCAGTACCTTGCTTTATTTATTTTTAAATTGTGAAACAAATTAGTCCAAAATGTCAGTAAGTTTGAAGTAATTTATTTTTGTTGTACCTTATTTGTGGCTCTGGATGTGTTTTATAAGAGAAGTAAAGTCTGAAGTCTCCTAGCATACGTACACCCCAATCAGATGTCGTTTGGAAAATCACAGCTGGGTGCATATTATCATGGTAATTTTAGTGTGAATTACTGAGTTGGTTATAGGGTAAAATGGCGATTGTGGCCGTGAAACTGTTACTGTTGACGTCTGCAAATCGGCCTAATTGACTTTTTCGTGAAGTGTGAATGATGTACCAAAACTCTCCTCAAAAACTGCAACTTCCGCTAGTGCATGGTTTCCAAATTATATTGGCCAATGGAAATCTAAATTGTTTGAACAAAGATACCAACTAAAGGCTGGTTCATACTTGAGAAATTTGATGTCGCCATTAGCATTCGCTGCGAAGATTCGCAAGAGTTGAAATGTGTTCGACTCAGTTTTGCAAATTCGCACCGCCAAATATTACCTCAACGTCACCAATTCGCGTTCATGTTTGCTTTCGCGCCGAGTATATGAACCGGCCTAATTGAACTGTCAACAAAAGGCTAGATAGCGTCGTTAGTAGTGCAGTTAAGTTGTGTAGATGGGGAAAGGTTCAAATCCCACCTCAGTTGATTTCTTTGTTGGAGTCTCTTAATTCTTTCTTATTGATATCTACAGCGGAAAGTAAAGAAGTGACTATAACTTACATATTACCCGAACTTGTAAAATTGGACGTCATTGTGCAGGCCAAAACTGTGGGAAGCTACAGCTGTACGGCGGATGTCGGAGGCCGAATATTGACAAAACAAGTGGAAATCACTAAGAGAGGTAAGTCAATCGTCATATTTTGCAAATTTAAACTAAAACATAAACATTGGATATACAGGTGACTGAATAAACTAAAAAAAGACAAGTCTATTTTAACCGAAGTAGGATATCTATTCTTGTCAAAACATTGCTCGCATTGCCAAAATGGCCATTTCTACATTCAGCCATGCTACTTACGTTTAATTTATGTTTTTTTAACCTTGATTTTTGATAACCTGATGAAGGCCGAATGGTCGAAACGTTATTAATTAGAGAATAACAGTGCGAGGACCCAGTCATTACTGCGGGATAATGACCGAGTTGGGGGATAAATATAATTACCAGCGGTCATCCCCCAACCGGGTCACTATTACGCAGTAATGACCGGGTCCTTGCACTGTTATTCCCTTTAATAAATAGCTTTTTAACAAGAAAAATGGTGAAATGATTTAAATTTCGTGAGTTTTCTTTCGGGGATATTTCCAGTGTTTTGTTTTCATGTCGGGGGCCATATTTTAGCTTATGCATGGTACCCTGTCTCTTCAATATTTGTTGTTATTATAACCCATACTTTAAGACCAGACTAGCTGACTACTGATGCCCACCGTGCATAGCAACGCGCTAGTGTTAACAGACGACGCGTGCATTTTGAAAAATTTCGCGTGTATTGATTGATACAAACGTTCTACGCGCACATGTATAGCACGCAGTATCAAGATTTGACGCGTCCTTGTTACAATTTACCATAGGACTGTTGCATTCAGCCAATCATTGGCTGACATGATGCTTGATTAATGCTGGTTTAGTGAACATTTATTCACTTCTTATTAAAAGCCGGGCAATTACTGCCCTCCATGTGATCAAGTCTCGACCAATCAGAAGCCATCAACTCTCTTAAAATCAAATCAAATCAAATTAAAATTAAAATCAAATCAAATAGCCGTGTTTTAAACCAGAACCGCTAAACGTTTGCCCCTTCTTATATCTTTTTATTCTGCCTATATAGTATAAAAACACTGTCTGGATAATAACATCCAATTCTTCCTCCTGAAATTAGTTCCCGCCAATCGGGCAACATCGGTTTGTCAAACTGACAACTATAGTCAGGCAGAATGGTGCTCAATATGATAGAATTGTTTTCACTTAGGTGGAATATACCTTTTGCAGCTTTTCACTAAGTAACCAACCATGCAAAATACTTTTAACCAGATCGCGCCGGATGACGTATATAAACACAAATATTTCCCCAGATTCAAAACGGATGACGCATAAACACGCCAAGTTCAAGTTTGGAAATGTATGTCAGCAGCGGGCAAGGCCGGAAATGTGTGGGTGTGCTTCCCGGCACTATCGGCCTGAACACGCTTCGGATTGAGTTTCGTTAAAAATAATCCCGCCCGTGGGCTCGAGGATGTTAAAATAATCCCGGCGCGAACTGGTTAACAAGTTTAATTGTTGTCAAGATATTCATTTTTCTATACTTCCTGGGAAATTATTGCTTCTGTTATATGCTGGTATACCTTCGAAAATGTCCGCAAATAGTGCGCATAAGCGTTTGAATGACGCTTGGCGCATGCATGCAATTCAAATTGTGACTCCGCCAATTTTTAATTGAAAATGAAAAATTTGAATATTGTTTTCTCAGAATAGTATGCAGCATTCACAAAGCTAAAACATCATCAGGTTCTTTGTCAAGCTTGCTTTATATATTGAGCACTTTTGCTGTTTTAAAATGCACGACTGACAAATGGACAAAATGACAAAAAGTTCCTTTTAATGATTAATTAAAGCATCAAATTTGGCCAACAGTCAGAGTATGTGAAAGATATTTGGCTACATAGGGGTCATCGCAAATTTCAGTTTAAAAACAAATATACAGAATAATGGCAACTGTTTTTTTAACTTCAAAAATTGCTTGCTGTAATTATATTTTTTTAAAGAACAACTCTGTGATGGCCCTATAGCAAATCTTTCTCATGGCATATTAGAAATCATCCTTTTGTCATTTAATTAAGCTATTTTTCACCAATCTGCCGCACTAATTGATCTGAAGTCTTTACTGAAACTGATTTTTGTTTTATTTGGTGACTGTTTTCTGTTGCAGTGAACTGTGTAACAAAAAACAGTCTGCAAGCACAATGTGACGAGCACAACACTCTGAAAGCACAGAACGAGGCCTTGAAAAAACAATATGGCAACGGAGTAAGTCACAGAGTAGATAATGTGCTGGTGTTTTGTGCGTGTATGTAGCGGTCCTGAAAATATCTCGCATATTAAAGGTAGGATACACCATTTGCAGATATCAAAATATTTACTACTAAATTATTTAAAAAAAATATCTTACTCATTTGAAAGTAAATATTGATTGTAGGCATCCAGCAAAATGATTGCGCTAGATATCCTGTAATTATTCCGAGAAATGGAATTTTTTAAAGAAAAATTCGCGATCGCAAAAAACAAAAGTAACATAAGAATATCTGCTCGAACTGCGGTTGAAAACAAATACTGTTTTTCGTGCTTTTCTCAGCATCTATGATTGTAAAACTTCGGAAAGGTGAGTCGAACGATATTTACTATAAAATCAAATCCCCCACATCTACCCATTCATGATAATTCAAACAATTACCAATGGTGTATCCTACCTTTAGGTCTCCTGTGAAGGAGAAAAGCTAGGGATTCTACGGACATCTTATAGTTTAAAGTAACAGTGTACCATTCAAAGTTGTGTATTTTTATCGTTAGAAGTTCTTTAAAATCTAAAGAATGGCGTTTGACAACTCAATATGCCTATCAATTGTTTCCCCCACCAATCCCCGATATCAAAGATCAGAATTGTGGGACAAATAACCGGAGACATTTTTTATTTATTTTTGTATTTTAGACAGTATTGTATACTGATTGCAGAGGGGAAACAAAATGCTAATATGAGAATGATGCTTGTTGCTACACAACTACAGTAATGCACAAGTAAAACTTGGTAATGGTGCAGGCGCACATGTTTCGCCTGTGTCGAGCCCATTTAATATTCATTACTTACTTGACAATATTTTAGAGTTTTTATTTAGATATCTGTAAAATAGATATCTCTGAATAATTAATATCTCTGAATAATTAGAGACCACTGTAAATAATTGAAGATATTTCTTAATTATAAAAAGATATTTCCAATTCATTTAGAAATACATGTATCTTATTGTAACATTTATCTCATTGTAACATGCATCTCCAAATTACTCTAAAATACCGTCGCCTAAGTTTGATTAAATGTGAGCTGACGTCATAACCAAGTTCCTGTGCATTACTAGTGTTATTGTAACATGCTTTTTGTGCTTTTCAGGTTGAGTAACACTAACATAAAAAGAAACGCCATCTTTTTGTGCCTAGCTCAATTTACTTAAGTTTGAAACTCTCTGCCCAGGCACCTAGTTTCTCATGTTGTTTCTCATGTCTGTCTTTCCCCCAGGGCACTTGTTCCGTGAAACGCCAGGACTGTTCTACTTGTCCATGAGTTTGCTATGGGCCAGTCATTTGCAGCAAGACATGGGGCCAGTCATTTGCAGCAAGATACAGGGCAAATTAAAGATGACCCATCTTTCTTTCAGATATTTTTAGGGAGATATGTTTGGTAATAATAATAATAATATAATCAATAATATTATGTTTGGGAGCTGCTATGCAAAATAATAAATAATTAGCACGGAACATATTTGCTTGGTTAGCAGAAAAACAAATACAGGAATGTCACAAAGGACTTAGAACTTGTTCTCAGATAATTTTTGTTTGACTGAGCACAATTTTTTTTTTTTCAGTTTTGGAAAGTCTGACTGTACATTATAATGTTAGTCGATAGTGTCATTTCTTTGAATAAATTGTTTAAGATTACTCAGTCCATTGTTCATCAATGAAAGGATTACATCAATTCGTGAGCCATTATGTTTTATTTGGGATGTTATGTTGTATTTCGTTACACTTATTTTGTAACAGCCCTATTACCATGTCACTGAAATTTCTGTTTGTTTTCTATTCGGTTATTTTTTGTTTGATAGGTGATTTATATTATCATTTATTTTTGTGTACAGTGGTGTCGGTGATTTTGTTAAGTTTTTATATTTTATATTTTAAATTCTGGTGGTTACTTCAAAACATATTAATTGTGTTTCTGTTTATTTTAACAGTGCTTTATATTTCAATTATTTTTTGTTGGTGTGTAATTGGCTAATAAGTTGTATCCCCAACAGTTAATGACTCTGTACACGAAAATTGTGTTTTAGTCCAAATGCAATACTGCATGCTATTACAGTGCCAACCTTCTTCAAGTGGATGAAAATGCAATTTGTACACATCACTTGTTTATTTTTTTATTTTTGTTAATGTATTTTTCTATTTTTACTACATATATGTTTATTTTTAGAGTTTTTGTTTTGTAACTGCATAATACTGAGGATAAAAAATGCTTTGTTTTATAGCGAGTAAAACCTTAAATTGTAGTTTTTTTCTTCAAATGTTTGATCAACTTTTGAAAATAGTTTCAGCAGGTCATTTATCATTTTTGGGGCTGAATTGAGTGCTTCCTTTTGTTATATAGCGAGTAAAACCTTAAATTGTAGGTTTTTTTTTCAAATGTTTGATCAACTTTTGAAAATAGTTTCAGCAGGTCATTTATCATTTTTTGGGCTGAATTTAGTGCTTCCTTTTGTTATATAGCGAGTAAAACCTTAAATTGTATTTTTTTTCTTCAAATGTTTGATCAACTTTTGAAAATAGTTCAGCAGGTCATTTATCATTTTTTTTGGCTGAATTTAGTGCTTCCTTTTGTTTTATAGCGAGTAAAACCCTAAATTGTAGTTTTTTTCTTCAAATGTTTGATCAACTTTTGAAAATAGTTCAGCAGGTCATTTATCATTTTTTTTGGCTGAATTTAGTGCTTCCTTTTGTTTTATAGCGAGTAAAACCCTAAATTGTAGTTTTTTTCTTCAAATGTTTGATCAACTTTTGAAAATAGTTCAGCAGGTCATTTATCATTTTTTTTTGCTGAATTTAGTGCTTCCTTTTTTTAATATTAAAATTTGATGCAATTACTACACTATATAATAAACCTTATATCAATGTTTGTTGTATATATAATTGAATATGACACAGAGTACGTTAGCAGCTCGGTGATAAAAACATTGACAATTCTAAACAGGGTGAGAATCCGGTCATTACTGCATGTTAACGGACCGGGTTGGGGGATGACCCGTAATCATCCCCCGACCCGGTACATTATCACGCAGTGAATGACCGGATCCTCACCCTGTTATTCCCTTTAATAAATACCTTTTTGTTTCAGGAATAAACAGTGAATTTGCTCAAATTTTTGAAAGCCAGGGCCATTATTACAAAATAATACCCTCAATGTGATGGAGTCTCGACCAATCAGAAGCTATACTCTTCTAGGTATTCATTAACAATACATATTATGCAGATGATTAAAGGTGGTATACACCATTTGCAGATATCGAACAATTTTACCACTGAATTATTAAGAAATATCTTACTCGTATGAAAGTAAATACCGATTCTAGGCATTCAGAAAAATTAATTTTTATAAAGAAAAATTTGCGAACACCGGTCGCGAAAAAACACAAAATAACATAAGAATAACTGCTCGACGCCGGTTGAAAACAAACGCTGTTTTTCGTGCTTTTCTCGGCATCCATGATTGTAAAACTTCGGACAGGTCAGTTAAACGATATTTACTATAAAATACAACCCCCTAAATCTACTCATTCATGATAATTCAAGCAATTACCAATGGTGTATACTATCTTTAAGCACTTAGTCACTATTATTATCGTTAATAGATTGAATTTTTGTTTAAATGATATTTAGCCATCTTATTACATGTATATGCGGATAATTGAAATTAGAGTAAAATATTTTAATGGTGGATTTTTCTTGAGCGCAATAAAAATATCCCCTCAATTGTAGCGAGGAAAATCTTGTTCATTGCCATAATAACTTTGCTAAAGTATAGATTAAGAGAATAATTAAATACCCATTTTTAAAAACTGTTTATTAATACAAATCTAAGGGGTTAGCCTAAAAATGTATCAAATTCCCCCCCCCCCCCGGGCTTACATTTATTTGTAAGGCCTTGCATTTGTATACAAAAAATACATGTAGGTCAAAAATATTTCAAATCTTCCACAAATTAGGTTAAAAATATGATCGTTTGTGCAAAATCCTCCCAAAAATATTTGTAAGGGGTTAATTAGCCTTGTATGAAAAATAGGTCAAAATATGATTTTGTCCAAAAAACACTCCAATCCTCCCCGCCCCAACAACAAATGTAAGATATTCTCAAATCTCCCTAAAATGAGGTCAAAAATATGATTTTGTCTAAACATTCCTGAAATCTCCCCAAAATTAATTTGTAAGGGGTAAGCCTTGAATTGTTATGAAAAATAGGTCAAATGATTTTGTCAATACAAAAATCAAATCTCCCCATAATTTGGTCACAAATAAGACTTTTTCAAAACATTTTCCAACATTAATTTGTAGCCTTTCGTCTTTTATAAAAAAATTGTCAACATATGATTTAGTCAAAAATATTCTGAAGATACAAGATATTTTTAGACAAAATAATATTTTGACCTATTTTTGTTTTAAATGCAAGAGATTTAAGACATTTTATGACAAAAATGCTATGCTACCCCCTTATAAATAAATTTGGGGGAGATTCTAGACATTTTTGTACAAAATAATATTTTGACTTTTATATTAAATATGCAAAGTTATGACCTTTCGCTCAATACATTCTCAACTGGAGCGCGCAATTTTCAGCAATGATAAAAACCTCTTTTAAACTGTAGGAAAGCCTGCCAATGCAAACATTTATTTGTTAAGAGTACAAATGCATCGAGATCAAACGAGTACAAATGACTAAAATGTATTCATTTTGTTTATTTATTCAATAAAAACATAATGATTTACTATGATAGCGGACCTCTAGTCTTGTTTCAAGAAACTACAACCCACTAACATTCCTAGGATTACAGTGGACCCACCAACACCATCGGTGATTGGTCCATAGTAGGCAAAAAACAAGACATACAACATACCACACTAATAGCCTCGCAGGGTATTGATCAATGCCAGTACATGAATATTCAAGAGCAGTTTTAAATACAAAATGTACATGCAACTAGGCACTTATCCCTGTCATCAGTAAGGTAGGAATATCCTAAACAATTTTTGAATATGCAAAAAAAAGCAATTCCTTTCACCGTTATGAATATCAATGAGAAGTGCTCATTATGCAAATTTAATAGAAAGAACTGCATGTCACTGCATAGAGCGTGTAAGTTGACCTCGAACGTACGAGACCTCGAACGTACGAGACATCGAATAGGAATCAAATGTAAAATGAGTAGTTTTCTTGAAATACTTGACACTGTTCTTTTTACTGAAAGGTAGATACAAATGTTTAAAATGTACGTCATTCCATTGTTCTCGTTCACACGCTAGTCATTCTAAAAATGTAGACTACATGCAGTATAAGGTGGTCTCCGCATAACATTTATGTGCATTTGGACCTTTGGGGCCAGGTTTTCTCTTCCCGCAACGAGCCAATCACGTTGCAACTTGTACACTCAGGTCAAATGGTTTGTTCTGCTTTTTTTCAATAATTTAGACAGTCGTGCATGTTTTTTTATATTGCAAAATTAAGTTTGAATTTATTATTACATATTTATGGCTGTTTCATGGTTCAGATCTTTGTAAAAACAAAGTATTATAGAAAACAAAATCAGCCACACGTAAAAGTCCCTTAGTCAATTGTGACCTTTGTGCGCGAGACTGGTCTTTACCAATAGGGAATATGCAAATAGTTGCATATGTAAATCAGGCAGCATTCTCAGCATCAGTACCAACATGAATATTCATGTGAGAAATGGAATATTTAAATCAAGCAGCAATCCTTGTCATCAGCACCAGTATGAATATTCATGAGGTGTGGATTTCCAATTGGACAGCAACGCCAAGCATCAGTACCAGTACGTTTTAGCCGGTGTCCTGGTGTCCGTGATGTTATTTGCTTCCATCAGTTCTTCTTCTACAGTCTTCAAAGACGGTGCGTAGGTCTTTTTGCCGACCTCTTCAGCCACGGTGTCCTTTGGTTGCTCTGTTGGTCAAAAATCATACCAAAATACAAGGATAAAAAACTGAAGAATTTGACGAGATGGTCACAATATTTCAAGGTAGTATACACCATTTGCAAGGAGTCGCTGTCATTTTTAAGTTAGGGGATTCATAATGGAAAAACAAAAACAATGCTGTGTTTGTAGTCTGGCTCCTTGACTTCCTCACTTTTAATACTTTATTTTGTCAATAGCTCATTGCAGGTTTTAGTTATTAATAAACAATAAAAGTAAAAATATATATATACATCTTAAATGCATTAAAGTTGGATGCTATTCAACCTGAGTATCACTTTTTGTTATAAATCCTGAGGTATTTTGAAGATATGAGCCTCAAAAAATGCAAACAAAACTTCATCACTGAAACTACCCAAAAAGGGGGTGGGGTCCAAAAACGGGGGTGGGGTCTGAATTATAGGTCTTATTTCAGAAACAGCTTGGACTTGGGCACTAATATGGTCAGAACACATGCCAAGATATTTTTCAGAAAATGTTTCAACTAAATCTGAGTTGGTTCCCTGACAACCATTCAGAAATGTTGGTGATTTGGCACAAAACGACCCTCCATTCATCTTGTTAACCAGTTCGCGTCGGAGTATACATGCACAGTTTTTCAGAAATTCAAAATGGATGACGGATAAACAGGCCAGGAAATATCTGCCAGCAACCGGCCTGCAGCGAGCGAGGCTGGAAATATCAGGGAGTGCTACCCACAAATGCCGTCTCTGGTCTAGGTTGGTGAGAAAAAAATCCCGCGTCTGGGCCTGGTTAATGTCAAAATAATCCCGGTGTCACATGAATATCTGACTCCTTTTTCATCAATATTGGTTAAACCCTCTCACGTGACAGGTCATTCACCTAATTATCTTCACTTAAGCAGGTGCAATACTACCAAGGAGTCCAGATTGCATAGAGTCTGAAATCCATGCTAGACTGGCATAAACTGCCTGTTTCACACTCGCATGTTGGCGATGCACACTAATTGTTCAAATACAGAGCAGTACAGGAATAAACTAGAAATCTTCGAAAGAAAACCTTTGCAGAACGGTTTGGAATGGCTGCTTACCGATGTAGGAGTCTCTGGTCTTGAAGTCTCTGTGTTCGTTGGTCTGTGGGACAGGAATGATTCTTCCGGTTCGATTCGACACTCGAACTTTATCCCCCGCTTCGGTGAAACGAAAGTCTACGTCCGTAGGTTGGCTGTGAAAGCATCGGAACAAAGACGACAAGATTACAAGCTCCCCCACAGGTACTCATTTACACCTCGGTGGGGAGCAGCAATGAGTGACAGTACCTTGCCCAAGGGCACGTAGTACACACACCTTTGTCCCAGGCTGGACTCGAACCTACAACCTGCGGCTTTACCTATAGACGGCAAATTCAATACTCCAGAACACGAGGCCACGGCACTTCATAATCATATGAGACCCATACCCAGTTTTCTTCGTATCCAACGAACAGTTTTCAAAACTTTTGCTTCGTCTTTAGCTTTGCCTCTGACTTATGAATCACTGAGAAGCAAATTAAAAATGAAAGCAAATTGAAATATCTGAACTTTTTGATTCATATCAATCGATATGGATCGGTTGAATGTTTCTAAAACACAACAGGCACCAGAATGTGGCTGGAGTTCTTGCAGTTGGGAGCCTAAAACTGAAGACGAAGCTAGAGATTCGAAAAAGCCCCAAGCGTGCCAAGTCACCCTCGGAGACTAGGACAAAATTAATCAATAAACTTGGTGACATACTTGTCGGAGGGATCGACCAGTGCAACATCCCGGACGTTAAGTGGCGCCTCGCTTGCCACAAAGGTTCCGTCGTAACCCGGCATTCTGCCAATGTATCTGTAGTGCTGTTAACGATCCGACAAAAGAAATATGAGTTTATATTCCATACAGAGTTGTGCGATTCCCACACAGCCACAACACATTTCTGAATGTAATGTTGCCTCTTAATTCTAACCCCCACGGGGTATTCTGTGAGTTCCCTTCAATATGCAGCCTAGTGCATCATTTGTCAACCCAGCTCAGTGTCGCGAGGTCCATCAGGTCAGAAATATCAAGGTCAAACTTCTTCAGAGTCTACAGTCACCCAAGGTAGCAGAATCCATTTCTGGCGTTATTCACTATAGATTAGCTCTCATAGTCTTGGACTGTGGTCGTTTATGCACTGGTGTTGACAGCAGAATGCATCAAAGTGCACCAGACTTGTTTACCTGATAGAGTACAGTATGCAAGACGAAGATATAACCAAACACATTGGTTTACATCTTATCAAATAAGGCGATTAATTCCAAACGCAGACAGCCAAAACAACAGTTCTTTTTCATTCAGCTGCTTAGAGGATTTGGGGGTTTTTTTTACAAAAAGAAACTATATGGGTGTGCATTTACAGATAGTTTGGTAACCGTGTACCAGATTACCCAAAAAAATGTAAAAAAAAAAAACGATCCTAAAATTTAAATCTCCGAAGTTCCTTCTTAGTTTGTTAAAAGAGATCTGCACTATAATAATGCTGCATCAGTGAGCTAATACAGCGAGATAGAAGTGTTTACATTGAGCTTTACTTTAAGGTGTAAACTGCAAATTAATGAACGTCGTCAATTTGAAATATATTGTGTTTTCCTACGTAGCCTTATTTTATTTTTAAAAATGACATTCAAAACCTTTATATTTCAGTTGGCTAACTTAAAGTTGGCTGTGGGTACTCAATTTCATTATCTGGAATCGGTTCCTAACATTCGTCAACGATCGGGTACTCGGGTACCCAGGTTCGTTGGACAGCCCTAAAAAAAGAATTACATTTGTATAAAGGCAAGTGGCAAAATGAGAAGGAACTAGGCACAGTGGAGAAAACTGCAAAATAATCAATAATGGGCGATTCATTTTTTTTTCATTTTTTTTTTATTAATTGTAATCTTTTGTTAAGAAATAGTAGTGGAATAAAAGTGTTTTTAAAGAAAAACAATCGCCATTTTTCCTTATCACATCTTATATAAAACTCAAAACTATAAAGACTTTTTTCTCAACATTTTAGTTTTGGGACATTAACTTTAAACAGCCATAACTTATTAATGGAATGTCCAATTAAAATGACAGCATTGTAAGGAGAATGTTATCCTCGTTTCTAATACCTGAGAACCCTCATTTCAACCTCTGCCCAGTTCTGTCTCATTATGCCAGAACCCCTCACATTTTGGTAGTAAAACGTACACAGTTAAGTCCTTCCACTACGACCCAGTTTCTCTGGCGTATGATGTCATTGATGACCCCCTGTCGACCCGTGTCTTTGCCTTTCAAAATCTGGACCTGTCAAGAAATGTCAGAAGTGGTTTTTTTTTATAAAGAGGATGACCAAAATCCTAAAATTACCCGCCGTGAAAGTTGGGGGGAGGGGGGGTTACTTACTGGACACCACATTATGCTTGGGGGCACTGTTCATTTAGAGAAGTATGTTTGCACACTTACGTGCAATAACTACATCAAAACAAAACAGAAAAAATACTTTTTTTTTTAGTTGGAAAGTTTGATCGTTTGTTCCTCACCACAACCCACCCAACCCACCACGAATATCTCGGACTTTACTAACCTTTAACCAGTTCGCGCCGGATGACGTATATAAACGCATAGTTTTCCCCAGATTCAAAACGGATGACACACAAACACGCCACGAGCAAGGCCGGAAATGTCTGTCAGCAGCGAGCAAGGCCGGAAATGCGTGGGTGTGCTTCCCGGTACTGGCGGCCTGAACCCGCTTCGGATCGAGTTTCGTTAAAAATAATCGCGCCCCTCGGCTCGGTGATGTTAAAATAATCCCGACGCGAACTGGTTAAAGCAAAAACAAACCTCTGAATTGCAAAGAAAAGGGATTTGACTGGTTGCAATGCGATTGACCGATAGCATCATTATCGACCGATCGCGTCATTATGGACCGATCGTGTCATTATGTACCGATCGTGTCATTATCGACCGACCACGCACATCGACCAAACACGCTAGACAGATACTTTGCCAACAATAATAATTAGATTCAGAAGTCAAGGCACAGCATCATCAATTGAGTCATACAGACTGGCGATTTGAATTATTGCATTTCCAACCTTTCAGTTTGACTTACGAGGTCTCCATTGAAGAACTTCCAGTTGCGGATGGGCTCCACTTGCACCTTGTTGCGGTCCCGTCCCGGCAAGTTAGCAATCTGGGCTTGGATGGTCCAGGGTCGCGACATGACATAGCGGTAGTGTCGGTTGATACGATGCCATGCGGGCTTCTGCCTCTGCCCAGACGCACGACGAGCCATCAGCAGGAGATCCGTCAGTCGCACCATGATGAATGCTGTTAGAGAACAAACAAAATGATCTAGCTGAATTCTGTAGCCAGTGACGTACCCCTACCTGACCCCCCTAGATCCGTCAGTCGCACCATGGTGAATGCTGTTAGAGAACCGACTTAATTACTTACTGCAGGTAAACAAAATGATCTAGCTGAATTCTGTAGCCAGTGGCGTACCCCTACCTGACCCCCCTAGATCCGTCAGTCGCACCATGATGAATGCTGTTAGTGAACAGACTTAATTACTTACTGCAGGTAAACAAAATGATCTAGCTGAATTCTGTAGCCAGTGGCGTACCCCTACCTGACCCCCCTTGATCCGTCAGTCGCACCATGATGAATGCTGTTAGAGAACCGACTTAATTACTTACTGCAGGTAAACAAAATGATCTAGCTGAATTCTGTGGCCAGTGGCGTACCCCCACCTGACCCCCTTCGGTGCTCCGTGCCCCCAGGGTGTGTCCCCCCCCCAACCCCCATTTGAAATTGCACACAAACACAATTATCAGTAGACCCAATAATTGGGGCGTTTTCACTCCTTTTTCGAATTTTGGATTTTGTCTGTCGTTCTACGCCCCAACCGTTGTAAAGCATTGTGCCAATAAAAAAAGAAGTTATGACCACAAAAGTTGCCAAAAACATGCCAAATACTTGACAATGTATATTGGAAAGCGCACACTGGCTTCAATACATGTTAAAGAAGAACTGTTATGGCTTTATTGGTACTCACGGTTATTTGGGGTTGCAAATCCGAGCAATTTTGACCAGCTTTTCAAAACAATGATGCCTATAACGTCGCGGTCTATATAAACTACATAGACGTCCCGACAGCACCCGACTCACGTAAAGAGCACACTATGCGAAGACGGGGGACACGACAATGGCTTTTCGAGCGACCACCAACGACTGTTTTATGGTGCAAGAGCGCAGGCTTGCATCGCTGCACTGTATAGCGCGCATGCGTGTGCGCGCGTAGCGGTACTTGTACAAAATAATGCAAATTCGTAATTGCTGGCACACGATCAGGGGCCAATTTCACGGAGCTGCTAAGCACAAAAATGTGCTTAGCATGAAAATGTGTCCTTGGTCAAAACAAGGTTATACAGACCAAATTTTCACGTGATCTTTATTGTTTTTGATTGATAATCGGCTGGTTTTTTGCTTAGCATAAAAAACACGTAGAATTTTCGCTGATAAATTGTTTTTAATGAGCAAGATATTTTTGTCCTTCCCCGCCTCCTCCCCCCCCCCCCCCCCCCCCCCAAAAAAAATGTAATGGCATACCCCGACTGTAAGCCTGTACTGTAGTGTTAATTACCTGTTATTAACTTAACCCTAGCCCAGGTTGGACGACGTCAGTCCACTTGGGCTAAACCCTAACCCTAAAATAACAAATTTAAAAGTCGTGTAGCCTAATCAAAAACAAACAAAAATGTCCCTACCCTCGCAACATGACAGTACGCATACGGTAGGCACACAATCAATCACCCAAATCAAGCCGCTGGGTGGCGCTGTTTATTTTTAATACAAATTCTCAATACAAATTCTACTCGTCCGGATCACTGACCTCTACGCCACCCGGATAACCGCCGGGTACAAAAATAGATAATGGCGCAATACACCGACGGCGCAACAATATTCAAATTATAACGGCTCTTCCCCTAAAAAAAACCACTATGACTGCAATGTGATATTAGGCATTTCGTCTGGTGTTGATATTTGCCAATACGAGTTTTATTTTATGCTAACCAGAAAAGAGTTATAGACATTATATTTTGTTAACGTTGTTTTAACCAATTACCACCACTCCCGGAAACACTCGAAAACTTCGGACATTTTCGGAAACTGGAGTAATTCCTCCAGTTTTAGTCACGTGACATTGGCGTCTAGCGATAATTATTCAGAAATACTCAAAATTATCTAGAAACCAGATAGTTGGGGGCCGGGGGAGGGGGCGAATTTTTTTTCTTCCAAATGACATCGCCATAGAACTGGTTTTTAGCGCATCTGATTGGCTATCTGTTACGTCATGGTACATGTAGTACATTTTGTAAATATTTTACTCTCAATTTATTCACCCTAGGATTCTCAACTTATTGACCCTAGGACTTTGGGTTTTATTGACCCTAGGATTCTCAAATTATTGACCCTAACCCTAACCCTAACCCTTTTTGACCCTAGGACTCTGGGATTGTTTGACCCTATAGTACACGCCATGCAATGCGACATGGATGACATAGATGTTAAACAACAAATCAGATGCGTTAAAAACCAGTTCTATGGCGATGTCGTTTGGGAAAAAATATTTCGCGGCCGGCGAGCGAGCGAGCGAGCGAGCGAGCGCCAGGGCGAGCGGGGAGGGGGGGGGGGGGGGAGGGTACATTAGTAAATCAAGTTGAGGGGCCAAGTACACCATATAATGTATAGAGTTTCGCTCAGTCCCACCGCCCATACTTGGCGCTGGAGGTGTCATAAAAATAGTATTTTTAAAGACGGACGATTCGTGCGTTTTTTTCTCTCCCTGACACAAAAGGCTAGATATTATCCACCAATCAGGGTCAGTCACCCAATAAGTCGGTGATCAAAAAGATAGTGGTCTGTGATTGGATAGGTTGTGTATGTCAATTACGAATCACGTGTTTTGGATGTGTCACCGACATCTAAAACTACCCACCAATAAGATGCGGCTATTTCATTGTCATTTGTCAGCGATACAAGAGTTGAGATTTCACGTGTGGCAATATGTAAATTCCGTCTCATGAATATGAAGCGTGTGATTGACAGCGCGCATTGGCCAATCACAGACTGGGCCAAGTTCCTCAGTCACTGCCACTGATCTCTATAACTGGATAGGTCGAGCGTACATTGATGGGATAGCGAGCCGTGAAGTAACCGGCGGCCATGATGGGATATTCAAAACATTGCCTTCGCGCATGCAAAAGACGCGTAGACACGTCGAGAGTGAGACAGTGGCAGCAGCGATGGTGGGTAAAAATGCATTAAAATCCTTTGTAAATAAGTAAATTTATTAAATAAACTCGCAGACTGTGCGATCAGTATCTATCTTTGTAAAAAATGTCAGGACTACGGTTTTAAGAGAGATTTAGGAGAACATTGTTGGGCGAAAACGATATTTTCGTTTCCACATGAATTCCAGCGGGATTTTTTCATATTGTGGTCCTATCCATCATTTTATCTGAAATAAAAACTGGGATATTTCGAAAGAACAGTAGATTTATAGAATCAGTTGGTCTAGGATACCCTTACAATATGATTGAATTCCACAATACAGGTATTTTCAGACCAATTTTGTACCCATTCCATGAAGACTGTCCCGTTGACTTGCACGTCAAACAGTTCATGGTGGTAATTTGTGTACACATTCGTACACAACATATTGTGTCATGAACTATTTGACGTGCATAAATTTAATGTTCTGTAGAATTATCCCAATATCGCAATGATCACAGTTTTTTTTCTCACAATTCTGGAAGTGTAGAGGCACCTATTAATAACAATAATAGTATTATTAAATGCATGGTGTAGTCCAAGGCTATCGTGGTGGAAGGATGTAGACACGTATTTCTAATACTTCAGAACAATTTCATTTTCGCCCACAAATCTCTCTTAAAAACGTAGTCCTGATGACATTCCTTACAGTGCTCAAAGTCAAATGCAATTTCACTCTCTGAAGAAATGAGTATGCCAAATAAATTGAGAATTTTGTATTTTTAAAATAGCGTCATGTTACAACATTCTTTCCTTGGCATTTAATTTATACCTGTATATTTTTTTCTTTGTACACTACAGCTAATTGGTTTACCCAAGTCCACTTCTTGCTTGAAGATGTCAGTCTGTACAGCTTATTACGGCTGGACAAGTCATAGGACGAACTGCTCCCATTATGACAGAGGGACAACAGATGACAGCGAATGTCAAAACTTATTTTGTTTAACCATCAGTAAATACGGTAGCATAATTGACCAACTACGTTTTCCAAGATAAGCTATCTCGGTGTTCCACATTTCTTAGATGTGCTGCAAATATATTGCAGAACTCTGCATCTTGGCATTTCATGTTTCAACAATATAAGTACAGATAATAAAACAGTCGCAACAGTCACAAACCTATCTTTGTAACATGGAAATATATTGAACATGTGTTTTATGAAAACTGACAAATCTGGTTAAAATTGTATTGTTAATATTCAAAGCAAATTATACAGATATTAAAATGACATGGATTTACCCAGTCAGTGTTCTCCACAATCACTGGGTAGCGGCCGCTCTGTGTACATGTTACGCTGTTCTGTCATATTTTTATGCTGCCCTGTTAAAATGTTATGCCGCCCTGTCAAATTTTGCTTTTCAATCATGGTTTTATTTTGCTTTCTTACAAAACAAAAATTGTGGTGTACAAATCTTTAATATTGTGTTCATATCGCACAAATATCTAGAAACACTCACAATTCAAAGTTAAAGCCGTACAAGGGTGTCCTATTAAAATTTGGCCTGTGAAGAATGCTGCCAAATGTATCTTTGCATAGTATCAACAATTATTATTCTAAAATGACATCACAAGTTTTGTTTTGGTTTTAAATTCATAAACAGTCTGGGGTTAATTGGTTTTATAACATCAGTAAACAATACATAATAAGCATATTGTTACTATGGCAGTAGTTATTACATGTTATATGAATGTAAAATAAAAGAATAAAGCAAAATTGAATCCATTGTGTGACTTATGTCATTATTTACACATGTGATTGATATTTTTAATTGTGATTTATTTCAAGTTTCTCAAGTTCATAGTTTAAGCCATAGAGGTGTATCTTTATTATACAGCTCTATGGTTAAAGCTCAAAACCACATAATACATTTTTTCTGTCCACTTGTCCAGCAAGAATTTTTGGGACCCTTTCTAAAACATTTACTAAACATTAGGTTGATTCCAAATTTGGACACTGCCTTAAAATCCCACGAACAAACCATGATGTGCCAATTAAATTTTCCTAAAACACACTGACATTTTTTCAATTTTTTCAACATTTTTTTATTTTATCATAAAACTAGCACTTTTTAGTGTCTGGATATAAAAAAAAATCAAGAATTTCCTTAATCCAAAAAAAATTGTTTTGCCTTTTCCTTGTTTCGGTTTGTGCATAAGGTTATGATGTGAAATTCCCCCCCCCCCCAAAAAAAACCACAAAAAAACCACAAAAAAACACACACAAAATAATTTAGAAGTTGAAAATTCTTGAAAATACTTGTCCGACATATCCCATAGACTTTGCACTGCATTGCATCGTCTCACGTACATCACACGAATGTCTCATATCTTTTCCAAAGAATAGCCCTATTTAACATTGAAACTTGGCGTATACATGTAATTCTTGGGTGTTATTATGTTTAACTTAATTTTCCTGATCAAACTGGATTGTTTTTGTGATGTTAACTTCGTTTCCTGTGATATTACATTCGTTTTCTCGGTCTTGCGCTATACAAACGTGTGTACGCCTGCAATGTTTTGAATATCCCAATATGGCCGCCAATGGCTTCACGTGCAGAGCCGCTCGACCTATCCAGTTATAGAGATCAGTGGTCACTGCTCAGGAAATTGATGGCTAGTTTTAAGGCAGGAGCGGCCGCATTTATTCCACACAACGACTTGGCTCATCTTCACTTTCAGACGACCACCACAGACAACCGATTGCAAGA
The DNA here is from genome assembly GCA_037893245.1 of Crossaster papposus. Lineage (NCBI taxonomy): Eukaryota > Metazoa > Echinodermata > Asteroidea > Velatida > Solasteridae > Crossaster > Crossaster papposus. The sequence continues at coordinate 326,013 of JBAIAA010000275.1, read as the reverse complement.
GCAAGGTGGGTCTTTAATATTTTTTTCTAACAGACAGTGGCGTAAATACGAGGGGGGGGTGGGAGACCTCGGAAGTCTTTTATCCAATAATCTTTTTTATTTTTTTATTTATTGCTTGAGTTTAGACCATCAATAATTGCTTAATGCGCATCCGGCTGAAAGGAACTGCATATACCATTTAGGTTGCTAAAACAAATAAAAAAGGCATTTTATCCAAATTGATTTTCAGAATAACTTAATAAAATGTTAAAGATAAATGCAAATTATTGTCCAACCTTAAAGATGGACTACAACGAAAACTCACACATTAAATTTATTATCGGACCTTGTTTATGTTGTGTTCAGGTAACACTTTATTGTTACGGTCATGTTTTTCTCTAAATAATTTTGTTGCAATTTGACCGAAACAATTAGACCTCGATTCTTCGATTTTGAAATTTCCCGCCCTGTACTGGTTCCCGGCAAAGATCCACTGAAAACCACAATGAAATCCACGATATAGTACCAGTGGACTTGTAAACCAGCGAAAAGTGATGACGTACTACCCATGAAAACGCATACATGGTGGCCCTGAAGGCCAGGGACTCCGCAGATCGCGAATATCGACGTCAAATTTGACGTCAATATTCACGACTTTCCAAAAAAGTCGCGAATATTGACGTCAAATTTGACGTCGATATTCACGACTTTCCCCAAAAGTCGCGAATATTGACGTCAAATTTGAAGTCAATATTCGCGATCTGCGGAGTCCCTTCAGGGCCACCATATATATGCGTTTTCATGGGTAGTACGTCACACACAAAGTATGAATTATTCATGAGTTAAGGGCTTTTGCTGAAACTGAGTTTTTCTGGGTCGAACGCCGATCAATTTTGTTGTTTTTTTGCATGAAGGAACAATATTTATTGAATACTAATGATATATTAGTAATCATTATACATTTCTCGAACGAAAAACAGCAACACAGCCTTTATCATTATTCCGTTGTAGTCCATCTTTAAGAATCTGGAAACAAATTTCACAAAAATACCAAAATAAAATCACCCACTGTTATACCTTAAAGTGTTCCTCTTAACTTTTCTAAAATATAACCCGGCCCTTAATTAAAAGCTCTTTGTCAAAAAGGGAAAAACCTTGTGTGGACGTGACTAAGTACACACAGGGTTTTCAGTTTGTGTAGACATCTTTAATTTTGTTTGCAAGTCCACACAGCATTTGCAAGGTACACATAAATCTAACCAGCTGAAATTTCGAAACGGTTGTGGTGTTTTGTTAACAACCTGCTTCAAATTTATTGCATAGTTTTGTTCCTCGGGGGGGGGGGGGGGGGCACGACCTCGAAGGTCTTTTATCCAATAATATATTTTTATTTGTTATTTATTGCTTGAGTTTAGACCATCAATAATTGCTTAATACAAAAAAAAAATTCCTTTGCAAACAGCCGTGTCCGTGAAAATGAGGCAAAGTAGGCAAAAATGTTTGCACAGAATTCTAAGTTTGGTCTGTGGCGAAAACCATTTTAAAGGAGTTTCGGTCCCATAAATTCCTCTCTTGTCAGTCCAACTTCATAATAATTTTCTTTCAATGACGTAACCAATCTTTGTGCTAACTAGAGAGAATTATGTCAATTTAAACATGATGTGCGTGGTTCAAGATTGGATTGGAATGAAATAGAACACCGCAACACTCAACGGAAGTTAACTTCTCAAATCTATAATAATATAGTATTATAAATCTGTATCAAACGTTGGCTTATTAGTCGAGGCAAAATACATAATTTTGTTTTGTTGACCTCAAACAAATTGCAACAAATTGTTTTTGACCACAGTGCACTTCTATAAGGTCCCTAGAATTACATACTAAAAGTCGACAAAAATCCAAGTGGTGGAAATATGACTAATTTGCATAAATCGTTAATCCCTGCCGCGTAATATATTTATTCCCATATTTGGGTATATATATATTTTTTTTATTTTTTGAAAAGTTTATTTTGGTGATTCTACTTACATATCCTTACATCAATAACTTTTGCTAAATCATATAAGTGACTGAATAATTATGGGAACATAGTAAATATCAAAAATGACAACTTCGTGACCCTATAAATGTGCGCACATTACACTGTCTCCAGATATCATTAAGTAGTCAGTATTGACGTGCTTCAAATTCACCAAGTTGCTTACTGGCACAGTTATCATATTAAAACCTTATGGAAAATCACATAAACAATGTTAACATTGTGATATTTAGCCCAGCAAACAAAAACTGGGAGAAAATGGTGTGTCCCTAAATTGGGCTAACAAGTAGGTGAAGGGTTGCCTAAGGTGAGAGACTTGAACAAGTTCAAGGAAACCTTCCAAATTAAAGATTGTTGTTGCTTACAATAATCCTATCTACGTTAAAATGTATTTTTGGGATTTCCTTGAACTTGTTCACGTCTCCCATGTTAGGCAACCCCTTAACTACTTTTTCGCCCAATTTATGGACACACCATTTTCCTCCAGTTTTTGTTTGCTGGGCTAAATATCACAATGTTATCATTGTTCCTATGATTTTTCATAAGGTTTTAATATGATAACTGTGCCAGTAAGCAACTTGGTGAATTTGAAGCTCACCAATACTGACTACATGGTGATATCTGGAGACAGTGTAATGTGCGCACATGTATAGGGTCACGAAGTTGTCATTTTTGATATTTACTATGTTCCCATAATTATTCAGTCACTTATATGATTTAGCAAATGTTATTGATGTAATGAAGTAGAATCACCAAAATAAACTTTTCAAAAAATTAAAAATATATATATATACCCAAATATGGGAATAAATATATTACGCGGCAGGGATTAACGATTTATGCAAATTAGTCATATTTCCACCACTTGGATTTTTGTCGACTTTTAGTATGTAATTCTAGGGACCTTATAGAAGTGCACTGTGGTGAAAAACAATTTGTTGCAATTTGTTTGAGGTCAAAACCTATTTTTCCTGGACTATATAGTTCCCCGGTCAGCGAATGATCCGCAAGTTTCGGCAGCTCTGACAACATTTTCCCATTTTTGTTCTCTTATATTTTAACAGATGCAGATCTTTGTGGCAACCGTTCTTTCAATCGCCCTCCTTCTGGGTAACTCTGTCAAGCTCCGAGCTTCCGTCACTGGGCCGGTTGCTTCGGACGGTGATGGTCCTGCGTCTCAGGTGTGCGCGTGTCAAACGTGCTGCCAGGGGACGGCTGCAATTCCTGGAGTACCAGGTCAGCATGGACTTCCGGGGTCAAAGGGTGATGCAGGTCAGCCAGGTCAAAATGGCGAGATTGGACCACTGACCTCTATACATGGACAGATCATCCATTGTTTCATTTTGAAGTCGGCATGCAGAGAAGTGCAACATGGCGTCACTGCTTTGAGCCAATGAAATGTCCAGGTGCAGAGTTCAGTTGGTTGGTAAATCCACTGACCTCTACAACTGGACATTTCATTGGCTCACAGCAGTGACGCCATGTTGCACTTCCAGTTCGCGCCGACTTCAAGTGTTAGCACAGCAGAATATGGACAATGATCCGTCCAGGTGTTGAGGTCAGTGGATTGGACCAATTGGTCTAATGGGTGAGCGGGGAGCATCTGGGGACGCTGGGCCTAAAGGTGACGATGGGATAGGCCGGCCCGGCAAGATAGGTCCAAGAGGTCCACCGGGTTCCGTTGGACCCACTGGAGAAACTGGTGTCAAAGGTCAGAAGGGTGAGCCAGGGGGAACATCGGATGAGTCCTCCAGCCAGCAAGTAGCATTCACCGTGACGAGAACGAGCTTTTCACATTTGTCTTCGGATTACCTCACCCGCTTGTCCTTCGAGGATACCGAGACGCTTCTGCCGGGTACCACCTTTGATCTGGAGACCGGCACGTTTACGTGTACTGTGTCAGGCACCTACGTGTTCACGTTTTCCGTGTTGAAAGCTTCTGGCAACGCCCTTTGGGTTTATCTCAGGAAAAATGAAGGCTGGGTCGTCTCTGGGCGTAGCGGCGATTCGGGTCCTGCTCAGCAGGTGTCTGGGAGCGCGGTGCTGGTTCTGCAGGGAGGAGACACGGTGCATCTTACAATGCAAGGTAAAGCGGAGAGTTATTCCAGCCATCACTACACCTCATTTAGCGGCTTCCTTCTGTACGCCCAATAAATACATTTCATGAACGCGTAACTGTAGTTGCCAAGTCTTTTTGCGGGTACCGCGACAATTACAACAGCAGTAAAAACTGCTTAAATTTCGACGGGAAGTCTTTTATAACAAGGACTCGTCTGCGACACTGTCAAAATCACGTGTGTCTATAGCGCCTTCATGTTTATAAGCAAAATATCAGTTAATCACTTAATAAATACTAAATAATGTACTATGCCTGATACAAAAATTGCATGTAGGCCTATACAGTCTTGAAACATCTGTACTTTATTTTATTTTAAAACGAAAAGGGTGTTTTTTTCGTTAGATAAATCTTTTAATCGTTTGTTGTTATGCAGAAAAGGATCGTTTGTTATGTAAAAACACAGCCCACGAATCTTGATTTCATGTGTTGTGGATTACATCAAACGTACATTGCTAATAACGTCAGGTTTGTTGTCATTGTACATTGCAATAATCTATCAAGTGTTGATTAGACTAACGGATGTATTCCTAGTACATTGTATTAAATAAGTATTATATTACTGCAGTGCACGCATATTAAAAACTCTGCACAGTAAAGCCCTGACGCCTTTTGTTGTGTTTTTTATTTTATAAAGGCTGAATTAATTAGCATAGGTAGGGTAGGGTGGAAAAAATAATTAAGGCATATTACATGGGAGGGGGCGTATTTAATTCCGGCTGCTCATGATAAATGGAAGGTGGGTGGGATTGGAGTCGAGTGAGAAGGGGTAAGGTTGAAGGTATAGTGAGGCGATTGGAGTTGGAAAAAATGAGGTTAGGGTGAGCAAAGGTGGATGGAACTTGGAGTAGGTGATAACAGTGGTTGCATATTGAGGTTGACGAAAATGATTGGCTGGGGTGGGAGGGGTGGGAGGGGTGGGGTGTGGTGGGGTGTGGTGGGGTGGGGTGACGGTGTGGATGGTAGGGTAACTGTGTCTTATTCCTTATCAGAGATGACCCCGACTTTTCTTAATAGCATGCTTGAACACTGCGGTATAATTAACTGTATACACCGTACCACTACTTAAAGAAATGACATCTTACAAAAATAAACTAATCTTTTATTAAATTATAACTGTAAGAACTAAGAAGTCACTGCGTAATACCGGTGCAGGTACCTCCACATTCAGTTCTAAATATAAGCGAGTCATCCAAATTGAATATTCAAGAGTAGAGACGGCCCAATTATTTCCTTTTTGTCAATGATCATATGCACCGGGAGAAACAATCCTTACAGTCGGTACCCAAGGGACATTTGACGTCGTACGAGCCCACGCCGCCATCATTACAGATGTCGTTATAGCGATACGACAGGCAAGAGTTACTGCAAAGCGGGCCTTGAAGAAAATAAAATAACAACAAAATGAATGAATATTGGCTTGATTCACGAGTCGGTCATATTAAATTAACAGCAAGGTAAAATCTTCACTTTTGTAACTCGAGGATAAAATTGAAGGCAATGAACTAAAGTTATTTGCCAATTATTACCATGTCTTCCCAGATGAATATTAATTAAGGGCTTAAACCAGATATATAGCTAAGCCGCGGAGCTGGTGACTTCCCATATGCTGCGCTGTATGCAATTTAAACGGTCATGGTACGCTACCCAGAATGCCGTGCGTTTCCTTCAAAGAAATCTGTAAAGTGGATTTGACATGGCGAAGTAGACTGGTTCCTACCTTGAGGGCGTGTCTGTTATGTTACTGGGGGGGGGGTTGTAATTTTAGTTTTCTTACTTCCGGTGAGGCACACGTCACAAGTAGTCCCGTTCCAATTCTCTCGGCAGATGCATTCGAAGTCCACAGTGTTTGGTACGCTACCGGGTTTAGAGATACACACGCCTCCATTTAAACACGGATTGGAGCTGAAAAAAAAAATCCAAAATATTTACTTATAATTTGTTTGCTCTTAATATAATATCGTGAATTATATGATTTCTCAATCTATAAGGAACGTGCGAGGGGGCCACTGATCGGGTTTAAAAAGTCTACTGCCCTTCCATAATTATGGAAATTGGGATGCCTCGGTGGGGGAGGGGAAGGGGAGGGTAAGGGGAGGGGGGAGGAAGAGCCGGAAAGGAGGGAGCCCCCTGGGGTGTGGGGGGAGGGGGGCGTGCCCCGTGCCCCGTACCACCGCCCCCCCCCCCCCCCCCCCCCGTTTTTTTCAGCGCCCATACCTGCATGGGCAGTCGCGCAGAGGCGGTGGCGACGGGACCGTGGGTGGTCCCGGAGAAAAGGCCATGCGCCGGACTCTGGTGCTGCGTACAACCGGTTGGAGGTAGTCTGGTTGCCGCGACCGGAAACGAAAGACGTCATCAGCGTATAGAACCTGGACGACGAAGTACAGACTCAGGATCAGCAGGGCGGTGGGTGGCCTGACGAAACGATGCATTGTGGGTATGTGGCCGCTGACATATACAAGTGGAACAGAAGGATTCTCTCCGGCTGATTAGATTTTTAAAAGTTTTTTTGTTAGAGTAATATACATCATTGTCATTACCAAAACTATATGACACGATAGTGTCAAATGCGTAATTATACCGAGAATCAAGTCCTAATTAGCGATCACACCGACAAATATCACCCTAACTTATAGCCCCCAACAGTTTTCTACTACTAGCCACAACGTACGGTTACCGTAAAAAAAATATAAAACAATAGACGCATCTATCCAGTGTGGTAAACGAAATGCAACCATGTCTTCCATGATCTAGGAACCCAAACCATTGATATGTCTTAAAAATTCTTGTTTGGATTTTTGTAAACAAATGTCGAGACTGAGTTATTTGGTCTTGGATGTTCACGGAGCGGCCCCCGACTTTGGTTCACAAAATGGCGCTGGAATCAAAACTACTGAACCGAATCAGAAGGTCTTGGTATCATTTTTCTTCTAACACTGATATCTAGTCGATATCAAAAGTGTAGGTTTCTGAATAGAGGAAGTATAATGTTGCGGGATTTTTTTCTCTATCTAATCCAGGTGTACTGAACAGAATCCCGTGTTTCCACGAAAAATTCAGTAACGCGATATCTTGAACGGTCATAATTATACGCTTGTGTATACAATAGATCAGTACTGATGAAGCAACACGCGGCGATCGCCCCCCAATTTTAACCCAATTATAATATCGCGGTACCGGTGTCACGTACGAGCATTTTTACTGTGGACCTACGACAAATTGACGTCCACGGGATGCGGAAAGAGCAAGGGGAGTGATTGTGGACTTGCACATGTATACACTCAGTGATACCCATTCTGGAAAAATGAGTTAGGGATATTCATAACAAAAATGAAGGGGCACGCATAAGAGGCCCATAATCAAATTTTGGTTTAAATGTGTTTTTAGCCAATGTTTTCTAAACTACATGAAAAAAAAGGAATGCCCACAGTACGTATGAAAGGTAAAGCTGTGTGCGTCCACGATGTTGACGCTCAAGATTTTGAACCATGCTACGTATAGGCGAAATTAAAATCTAAATCCAAGGGTTTTGGGAAAGACGTGACGCACAATGACATTTGTTTCTTAGTTGCTCGAAAACTAAATGAACTGGAAAGAATATAGTATCCTGACGCTACTTCAGCGGATATGTACAACATCGAGTCGAGAAGATTTTCTAAGCATTTCTTAACAAAATCGGAAATGTTTCCTAGTCCAAGATTCATGTATTTTAAACATATTTGGAAGTCATTTAAGTTGACCTTCATTAAGATGATATACGAAGAAAACAAAAAGGCGTCAGTTGCAACATTCTTTCCTGTCAGCTAATAAATTTGGCGGCATTTTGGCACTATTCTTTCCAAGGCGTGGCGCTGGAATACAATGCAATTAATGTAATTACAAATGTACCTGAAAATGAAATATTAGTACCGCTGACCCAGCCGTGAAGAGTATGTACTGCCGATCCCGCGTGGAGATACGTACTGCCGTCGGTTAGCCTGCTGCACGTGCGTGGGCTTACACTGATTAGAACACCCCACACACGTCCTATCATAGCAATCAGACACCACAACCTACTGCTTGCGTTTCGTTTGCTCATTCACAGGTGTATTTTCATTGATTTAAATACCCAATTTAACATTCCAGGGATTTTTTTCTTCGCAAGTCGCAGCTTGAGAAAGAACGCGCATGAGTGTCCGAATAAATTAATATTCATCGAATGAAAGTTAAATAAAGGGTTGGGCCGCTGGTATTCTCTCCCGCTAGAGAACAGTGAAGCATTTCTTCTAGAAGTAATGCCTAATTATAGTGCGATCTTGAAATTAGACTACGAAAAGCTTTGTTAGAAAAAAAAATGACTTCACGGCATTGTTATCGATGGTAGTCTAGAGGATAGTGGGAGGAGCCATACATAACAAGTCCCTGGTTCAAATCAACTAGTACCCACTTTTCTTAGTGGTTAGATTTTGTGCGTTGGGACTTGGGACTGATGCACGTGATCAACGATCTACCAATCAGATCATAACGGAATTGATTCTAGTACATTGTACCATGGAGGAATAAGAAGGAATGTATATAAAATGATGGGAAAAACTGACATGGACATTGTTGTTTACAATTGATAATTTATTATCTCTCATAGAAACTTTGAAAAAGTGTTCTCAAATTATAGTTTAGAAGCTAACTTTATATCAATACAAAATACTCGGCAGTCCCGACTCGACTTTGTGTTGGTTGCATTGTTGTTTTTTGTAAAAAAGTATGTAAACACCGGCATTGATGTACTCGGGACAATTGGGTTAGGGCATAAACAAAGGGTCCACGATTGATAAACAAAATTTTGACAAACAAAAGAGGGACAAAAGGGATCCACGATTGCCAGTGGTGTGTGCGTGTACAATAGGGGATCCTCGGTCGTTTACATGTGTATTGGGGTCGGGGTGGTTACGGGGAGGGGGGTGGTTAGGGGGAGGGGGGGGGGGGGTGGTTAGGGGGGGTGGTTTTAGGGGGGGCGGGTGGTTGGAGGGGTGGTGGTTAGGGGGGGTGGTTAGGGGGGGGGGGGGGTGGTTAGGGGGGTGGTTAGGTTAGGTTCGGGGTGGTTAGGGGGAGGGGGGTGGTTAGGGGGAGGGGGGGTGGTTAGGGGGAGGGGGGTGGTTAGGGGGAGGGGGGGTGGTTAGGGGGGGTGGTTTTAGGGGGGGCGGGTGGTTGGAGGGGGGGTGGTTAGGGGGGGTGGTTAGGGGGGGGTGGTTAGGGGGGGGGGGGGGTGGTTAGGGGGGGGGGGTGCTGGGCTGAGGAAGGAATAAGGGTCAAATCACACGAGGCAATTGTTCGCAAGCATCTCAGATACAACATATATGTATTATGTACACTGTATAGAGCTAAACAAACGTTCCGACAGAAGTTCATTCATTATACATTTATTTCCATATTGCTGGTACAAGTTTACAAACATTTAAATAAGAAACTTATAGTGAACAATATAAAATAACATAATAAACAAATGAATATATTGTTAATGAAGCATACAAGTCTAATATGAATTGTATTAATCCAAAAATATTAGGTTTATGCCAAGTTATTTATCCAAGTAACAAGTTAAGGAACATTTCTCATAAAACTGCATAGAATGGCTTGTTATTTGTTTTGTCTTTGAGATTGACCTTTAGACATCTGGCATAGTTTGTGACTATACATTTAGGGTTGTTTGGCAAACATCTTGTCAAAACAGTCGATTAATTCATTGCGTCTATTGTACCTGAAAATGATGGATTCTGTTGACCCAATATAAACCATTTTCACAGGATCACTGTGTCTGCCAGTTCAATCTAAGCCTTGAACTTGAGAAAACTATAAACAAATGGGTTAATCGCTGCAGCTCTTAAACAACCAGTTAATAAAATAGTGATATTCTACACCAGAAAGCACACCCTAGACTCAACTTAAACATTTTAGACACTGTCGAATCCAGAACAAAGTTTGATCTTGGGAAAGGCGTGGTAGAAGGGACAAGAACATGAAACATTTCTCTTTGATCACCAGTAAAAGTTGACTTGACACCGAGATACCAGACAAAGGATGGGTTGATGACATAACCTCTAGTTTAACCCTAACTCCCTACCCCATGTTTCCTACAAGTAACCTGAATCCTCCACAATCCTCTGATTCCAATGTGTTAAAACTACAAGTAACCTGAATCCTCCAAAATATTTTTCAATATTTGTTAATACAGGAGACCACTGCCTGAATCATGCAAAATCCTTCAGCAGTTCTATTGAGAATGTGTACAAGGGAAAGTATAAACAAATAACCCAAATCAATAAAAAACCTCAATCCTGCAAAAATCATCCAGCATTAGTTTAGGCCTTATGACCTGGATCCTGCATTTTCCTCCAGTGGCAAAAGCATTTAAACCCCTCGATCCTGCAAAAGCTCTGATGCATTAACTTCCAATTACAAGTGCCCTTCTCCAAATTCCTCTCTTTGGCAAAGGCAAGGAAGATTTTTGAAAAATTTAGGATGGTTAGGTTTTAATAATTGTACAAAAAGAGACTTCTTTTGGGAAAGAGGGGAGGCTGGGGTGGCATAATTCCTGTCCTTCTCTTGCATCTGTCGGTGGTTTGGGATCAATGTCATCTGTTCAGAAATCTATACATCGTCCTTTTCGCTCCCAGTCCCCGTATCTGGTCGGCTCTGGCCCCCTGGGGCCCCCTCTCTCTCCAGTGACAGGGTTGACATCATCCGGGAAGGCTTTTAGGGGCTCCTTTTCCGCATCTCGGTGTTTCTCTGTGGGGTTGTCGTGTTTACCCACGGGGGTGTACGATTTCTTCAGGGGTGGCTTCCCACTTCCTAGGGATGACTCGGAGTACGACCTGTGCTGCAACTGTGCACAACTTCTTGATATGAATGCTGGGTTTTGGTGGCGATGCCCCACTGCAAAACAAAAATATATAGGCCCTATATGCATTTAGTACTTTACACACAATTGATTCAGGTACATCTACACTACTAGTGGGAGTCTTGCACTGCAGTGTTGTATTCTTCTAGTTCCAATGTTAACAAATTATAGTATCCTTATTCCTGACACCACTTCAGCGGTTGTGTACAAAGCGTATCGAGAGTTGACACAATAAGCCACTTCGACATTCCAACTGCGCATGTGCACAACAAGATTCAACAATTTTTCTCTGCAGACAAACACGGCAGACAAATGCACACAAGGCTATGGGGGACGTGGTAACCGAATCCGCATTTTGTGCATTTTCTTGTGAAATCGAAAAGACGATGGGAACTTTGTTCGAATAAAAGTTTGGCCACACAAAACACCTGAAAACACCAAAACGTAAAAAAAAAATGTTACTTAATAACTTTAGAACACGACGATCTCTTTAAATTCGCAGGTACCCCGCTATGCTTTTGCACACAATCGCTGTAATGTTTATCTCAAAAAAAAAATCGTAAAATCTCCATGTGCACACGCGCAGCGGGAATATCGAACTGGCTTATTGGAAATGTTTCTCAGTCCCATATTTATGTCTTTTCAATGTTTTTGCAATTAGGCTTTAGCCTTTATTGGGATGATTTAGGCCTAGGCCTAGGCCTAGCGCCCTAGGGCCTATAAAGTCAAGAAAACAAGTGGCGTCAGGTTGCAACATTCCTTCAACGACGACTACATACAATTACTTATTAAAGTTATGTACGACCGAGCCATGATCATGATTTGTTACGATGCGTAAGTTAAGCATGAATCCCCATGATGATATCCTCAAAAACACCATTTTTAGTATTTTGGCAGGCTTAGTATAATTATCAAAGCTTTTCATTAAAATTATAACCATAGAAATATATTTTCTATAAACCTACCAAAAATGAGCCTACGTTCAGTTCCATACTGGGCTAGAACAGAAGATTTGATTGGGTTAAGACGTCTAATTACAGTAACAAAACGAGTTATCATGGGCGCCGCCATTTTGAAAATGAACTGTGGGTAATATTGTTACTGAATCAACGATTTATTTCTTTACATTAATATGAACATTTAGTTAAATATTAATTGTTTTTTATTTGAATACAAATGAAAATTATTATACATAAATTAAGTTTGACTCATACGATAGACAAATATGGTTATATGTAATTTAAAAAAATATATTAATGCTATTATTTTTAGAGATTTAAAAATAACTAAGTATTCATTGGCGGGTCTGTCAAACTTTTGCACTTGATCGAGAAGAAGGCCGTGGTATTACATACTGCCGTCACTAACATTTGTCATCTTTTAAAAGCTGTATTTTTCAAAAGCTGTATTCATATGGTTACCAAAAATAAATCGACTTCAGAATTTAATATTGTTTCGTACGAAGACTGCGAGCCGTGATGCTTACTTTGGGTTGTGTGTGAGGGCGCTGTTCATCAAGTCAACCAACTGGCTGCCGCTGTTCGCGCGGTACGTTTAGATCATAGATGGTTCATTTATTTATTAAGTTATATTATAAATATTATTATGATACAAATTTAGATTTGTTTAGCATATTTCAAATATCGTACATTTTAATATGATTGCCGCCTGCCTTTAATTTATTAATTGAAATAAAGCATGAACAAAGACAGATTTGCCTATTGATCACCGCGGACATACGTCACAGGTCAGCGCGCCGATGAAAACAATACGCGCTGACACTGCACTGTAGCATACAAGACTGCGCGCGCGATCATCGTTTTTACCGGCGCGGTGTACGTATTATGACGCGTTTTTATGACAGTTCCCGGATGTCCGCCCCGATCTATTCTGTAATTCTCATTTTTAGTATTCAACGTCATGACATTGTATTTAATTTAAGTCAAAATCGGCACTCGGATTTGTATTAACGACAGTTATGTGTCTATTTGCATGGTCGTCATGACGTCACGAAGGGGGCAAGCCATCAATAGCAACATGCATTAAACCTCAAATTGTTCCCTTTGGCTTTGCCTTTGCGCTAAAGAAAGTGTGTAAACAATGAGAAGTTCCAGATGGTACCCCCCCCCCCCCCCCCCCCCCAGCACAATTGTCCTAGCACAACATAATCGTCCTAGCGCAGCATTGACCCAAGGTCACGCAAAGTTGCATCCATAAGTATAGGTTAACCGCACGGTGGATAGGATTTAATCATTGTTTTTGTGTCTTTATAACCCCAGGCCTGTCTGAGTGGACAACTTTCTTTGAAACCTACTCATCATCATGAGTAAAAAGAAGATTAAGACCTACTTATCTCAGAGTGTGTCGCCAGACGTCTTGGAAGCGAGAGAGATTGCATTCACCAACTTGCTGCTTTTAGGCTTTGAGCCCGTGGAGGCAGAGAGGAGACATGCCATTCCTTTCAACAGGTTTGTACACCTGGTAGTCTTGGACCAAGACTCGGTACCCCCCACACTTCACTGGCTTAGCCTTAGGGCATCCTTTTTAATTGTTTTGGTTTTCATTACCGACCAACACTATCTCGGAATTCCGACCCAAGAAAACACACTAACTGTTTTGTATTACCGCCGACCGGCACAACCCTATCTGGAAACCTATTTCTATAAAAAAACATTAACAAATAAAAGAAAACAAATATTAAATTTCCACATTGCGGCTCTGTGTTATGCTCCTATCAAATGTCTCCTTGGAATTTGTTGCTCCAAATGAAGTAATTTCCATTGTCAAGTTGCCACAGTTGCAGTTATTAAAAAATTATTCTTATTGGAACGAGAAAGTTAGTGATTCCTTATAGAAAGGCTTGTTTAGGTGGTTGACTTTTTTTCTTCAATTTGTTCATTTTTCATTTTTAATTGTGCGAGAAGTTACTTTGTGATTTGTCAAGTTGTCAACCGTTTCGCAAACATCAACGGTTGGGTACTCCTGTACCGTACTCGTTTCTGATACACACCCTTCATCTGGACTTCCGACTTAATAAAGAGCCTTTTAACCCTAACTCCCTCACGGCTTTTATTAGAAAGTATCCTGAATCCGCCACAGTCCACCAATTTTGGTTTTCAAAAACTGCTGGTGTCCTGAGTCCATCAGACTTCACCAGTATGCATTCTGGAGAGATCCTGAGTCCATCATACTCCACCAGCAAAAGTTTGATGGACTGTGACGGATTCAGGATACCTAGGTGGCATACAAAAAATTGCAGTGCGTTTCTCCATAGAGTCCATCACAGTCCATTACCTGAATTTCTGTATCCTGAATCCATCACACTCCTGCAGTAACGCTAGGCTTAAAATCCTCAATCCATCACACTCCTCCAGTTGGTTCAATATGGAGGTATCCTGAATCCGCTAAAATCCTCCAAAACAGGAAATGGATTTTGATGGACTCAGGGTGGTTAGGGTTATGATACACAGAAAGCAATGTTCTCATTTTTTGTTTCGTTTCAGAGATATGTTTGCCTTGCCTAACAAGAAAGGGTTTGAAGTCGTCATGCATTTTTTGTTTGAGCGGTTGAATCCGGCCATGGCGCACGACAAATTCAGGTAAGTAAACTTGTTTCTATAAAAGATACAAATTTATAAAAAAGAATGTAATAATGATAAGATGTGCACCCTGATGAAGTGCATAGTGCCAAAGCAAGAAATGGGAAACTTATTATAACATGTAAACAAACAAAAAAACAATACAAATTGGCAATTTTTTTTTGGAAAATGGCCAAAAAAAATGAACCACATTTGGGGTAGGTATATCTAGTTGGAAGCAAAATGCGAAAATAACTTTAAAAAACCCCAGAAATGTTGGTAAGAAAGTGATCACAAAAGTGAATTTTTAATATTCTCATCCAATTTTTCATACCACTAAATGCGTGTAAATATTATTACCACTTTGGGATTGGGGTCTAGGTGGGTCTATTTGGCTGTTAACTACAACAAATTCCTTATACCCCCAAATCGTCACCGTTTTCACGAAGAGACGAACTTCATGAAAAATCGTCTATTTATCGAAATTATTTTTTTGGATGAAAACGATTAAATATTGCAATTTCTACAACCTGGTGAAGTTATACATCCAAAAAATCATTAAAATTCTAATTAACCTAATTAACGAATGGGCGAATCGGTCCTCAAGTGCCCTTTTGCGTTTTCACGAAGAGGCAAATTCGAAATAGCGTTAACTTCAATGTGTTTATGAAGGGGCACTTTGGTGCGCGTAGTGACTTTAGCGTTTTCACGAAGAGGCGAATTGGGCGAATTGGGCGCGTAAGGGCTTTTAGCGTTTTCACGAAGAGGCAAATTGGGAGCGCAATGGGGAAATGTATACATTCTGACTCTCACAGCCACGGGCGAATTTGCTAATGTATTGTTTTTTCGTTTTCACGAAGAGACAATTCTATTAATTGATTAATTCTGCAAAACTAATCACCTATTTTTCTTAACGTTTGCTATATTTAAGAAGATTGAAATCTCTTCTTTCCCATGATACCTTAATCTTGTATATTCTATGGATATTTATGTTTCAAACTGCCAAACGAAAAAAGGACGAACTTTACAAGCGATTTTCTCGAAAGTTTGTTCAGACCGTGAAAGGCTCAATTTGTCTCTTCGTGAAAACGGTGACGAAATGAGGGTGAATAACAACCTTTTGGGGTGGACTAGGACGGTTTGTTTGGCTGTAAAATTCATCCAACACTTTTTTTAATCCCAGTTCGACAGTATCTTTGATATTTGCTTAGCCTTTTTACCATCTTGTAGAGTGGCGACAAAATTGATTTGTTGGTGTAGGTGTTGAGTTCTTCCAGCCAAAAGTTGCTCTTCTAAGCAGAATGGGAGGCTTTTTGCACTGTTATCAATCGGCATTACCATTTATGGATTTCTTTATGATTACATAGCACTTTCCATTGTATCAACAACATCAGCACGTGTTCATACACTACCCTCGCAGGTACCCTTTTCCACTCCTGGGTGGAGAGAGGCAATTTTAGTTAAGTGTCTTACCCAAGGGCACAAACGCCATGTTCTTGACAGCATTCAAACCTGTGCACCATCAAACCTGAGTCACATTCCGTAACCACTCGGCCATGGCCTTCTACAGAAGTCAACAATCAACAGACAGTCAATGCCAAGTAAAACGTCTGACATTCCTTTCGTTTCTTTTCTTCTCTATTTGCAGAGACTGCTGGCCAATATGTGACAAGAAACACGAACAAGCCTTCCGAAAGACGGTTAGCAACCAACTTTCCGAGATTGCTTCTGTAAGTTCAAAACTTGTTATTTTATTTGTGTGTTGTTTCTAATTTGTTTTAACATTATTTGTTGGGGACCTGTTAACTTATTCATGCCTATGTGCCTTGTTATACAGGAGGACTCGACGTCTAACCTACCGCGGATCGTACCATCGCTGTTCATGTCACCCGGTGGTGATAGGTTCTACTTTCTCCTCGTGCACTTTTCGCAGTACATCCTGTTCAAGGTCACCAAGCAGGAGAATGGTAACTACCTTCATTCTTTCTTGTAACGATGCTTTTTGTACAATTTTGAATTTGTGTAGGTAACGTAATTTGGCATTTACTCTGCGAATTAAGATGAATGAAATGAGATTTATAAATGTATATCTTCGACAGTTTACACATTCCTACGTGGGTAGCATTAAACAGCTGATAAAACTTTTCTTTGGTGTCACAGGAAATTGGAGTCTGGGAAGTCTGGTCTTTTTTTTGGTCTTTTTTTTTTGTGGGTTGAATCTCGACACTGCAACTACTACCCAATGAGTCCGCTACCCAATGAGTCAGTGCGTTCTGTGTCGCATCATTTTGACCTCTGCCCAGTTCTGTCTCATTTTGCCAGAACGACTCTCATTTCTATATTTTTTTTAATGCAGGCAGGAAGGACAGGGAGATTCTACAGAGGCCTAAGCTGGTTCCGGCCGCATCCCCTCTTGGTCCAATCATGCTCAGGACGACCCAAGCTGCTGCCATCGGACATCGGAGGCGATTCCTGGACAAGGCTCAGCTCATGGTCCTGCTGCACAGAGATTGGAAGCAGTTTGCCAAGTAAGAGCCGTCAATAACCCCCCTCAATCCTCCAAAATCCTTCTTGCCGTTTTGTAGGATTGAGGATGTATGGCAAAAAGTGCTAGTTGATTTTGGAGGATACATTGGGTCGATTGCATATTTGGAAATGGTATTCTTTTGTTATTTTCTTCAAAATGACAGCATGCCAGACGGAATCTTTTCACTGGGAATTAGAGTCATCAATATTTTTACAACAAGTAATGTTTTCAACATTGTTTTGTTTGGTTACTTTTTGGATAGCTGCAACAAGTATATTGCCTTTTTTAATCCTCTGGCCGCCGGTTTTTGTACTACTTCATTTTGGCCTCACTTTTGTACTCTCCGACCGAAAATCGCTTGCAGTGAACTTGTGAAAGAACACCGGAGCCTAACTAAACAGCTACGAGAGCTAGAGCACAACATCCGAGACTGTGTCACTGCCTCCTACGACCTAGCCCAGGCTAGGGGGAGCCCTGTAGGTAGGAGGCGAAGGTCGGGTGGCGTGACGGACGGCGAACGTCAATTGCACGCCGTCAAACGAACGCAGAAAATTCAAAAGGTATGGTTTTCGGTGTATTGTCATTGAAAATGGAATAGCACTTGAAGAGGGCCACTAAAGAAAAATATTTTTTTTTTTTTGCTGAATGGAAAAGTGGTTTTAAAACCATATTAAATATTTGTTTAACATGCACAGAGTTCCTAATTGCTCGGTTCCTCTTTGCATTAACGGAAAATCCCTGCTACCATACCGTAG
The DNA here is from genome assembly GCA_037893245.1 of Crossaster papposus. Taxonomy (NCBI): domain Eukaryota; kingdom Metazoa; phylum Echinodermata; class Asteroidea; order Velatida; family Solasteridae; genus Crossaster; species Crossaster papposus. The sequence continues at coordinate 308,146 of JBAIAA010000275.1, read as the reverse complement.
TAGACAATTTGGTGCTTATGGTAACATTTAGTGCTTACGGTAAGTGTATTTCATGGGTTAATTAACAAGCCTTTTTTACTTCTGACCATATGTATATCACGTAACTAAAGGATTCTCTTCTCACAGGGTTAGCATTGGCATAGAATTTCTCTGCTAGGGCTGTTTTCACAAAATATGGTGATCATAAACACGGAATTCTGTGGTAAGCAGAACCAATTTCAAGTGGGCCCTGATTTGCGAGTTTTGTCTTAGGAATAAATCCCGGTTCATACATGATGCGAATGCGAGGCAAATGTCATTGTGACGTTCTTCGTTACCTTGACCCTAACCCTGCAAGATGTAGCACAGTGCATCATGTAAAACATTCTGGTGCACATTGATGAATTCAGCTGTCAACATCAGTGCATAAACCACAAGTCTAAGACTATTGAGAGCTAGTCCCCATTGAACAATGCCAGAGATGGATTCTGCTGCGTTGGGTGACCACGGACTCGGAGGCATTTTGACCTTGAGATCTGTTACCTAATGGATCTCACTGCATTGGGCAGGTTTGTCACTTTGACAAATGGTGCATGTTGTTGCGTTTGGTAGGGTTTCTAGCCAAAATACCCTGAAGGGTTAGGATTAACGAATTACTTTACATAGGCATTCGCATGAAGTATGTACTGGGATTAACCTGTGATAGACTTGATTACATTTGTTCATTCATCTAAGACATTTTCACATAAATGTTACACTGTAAGATCTCATTCAATACTCATTCTCAGGTGCGCGAATTGTGGAAGGCAGTGGATGCATTCTACGTGGACCAATCGGCTGAGAGGGATGTGACGTCATCCGTCTTACAAGAAGCTGACAATAAATACCGACTTGATGCCGGGGAGATCAACGTACAAGTCCCCGAGTTGCTGCTACGTGAATGCCAGCAGGAGCTACAGAGGGTAGGTTAGGCTCGCGATCCAAACCACCCGGTTACCAGAGGGTCTGGGTGAACCTAGCCCACTTTGAGCAAGGGATTGGGACTGCTCTCCAAAGTGGGTAGGTTTGGCTCGCGATCCCAAACCACCCGGTTCCCAGATGGTCTGGGTGAACCTAGCCCACTTTGAGCAAGGGATTGGGACTGCTCTCCAAAGTGGGTAGGTTAGGCTCGCGATCCCAAACCACCCGGTTCCCAGATAGTCTGGGTGAACCTAGCCCACTTTGAGCAAGGGATTGGGACTCCTCTTCAAAGTGGGTAGGTTAGGCCCGCGATCCCAAGCCACCAGGTTTCCAGATGGTCTGGGTGAACCTAGCCCACTTTGAGCAAGGGATTGGGACTGCTTTTCAAAGTGGGTAGGTTAGGCCCGCGATCCCAAACCACCCAGTTCCCAGATGGTCTGGGTGAACCTAGCCCACTTTGAGCAAGGGATTGGGACTCCTCTCAAAAGTGGGTAGGTTTGGCCCGCAATCCCAAACCACCCGGTTCCCAGATGCTCTGGGACAACCCTGCCCACTTTGATCAAATGATTGGGACTCTTCTCTGAAGTGGGTGGACCCAGATTAAGAAACTTAAAGTAGAAACCTGACTTGTGGGGCCTATCCTGAACTTAACAAAAAGAGCAATTTGGGAGTTGATAATCCGTTATTGCCATGGGGAAAAAACTTGGCGATTCAAATGTCGTGCCTCCAGTAATCCCTCCTGCGGTCTACTATTGTTAGTGAGTCATTACTGACAGCAGCTATTGTTGACCTAGCGTTCCGCTCCAACAATCAACCGAGCATCATGCTTGAGTAAACGAGTGACCACAGTGTTTATAGCAGGTGGGGATTGCTGAGCTCGCACTCTTCTCAAACGTTCCCATTAAGGATTGCGTCTCTTATCTGGGCTCAATTTTATGAAAAATACAACTTTTTCTTTGATCAATACAGTTTTAATTTGTGCTTGTCCCAGATAAGCAAACTAGTGTTCATACAGCGGTGCTTGGGTTCGAACACTGCCAGGACTATGGTGTTCGTGCCCTTGGGCAAGACACTTAACTAGAATTACATCTCTCTCTTACCAGGAGTAGAAATAGGTACCTGTGAGGTTCAAGGCGGATTAAGCACTGATATCGACTCAAGCTAAAAATTTGACTCGACTAAACTATACACTGTGACTTGACTCGACATCTTGTCCAAATGACTCGACTTGACTCGACTCCAGTCACAAAAATCAATGACTCGTTACAACTCTGAAAAAGAAACTGTAAATTTTGGGTTAATTTTGTGTTTTTTTAGAGAAGTGTTGGCAACACCTACGAGGGAGGCAAATTGAGCCTTCTGACACTCATCCAGTTGTGGAACATGTCTCTTCATCTGTACTTGGAGACGGTCCACCAAGGTAAAAGCTTGGATTCATAAGTGCTTAAGATTTGATTTAAATTAGTCGAAGGAGTGCCTTGCAGTGTTGTTTTCAAGTCCCTGCAAGTTCTTTCACAAGTCCAGTCACAAGTCCTTTCGTAAAGCCAGTCACAAGTAACTGGTTGCTGAACAATGACAAATAAATGTTTTGTTAACAGTTCATTTAAATAGCTAATGACTTGACTTGAGACTGAAGGGCTTGTGAGAGACTTGTGATGCCCCTGCAGGGACTTCAGTACAACCTTAGTGCTTTGGCCGCGTGGTCTAAGATTCTTCTTCTAAAAAAAAATTACTATTAGAAAATATTTTACCTGATCGAATATTCAAATATTCAAAACTTGCCGATCACGTTTTACACATGTGAGCTACAGATAGCTTTCTCACTGGTCCAGAGTGAGATACAAAGCGCACCGGTTAAAATGTGCATGCAGCGATAGCCATGATGGGCTGCTGGAGTAGTCTGCAGTAAACACAGCATAACTATCAAAGGATTTTACCCAACAAAAATAATGGGACCAATAAAAAGGGCTTCGTGCGTAGAAGTACTGCAACTGTACTTTTTAGAGCTTAGATGCAGACGGCGTACGTGTTGTGAGTACAGAACCTGCCAAGTGAGACTCATGATGCTGTGGACATGGGTGAGTGTCATGAAAACCTGCAAAAGTCCCACTTTCATTCCGATTTTGTCCTCCAATGTCTTACTTTTGTTTTGCTTTTTTGAAAATGTTGATCGTACTGTTCGTCTATTTTTTCTGCTTGAAAGCCTGAAATAAAGTTGAGACTGTTTAGAAGTATGATTGCTTAGACTGCTTAGAAGTATGATTGTTTTCCTATAATTAGTGTGTCTGTTCGTTTGTTTTTGTTTAATGGCATGCCTAATACAAGCTCTGCTTACAAGGTCTTGCTACCTCTGGCATTTATATCTTGTTATTTAATACTTATATAGATTTGTATCTATGTCAAGAAGAGGACATAAATGTACATGAACTGTACATTTACTTGTATGCGTTGTTTTGTCTGTCCTTTAGCACCCATGCCCAGTTTTGGGGATCTTTCCCTCGACCTAGTGACCCAAGTTCACACCCATCATGCACACCTAGCCAACACCCAGGCCATGAGGTAAGCTACTTCCCGAGTTAATCATTTATAAAGTAGGGGATTTTTACTCTGTTAGTACGTCCGCAGCAAATTTCACAAAACCCTTGCGGCACAATTTATTGCATAAGTTTAGCAACATTTGTTTGCTGCGTAACATGTCGGTTACGACAGTTTACACAAGTTTGATAGTGCATAAGTCTGCGGCTTGCGCACTAAATGATGGTGCCAATCTTCGTGGTGTAAGTTATGGTGTACCAGAAAATTGTGATTGTCGTGGAGCCTGTCATTGCTCAACTTATCAAGCTTGATAAATGACACTCACAGCCTTGCGTATAAAGTAAAACAAATTGCTTGTTTTTGGTGACAACATTTTTGAGTTTCTGCTCGATCTACAGAAAGTCGAACAAAATGGTGGGCAGAGGGGATTCAACAATGTTTTTTGTAAAAGAAAACAATTTTACACAAACTGCTGTCGTAAACGGCGTTATCCTTTTTCAAGATGTTTAGGTTATTGAAAGTTTATTACGCAGCTTTTTCATGAAATTGTCTGCTGAATTGGTAGTCGTCATTCCTACAGCTGCACCACACATCTGGAACTCTTTACCCCTTAATCTTAGATCTTGTCTGTGTACAACAAAATTCAAATCACTTCTCAAAACTTATCTCATGTCTCAGGTTTTCAAGAACTAATTTATTTGTTCCTCTCATTTGTTATTGTTTCTTTCAAGTTAAATATTACTTTGTTTGTTTTTTAGGGTCTCTGCGCCTTGAACACCCAGCAGGGTGGATATGTGCGCATTACAAATCTTATTATTATTATTATTATTAACGCATAATGTCTCCTTGGTGCCACACAGGTCTACTCTGACCAACAATCTTCTCCCAGAGCTAAAGACATCGGTGAGTCGTCTCCACAAACACATCCAAGACGGCAAGACACCCAGTCGTAAAGACGCACGAAGATCGTTTCAACTCGGAGTACGTATGCAGTTGGTGCTCTGAAGCGCAATGGCCAATAGAATAGTGTGTGCTATACCACCAAGTAAAGGATCGTCTGTGGCCTTTTTGCATATATTACAAGTAATTTTGTGGTGTGGAAATTATGCACAGTGCTTCACTTCGTGCTGATGAGTCCGACATAATGATAGACATTTGTGTTTTTCAAAATTCAAACTATGTAGGGATTTTCCACGAATTTCTCAGAACCATGGCTACCAAATCATGTACAAGTTCAATATTGATTTGTGCCCTTCACCAATTGTTGTTTTTGTTTTTTTAATAAATTTTGTATACTCGGTGTTTATCCTGAGAGATTGTTTGAGAAATTCACCAACTACTTGGGTGGGACTCGAACCCACAACCTCCTACTTTCTAGTGCAGATGTCTTACCACTCGACCACTGAGCTAGCCGGGATCAGGTGGCTGGTTCGAATCTGATACCTCAACCAAAACTATATGTAAGACGGATTTCACAACCCAACATTAAATTAACATCAACTTAATCGAAGCAGATTTCATCTTGTGATTCACGTTTGCTGAGTAATTATCATGGGGCCAATTTCATTTCAAGTACAACAATTTGCTTAGCACAAAATGTTAGTGCTTAGCAGCTCCATGACATTAGCCCCAGGTAAGTTTTTGTTCATTTGTCATCTTTCAGTCTCTTGGTCTGGAACTACTTCCCCCGACTCCGCCAGTCTCTTTCGAGCCAGCCTCATTATCGCAGAATGAAACCCCTATAAGACTGCCTGCAGGAGGCACGCTGAAGAACAATACGTCAACTGGTAAGGAGGCTACATACAATCACGAAATGAGTGAAAAGTCGCAACAACAAAAATTGACATTAATACATTTCTGGAAGGAAGAAGTCCTTTCAAATGATGTATTGTGTGTTGCTGTAGCTTATTCCTATCCACCGCTGCTATACTCTTTTAAAATTGCTGAAGTCACGCTCCCTTGTTTTGAGAAAATGAAGTTCAAAGTCTGTGAACCGTGCCAACTATACTATCACTCAGTGCAATTCAGCCCCCAAAAAACACACTTTAGAGTTTTAATTGAGCTATACAATTTTGGGATATGATAAAGAATGGTTTTATGCATGTACAAATGTTACAAACTCGAAACCGACCTCCCACTTGAAAAATTGACGTGTTGGCCAATAACTCGCTTTGGCAATGTGCGACTTTCCGCTCATTTTGTGGTGCCAGGTCACATATGTGAACCCTATCGTCAGATAACACACATTGAAATCCACACAGATGTGGCAAAAACAATACAGTGGACTTGAATACAAATGCTCAGACATATTAAGATTTTCCGCGAGGAATTTATCTTTCAAAGTGAACAAAGAAATCTCTCACTTAAAACACTTCATATCCCCTTTACTGAAACTGACCTGAAAGGTTTTTAAAAGGTTTGACATCTTGGTGTAATATTGTACATGATTGTTAACAGATACTCCTGAGGCTGTGTCTAAGCTGACTGATACCATTAACAAGGCAGCACTAAGGCACGCAGGGCTGGTGCAAGGGACACCCACAAGCACACTGGGGGAACTCAGGAAACAAACCCATGGGTAAGGGTATTGGTGTACTGTGGCCTTGTGTTTTTCATGTTTATTTTGTCAGGTTTTTGTTCGTTTCCAATAATGAGTCTGTTCAAAATCCAAAGAACAATGTTCAAAAACCTAACCTGTTGAAGTATCTGCTCGTTGGATATTGCACTTTTTTTGGAAAAAAAACAACTTGCATAGCCTTTTTAATTATGAACCACAATATCACTTATCCTTATTCCTTGTTCCAATAAGTCTCAAGGTCAAAGGCTATTTGAGATGAAAGTGCATCATGTCATGCGATGTTACGTGAATGCGCATTTTGTTTTTAATTAACGAATGCGCCCTGTGCGACCACCATGGCGTGTTCTGTTACGAATGACCGGGGATCTATATCATTATGAACATGCGCAGTTAAAAAACCGAACTGGCTTATTAAACTGATCCATACTTTGGTTCTCGTTTTTTTTTCTTTTTCTAGCATCTCCAAGTTGCCTATTCCGACAGCGACGGCCAACTCCGAAAGCCTGACCAACCGTAAGCGGATCAAATCCGCACCCTCCAAAGTAGTGCCTTTGACCACCCCAACGACCCACAACCGCCCAGAACCCCACACGCCTCGCCTAGGCACCCAGGTTCCAAGCGCTCAGGAGAGGGGTGAGGTGAATGGGGACGCGGCCCAGGTACACACCACCCAGCCTAGGAAGGGTGCCGGAAGTCGGCTGGGGAGTCAACCCAGGTATGGGAGGAAGGAGCCCAGGACAACGGAGAAACCTCGCTTGGGAAAGGTGTCATCTCGAACAAAGGTTAGCCTCGGGGATCATTGTCCTTCAAGTGTTACTTATGGATCTATTGGGCGAACCTGCTGCTGCCCAGGGCTGAGTTTTGGCTTTTTCAACCCTGTGCTTCAACTCTGTGTCAGTTCGTGCAAAGTGAGCATTATTTTGATCTGTTACTACTATTTCGAATTCAGGGCGAGAGTTTTATGCACCTGGGTTGAAAATCTCAACCCGGGTTGAAATCAGTCTCGGGTTTGACGTCAACCCCGAGATTTGTTTAGTGTTAAAAGGACTAATGGTAGCTGAGTCTAGGTCGGTCACAAGCACTCATGAGATTGATGAGGCTTATGGCCAGTCGCATCCAGAACACTCCGTAATTGATGTATAAAACAAAGGGCTGTGCATCAGAATTTGGTACCCGAGTACCCGAGTACCCGACTGTTGATGTCAGGAAAAGGCTCTAGAAAATCTTGAAAAGAATCTCATCACTTTCCGTAACCATTAGATCCATGATTGATATGTCTAATCTGCCCTGGATATTTTCTTTCTGTATCTTTCCAGAAATTGATTCCCGATGTTTCGACAGCGTCTCCAGTTCAAAGGACACCTGTAGCTTCATCCAAAGCGGATGCTATGTCAAGCACCATGAGATCAAAGCCCACCCCCCGGGCACATCAAATACTAGCTGAACAGGTGAATTGAGATTTTTTGTGTACCATAAACAAAGTTTGGGAGAAACTTACGAAGTTTTGAGAGACACTTACAAAGTTTTGAGAGACACTTACAAAGTTTTGAGAGACACTTACAAAGTTTTGAGAGACACTTACAAAGTTTTGGGAGACACTTACAAAGTTTTGGCAGACACTTACGAAGTTTTGGCAGACACTTACAAAGTTATGGGAGACGCTTCTGAAGTTTTGAGAGACACTTACAAAGTTTTGGGAGACACTTACGAAGTTTTGGGCGACACTTACACAGTTTTGGGAGACACTTCTGAAGTTTTGGGAGACACTTCTGAAGTTTTGGGAGACACTTACAAAGTTTTGAGAGACACTTACAAAGTTTTGGGCGACACTTACACAGTTTTGGGAGACACTTACAAAGTTTTGGGAGACACTTACGAAGTTTTGGGAGACACTTACAAAGTTTTGGAAGACACTTACAAAGTTATGGGAGACGCTTCTGAAGTTTTGGGAGACACTTACGAAGTGTTGGGAGACACTTTCCAGTCCTCAATTCTGTGTGACCGTATCTCTGTATCCTCATATGACTGTATTGTACGTTAAAGTTTTAGGTTAAATTTATTTTGAGAAAGTTTATAGGATCTACATACTTTCATGGATTGTTATGAAACTTGGATGCAGTGACCCTTGGGTGGGGGACACAATTCTTCATTGGATTGATCTTCATATTTGTCAAAGGTCATTAGAGGTCATTGTTCCAATATGCTTTAAATGTTTCTTTGTCTACAGAATTAGATGGATTTTAATTTCACTTGGATGGAGTGATCCTTGGGTGGTGGTTCATCCCAACTCTTTTGAAATTGGGGGCAAGGGTCATCTAGGGGTCATTCGAGGTCCTCGTTTTAAAAACATTAAACCTATAGCACTGCGCGCTATATATGTATGAGGATGCGTAGAACGTTTGTATCACCGAGCACAGCATTTTCCAAAACTATGCGCGTATGTTAATGTTAGCACGTTGCTATGCAAAGGACAGATCACAGTGGTCCGTTAGTCTGGTCTCAAAGTACGGGTAATAATAATAATAACATATTGAAGAGACAGATTACCATACATAAGCTAAAATATGGCCCCTGATAAACGTGAACATAAAAGTCTGGAAATATCGCTCCTTAAAAAATCCAAAAATTTTGAGCATTTTAAATGTTTATTATAGGGAATAAATCAGTGTGAGGCCCCTACACTGTTCCCTAATTCCTCTCTCGCGTGGCTCTAATTGTATTGACACTTTTTGTTTGGGTTGATGGTTCAGATTGCTGATGCCGTGACTACAGGAGGAAGGATCACGCCTGACTTTCTGGAATTGTTGAGGACACATTCGCAGGAGAATTCCCCGCTAGACTCGGCCCTTGCTAACCCGCTAGCAGGATTAGGTGAGCAAGTTATCTTAACTCAACCAGTTCGCGCCAGAGGACGTTGGCCAAGCAGTAAAGGCCGACAGTTTTACGCGTAACCGTGACACTGGTGTCTTTGTTACACCGTGACTCAAAAAGTCCTGTCTCTCTTATTATATATTATATGGGTCTTTCCATAAATAAGGGGGCCAAAGCAGGACATGGTGTTATTTCTCAAAATGTAATTTACTTTCTATATTCTTTGCATGTTCGTATGGTGGGGATAGCTCATACGTTTAATGTATAACTTCAATTTCTTGAATCAGATGTTTTGTTTTCATATACGATCCAAAACTATCCATCACACTGTAACGGAGACACCGGTGTCTCAGTTACAGTGTGAAGTGTGAAACTTGTGAATTGTTTTGCCATAAATTAGTAGGTTTTCATTGAAAATTTAAATTTTAAAGGGTAATATGTAAACATCATTGGTATACTGTAATTCAGCTATTTTCAATGAAAACCTTCAAACGTTGGCCAAGCAGTAAAGGCCGACAGTTTTACGCGTAACCGTGACACTGGTGTCTTTGTTACACCGTGACTCAAAAAGTCCTGTCTCTCTTATTATGCATCATAAATGTCTGAATCTAGCAAAGTGCATAGTAATACCTGCTACATGTACATGTATGTAGCATGTATTACTATGCACTTTGCTAGATTCAGACATTTATGATGTCTGATGTAAGCAACCATTTTTTCCCGTCTTTTCTCTAGATCGGTACGACACATTAGGTTGGTTTCCTTTCAACCATAGGTTTAAAATGAAATAAGTAAACAAACCAAAACATGAAATGTTCGGAGATTTCACGACATAGTGCCCCTTTAAGGTATTAATTGTTGTTTTTCAGACCAAGATGCCTTCGTCAGCAAGGACAAGCTGAGAAGAACCCCAGTCACTGATGAGAAAAGTCCCCTCACCTCGACAAGAATAGCAGACACCCCTCAACATACCATGCCAACAAGGACCCTTTTTGATTCAGACTCCAGCCCCGAAGAACTTTCTGTCCTGATTCGCGACCCTTTCAAAGTAATGAGTAATGATCATGATCGGTCGTCGCATGAGTCAAGGGAACACAGTCGGTTTGATGACAGCAAAGACTTGATGTATGGGGTTGCTGTGGGAAGCCTCCTTGATTTAGAGGAGCCGGGGCAGTTAGGAGGTCCCCTTCTTGCTTCGGGGAACCTCTTGAACCTTGCTGATGAAGCTGAGGTATCCCCAGTGGCATGGCCCGACCCAAAGCGGCTGGCCTCTCGCGTAGATGACTCCACTCTGCCCGAGACGAGGCCAAAATTCTCTGAGGACCTAGAGCAAACGCTCGCTGATATCTTTCAGACCAGAACGCCGCAGCTGTCCACCAGATCCAAGACCAGGATTGCGGCTCGCAATCAGGAGTCAATCATGTCGAGCTTCCCAGAGGAAGACGAAACAAACTCGTGTGGGACTCCGTCTCTACCCAACAGAGAGACAGATCTTCCAGAAGGGCTAACCCCGGACCTGAATTTGTTGAGGCAGGACAGGTTGAGGAGGCAAGCTGAGAACACTGGATTCCGCTCAACACAAGATGTCTGGAACCTCTCACAGCAGCCCAAGGCCGACGTCGGTTCAGACAAAGTACGGCAAGTCAGCGGCGGGTCCCAGAAGAGTGTGACCTTCTCCGATCAGATCGACGAACACAGCTTCTTGGAACAGAGTCCAGCCAGTTCCGACCAGTCCCGTGTTGACACTCTGTCAAGCAACTTTACCAGTCCACTTGGAACTCCGAGCTACAAGCCAGGACCTGATGGATCCCTCCAAACTCTGGACAATGATCAAACCCCGGAGAATGATCCGGGCACTTTTCTGAGCGACGCTTACCTGACACACTCTCCTCCCCCGCCCAACAGGCCCAGCGAGGCTCCTTTCACCAGCCCTCTCGACGGCCAGCTGCTCTTGGACTCGGACCTGGGCCAGGACCTCTCCATGAACCTCTCCACAGCCATCGACGACCTCCTGGTGCCAATCTCACCGGATGTCACGCCGACCAGGACCCCTAAACTGACGTCCAATTCAACACAAGCTTCTGAAAGGAAGACATATCAACTTTCTGCGGAACATAACTCGTTCATAGATCAGATGGATGCTATCAGCCTGAAACCCGGGGCTTCTCCACTCATAGAAGACTTCTCCAATTTACACCTTTCTGGCACGACGACCGTGACACCCACCCATAAATCTGTGGAAATGACAATGAACTTTGATCTATTTGGTAAGTACTTTCCAATTAATATTACATGATTCAAATATCTTCTGCTTAATCTCCATTCTTCAATTACACCACTAAATTGCTCTGTTTTGTCTGAAGGAAGTTAATGAACCAGCCAACAAGAATGGAATTACCAGCCTCTATAAACACAAAACTTCAAAACGGGTCAGCATCACAATATTTAGTATAAAATAGGAATTTCCCTAATTCATGAATTGATGTTTGTATTGAAAACAGATGAGGATGACTCTATCCTACTGCCCACCTCGCCAGCTCTGAGGCAAGGGGTCCTCGTGGACATCTCCCCACCCCACTGATCCAACAATGAGCTTCCAATTTACATCAGCTACATCTTTCAGATGTCTTCTAATTAAAAGGTTAACACAATCGTTTGCTTTTTTTCCTTTTTTTATTTTTCATGTGAATTAACAAAATTGCTTAAATTGTTAAAAAGGTAGAGGACCATTTGCAGCTATCCAAAAAGTAATTGACCAAATTGTTGTTTAACCAGTTTTCGTCGGAGGGCGTGTATACGTGTAAAGTTTCTCCGAAATTCAAACTGGATGACGTATAAACACGTCACAAACAAGGCTGGAAAAATCTGTTGGCAACCAGCTAGCAGCAAGTGAGGCCGGAAGTATCAAGGGTGTGCAACCTTACAGATGCCGGCCTGAACCCGTCTCGGGTCGAGGTTCATGAGAAACAATCCCACACTAGGGCCTGGTCAATGTCATAATAATCCCGGCACGAACTGGTCAAGAAGGGTGCATAACAACAAGTTTGAGCTTACTGAATACCTTTTAGAAAACCGATAAAAAGTATGCACAAGATATAGAGTCTTATAACAACATTTTGAGCCAGTGGCCGCACCACTTTCAATTATTACTTCAAATTTCCACCATTTCAGGCGGAACAATTTCACAGGCAATTTGATACAGTCCTATCTTTACTGTGAGCAAGGTTTTTAACAAAATATGCCTTTGAAGTCAGAACATGTGTTAAATTAGTGAATACAGGTAGATACTGAATGTTTATCAGTACATGATCCCCAAACTTGTGAATAAATAGCTTTGTACGCATCAACACACACTGCATTGCTCTTGTGTTGAAATATCATTTTGGAATCAAATTTTCACCATCCTAAGGTGTGTAGTCGGCACACATTGTCGTGTGTGTTTCCTTGTTCCAAGGCTGTATGTACTGCATAGGGTAAAAAGCTATAGTTTTACAGTTTTGTTTGAATTTTTCTCATGAATAGTAGAATGTACACTATGAGCAAGTATTGGTTGAAGTTTATATACACGTAATATAACAAGAACATAACATTTCTCTAATTTTATTATGGGGTATTTGGCAACTTCTGGTTTTTGTTAGACTAGGAAAGAAACAACGCAAACTTTAAATTACAACATTGTGAAACTTGTTATTTTATTTGCTCACTCTAAACCATCTTGAATTTAAAAAAAAAATACCGTAAATATTGTAAATACATTTTTTTAAATACATTTTTTGCACTTTGAGTGTGTCACATGCTATGCACAATTTTAATAGCACGACTTATATGTTACAATAATGAAATTGCTATGCAAATATTACTGTGCAAATGCTATGACTGGAATTTTACATAGATAACTTAGAATTTGTTGGAAAATTGTGGGACTTTGTAGAGAAACCGTTTCCGTCTTGGTAGGGGAAGCTTAGCCTAAATGTTAAATACCTGGTTTTACGTTAGAGCTTTGAGAAATAAACATCTACGTCACAAGACTTGAGGAAAGATTCAGTAAATAAGTTGTCTATCTTGAGATTTTTTATCTTTGAGGTTGTCTAAATTTTTGCAAGTTTAGATTGTTCATGTTTACTGGAAGGGTTGGCCAATAATTTGTACCGACTATGAAATACGACATTAACTTTTGGATAGAAGTCTTATAAAGTGATTACCTTTTCTCAAATAAAGTACTCTTTTATGCTTGCAACAGGTTTAAGTTTAAGATGTTGACTCTTTTTCAGTGATAAGAGGTGCATTCAATTTGCTTGCTTGGGAAGGAATGAAACTAGATCAACCATTTGATTGTAGCCATTGTTGCCATGGCAGTCGTGCCTAGCAACCACACAGATGTAGCCTTCCCATTGGCTGCATTGCAGAGGTTAGAGCTACAGCAGGTGAAGCAGGCGCCCGTGCCAAAGGTCAAGAAGCAATCGTCTTCGCACTTGGGGGCGCACGACCGGTCCACATAAATCTTTTCCTCCATATGATACGACGATTTGGTCTAGGTATAATACAAGACAAATATTCATCATCATAATGAGCTCCATGCACGAACAAAAGACATAAATGTGACCTACTCTACAAAAATAAGACGGATGTATTACACAAAAATGTAAGTTTTACTGTTGGTCAGAAAGAGCAGGAAATAAGCTTTCATTTGATGTATGGAACAACTCGGAAGTGTAATGCATTGGTCTTTTACAATGTGCTTTTTTTCTCAGATATATTTAAAAATGTTAGGGCTTCATCACAGAGGATGACAAAAACCTTTATTTTAGGAATCAAAACAACCTTTTCAATCCATCAGTTCTGAAAATATAGATATTATCAGAGAAACAAAAAAGCCTTTAGACAAAAACATGATTTGTTGAGAGAAAAAAAGACCTCGATTTTTAAGAATGTAAACATTTAAACCTTCAAAGCCAATTTCACCCAACATTCTTACCTGGCAGACACCGTCACACGTCGTCGTGTTCTGTGGTTTAGACTCGTCCAGAACCTCGCCGCATTTATCGACGTCCACTACGTCGTCGCAATTCGTACCACAGATCGGAGACATAGCGATGATACCATGACACGAATAACACTCGATACCTGATACTGATAGTGATATGGAGGAAAATGATGATTTGAACGTATTCACATTGGGCAGAGAGTGGGCCTGGGTAGAAGAGGCGTCTGTTACAACTGACATATAGTAGTCACCAACCGATAATACACACAAATAACAACAAATGGCCGATAGTTTAGTCACTTGTATACAGTATCAGTCAATTTGTTGTTACATTATGGGTTAGTGATACAGTATCGGTCAATTGTGTGTGTGTCATCGGTTGCTTACCACATTAATATTAGTTATTCCTTCATGGTTTAACCATGGAGGCTACCTCCATGGTTTAACAGGGTGGTGGGGGTGGGGGTGGGGGTGGGGAACCGATGAGCCTTGGGATAAGTTGGTCAAGTTGGGTTGGATTGGGGTATGGGGTTTGGGGTCATAGGTTGGATTGAGATGATGTTTACTTGGACTGGAGTGCGTGGGGAATAGGTAAAGTATTAGTTGGTTTGCCATTTGGTCGGTTATTGAGAGTTGTAACAACGTTACCCAACCCTCCAAACCCAGCATACCAACGCCCCCCCCCCCCCCCCCCCCCCCCCCTGTCTTCGTGCGTTTACCCTGTTTTCCTTCCTCCATGGTTTACCTGACACGGCGTGTACAGCTGAGACAAAGCCGGCTATCAACAGAAACAGCAACATGTCAATCCTGATCGGACCCGAACCACACGATCCTAGTTAACCTGGATTGAATCGACTGATGGGGGGAAAAAACACAATAATTTTTGCAGAACCAATAATGAACTATAACAATAATTAATGTCGTTATTAAAACATTATGGAGAACCTGGCTGCATTTCAAAAAGGGGAGCAGGGACTTCCCGTTTAAAAGATTACGCCGAAATTTGTCAAGGGCTTGCAGGAAGTCGGCTGTAACTCCTAAAGCCTAGGTCACACCGGACAAGGACCCAACAAGGACCACCCAGGACCACCCCGGACAACCACGGACCACAGTTTTATCAGTCCGGGGTGGTCCGGAGCGAAAAAGCGACCGACGACCGTCAAAACTCATTCACGCCGGACCCAACAAGGAAGCACTACGGACGAACAAGGAGTCAACAAGGATGAGCACGGATCAACAAGGAGGTGACACGGACCAAGCACGGACCGCACACGGTGTCTACACGGATGACCCCGGACCGGCACGGACCAGCACGGAAGAGACACGGACTATGCCGGATCACCCCGGACCGCCCCGGACTCAACAAGGACTGCCACGGATGCTACACGGATGCTACACGGACCGCCCCGGACCACCCCGGACCACAGCATTTTCCCTATAAAAACATGAACCTTGTATGGTCCTTGTTCGTCCGGGGTCATCCGTAGCCTTGCCGTGTCCGAATAAACCATCCCGGATGCCCAAGGATGAACAAGGATGAACAAGGAGGCACTAAGGATGAACACGGAGCCAACAAGGACCCAACAAGGACCGCCCCGGACTACCCCGGACCACCCCGGATTAAGCCATCGCCCCGGATCACCCCGGATGTTTTAAACATTTTAAAACGTCCGGGGCCGACTCCTGGACCGCCAAGGATCATCCCGGACCATCCCGGACCGCCCCGGACGAACAAGGACCCAACAAGGATCGGACCCCGGACTGCCCCGGACCACGTCCGGGGTGGTCCGGGATGGTCCGGGAGTCCGGTGTGACTGGGGCTTAACCAAATTTTACCAAGAATAATTATTATACCCAACACGATAATAGAGAGGCATCCCCTCCCCTTGTCCCCTCCCCTTGTCCCCTCCCCTTGTCCCCTCCCCTTGTCCCCTCCCCTTGTCCCCTCCCCTTGTCCCTTATCCTTTATTAGTTGTAGACAACTATACTGGGATGTGCAGGAGCACAGCCAGAAACACCGGGGCAAACCCCTTCTCTTAGCGATAAGTGTTACTGGGTTCTTTTACGTGCATTATAATAATGATTATTATACAATACACGGGACCTACGGCTTTACGTCCCATCCGAAAGACGAAGCAATAGTGGTTTCAGTGCCTTGCTTAAGGACACAGGTGTCGAGACCGAGATTCGAACCCACGCTCTGCGGAACAGAAAACCGGGTTCTTAACTGCTCGGCCACAACACTCCATTAACACACTCTAGACTATTGTTACATTATATTGGTTCATTATGCTCCCCTGATTATGCTCAAGAAAATGAAATGTGAATATCTCAGAAATTCCTAAGGTGCTTTGAGCCGACGACATCTAATTAGCGCAGTCTAATTGTACCAAATCTATGTACCAAATCTAATTGTACCGGTACCAAATTTAATTGTACCAAATCTACAATCTTATAAGTTACCCAAACCAATCTTACCATATATTTTTTAACGATACACGCATTTCAGTAACAGAAAAACGTTTTGCTGAGACTGTTTTTATTTTAGTTTAAATTTAGGCTAAGTGCTTAATTGTATTTGGCCTGAGTCGGCCTATTTTCACTTACCCGATTTTTGCCTGATCTTACGCCGTTCCAACCATGTCAGATTGAAGCTGGACACGTAAACTGTAGACTCCTGATACAATTTTGACTAGAAAGTAGAAATATTTCCCTGGCATTCTTTGTTATTTTAGTTTGTCTTTTTTTACAGCCTGCATCAGCGCCTCACAAAATGATTCCATTTCACGCTCGCGTCAGGCGCGCGCGCTGCATGCGCAATATCTGCCACGGGTACACAAATCCCTTGGTAAAACACCCGGCACAAATTCCAAAACCTTTTCAAAAATAATACCAGTAATTATTATTTGATACAGAAAAGTACACATGAAGAGTTACATTGACATAAAGTTACTATTCGTTATACAATACTCGACATTTTTTAGGCTCTAATATTGTAATAAAGTACATTGTACATGTAATTTATCGGATCAAAATTTTGCTTGATGGAACTAAAAATAAAGTTTGATATTTTTGTCAGTGATAAATAGTATCTTCTCATTGCCAGTTTGGCCTAAATTTAGGGCGTTTTCTAATTCTAGACCAGTTTTGAAATAATTTGGGAGTTTTTGAGGGCCCAAAAATTAACTTAGACATCGACACTTTTGAACAAGCGCGCGTGTGTCAGCAGTACAGCGCCCTCTGTTGTCAATCCTCGCGACTGGCGAAACTTTCAACAAATGAAAATGTCGGATTTTTCAGCGACGGAGAAATAAATTGTTTGAGAAATAGGCCTACTTTAGATTCTTGCATTCGTGGTAATTTAATTAGTGCCAACGGAAACTCAGGAATTTCAAAGTTTGAATGCGAAGGGTGTAACACTGCTATTCGCTCGTATTATTGAACAAAAACCAGAGCATTATGAAGGTAATGCTAGCTACTTCAGTTATTGCACTTCTTGCTGTTTTGATGGTGGCGCCATTTGCAAGAGCTAGTTCTTTAGCAAACAACACGCGGTACGTAAGCGCGAAGATAGGCTAGCCGTAAGCTGATGTTTGCTGTATTCGTAGTGTCTCGGTAACAATTTCTTCTCAGTCATTTTGTTTGGGGTTGGGAATTAGCCCATCATTTGTTGGTTTAGCAAACAACGACAACAGACAGGACTGTGGACAGGGGTAGGTGGGGATTTGTTTCTTCTCGATTTAGCCAGGCCTAAATCGGGCTAGTAAGAACAAGTAAAAACTTAGTCAAACAAAAAGGTTTAGGGCTTTATTCGGAATGCAATTGTACACACACAAAAAGCAGATAAACAAGGTTGTTAAATTTGAAATAAACTTGTTTTTCCATGATCCAGACATGAAGTCTATCAGTGCTACGGGGTCATGGGTGAAAGGACTAATTGTGGGGCTACTCTCTCACCAGATGAGTCATCAATACAACTCGATGTGCCCACAGTTGTGCAGTAAGATTACAAACAACTTAGACATTGGTTTTGGAAACTTACCCCCCCCCCCCCCCCCCCCCCCCCCATTTAAATTAAACCTTTACATGTTAATTGGTGCCCCAAAACAAACTACCCCTGAAACAATTTCACAATTTGTTATTTTTGTTTTATATTTATATAATTAAAAACAACTTGGGGGGGGGGGGGGGGGGGGGGGGTGGAAAGTCTGTATGAATATTCACGCAATGTGTTCTATGATTAGTTAAGGTATAATTTGTTCTGAAACCTTCGTATCACAAGCATAGCCAATTAATTGCCATTTTTAAGATTTACAATCAAACAGGATTAACCTTATTATTTATGCAAATTTCAGTACACCTGGTTTTGTTTACATTTGGTCCCTTGTGTATGGTTTTTAACCCCCCCCCCCCCCCCCCCTAAAAAAAAAAACCTAATTGTTTTTCTTTTCTTCTACATTTTACAGAAGGTGGTCATCTACATGGTCGAACAGAAAATTGCCATTTCCAGAGACTGTGTTGAAGGCTGTGAAGACGGATGTGTTAAGAATCTGGCCAGTCATTGCTACTACTGCTGCAACTCCACACTGTGTAACGGAGCTCCATGCCTCCTCCAAAACCCAACACACTACATACACCGATATGCCACACTTGTAATTCTACCAGTGCTGTTGGCAATATGGGATTGAATACTTTAAAGGGGTATACCTGTCCTGAAATCACTGAAAATGTTATGTTTTGGATTGTTTACTTAAAATCCTATTTCAAAGGTCTGGTTGAAAGGAAACTAACCTATCGGTTTAGGCTACTGCTCTTGAGAACAGATAAAAAAACACAGGTTAAAATCTGATGTGGTGCCGGTGACATTTTGTGACATACACATACCATCAGCATTAATAGGGTGTGTGTGTCTGTGGAACCTGTGACTGGAATCACAATTAGCACCCAAAAGCTTCATTGTAAAAGTCAAAATTAGTGACCCTAGAAATTCTTTCCTTTATTTAATGCATGTTGTAGCCCAATTACTTCTGCCCAATTAAACAAACTACTATTTGACACCCTTTTTTTTATTTTATTTTTATTAAATAATGCACTTAAAAAGGGAAATCTTCAGAACTGAGGGCACTGTTGTGGTGATGTCATTTCAGGAAGAATTCACTCTGCAAATTTTTCATGGTTTGATGTTCATTTCCTTTGTGTTCATTCCTTTGTCTATTTTTCTTGGTTGCATTGGATTTTTTTACCCACAACAAAATTTACAGTCAGCACCGGGAGCCCGGCTAACACTTGTTGTATTTACGGTTTGGAGCGGAAGCACCCCCTACTAATCAGTAGATTTTTGGGGAAATGTGAATAATGATGATTGGATATTGTGGGCGTCCGTACCCGACTAGACGATAAGCAAGTTTGCGGGTGGGACTAGCGTAACTCGCCTCACCAGCCGCGAAAACATGCGGGTAGCCGGGGCGGGTAGTTATCATGCTCTGGGCCTGTGCGTATTATAGCGTATGCTAGACTTGCTGGGTGGGTGGTTTTTTTTAACAAAGAAATTCAGGTTCTTACAGAAACGCCGATTGTGTTTTTAACCAAATTGGAAAAGCATGTCATTTTAACGGTTTTGAGTGACCATAGACATGGAGTTTTTTTCTCCATGTCTACGGAGTGACAATGTAAATTGCGCCATTCACATTGCATGGGGAGCGAGCACGTGTGTTAGCTCGAAGAGAGGGCGCCCTAACGAGAACAACGATCGATTGCGCATCTCGATTCCGAGTTGCCTATTCGGATACGGATACTTTGCCCACACACATTGAAGCATTAAATATACGATTGGGTCTACTAGAAATTTGTTTAAATATTTGCGAAAGTCACTTGATTAGACTTTTACTAATTAGTCATGAGTAAATTACAGGGGGGAAATGAAAAGAAAAAAAGATAAGTATGCTATGAAGTGACGTCTTCTGCGATATATAAAAACTCCAGGGTTTTCACTAAAAGGAATTAACATAGGGCCATCATAATCAGCGAATGAACAAATAAATCAAATAATATTACATTTTAAATACGGATTGTTGCTTAGCTTGTTTATGGTGGACTGCTCGAATAAAAAAATTCCTCAAATAATAAAGTCATTCTTATTTTCATTGATTTTATTACCTAACACATGACATTTGTTTTAAAAATTATCCAATCCTAGGCCTCCAAAAGGGACCCAAAAAGCAGTCGCATACTTATAATTATACCAATAAAAGGGCAGAATCCTAAATTTAAGAAGCATGTTTCAGTTTCTAAGACATTGTATTAAAAAAAAACACCGATATTGCCAAAATAGAGGGTTATTTTTTAAATGCTGTCTTTCATAAAAATCGGGTGCAATACTTTGCCAAAATGTTGTGCGCCTTGACTTTAATATTTTAAATGCTTCAAAACAGTCGGCCGCTGCACCAGAAGGATCCGAAAAGTGTCCCATTGGCTGATGCAGCGGATACACGCGTTTGTCGCCGCGTAGCCTTTTGCCTTGCCTGTTTCAATCCTTTCCCCGTGTCGAGTCCCCGCTTAAAAAAAGAAAGTCAAAATGGAACACTCAGAACTGCCGTAAGTATGATTTAACTGTGCTTTCCGTGTTGAGAATTGTGTTGTTTACCATTTCTGCGTATTTGATGATCGCTGTGGTGATGTAAACTGGCATGACTTACACGAATTTGTGAACAATCTGCACCATTTGATCACATGCAAATTGCAATGCATTGTGCACGGCGCATCTGGTGACGCCATGATGCAGGCAGTACGTAGCATTGTGTTGTAATTTGCGAAATAACATCTACCATGAAACGACTTACATATTTAACGCCAAGTGTTTATTTTTTATAGGGGATCCATCGTCGTACAATAGTGGATTGTTATAAAGAGCATGAACCATCATCATGCATGTTATGATGAATGATCATGTCCATTTTAATGTCAATTTTGTGTAGACCGAGTTACTGGCCTCTTGTTATCGCTTTTTTAACATTTGGGCATTATCTTGCGCTACTAGAGGCCGAGCCAAAAGATATCGAAATCTAGAAAGCTCTAGAAAAGTGGTTCAAAATGTCGCAAAAATCCACACAAATACTTGACAAAATACCTCTAAATCGTCTAAATAGCCTTCCATATGTGTCCATGCAGAACCTGACTGGCTTGGGGGTACTCACGATCAATTCTTGACGTGCAAATTAAGGAAATTCGATGGCAGTTTCCCTGCGACTAAAACTTAACTTGCTGTAGCCATCTTGAATTGAAGTTGCATTGTGGGATGCCTGTGACGTCACAGGCCAAAGTCTATCGATCGTACCGTGTCGTACTCGTAGTCGTACTCGTAAACAAGCGCGCGGCCGGGTTGCAGCAACGACTGTTTCATGACATGGTACAAGCTGTGTGTACTAGTGGCTGCGTGCTGAGGAGACCCACTCGCTCTGCGCTGGCGCACAACGTTTGCATTCGAGCGCAGCGTTGCCCACAATATAAAGTGTACGGTCGAGTGGGAAATGATATGAACTTACTTTTAATGATGATAGTCTCTGCACTCTACAAAAACTGATGTAGGCCTATATATTTAGCTTTATGCTAAAAACATGTTGGAGCAGAAGAAAATAATTTATGACGCCACCAGCCTGAGACCAGAAGTTATAATAAAAATCCCATCACATTTTTAAATATTGCTGAAAAATCAACCGCAAGAGATTTTTTTTTTTCAATTTTCCGTTGGATAAAATTAAATGAAATTTTTTTAATAAATGAAAATTTGACAAATGAAATCGTAAATAAAATAATTTGCAAAAAAGTCGTATGCTCTGTTCCTTGAACAAACATATTTCTAGTTATAATTATAAATATATTTATATTTGTAAATAGAATACAAATTATAAATATAATTCAAATTATTTTGCATTACCATACTCCTCGGTCCTCGCGAAAAAGGTACATGCACAACGTAGGCTGTTTTCGCGATATACAAACGAGTACTTAAACGCGTGTATTTCAGACAGGAAAGTGTTAAATTTTGCCGTATTTCTCATCCAAATTACAAATCGCCTGCCGAATCGGCATAGATGTTTAGTGGTACGGTTCGGAAGCGTAACTCTTAACCTTTGTATTACAAACGAAAAATGTTGGTTTGAACTTTCCCGAATCAGTCAGGGTCACTTAAAACGTACAGGTGGTATCGATAAAGTTTAAGTTTTATACCTAATTTCAAACGGCTAAGTAATAACCTAAAATCTTAAATAATCCTTCAAAATGTGTATTAATCGACGCAGTAATTAGCAAAGTTTCACTCAATGTTCCATTTTATCTTGAAACCACTACTTAAGAGATTTTATGTCAGTTTTTCGAAGGGCACTACCGAACTCTCGTCAAAACTTCGTGAATTCTCGAACGACCGAGACTGCCAATACATGTATTAAACTCGTACTCGACCGTACACTTTATATCGTGGGCAACGCTGCGCTCGAATGCAAACGTTGTGCGCCAGCGCAGAGCGAGTGGGTCTCCTCAGCACGCAGCCACTAGTACACACAGCTTGTACCATGTCATGAAACAGTCGTTGCTGCAACCCGGCCGCGCGCTTGTTTACGAGTACGACTACGAGTACGACACGGTACGATCGATAGACTTTGGCCTGTGACGCCACAGGCATCCCACAATGCAACTTCAATTCAAGATGGCTACAGCAAGTTAAGTTTTAGTCGCAGGGAAACTGCCATCGAATTTCCTTAATTTGCACGTCAAGAATTGATCGTGAGTACCCCCAAGCCAGTCAGGTTCTGCATGGACACATATGGAAGGCTATTTAGACGATTTAGAGGTATTTTGTCAAGTATTTGTGTGGATTTTTGCGACATTTTGAACCACTTTTCTAGAGCTTTCTAGATTTCGATATCTTTTGGCTCGGCCTCTAGTAGCGCAAGATAATGCCCAAATGTTAAAAAAGCGATAACAAGAGGCCAGTAACTCGGTCTAAATTTTGTGAATATTTGACCAACAAAGTAAATTTACTTTCGGCAAATTTGTTGGTTCTCTTCCTAGTCTTAATCTTAAATAAGTTATAGAACGTGGATTTAGGCATACATCTAAGTAGTAAGTCTGGCTTTCAGAATTTAAATACTTTTTGAATTTTAAAATCGGATGGCTAGAAAAAGTGGAGATTTTTTGGAAGCCCTACTCGTGGTATTTATTCATGAAAAACCTGCAGTAGGCCTACATAATCTATACTTTCTTTTGTTAATTAGCAGGACTTAATAAAGGGGTTACATTGACGTCAAGCGCGCTACGCGTACGCGCTAATCGCACTAGCAACCGGGCCGAGCGGCCATTATTGATGTCAAACAAAGTGCAGATGGTACATTAGAATACAGGTCAACTCGTACGCGAGCCAACTTGTACGCGACAAACTCGTACGCGAGACAACTCGTATGCCAACCAACTCGTACGCGGTCCAACTCGTACGCGGACCAACTCGTACGCGTGCCAAATACTTTTTTGTTATCTTAAAAAAAATTACCAAATGAAAACATTACAGTCTAAAAATATCTATTATAAAAAGAAGTTAAGTCAAACAAGATGTATAATAAACAATAGTACAATTTTACACGAATGTGTTTGTTAAAAGAAAAGTCTTATTAAATATTCTTAAAAACCGAAAGAGATGAGACTGAACAGTGTTCAGTCTCATCTCTTTCGAGTGAACAGACTGAATCTCATGCAACTTGTACATCGTTACATTTAATGGAAATAAAATTGTTGACGAAATGTATATACAAGGCTAAGGTTAATAATGCCAAAAGGTTAATAATGCCCAACATCATACAGATTCGCCTTGGATGCCCAGAGTATCTGCCTTTTTAATTGATCAACGCCACCCGTACCCGTGAACCACATTTTTGAACCGCGTACGAGTTGGACCGCGTACGAGTTGGCTGGCGTACGAGTTGTCCCGCATACGAGTTGGTTCGCGTACGAGTTGACCTGTTTCCGTACATTACCGTAATTACGCAACGACCTCATTGGGGGCACTGTCGTGAAGTGCGACGTGCGTGTGACGACATATGCATGAACTTTATTAGTAGAAATGTTTTTCAGTCCCAGATTCATGTCTTTTCAACATTTTTGCATTA
Organism: Crossaster papposus; assembly: GCA_037893245.1. Taxonomy (NCBI): domain Eukaryota; kingdom Metazoa; phylum Echinodermata; class Asteroidea; order Velatida; family Solasteridae; genus Crossaster; species Crossaster papposus. Next base: position 284,085 of record JBAIAA010000275.1, on the reverse strand, counting down.
ATTGACCTTATTGAGATGAAATATGAAGAAAAAAAGCTTCAGGTTGCTACATTTATGAACTAAGTCTTTTAAAACCAGTGAACACAGCATGATGTCAAGAGTTAGTAAAATATGTTGCATGCTTCACTTTACTCTAGCTGGTACCTGTTGGGGCTGGTGACTACACCGCAAGCCAGCGATTGTTTCAGTACTAAAAACATTAATCCAAAAGCTTCATCCGTTGGCTAATAGTACTGTCGTGTAATATACATCAGAATATCATGAAACTTTTGAAATTGAGTATCTCAAATGAAAATATACATGTAGTCAACTTGTGAATTGTCAACGAGTTGCAATCTACAGAAATAGACAATATTTTGTACAGTTTTTCGTCAGTTTTTCAAGTGTACAAGAAAATTGAGCCAAAGTACAGCTGATCTATTGTCTATAAAGGGGTTGCATTGACGTCACGCGCGCTACGCGTACGCGCTAATCGCACGTACAACCATGCGGAGCGGTGAGGGCAAACAAAGTGTGTTTGACCTCACCGCTCCGCCCGGTTGTACGTGCGATTAGCGCGTACGCGTAGCGCGTGTGACATCACATGCATTAACTTTATTGGATCAACACACAGAAGTTTGCACAGTGCGAATTGCATTTTTAGCGATATCTTTAGAACTGATTGTTGGATTTCATTGACGGAAAGAATGTTACGTAGTACCCTGCCACCACTTATTTGGTTGTGTACAAAGTCTATGGAGATTATTTCAAACAAAATTGGAAATATTTCTTAGTCCCAGATGTCTTTTTAACATTTTTGCACTGGCCTGGCCATCATTGAGATGATATACAATTAAAAAAAGTCTGGTCAGGATGCGCCATTCTTTTCGTACAAATGTTACATGTACATACATGTACATGCTAGTTGAAATCGCATTCAATTTGGTAAATAAATGCAGACTGGGGACCTTGATTAACCCTAACTCCCTCACGGCTTTTACTAGAAAGTATCCTGAATCCGCCACAGTCCACCAATTTTGGTTTGCAAAAACTGCTGGTGTCCTGAGTCCATCAGACTCCACCAGTATGCATTCTGGAGAGATCCTGAGTCCATCATACTCCACCAGCAAAAGTTTGATGGACTGTGACGGATTCAGGATACCTAGGTGGCATACAAAAAATTGCAGTGCGTTTCTCCATAGAGTCCATCACAGTCCATCACCTGAATTTCTGTATCCTGAATCCATCACACTCCTGCAGTAACGCTAGGCTTAAAATCCTCAATCCATCACACTCCTCCTGTTGGTTCAATATGGAGGTATCCTGAATCCGCTAAAATCCTCCAAAACAGGAAATGGATTTTGATGGACTCAGGGTGGTTAGGGTTAAAAAGTAAAAAAAACATGCAAAATAAATTCGGGCCAACTTTACTCGCTCTAAATATTTCACATGGCAAAGATAAGGTCCTCTGTATTTCACAGCTAAGTTTGAAGTCGCAAATCAATTTGTAAGTCTACAAAGGAGAGGTTTCTTTAAAAAAAATATTTTAAAAGTAAAGCTACATGGTTTCATTTTAAAGCTCAATATTAGACTTGTGCATGTCCATCTGTTTGGAAAGACTGATATCTTCAGTAGGACCACATGATTCAGAGGCGTGTTGAACTGATTGTTTTTATGTGCCAAACAAATTTCCTCCTTGTATAAATTAATTTTGATCGATGTAAATTAGCCAGAAAGAAAGATACATCCATACACTTTTTCATGCCTTTTTTGTTTATCGGTTTGTTTTTTTCAGGAACGTATATGTTGGAGGACTTAATTTTGAAACATCAAAAGGTATGTATAAATTGTTTGTGATGTAACAATGTTATATGTTTAGTCTGGTGAATTCCTATTGCTAAGGCTGAATTGTCAAATAATAGCATAACATAGAAACACCCCCCCCCCCCCCCCCCCCCCCGTCCTGGGGAACCTGGGCGAGTCCTGGGGAACGAGTCCTGGGGAACCCGGGCGAGTCCTGGGGAACCCGGGCGAGTCCTGGGGAACCCGGGCGAGTCATGGGGAACCCGGGCGAGTCATGGGGAACCCGGGCGAGTCCTGGGGAACCCGGGCGAGTCCTGGGGAACCTGGGCGAGTCCTGGGGAACCATTTAGGGGTTACGGTTAAACGTTCCTCTTTATGTTTTGCTGCCATACAGAAACGCTGGAGAGTCACTTCTCTCAGTTTGGTAAGGTGAAGTCTGCCGTGATCATCACAGACCAAAACACGGGCAAAAGTAGAGGCTACGGCTTCGTCAACTACTTCAACGTGGCGGATCGAAGCAAAGCATTAGCAGTCCCACAACATGAGCTAGACGGGCGCACGGTAAGATTGTTGAACTCTGTTAAACCCTAAGCTTTCCAAATCCTCCAAAACCCTATTTGCCAAATGAGGCTGTATGTCAAAACTGTTTGGAAACAAACAAATTAAATTTAACAATTTGTAAAAAGAATTCCTAATGTCAGAAAATAAGACGACTAGACAAAAAACGTTAACGACGTGGTGACAAATTGTTATAGCGATCCCGTTTGCTTAACCAGTTCACGCCATTTTTGTTATTATTTATTTACTGGACCCAGGCGCGACATTATTTTTCACGAACAGCGGGCCCAGGCCAGCAGTCTGTGGGCAGCACACCAACACATACCAGCTGATAAATATTTCTGGCCTCGCTTTATCATTTATCCATTCGATTTTGGAACCATTTTTCGTGTATACATGTCCTTCGGCGCGAACTTGTTAAAAGTAGAACATTAAAAAAAAAAATTGGCTTTAAATTGCATTTTGTTGATCTTCTCTTTTTTTGCAGTTGGCGTGTTCTGTGGCCAAAGAGAGCAACAAAACCCGAGGGGGTGGATTCGGGGGAAGCTTTGGTAGCATGGGAGGGGGCATGGGAGGTGGCATGGGCGGAGGAGGCATGGGAGGAGGCATGGGAGGGGGCGGGGGCGGGGGCATGGGCGGTGGCATGGGGGGAGGTGGCATGGGCGGGGGCATGGGAGGGTACGCAGGAGGTTCGTCCTTTGGCAAAGCTGATGATGACAAGAAAGTGTTCGTCGGCGGTCTGCACACTGACACGGAGCCTGAGGACATCGAGGCTGTACTATCGCAGTATGGAAAGGTTAGCATCTTGACATTTTGCAATATTCTAGTTAAGGGTGTGCGTTTACGGGTAGTACGGGACCCGGGTACCCTATTCCCGTCACGGTCGGGTACCCGGGTACCCGTGACTATTATTAGAATCATAACAAAAACCCGGAAGTATACACCGCGTCGGCACGTGCATGTACATGTACATCCCCGCTCACTCCACTAACAAGCTGCAGCGCGACTGCCACGCTGACATGGCGTGCTTTACTTCCCCTGCATTCCGCAACTAAAAAAATGCACGGGCCTACTTTGCAACTCAGGGTTCGACCTTAATGCTGGTCCGCAAACAAATTCTAGTCAAAACAGCGGCGGTCTAGTCAAAACCCTTTTCTAAGTAGTCCGGCGGTCCAGTGAAAAAAACCAAACAAGATAAGTTAAGTGCGCGGTTTTCAGAGCCAGATTGTCAACAGCGATCCCGTATTGCGTGGAGTTTACTCTCAGCTTGTAAAAAATGTTTGTAAATGAATTGACTTGCCGCTCCCCATAATTGCAGTCTAAAGTGGCACGTCTTTTTCCAAAATAAATAAGGTTCAATGAACTAAATCCTTTGAGTGAGCCGACATGAAATGTAGCAAAAAAGCCGACCGCAGTTCCTGGCTGGCCGCAGAGTTGATACAATAGAAGCAAATACCTCTCCTGCAGTATCAGGTTTCAAAACCACATTCCAGGTACGGGTCCGTGGGATCGTGAATTAATTCAGCACATTTTCCAAAAAGTAAACCTCAGAAAAACTTACTCAAAGGACAACTGTAACAAAACACTGATACAATGTCAGCCGCAAGTTATAGCAGCTGTCAGAATTGTCGGTAAATAGACTTCAAAGGCATTTTTTTATCACAATGACTACAAAGAAAGTACAATCATCCGTTAGGCTGCTATCTAGACATCGGGAAATTGTCGGTAAATGGACTTATAAGACGTTTTACTCAGATGTTTTCTAACAATTTATCGGCATGCAATGAACATAAAAGACGCTTGCCTTTCTGAAATAATGTGTCAACATTTACAAAGGCAGTTTCGGGTAATAAAATCGATAAATTGGAGCCGGGTACCCGCAATCAGCGGTCGGGTTACGGGTACCCGGGTACCCGGCACGGCCTTAATTCTAGTACATGTCTTTAAAATTATAGTAACCATTTGTCAGTTTGTTTATTACTTGAAGCAGTTCTCCAAAGTTCTTGAAATCTAACGATGTTTTTTTCTCAGTTCGAAAGGACGTCTGACTTTAACTACTAGCCCAAATCGAGATATCTTGGTATCATTCTTCTAGAAAGATTCTCCATCCATTGATATAGGTACTTTTGCCCGTAGGGTAGTGGACGTATGCTTGTCCATTTTTTTGTGGGCTTCCCCGTATTTTAGGAGTAATTGATCATCAGTACAAGTAGAAATAGGATTACTTTGCTTTGAGTACGGAACTTAAACTCGTTGGACATTGCAGCCACATTGTCCATCTCTCCTTCCAAGTATAATCTACCCGGAATGTCCACACAATAAATGGTAAACAGTTTAGCGTGTTCTCGTTTATGTATTGCGTATTTATTAATTTTTTTTCTTTTCTTAAAGGTCGTCAACACAAACATTAAGAAGGACAGGGAGACCCATCGCTCACGAGGTACGTCAGCAAAAATTAACCCTTGCTCTATGAGAGCTGTTTACTGCAAGTCAGTGGTACATTCCAATGCACTCTAGCTGCAGAGCATTGGAGGATTCTTTGCATTACCAGAGAACTGATTAACCCTTGCTCTATGAGAGTTGTTTAGTGCAAGTCAGTGGTACATGCCAATGCACTCCAGCTACAGAGCATTGAAGGATTCTTTGCATCACCAGACAACTGATTTTCAAAGCTTCTACTGGAGTGCATTGGGGCACTACTGTTTATAAGTAAAGACAATAACTTGGCATATGGCTTTGCTTATCAGTGTAATACACAGTGGACTCACAGCATGACCAAGTTGACGTCCAGTTTCCGTTGGCATTCCTTGGAGTGCATTGGATGGTCATGCAATAAACAGGAAGGGGGGGGGGTAAATATTGGAGTGTTAACAATAGCAAGGGTTAATCCGTCTGTTAAAATATTAACAATATTCGGCTTTTTTTTGTTACGGACAATGAGATTAATTTCACTTTAGAATGTTTTGTGTGCGTTGTTCTACGCCTTTTAAATATCAATATTATTGTTGTCGCTTGGGTTAATTTTAATGACAGTTGCCTTGTAATTTGAATGATTACACAAGCGCAGTGTGGATCTGTGACCAGAGTTAGAAGTTTCGTGTCGAGAGCATTTTGCAATTTTCTGATACAACAGCTGCAGCGTTGGCTTTGAAATTCTGAACAGGACGCATGGCGATTTGTGTTATTGAGCAAGACACTTAACTTCAATCACCTCTGTCCACTCAGGAGTAAAAATGGGTACCTGGTCTTGTGGCCCGATAAACAAGAGTAGTAGTAGCAGCTTGGAAGCACTTTGAGACATTATCGTGAAATTTTTTTTTTTCCACACAGGTTTTGCTTTTGTGACTTTTGACAGTGCGCCAAGTGCTAAGAAGGCAATGGAGGCCCACTACATTGAGATCCGTGAGAAACAGGTGAGGAAACGATACCATGCCAATTGTGTCCAACATCCAAGACAAATATCAGGAATAAATATCCCAATAATTCAGTCGATAGAGGCATTTAACTAGAAATGTATCAAAATGCCACACTTTGTGTCTCGACTTCATGGAATGACCCGTATGTCTTAATGTCTGTTTGAATTAACAGGTTGAAATCAAGTCAGTCAACCCTAACGCTAGCAGCCAGTCCCAGGGTTTTAGCAGCTACAACAACGGGAACATGTACAGCCAAGGTAAGAAGAATGGCCTAGTAATATCCATCCTGCTGGAACGATTGACACGACATGTCGGTTGCATACCCTGACCAATTCCAAGTGCTGTGACCCTGTGGTCTGGAGCACTGATGCCGTAGTCTACAGGGTAATTCTGCTGGTTGGGGGTTTGAGTCCAGCCTAGTACTATGGTGCATGTGCCCTTGGGCAAGGTACTCATTGCTTCTTCCTACCCAGGAGTAATTGGGTACCTACCTTTGAGGGTAGAGATGGTTTTAGGGTAACAATTATGTACTGCTTTAAGCACCATTACCGCTAGATTTGTGACCTTTATAAAACACACTTTACTATTTTTATAATATTATGAATCTTGGACACTTCTTCACAATTCTTAAAAATTCCCCTGTGATCCTACCTGCTCTGATCTGTCCCATTTAATCCCACCTTTGTTAGTTCTTCCACTCTACTACCTCAATCCTTTCTCTGTCACAGGCGAGGCTTTATTAGAGCAAATCTGCCCTATTCAATACATTTCCACCATATAAAACTACTAACATTCTCAGATTTTGTTATTTGGGTTCTTGCTGTGTGCATTGAATGGTTAATAATTTGTATGTATTTACATTTGTTTATTAGGAGAAAATATTTTGTATTATTTTAATTGTTTTGATAAGGAGCCGGGTACAACAACATGCAGGCATACGGCTACAACCAGGGCTACGATAGTGGCTCCTCAAACTGGCAGAACCCAACCAGCGCCTGGCAAGGCAGCGGTGGCGGTGATTCCTCGTGGAATAGCTCCAGCGGATACGGCGCTAGTAGCTATGGCAACACAGGCACCGGTTCCTATGGCAGCACTAGCGGCGGTGGCAGCGGCGCCGGTGGCAGCGGTGGCGGCTATGGCGCCAGCCAAAGTTCCTACAGCAACCAACAGGTGCCGGGTCAGAGTGGAAGCTACAGTGCGCAGAGTGGGTATGGGAGTTACAGCGCCCAGTCTAGCATGGGGCAAAGTGACGGAGCCAGCTGGTATTAAAAACAACCACTGCCCACTAAAAGCAAGGTATTTGACCGAGGGAGGGAGATAAAAAACGAGTTACTTAGGCAATGGGCAGGCGTCAAGGAAATTGTAATTGCACGCACCTGTCTGGAAGTAGACAATTGTGGGCTGTGGCCTTAGATGGGATTAAGAATGGAAGATTTGTGTATATTTCACCCAGTAGTTTAGGAACCGGGGTAAAACAAAAAGGGAAATTGTAAACGTAGCGTGGTAGTAAAAAACACTTATTTAGAATGTAGCGAGTGAGACTGTTTATTATTGGCCGTTAGGTGGAGTAGTCTGGCGTCAGTTTGTTGTGGTTTGAAAATGTGGAGATTGGCCCATGAACGAGTCCAGTTGCCTTTCCATTCGACGGTTTTGAATTAAACTGCTGTCAGACTGTTCTGTCGCGTGTACAAAGGTTTCCTGATTGCGCTCTGTGTGGGAACCACCGCAGCGTCCGGGAATCACAATCCTCATTATAGCTACGGTTATTTTTTATGAAAACTTAGCAAACAGAAAGCAATTGATGTGATTGGTTTGAGTAATCCTAATAACAAAAAGAAGATAGGTTGATTTGAATTTAAGTTTTTTGGGGCTCTCGCTTGATAGATTTTTCCCAGCAAGCCATGCATACATTGTAATCATAAATATTCAATTCATCAAATGGACTACCATGTTTTTGGTCAAGGTTTTTACTAAAATTATTTTGCGAGAATCGTAACTTGTCGTTGTGGTGGTTCCTGCCGAATCTTTCGCCAATTTCTAACCTTCATTTTGTTGATAATTATCTTGGTCTTTGTCGACATTCCTTTTAGAGAATGTTTATTGAACTTTTTGTGTTGATTTTCGGTTCAGTTGTCTGTTGTGTCTCCATTATTTTTTTTTCGTGATTAAAACAAGACTAACCAACTGTATAGCACCAGTTACTTTGGATGTGAGTTCCTTATAACATAGAAATGCAATCAGTTTCGACTCTCAGTTTGTAAAGTAGTTTCTGGTGCTCATCTGCACGTTCCTAAAGCATCGGTAGGATAAATAACCCTTGTTAAGTTTTATTTGTTTATTTAGATGTGGAATTTAAATATCTGTTTTTTGAAAAAGGCATTCTAGAAATTAAATACAATGGCATGGGTAATGGCATTTTGAATATGCTATAAACATGAATTAACTGCGTTACTCCTTGGTCATTTAAAGTCTAAGATTTTGTAGGAATGAGTGTTCTGTTCATTTCTAACAGATGATGGGTTTTGTAGGATTCAGGACAATTTAAAGCAAAAATGCCTAAGGGGTTCAGTGATTGTTTAAATTGTACGTCTGTGGGTTAAATTTTCACTCCCTAAAATTTAAGAACGCAATATCTTATTTATCGTGATTCGTTGGGTTGTTTTTTGTTTTTGTTAGTTTAACCCTAACCCTCAAAGGTATTTGGGCTAGAAACCCTTCCAAACGCATCAGATTGAATCGTTTGTCAAAGTGACTTGGCTGCAGAGTGCAGTAAAATCCACCAGGTCAGAAATCTCAAGGTCAAACTGCTTCAGAGTCTGCAGTCACCCAACACAGCAGAATCCATCTCTGTCATTGTTCAATGGGAATTAGCTTTCAATAGTCTTTGACTGTGGTCGTTTATACACTGATGTTGACAGCTGAATCCATCAAAATGCACCAGACTGTTTTATCTGATGCACTGCGCTGTGTCTGGCAGGGTTAGGGTTAAGAAACGTTGACACCTTTTTGCTCTTTCCGAGATAGTCGAGCGTTGAGGTATAATTCATTTTTTTCACTCCAAATGTACAAATTTAATTCAAGTAACCAACAGAATTGAAAAGGAAAAGAAGGATTCTAAAAGCACACTTGTAAATAGATGATTATTGTTTTGTTTTCCCTTTAGTGAGTTGGTAGATATCTACCCATATACTAAAATTTTGTTTTTATTAATTTGGTTAATTCTTGTTATAGTTTTCAAATCGCCTAAAATAATTATTCAACACATTAAGAGAAAAAAAGAATTATTTTGTATCACTTAAACGCCACTTTCATTAGCATGTACAGGTACATTTTAACGACTAATTCTTGTAAAAGTAAAAGGCATCTAATAGATTATTTCTTATAGTGGAAGTGCCTGATTTCAAGTGAAACTTGTTTGTTTTTCCCCAATCCTCATGTATGTACATTAATTCATGCTTTCATTCAGTAAAAGTCAGACTTCTATGTTGTTAGTTTGTGAAATCCAGTCCACGTTACGGAGACAATATTAAGAATAGTTTTACCAAGTACATTGTACTAGAGGATATTTTTCACAAATGGATATAAATACAGTCAGGATAATAGCGGCGCACGCCAATGTTTGTGTAAAATTTGTGATGCTGTACTATTGGTTACTCTCATTCATTGGCAGTTACTACCAGAGTTGTATTCGAGTCCCTGCAAGTCCATCACAAGTCCTTTAGTCTCAAGTCAAGTCACCAGCTATTCAGATGAACTGTTAACAAAAGCATTCTTTTGTCATTGTTCAACCAGTTTACTTGAGACTGGCTTTATGAAAGGACTTGTGACTGGACTTGCAGGGACTCGAATACAACACTGGTTACTACTACTATACGGATGACTTTAGTGCCAGTATCGTCATTCATTACAACTCAATCCTGAAATATGTCTGGTTTCTGAATGAATTGCGTAGATGCAGTTTTGTGGTTGTATGATAATTCTATATTCGATAACTTGTATTTGATATGCACGTAGAACTCTCACATTTACACTTACATTGACTGGAGATAGCCTAACTTCTGTGCATACGAATCTAATGGATAGGTTTTACATTTTGCTTTGAGTTTTCTTTTAAATGTGAATTACGACTCTTTCCACTATGTTGATATGAATTCCGTTTTTGAGTAGAAATGCACTCGCGCTTAATAAACTTTGCTTGTGGTTTTCAAGATCCGTGTGTCTGTGGTCTAGAAATTGCAACGGTTCTCAAATTATGATGTGTACGTGTGAAAGTGTTCAAAGTGATGCTAGAAAAGGTCTAGCCAATTTCATGGAGCTGCTAAGCACACACAAATTGCTTAGCATGAAATTCTTACTCAGGGGGAAAAAAACAGGGTTAGAAACGTGTTTTTTTGCAAAGCGTTTGTTGGTAATTTTTTTTTTCTGAGCAAGATTTTGTTGGTGCTTAGCGTTTTAATTTGGTGAGCTCTAATTTTGGACCGTGTACATGTTTACGTTCTTGAAACCCACTTGTAAATAAAATCTCGAAATTTACTATTAAAGCTTGTGTGAAACTGATTTTTAAGAAAAGAAAAAATGGTCTCAGGGCTTTTAAGAAGATTTCGTGGTTATTTCAATTGTTTTATTGATAGTTAAAGTTTCCAAATGTAAACTAGCACAAAATAAAAGGTTTAACAAAATAAACGTTTATTATTAAATTAAGTGTTCATCTGGTAGTTTCAGATGTTACAGAAAAACCTTGGAGCCGCGAAACATTGGTTTTTACATCGCGCAGAATAGGTCCGCTGTTTTGTATTCAAGAGTGGTCTGTTAGTAGACTTCATTTGAGGTTTTTTTCTAACTGAAATTAAAGTTAAACTTTCTATAGATGTTTTCTAGACTGTGTTGTATATTAACACACACCAGCAACATAATACCAATCTCATTTTGTCTCGGAATACTTGAAGCAAAAACAATGGGAAAAAACACCGGTTCATACTGCATGCAAAAGCGATGCGAATTGAACGTCACAAAGCAGTCACTGCGAACATTCACCGCAGTTAAAATGTGTTCAATTTCTGTGAATTGACAGCGCAAGCTTGCTGCGACGTCACAAATTCGTGTTCGCTTTCGTGCCATGCCGAGTATAAACTTAAAGTGAAAAACTTTTTTTAAAGTTATTCAATCCGATTTTAATTAACCATTTCCCGTGTAATGTGGTGTTTTTTTGTTTGTTTTTTTACGGCATCATTGAAGAATGTGATTTATGACCACAGCTGCACTTTTATTTGTTTAGTGTTATCATCCATGCCAAATGTTGTCAAATTAAAAATATTTTTTCAGCTGAAATTTGTTTAGTGCTACACGTAGTTTTTTTGAAGAAAAAAATGACTTTAGTATTGTTTCTGTTGCGAGGCAATTTATTTCCTCTGTGTTTTCTTAGAACAAAAATGACCGATTTTAGTTTGGATGCCTTTCATGTCAGTTACTAGCGATGCTTACACATCCAATGAACTTACTAGATGGCAAACGTTAAACATGAAAACAATTCTGAAGTCACAAAATGTATTTAATCTTTGATTAACATTTAGACGCTTATAAGTTTTAAGAACATACAGTATACTGTGACAATTAACGTACCGGTACATGTACAATTGAAATTAATTAAATGTTGGTTATTTCGGCTTATTCACTCCTATGTTTTATTTGCAATGTTTCATCTATACAAACGCGTCCTGAACTTATTTTGTTTGTTTTCTTGACCCTTAAAAAATGCAGTCTTTGCATGTGTTACTGGAGGTTTTAAACTAACTGTGTTTAAATTAGCATTTATTACATTCTCATCGCCAAAAATATTCAAGGTTTAGGATACTGTTTTAGGTAATTTTCTTGTTTTGCTGTAGATTTTATAAATTTGAAATGCCACTTGTTCGGCTAAGCTTCGGCGTCATTATGTAGGTTACTAAAAATGCAAGTCAATCGGAGACCCTGTTATGACCTTTGAACTCTGGGGTCACTTGCTACATGTAAATGAAGATCAATGGCTCTATAGTACCCATCTGTCGAGTGAAATATTTAAATTGTACCCAGTAAGAATATCTTTGCTAGTGACATTTAATGAAACAAAAAAGTTTAATATTGTTTCCTAGTAACGTCATTTTTATGCATATTTTTGTCGATATAAAGGTAGGATACACCAGATTTGCAGATATCGAAAATATTTACTACCGAATTAGTAAGAAATATCTTACTCATTTGAAAGTAAATAATGATTCTAGGCATCCAGCAAAATGATTGCGCTAGATATCTTGTAATTATTCCGAAAAATAGAATTTTATTAAAGAAAAATTTGCGATTGCCGCAAAAAACAAAGATAACATAAGAATAACTGCTCGACGCCGGTTGAAAACAAACACTGTTTTTCATGCTTTTCTCGGCATCAATGACTGTCAAACCTCGGACAGGGCAGTTTAACGGTATTTACAATAAAATACAACCTTCCAAATCTACCTATTCATGATAATTCAAGCAATTACCAATGGTGTATCCTACCTTTAAGAGTTTACTAAAATAAAAAAATATTTGATATTACACGTGAAAGTGATGCGAGAAGTGCGCGATTGAGTATTAATGTGTATGAAAGCGATCGAAATTGAGAAAACGGGATGTAAAGGAATAGATTGGTGAAAACTAACAAGTTTTATAAGGTTATATTTGAAAGCGTAATGAAAACTATAGCATGTACAGTGTACCTCACATCCGCGCCCCCAGTTTACGGTTTTAATGTTACATTAAGTAATGTTTATTCAAATGTATAGCAATTTAAGAACGTATTTTTTTTTCAATGAGAAAAGAAGTCTTCCTGTGTAATTTTGTGATGCCTCCAAAGTAAAAAGGGAGTCTTGTTATCTTAAGTATTAAAAGGAGGTTTATTCGCGGCGCGGATGTGATGTCCAACCATTTTATTTTGGTTCACTTATGAAAAAAAAGAAACAAGTATGAAATTTACCAAGTTGCATTTGTCAAAATTGACGTTAGCTGTTGAATTTTGCCGTTTACAATTAGTTTAATAATATAGGTTTTTCTGATCAATTTCGTTAAATGAGCAGCCAATTAAATGTTTGAGCGTTCAAATAAAAATAAAAAAGAATTCGGACATTCCATTTAGCAATAAGTTTAATTTAGCATATCGTCGTTCTTTTTCGTGGCGCACAATTCTCATTCAATTTAGCAAAGCTGGTTCGACAAGATTTTTGCTGATTTTGTTTCAATTTTGTAAAGAGGCAATCAATTTCGCTATTCGAAAATTCAAATAGTACGACAAAAAAGGGAAAAAAGTGTTTAATATCTTCACATATAAATCAGTAAAAAAAAATACTTTTAGTTTTTCTTTGTGCACTTGTTTTATATGTTTCCGTATGAAGCCTACATGTGTGTTTGTTTGTTTGTTGTGTTTGTTTGTTTGTTTGTTTGGGTTTTTTTCCGGCCTGGGGGGGGGGGGGGGGGGTTCTTCAATGGTTACCTTACCAAGACCTAATTGATTTTTGTGTTTGTGTTTGTGAAGCATTAACGTTTTTTATCTCTTGGTTTCCTATTGCTTATTTATGTTGACTCGTGTGCCAAACCGTATTTATGTTTTTAACATTCTAAAGGAAACAACATTTTAACAGCGTTTTTAAGATTGCACAAATGGCAGAAATGCCTGCCAGATAATCAATGGCCAAACATAGGTTAAAAAAGAAGCTCATCCTAATTTAAACGCTGTTTTGTCGAATTGTTAAATTAGATGGTTATTTTGTTAAATCGAATGACAAAACAGTAATTTTGACTTGTCATAAAATGAAATCAAATGACCATTTTCAGCAGCATTGGATTTTGTGTGAAATAGAATGGCGCGGTGGTTAAATTGGCTGCTCATTTGCCGAAATTGACCGGGAAAACCTATATCATTATTCCTGTCGATAAGAGCAAAAATCGAATAACCTTAAATTTTTGTTTTATTTTTCATTTTCGAACCTTTTCAGTTTCAAATGCCAGAAAAAGAAGAAAACTAAAACAGCTTTCCTGACTCAAACAAAATGGGATGAAGGGTTTAACAAAAAGAAGAGTTGTTCATGGTTTAATAGAGATGTCTTTTTTTGTTTTCTTAGAATGTCTTATTTTCTATAATGTTCCATTTATTAATGCATTTAGTGTTTGTTCAAGCTTGTAATAAATTGTCACACTTAGGTGATCTTTCCTTCATTATTCTGAACCTTGTTTTTTCTCTCTTTTTAATTTAAAAATAAAATGTAATGGGTGAGCTTTGCATTTTTATAAAAATTGACCAACATTTGAATTTTTCAAAAAAAATTACAATTACATGTACATTGTATAAGGGTAACGCCTTGATTTTTTACAAACATTTGCCAAAATGTGACTTTGAAAAAATTAAAAACAAGGAGTTGGCCTTGATTTTTTTTTTAATTGGCCAAAATTTGACTTTTTGAAAAAATTTAAGATTGTAAGAGGTTTGCCTTGCATTTGTACTAAATTTGGCCAACATTTGAATTTTTTGAAAGATTTTACATTTTGTAAGGGTTTAGCCTTGCATTTTTACTAAAATTTGCAACAATTTGACTCCTTGGAATACAATTTTATTATAAGAGGTTAGCCAAGCATTTTGGTTAAAATTGGCAAATATTTTAGTTTTTCTCAAATAAAAACCTTGCATTTTATTTCAAAAATTTGACTTCTTGGAATACATTTTAATTGTAAAGGGTTATATATATATATTTTTTACAATTGTAATTTTTTCCAAATTTGGCCAAAATGCAAAATGCTTTTTTGTAAAATAACCAAATCGTAAGGCTTTTTACTGAAATTGGCCAACATTTTTTTTTACAATAAGGGGTTATTGCATTTTTATAAAAATGTTTCAAAAATTTCAATTTTTGGAAAAATAAAATTGCAAGGGGTTAGCCTTCATTTGTACTAAAATTGGCCAACATTTGAATTTTAGGAAACATTTAACATTTTTAGAAGTCAGCCTTGCATATTGTTTTTAATTTGCAAAAATTTGACTTTTTGAAGAAATTTAAATTTTGAGAAAAGAAAACAAAGCCTTGAATTTTTGTACAAATCATCAACTATTTTTCTTAAAGTTTGCTATATTTAAGAAGATTGGAATCTCTTCTTTCCCACAATACCCTAATCTTGTATATTCTATAGATTTTTATGTTTCAAACTGCTGAACGAAAAAGGACCAAACCTTACAAGCAATTTTCTCGAGTTTGTTCAGACCGTGAAAGGCTAGGATTGCCTATTCGTGAAAACGTTGACAAAATTTGCAAGAATTGCATTTTTTTTTTTAAATTGGCCGTTTCGAAATCAGTAAACAAACGGACTCGTGTCAATTTTATTGTACTTTTTATTCATTTATAGTTGACATTTGCAGCAATTAGATCTCGCAGTTCAGAATTTGTTTTAAAAACATGGATAAAAACGACCTATTGTTTCCATTTTTCAGGTCAGGACAATAAAACTAAAACACAAAGGGAGTTAAATAAAAGAAAAAGTCTCAATACAAAACTCAAAACTGAAATACCTTTTTTGATCTATTTAAACAAAGTTTGGAATGGTCCGATTCAGAATCCCAAAACTACATTCTAAAAACCAGACTGAATGCAGCCAACCCAAGAATAGGCAATTTAACTGATTTTTTTTGCTCACAAATCTTAAAACTTGCAAGAGAACCTACGAAGAAACGGAGGTTTGTTAAAAAGTTCCGAAGCTACAAAGAACACTTTAAAATACATCTCAGAAAAATCACTACAAAACTACACATGTAATGAACATTTATTTACAATGTACACATAATGCTGACAAAACACAAAATAAAACAAACAACTAAAAATAGGATGGAGCAGAGGACTGGAGCGCGTACTCAAATCCACAAAATGATTAAACAAAGAAACAACAGTTTTTGGGTTATGAATGCCAAAGCTAACCACAAACCATGTGAAACATGGACAGAATATAAAAAAGAGTATCCAAATATTTGCATTAATTCTACGAAACTTTTGACTTAGAAAATCTAATGAGAATGACATACTGGTACGGATCTCACTGTAAAGTGCTGGATTTACGTGAACACATGCGTGACCAACACTTGATGTAATGGCTTGTAACAGCAATAAACCCCTTGGTCGAGTGTATTAACCAAACATTCAAGGTTCATGTACATGTATATGTACAAGTCAAAATGGAAGAATCTTTGAGAAAATTTCACTTTTTATGCCAGTTAAAACATAAAACAAAAAACTGCTCACATCTCACAATATTGAGAGAGTTTGTTTTTATGATAAATACAGAAGAGCCAGAAAAAGTGTCCTGCTTAAACTTTAGGAAATAATTTGATTCCAAGATTATGCACACGAGGTGGAGAGAGACAGTATAAGCCTTAAACATTTTAAACTCTTCAATATTTCAATTTGATGCCACTGACTGCATCAATTATTGAAGCGTTTATTACCATTTTATTTTGTGCTCAAATCTTTAGAGATTGTAAAAATGTACATGTAATATTTGTTTAGTTCATGCACTATGTAAACATACATCAGTAAAGTTAGATTCACAACAGTCAATAACTTTGAATGGTGTTTTCACGGCTCTGTCTAGAAAAAAACCTATATAACAGTTTGTACTGTGTGCTGAGGTATTTTTACAGTGGTACACTGAAAGGTTTGGGGTTTTTGGGTTTTTTGGGGGGGTAGAGGGGGTCTTCTATCGCCTGTAGGGGTGGAACGGCAAGGCCGCAGTGTTACCCCCGCGGGCAAAGTTGCCAGGGGCAGCCTGCCCGCCGCTGTACACGTCATGGGCATTGTCCTGGTAGTTCTGCTGAGGTTGTTGTTGTTGCTGTTGAGGTTGTTGCTGAGGTGCTGGCTGTTGCTGCGGTGCTGGCTGTTGCTGCTGGGGCTGGGGTTGGGCTTGGGCATTGAACCCGCCACTCATATCCCCACTGTATCCGCTGCCTGTAAAATTAGCAATACGTCAAAATCATTTCAGCAACCACACATTTTAGTCACGCAGAATGGTGGAAAATTCTTCAATCAAACGATAATAGCATGAATTTTGGCACACAATCATAGTATGTCATGAGAAAGATATTTGGCTATAGAGCCGACAAAGATTTCTCCTATATACAAATAGAGGTAGAATAGCAAGCAACTATCTGTGGGAGGGGGCTCTTTGTGGGGAAAGGGTTTCCCTGTCGACTTTTTGATGAGGAAGCTGAACACGGTTGATTTCAGGCAGCAACTGCAACATTACTGGTCACTTGGTGAATCAATCCAACCCACTCCGAGTAAGAACCTTACCCTGAGCTTGATTGTAGTTGACTCGCTGAGGACCGTAGCCAGACGCTTCCTGAGGGTAGTTGCCCATATTCCCAGCTGCATTCAAAGTTAGGATTGATCAAACGAGACGTCAGCAAATCATGAACAGCAGTATTAAAGTCTCTGATCAGACACCACTTCTGCTTCAGTGGATGATGGATCAAATTAATATTAAACAATATGGGGAGGGGGGGAGGCGGAGGGGTGCTTTTTAAAAAAAAGACCACAAAGACCTGGACAAATTGGGGAATCACCAACATAGGGTTGGATTGCTCAGTGCTGGATCACAAATCCTGACATTTTTCAAAGGTAGGATACACCATTAGTAATTGCTTGAATTATCAAGCAATGAGTGGTTCTTATGTTGTTTTTGTTCTGATCGCCGTCTGGTGATCGTAAATTTGTTATTATAAAATTCATTTTTTCAGAACAATTATTGGATATATAGCGCAATCATTTTACTGGATGCCTACAATCATTATATACTTTTAAATAAGTAAGATACTTCTTAATAAGTACAACATTTTGATTTCTGCAAATGGTGTATCCTGCCTTTAAATCCAGCGTCTTCCGCACTGATGTAGTTATGCTCAGACAAACTGCACAGGGGAGTCAATTTGGCGCAATGATTACTTTCCTTGCTTTCCACCGCTGTGGTCCAGGTTCGATTCCTGGCCTGGTTCAAATACCTGATTTTGTGGGTTTTCCCTCAATATTCTTTTGGGGTTTTCATCCAACCTCTAAAACTATAATTTGTTCCGATTGTCGTCTTTACGGGTTTCTTCAGGCTTATGGGCTTATGGATGTAATGAATCGAGGATACCTTGGTTTTTGTACCAGAAATATTCAGGAGTACATTCCAAGTGAAATAAACACATTGAAATGGACTGACCACTTTGGGGATAGCTGCCCTGTGGCTGACCCCCATAGTTGCCTGTATTGTAACCTTGATTGGCCTGGGGTGTGGCCTGGTTTCTGTAAGCCTCAGGCTGCTGCTGTTGAGCTGCTGCTGCTGCTGGCTGCTGCTGGCCATAGTTGCCATAGTTGTTGTAGTTCTGCGGCTGGCCTGTCAAAGAATGAATCCCAACAAAAATTAAAAATTATCAGATCAGAAATCGAGCTGGCAGGTTCTCTTTGAAATCTGAACACCAAAACAAAATGAAATTAAACTCTCAACACGGGGAACAAAACTAGTGTATGTTTGAAAAGTAACAGGCATGCAAACTCTCTGATTTCTATTTGGAACAAATCTTTAGTAAACAAAAATAATTGAGTGGAAAGATTAGTCAAGGCAGCCGAAGACCAATTTGATTGAAGAGCGCCCTCGGGTGGGCCTGCGATTTGCTTGCGTACGACACAGTAAATTCACGCAGGCAACTGCGATTAATTCCCTCCTGTCGAAAACACGTTGTCACAGTGCAGAAGCACAAATTGTCTACTATTGCAACTTTATTTGTTGCGTGCCGACTGATGC
Organism: Crossaster papposus; assembly: GCA_037893245.1. Lineage (NCBI taxonomy): Eukaryota > Metazoa > Echinodermata > Asteroidea > Velatida > Solasteridae > Crossaster > Crossaster papposus. The sequence goes on along the minus strand of JBAIAA010000275.1, from coordinate 265,501 downwards.
AGATATCGTAGTTACATTTGGTTCACCAAAAATCGGCTACTGATTTGTTCCCGATTGTCGTAGCTTGATCTTGAAATGTCAGTTGCCGACAGTTCTGCATTGTCACAGATTGACCTAGGGACAGTCTAAGGAGCATCATGGGCCATCAGCTCGGCCATGGAACCGATTAAACTTGTGCAGACATGTCACAGAAACAAACATATGTATTACCTGTTCCAACAAAACCCGTACAAAGTCGCACAATGTGTTTTATTACAATGTACTCGTGAAGACATTTTCTGGGTGGATTTTACCATTTTGAGGTTTAAGGATTTGCTGAATGGCAAACTATTATTCTACAATCTTCTCAAAATTGAACATAATCTGTAACCCAGAAGTGGTTTTTTTGTTGATTCTGTGAAACAATTGTGATTAGAAATATAGGCTTTTCTGAACTTCAAAGCTGTTTCTCATAATCAAGTTGTCTGGGTTTTATCACTAAATACATGTTTCCCTTCAGGAGAGCTAGGGTGGGGGTACATATGTAAATGATACATCATTTTAAAGCTGAGAACCTAGAGAATTAAAAAAAAAGCTAAACAAAAACCCAAATTGTCAACTTTGTCCAAGTTTCGTTGGAGCAGTTCACATATGAACAGCGTCAAAACTTCTCAATTTTTAAAATGCAGATTTTTTTTGTAAAGTTTATTTGTAGAATAGTTACAACAAAAACCAACACTTTACCAATTTAACAATGAACTATGAACTGAGGAAATAGTAGAACTGAGAAATAACATTGCTAAAGAAAACTAACGAACATGAATGGAAACAATGCAGTCTGGTGTAATTCTAAATATGGTATCCTATTACATATTCATGAGATCCTGTCACATGGTACCAAATACCACCAATCAGTTAGTGACAGCAAAAATGCACGTGATGTCATTTCTAAGAGCGCTGATTCGAAGAAGATGTCTTCATGAATAAATCACGAGATGCCATATTTAGAATTACACCGGACTGCAACGTGACATGAATGCGAGGAATCAAAGCTGCATGCCTAGCTGCAGTACAGGTAGTAAACAAAACATGCAAGGATGGTATAAACATTTGTTATATTTGTTGTGTTTTGAAGTACGGTGTTCCTCGTCCAAAATGTATTGGTGTTAGTTAGGGTTAACCACTTCACACCGGGATAATTGTAATAATTTTGTAATAATTTTAGCCGACGAAACTCTTGATCCAAGGCGGGTTCAAGCCGATGATACTGGGAAGCACACCCACGCATTTCCGGCCTTGCTCGCTGCTAACAGACATTTCCGGCCTTGCCCGTGGCGTGTTTATGCGTCATCTGTTTTTAAATCTGAGGAAAACTTTGCATGTACATACGTCCTCCGGCGCAAACTGGTTAAGATGAATGTGTTAGTTGAACCAATGCAAACTAGAAAAACACTCATGATGTACTAAGTCCAGCGATCTCACCAGGCATATGAAGGGTCTTTTCCCTGTCTCTTTTCCCTTTCCCACCCCCCTCATAAATATACACCAATTTTAAAACTCAACAATTCCTTATGTAAACAAAATTACTAATAAAACTGGTGAGACCGCTAGCACTGACTACCTAAGGATTTAGCAAATCGAGGATTCTTTGCTGGAAGGCCATCTCCCCTAGCATTGGGCCGTCCTAGGAAATAAAGACAAATGAAAATACGCATGCACACTGTAGCTTTACCTTACATACGCACTGTGGACATTCCTTTGTCTTCGTGTAGTTAACAAACTTTGACTAAATACTCATTTTTCTCGCTTCCCCAAAACAAATTTACCCTCAAATTTGGATTATGGGCCTCTCAGCTGTCCCTTCTATCTTTTCTATATAACCCTAACCCGTTTTTCCTCTAGAGCTCTTTTTCGGAAACTGAAAAACGGATTGTGGACGTGTGCAAGTCCACACACCGTAACCTCTTCCCGCATCGTGTGGACCTATATTGTTCGGAGGTCCACAGTGCGTATGCAAGACTAACTCACTGATACACACACAAGCTAAGTGTATGCAATGCACTCCTCTAAATCGTGCAGGTCAGTACAATCAGAGTTATTTACACAAACAAATTACCATTTACAAATACACTTGACGAGATTTGGTCAGAAAATGCATCTTTTGTGAGTCGGATTTTTGTGAACCTTATTTCTCCGTCTTGTAAGGTTAGCGACAACCATTGTCATTTTGAAGGGAAAAAAAGAACGTCAATTCCAAAGATGCATCTCAGAAACACACTCTTGGAAATTTCTGCAAGTGGTGCGCGCAAGCATTTGAACGACGCACATGTGTACATGGGCACTATTATTGGTCTATTCAGTGGGTGTGTCATGATTTAGTTTGCAATTCAAATTGTGACTCAAAGAAATTGGAATTGAAATCAAAATTGAATTGAAATTGAAATCAAAATTGAATTGAAATTGAAATCAAAATCTCAGAAAATTGTTTTCTCGGAATATGCAACATTCACAGAGCTAAAAACTTCACAAAATGAATAGTTTTCAAACACCTTTTAAAAATTATTTTGAGCACTTTTGCTGTTTTAGGCGAAAAACAAATGCACAACTGACAAATGGTCTATTGTCTCTAATACAAGATGGTCTATTGTCTCTATAATCAGATGGTCTATTGTCCCTTTAACCAGATGGTGTATTGTCTCTATAAGCATCTTACCATAACTGCTCTGTTGTTGCTGGGATGGTTGTTGCTGCTGCTGCTGTTGCTGCTGCTGCTGCTGCTGCGGTTGTTGCTGTGGCTGTGGCTGCTGTTGTGGTTGTTGCTGTTGCTGATTGTAGCCATAACCTCCCTGCTGGGTCTGCGGCCGTTGTTGGTTGTAGCCAACGTTACCATTGCTGTATTGTCCCCCGAACCCCCCTTGGTTGGGCATGGACCCGCCCCGGGGCATGAAACCGCCCTGCTGCTGCTGCTGCGGAGATTGCTGGCCAAAGTTGCCTGGAAGGTAAAAGTATTTGTCTACGTCAAAGAAAATCAACAAACTAAATAGAAAAAACAATTGGAAACCACTCGACATCTGATTTGGCTGATTTATTTTTGTTTGTTTGCCTATAGACTTAAAGGTAGGATACACCATTGGTAATTGCTTGAATTATCATGAATGGGCAAATTTGGGGGGTTGTATTTTATAGTAAATATGGTTTAACTGACCTTTCCAAGTTTTACAATCATTGATGCCGAAAAAGCAGGAAAAACAGCGTTTGTTTTCAACCGGCGTCGAGTGGTTATTCTTATGTTATCTTTGTTTTTTCCGATCGGATATCTAACGCAATCATTTTGCTGGATGCCTAGAAACATTATTTACTTTCAAATGAGTAAGATATTTTTTAATAATTCGGTAGTAAATATTTTTGATATCTGCAAATGGTGTATCCTACCTTTAAGTACCCCTCAAGTGCCTCAACAGTAGTAGAATCATTCAATCGAGCGTGACATTTTACCACATTTCAAGTACCGTAATTTCCTGCGGTAAAGCCGCGGCTTATCTGACTTTCTAGACCACAAAAACATCGCCGCGCCTTATCTTTCGGTGCGCCTTATATGATGTCGCTTGATTTCAAAGTGACGGTCTTTGTGTGAAGAATTCTTTGAACGCCGCAATCTTACTCAATAATGCGGTCAACCAATTAGCCCAACTCTCCGGACATTGTGACCGTGTTTCCATTAACAATGCCGCGATGTGTTGATCCCCCTACGACCGTACATGTATGTGATTTAGCACTCGGCAGCGTGCGTAGTCTTGTTTGCAAGACGTTTTTCGCGATGCGGGGCGCCCTCTAACGTACGCCGTAGACCACGCGCGAATTACCGCATCGGCGGCCTACACGCGCTGCATATACCGCGATTAAGATCGTCTTGCAAACAAGACTACAGCGTGCGCTGCATGACGCGTACAACAGCGATAAAAAGCTGGCCCGTACTATGTGGCCTTTTTCTAAACGTTTTTTTCGTCTACGTTCCGGCTTCATGCAATTCACCATCCGAACTACACAGCGCGGAGCATTCACAACGACTGGAAAAAAGACTAGGGGGTGTCGCAATTAGGGATACCATGCACGCGATCGCATGCATGTGATATGTACATGTGCATGCAGTTTATACTGCAGTGATACATGATATGTATCGGCAAACCTCGTGCGATATTGTGACTACTGGTTTGAAGTTTTCATACATTGTTTGCGTGCCAGATAAACTCAAGTACTCAGCAAATTCTTGCTTGGAATAGTGGGATCCTTCTAAGGCAACAAAATGACCCCTTTGTGGCGATGTACCTACACCGGGTGGCGCCTGGTGTTCTTTTGGGTGCGTTCAAGCATGCGCCTTATTCGGCAGTGCGCTTTATCTGTTGACGTTTGAAATTTTTTTGGGTGATTTTAGGGACCTGCGCCTTATCCGCCGTGCGGCTTTACCGCAGGAAATTACGGTAACATGCCTCTATTAACTGAATTATTGGGATATTTATGGCTGATATTTGTCTTGGATGTTGGACAAGTTTTGTAACATTCGAACATTAGTTTCCTGAGGAATATAACATTTAGTAATACATGTACTCCAATGTATTGGGGGGGGGGGGGGGGGGGGGGTGCCGTGTCTTTTTTACATCTTGTTGTGCTGCAAGATTAAACCTTCTATTATACTAACTGACCACTAAATGGAAACAGCTGTTTTTGGTATAAGGTTATTGTAGATAAATTACAAGGGATATAATGACAAATATGTTCCAACATAACAAAGGTCACACTACATGTAGGGTACACCACTTTAAATTGTATAGCTACTGATTCACTTGTATTTAAAGAGCAACTAACTTAACCGTAACCCCCCAGGGTGTTTGAACAATTGTATTGAAATTGGAGGATATGAGACTGTTAGGGTTAAAGCTTGTTTGCTGTCCATTCTGTGCGTTGTACATGTACTTGTTTTTTTTATATTAATTTACAAGCCATTACTCACCCATTCCTCCTTGTTGAGGCTGTCCACCCCAGCCTGCTGACAGAAAAACAAACGACAGGTGTGTAAATTGATTGGAAAATCCACGCACAATGATAACAACGCAGAACTTACTACAGTATAATCTCTGCCGTGATTCTTTAACCAGTTCGCACCGGATGACGTATATAAACGCAAAGTTTTCCCCAGATTCAAAACAGATGCCGCAAAAACACGCCACGAGCAAAGCCGAAAATGTCTGTCGGCAGCGAGCAAGGCCCGAAATACGTGGGTGTGCTTTCCCGGCCTGAACCCGCTTCGGATCGAGTTTCACCCCTCGGCTCGGTGATGTTAAAATAATCCCGGCGCGAACTGGTTAAATGTTTTCAATATCGATATCCTACGTGATTTTTCCATGTTGGTTCCGACATTGCAAATTTACCACTAGTAGTGCTGAACCTATCAACATCAGTAAAAATAATGTGAAGACAATAGAGGATTGCGGCTGTATTAAAAAAAATTCATGGAAGCCTTTTACATTGGAGGATTTTGAAGGACTAAGAATGCTTCTTAAGGTCAAGTGTAATTACACTAGGTTATAATGCACTGTGTAAAAACTAAGAACGCATCACGCTACTAAGCAGTTGCTATGGCGGGTGTGGCATGGCCAAGTGCAAGTACGGTTAACCGTGGTCGAAATGAATAGTAATGCTAGTTAGTTAGATCTTACCTTGCTGTGGATAGTTGCCAGCGCCTTGGTTGAACTGGTTGTTGCCAAAGTTGGGGTTCTGGTTGGGGTAAGAGCCCTGGTTGTAACCCCCTCCCATATTGGGGCCCCCATCGTGGGGCCCACCCCTCTGCATCTGGTTGAAGTTACCCCCGGGGCCACCACCGTGGCCTCCGCCCATGTCATGTTTGCCGCCCCTTGGCTCCGCCTTTTTGCATTCCACCTGTTGTGCAAAAAAATCACAGGTTCTTTATAAATAAACAATCTGAAAGTTCAAAAGAAATTAATGTTTAAAAGTGTACAAAGATTCCCAGCGTTTTTTGGGGAAAGCATCGTGTAAAAATAGATAAAAATGACTACTAAGTCCAGATATGGGACTAAATTGAGCACAAAATAAGTTCTCATTTTCAGTAATTTTCAAAATTGAAAAATGAGAAAAAAATCTTGAACAAGAGGCTTTTCTGGTAACCACTTTGATTATATATATAAAAAGTTTCACTTTTTTTATCCCAAAAAAAGAGCGACAAAAACTGCCTTACTAAAAAAGTACTGATGATAAATACAATTTATACTGATGATTTTAGTTCTTAGTAGAATGAGGCAAAGATATGCTTCTTTTATCAACCAAAGTTGCATTGAAATTGCCTCGTTTCCAAGGCAATCACATGTCAACACCATCACAAAAAATTGCAATGATATTGACAAAAGGTCACTTTTTTTATTGAGTGCATTTTTAACTAGTACTACGCACACAGGGGAAAAAAACAGATTCATTTGTTATTTTTATTTAATTCTTTTCCCGTAATAAATCAAACTACTTTGAGCACCTCAAGCCTAATATCTGAATATTTTCGTTCTAAATTAAATGTTACAGCACACATGTGATAATTGATAATACGTCCTATGATAACCCGACATCTATTCAGTATATTTTCAATGAAAAACAAAAATCTACAAAATTAAGAGAACCATGCAGAAGTTTTAATCTATCTACGGAACCTTGGCTCACAAACAAAAGATCACCTCAACGTTTGTGTATAGCTACCTTTACTGCATTAGCAGAGCAGTACTTGAACTATTAGCCAAGTATTAAAAACATTTCTAGAACTCAAAATGCTTATGACTTAGTAGGGTGTGGTCTACATACATGTAGGGAAATACATACCAGTATCTATAAAGTATATATTTATTTTGTTTATTTACATTTGCTCCAAGTAGTTTGAGATATTTTTCAATTAAAAAGCACCCCAACCCCCCAAAAAATGTTCAAAAACAAATATGAAAAAAAATAAAAAGTGGACAATCAAATTTTTCTGCAAGCATAATTTTAGGACTAAGACATTTTGGAAACCTGTTTTTGAAAACTCCATTTTCTGCTTTGAGGACGCATTTAGCACCCAAAAAGTGGACAACGTAACATGTACGAAATACGGGTACATGTATACAAGTCCCAAATTCCCACTAGATGACATTTATAATCCCCAAAATAGAGGACCAACTTTTAGTAGGCCCCCAAGTAGAGGGCTTTTTGAAGTTGCAAAAAAAAATTCAAGCCGTGTTAATTTTCCGTGTTAAAACTTTTAGCATCCCAAAAGTGAGCAACAAAAATTCAGATTTTTTTTAAATTTTGGGCGTCACAACTACAAAAAAAACCTAAAATCTGCTAGCAGAAAAAAGGAAAAATAGGCTTGTCTACTTTTGGGCTCCATAAATATAGCTTATCACTGCCTAATGTTTAGGTACTAGCACAATACAAGTTAATACATAACATTCATCAGAACTACATGTACATGTTTACACATTGTACAGCCACACATTTTCTCACAGTATACAAATGTATTCAGATTTTTGTGACGACTTTTGTGACAATATTAAGAACATGCTTGTCATTACTCCGGTCATAAAAAAATGCCAAAACCACTCTATAGATCGGTACCGAGTTACAATCATGAGTTACTGGTACCGAGTTACATTCATGAGTTACTGGTACCGAGTTACATTCATGAGTTACTGGTACCGAGTTACAATCATGAGTTACTGGTACCGAGTTACATTCATGAGTTGCATAGTTTCTACATGGAGATTCAGGTTGGCACAGTGGTTACTGTCCTTACCTTCCACTGCTGTGACCTGGGTTCGATTCCTGCCTGGTCCACAGGTGGATTCTTTAGTCCGTGCCTGATTCTGTGGATGTCCCCCAGATTATTCCTCTGGGGTTTTCCTCCAACCTCTAAAACTGTAATTTGTTTCGCTGTCTTTTCTCTACAGTTTTCTTCAGGCTTACGAGCTACAGTGCCTGGAGCACTTTGGAGGGATCCTTGGTTTCATTACCAGACATAATTAATATGAAATCTATACTGTATTTGATATAGTCCTATAATAATTTAATATTGTACTTTGTTTTTGTCCTCAAATTATTTCCTTTTTCCATCCTACTTTTTCATGTTTTCGGTCAACTCTCCCCAAAAATTTAACTTACATTAAACTCACTCTACTTCTGGACAAAGCGATTTTTTGCAAAGGTCGGAAAAACAACAACTTTGGTCGTTTTCTTTTCTCTCCCCACGTGCTAACACACAGTCTTACGATCCATACATTCTGCAATCCATATGTGTGCAAGTCCACAACCCGACTAAACTGACCAATAGTAGGGCCAACATGTGCACCGTGCGTCGTTCGAACACCTGCGTGCACTATTTGTAGGAATGTCAAAATGTGCGTCTCTGATAAGCAAATTTGGAATAAAATCCTTTTGTTATTTTCTTCAAAATGACAGCATGCCAGACTAAATAATTTCACAGGAATTTGTTTACTTTATGGAAAGCTGCAAATGGTATATTACCCCTTTAAACACAATCCTCGGTGTTCAGTTTTTCAAACATTCACAACCACATCTCAAGACTGAACACATTACACAATTAAATAAATATAAAATGGGAACATAGAACTGCACCGTTTTGTTATCAATGTTGAAAAATCGCTGCCTGCAGACCTTTTCCACCGTTGCGTCGTCAAGGAAGGTGACAAACCCGAAACCTAGGCATGCGAGGTAACGGTAAATGGTAGATACGTAGGGGCAGTTGTCAAGTATGCGGCTGGTTCCAAACTGTTTTTTTTTTGTTTTTTTTTGCAAATATAAGACGACACTCATGGCAAATAGGTGATGTGATTGTGCCTTTGACGATACAAGCATGGGAATGTGGCGTACAGTCAGAGTATGTCGTAAGATATTTGGCTATAGGGCTATTGCAGATTTGTCCGAGGTAGAATATAGGTAGAAAAACAAGCAATGGAAGCCATTTAGAAAATGTTGAACGTTGCTCGTTATTCTAAGGACGCATCTAAGATGGCCATATAGCCACATATATTTCTCACGACATACTTTGACTGTGTGCCACAGTTCATGTTTGTATTGTCAAAGGCACAATTTCCCCAAATATTTCCTCTATTAATCTACCCCACTCATCAACAACCAAAACTCCCTACTTAGTTTTAGTAAGTGGGAAAACATGGCCATCAAATCAATCACTCATATAATGGTTCAGGACCAAATCCATTGAAATCCATGGAAATTGATAGATTTGGAATACAAGGCTTAAGCTTGTACAGTATACATGTACAGTATCTGCCAAAATGTCCCCAAAATAGGGAGAGATGGATTTTGGTAGAGTTCCGAAGATGAGGGTTGAAATCCAACCCTCTTTATTATATATTTTGTATTTGGTTTTTAAGTTTATGCAAGTTCAATGGGACGCCTTGAAGTTTAATTTTCACAAACTTTCTTCTACTGCAGTCAAGAATACACGTAACTAAATAAATCGTGTATATTCATCTACAATTCAATTTCTCACAAGGGTAACAATTTTGAGGGGCGACATTTTGAGGGGCGACATTTTGAGGGGCAACATTTTGGTCCGTTCTTAATATTGCCAACGTCAATATGACAAAAAAGGAAAATAGAGGAAACTCTCATGAAACTCGGACAAAATTTGAAACGAGAAACCAGCCGCTACTTATGGACCGCACTTAGCTTATCTTACTCAGGAATACCTACATAAAAATACAATCTATTAATAAAGGGAAGACAACGGTTAAAGTTAACAATAATAAATACATATTTTGATATTTGTATTCAATAATAAATAAATGTTATATAAAGTATGAATACATGTAAGATGATCAATGCAATGCATTATTACTTGCTGTTGAATTTTTACAAATGTATTACAACTTATACTCCACAGAATTAATGTTGAACCAAAATCCCTGCTACATGATTTCGTTGGTAGATAATTTGACTACAATTTTGACTACAATAAATGAGAATATCCGGAAAGATTTGTTTCAAAATCCGGTTGGAGTTAAATGTTTTAAATGTGCACTATTCTATTTCACAACAAACTTGGCTGAATCGCCATACACACATTAACATAGATGTACTTTACTTTAATACGCACTCTTCATATGTTTAAATTCTAAACGAAGGTGGTACGGTGCAGCTACTTATGAAAGTTACGTATGTACACTATACGCTTATGCTTACGAGTACTTAGTGCATATATACGAGTAGCTACTACAGACGAGCTAGAAATATCACTTTTACTGCCAACACTAATGTTAACTACAGAACAGAGTTGCGTGGCAATTTCATTTGCACTGTTAATTTGTTGTTCACGGGTATAGAACAATCTGGTGTTTAGGATATCTGTATTTTGGAATGGCAGTGATTGAAAAATAATGCGGCCGAAGAAAGTTGCGCATGCAGGAATAAAACTTGTACTTACCTCGGCTTTTCAACGTTTGGGTGTCGTGCATTAGAACTACATCTTTGACCTGGCGGCAAAAAAAAAAACACAGGATGAAAATTGAAATCACAACGCTGCGTAAAATGACAGCATGCTAGCTGACGTCTAACGCCTGGTACAGACAGGCATTCCTGAGTTGCGTCGAATTAAAACAGATTAGGAAGGACTGGGTCAACCCAAATGGATTCTGGCTTCACACAGGCAAACTTAATGCAAGGCTGCTGATAAGAATATATACGAATACGCAACGTCTTAGCTAAAAAAACTATTGCCGGAAAAACTAAACAACGGTTGCAGTGATGTTCAGCACAGGATTTTTAGAAAATTTACAATACAATTTACAAAATTTGTAAACAATTATCAGTCCCAGATTCATTTCTTTGTAACAATTTTGCACAGATTGATGTATTAGAAAGATATACGAGGAAAAACGTGGCGGCAGGATGCAAAATCTTTTCTTAAGTTGGAATCCGAAAGAAAGTCGCTCCCGAGTGATTTTCAACGACTCAGACAGTCGATCTTTTAAAAATCTAGCCTAAAGCGTCAAAACATTTGTCCAAACAATAAAAGTACCGTCTTACCATATAGCTGTTGCTATTGAAATAATTCTTGAGCCCTTCCTCGTCAGTGCTCTGAGAGATTCCGCCCACAAATACTTTCTTGTCCAGGCTTTTATTCTGCGATGGACGCTCAGTGGGAGGGGCTAACTGACCACGCTGGACACTAGGTTTAGGGTCAAGCTACACCAAAACAAAAACAAATCAACTTGAACCAAAAAAAAAGAGGATAAACGGCAACAATTTCCAGTTTTGGAGGATGCAATGGGTCGCATTCGTAGGCCTTGCCCGGCCTTCTTAACGTTCAGAAATGATTCAGGCTGTGATTCAGTCATCTTGAGTACCCATTAACTACCATAGTGGCGTGGTGGCATTTTCAGCTCAAAAAGCTCTAAATTTAAAGGCAGTGGAGAACACCGACCCGTACTTCAAAATTCTTTCGTGGAATATAGCTAACAGGATAATTATTTTGTATGGTTAAGCTCAGGACAAGCAGGGAGTGTGAAATCTACTTCAATAATATCCTTTCAGCTGAACCTGACCTGCAGGGTTTCAAAAGGTTCTATATATACAAGTATATTGACTTGAAAATGCACAATGTACGTGTACATGTGTGTACTTCCCAACCTAAAATCAAATCTATTTAAAAAACCCAAAACAATAAAACAAATCGAACCGGGGGGATCATTTTCAGCACTAATAAAAACTTACTGCTCGTCCATGTAACTTCAGAGGTTGGGACGAAGAAAGGATTTTTGAGGCACAAGTTGGGTCCTTGAACGTAACGAAGCCGAACCCTCGGTTTCGATTTGTCTCTTTGTCAAACATCAAGACAATGTCCGACACCTCACCAAACTCCTCAAAGAAGGCTTGAAACTCCTCTGAACAAAGACAAACATTATTAGTTTCTTTTGTGATAAAGGTTTTCATTTTCATGAAATAGTTTAGTTCACAACAAAATATCCCTCTCGTTCAATATCCCTCTCCTATTTTTTCCCCAAACCACCAAAATCCATTGTTAGATTTAGGAGGATTTGGTCCTGCAGTCCTAGCGTGAACAAAACAAATGACGGATTATGATGGAATTGGAAAAGGTGGCCTGAAGCAGTGCTATCGCAATTTGATGAATTTTGCTTGTGGTGGTGTTGTCACGTAAGGCATGTGTACTGAGTCCATCAAAATCTACCAACACTTCAGTTGTGGTTCCAGCAACCCATGTATAAAAAAGAAAAGCGACTGATGGATTTTGGCAGATTCGGGTCCAGTACCTAAGAAGGGCAGTAGAGAATTAGGATTAATTATTATACAAATTACCAAATCTATATTTTTTTTCTAGATAATACAGCTCACCTTTTGTAACTTGACTGCTGACAGCTCCTATAAATAACTTTCTGCAAAGTAACCACAAATGATGTATATTACTGAAGTAAGCCTACATGTATTGTATGTAGTTTCTCACAACGGTAGTTGTTGTAAATCCAATAAGCCACTTCGACATTCCAACTGCGCATGTGCACATGAAGATTTGACGATTTTTTTTCTTCGAGATAAACATTTCAGCGATTGCGTGCAAAAGCATAGCAGGTACTAGCAAATTTAAAGAGATCGTCGTGTTCTAAAGTTACTAAGTAACATATTTTTTTTTTCGTTTTGGTGTTTTCAGGTGTTTTGTGTGGCCAAACTTTTGTTCGAACAAAGTTCCCATCGTCGATTTCACACAAAAAATGCACAAAATGCATTTGTCTGCCGTGTTTATCCCAAGAGAAAAATTGTTGAATCTTGTTGTGCACATGCGCAGTTGGAATGTCGAAGTGGCTTATTGAAAGATCACACAAACACCTTTTTCAAAGATATATTCAATCTATCCCCATCATCCGTTTTGGAAGGAATGCATCCTGGCGCTACTTCAGAGGTCATGTACAAAGTCTAGACTATAGAGAGTCAAGACAATTTTCTTACTATTTCCTAAACAAATTGGAAATGTTTCTCAGTCCCAGATTCATGTTTTTTCAACTTGTTATAATTGACCTTCAATGAGATGATATATGATATATATACACAGGGCTGCTCTGCGATGTCACAGGTCAGTGTATCTTGTCGCGCGCGCGATACACTGACCTGCGACATTGCAGAGCACCCCTCCTTATAGTGGTATGGTCGGCATGCGATTGTTCAAAATCATGACAACAAAAAGTGTGCAGTATTCGATTGAATACTGTCGTTGAATTTCCTGAATTTGCAGGTCAAGAATTGATCGCGAGTCCCCCCGAAGCCCATTTATACAATGATTTTGGACACATATGGAACGCGATTTAGGGGATTTTGAGGTATTTTGGTGACATTTTGAACCACATTTAAGACATTTGGCCTGATGCATGTTGTACTCCCTCGGACTCTAGTAGCGATAACTAGAGTCCAGTAACTCGGACTAGTAATGCTCTCCATGCTCGTACTCCTAGCCCTAGTCTATGGCCCAGTGCTGTAGGCCATACGTCCATCAGTGCAAAAAAACAGGATTTTTTTCACTTATTTCATGGAAATCATTTGGTCTCAAACTCCGCATGCAGGTTCATTTATTATCGCATCGATATTTCGCCAAAATTAGGACTTTTCCGTGGTTTGCAGATTTAGAGACGAAACCACAGAAAAGTCATAATTTTTGCGAAATATCTTTGGGCTATATTAAATAAACCTGCATGCTAAGTTTGAAACCGAATGATTTCCCTGAAATATGTGAAAACAATCCTGGTTTTTTTTGCACTGATGGACGTATGGACAGATGGACGTATGGCCCGTAGTGCTGTAGGCCATACCGCAAACGGGTTCCATCTGGTGTAATTTGTCTCTAAATCTGCTATTTAGTAAAGTAAAAAAAAAAAATTCGCGATAAACGCAATAACATTTATCGCGAATTCTTTTTTTAGTTTAAATCACAGATTTAGAGACAAATTACACTAGACGGAACCACAGAAAAGTCATAATTTTTGCGAAATATCGATGCGCTATAAGGTCTAGTGCTGATCGCGATAGCGCAAAGCATGATGGGTAGAAAAGGGAGCAGTTTTGCACTAAACTAAGCTTTTCGGCCCGGTATGCCTTCTCAGCAAGCTCTTTGTTATTTTCATTATTTACTACAACACCTCTGGCCCTCAAATACGATGAGAGTTGGTCTTCTTTTTAGATTTAGGAATTTTGTGACGACATATTTTCGAGTGGTTCGCCGTGCGCGCGATGCTCCCTTTCTTGCGTAGCGCAGGGCGCCACCAGTGTTGAAATCAACCGATCGACAATAGACCTTATGGAACTATGGCATACTAAGTGTTAGCCCTAGTCTATGGCCCCGCACTAGACTACCTCTGTGCTATGGGCCATACGTCCATCAGTGCAAAAAACCCGGGATTTTTTTCACTTTATTCATGGAGATCATTCGGTCTCAAACTCGGTATGCAGGTTCACTTACCATAGCGCACCGATATTTCGTCAAAATTGGGACTTTTCCGTGGTTCTGTCTGGTGTATTTTGTCTCTTTTGTGTAGCATGAAATGCAGGTCAACATGAAGACTCGGCTTGGCAATAATGGCGGAATCGACCTGTGCGCGCGGATACAACCGACGGTTGTTTCATGAAATACCAAAGGCTAGCAGAGCGCCCTCTGTTGTGATCGCTACATAATGCAGCGCATGCAGTTAATGGTGTTTCATGAAACAACCGTCGGTTGTATCCGCGTATTCCGCGCGCACAGGTCGATTCCGCCATTATTGCCAAGCCGAGTCTTCATGTTGACCTGCATTTCATGCTACACAAAAGAGACAAAATACACCAGACAGAACCACGGAAAAGTCCCAATTTTGACGAAATATCGGTGCGCTATGGTAAGTGAACCTGCATACCGAGTTTGAGACCGAATGATCTCCATGAATAAAGTGAAAAAAATCCCGGGTTTTTTGCACTGATGGACGTATGGCCCATAGCACAGAGGTAGTCTAGTGCGGGGCCATAGACTAGGGCTAACTAAGTGTAAGTTAACCTGCAAAACATGCGGAGTTTGAGACTGAATGATAATGATTATCATGAAAAAATGAAAAAATTCCAACGTTTTTTGCACTGATCGCGTTTATGGCCTCCGAGTCTAGTCAGTACGTCCCCAGTACTGCGGGGCCATAGACTACACAGTCACTAGCCGCACAGACTCAACAACTGCAGTCTGCATGCACTCGGCCGGCGACAGTACCAACAGCAACACTGCAACAGTAACACTCGACAGTTTTCAGCAACATTAGTTTTTCTTTTTCTTAGACTTCGTCTTCGGCCGGGCCTTAATTTTATTTAAACAACGTTACAATTATTTACACCGTACCCTGGTTCTTCGCCCATATTGTCTCTTCTATGTCTTGTGCCTGGCTTGTTGAGAACAAGATTCATACACGAATTTTGAAAGAAGATGGCTGCAAAAACACAAAAGTACAATGTATGTTGTAGTAGTGCTGGGTCGATTCTGGTGCTGGCATGGTCCGGGTGCAGTGTGGTACATGTACCGTGATAGTGCAGTGTGTGATAGATGATGTGCAATAAGTACACGGTCGATTGATCTGCGTGCAATACGTCTGGAAACCAGATTGTTCGTAGTGCTCTGACACATCAACAAATCTCAATCGATTTTCAGACTATAGAGGAGTACGGGTTTCCAGAAGAATAACCAGGGACGAAATTTGGCGCGCAGTAAACCTTTCCGGGGCCTCCGCAACCTCCTTACCAGGGCTACGATCTTGCTGCGACATTTTATCCCATCATGCCTTGCGCAACCTTAACCCCTAGCATTGTCTAATTAGAGCGTTCGATTAGCTTACCCGGTAGTCTTGGCTACGACCAAGCTAGCCCGTTCATTTGTTCCGCGGCGCGCCGTCCGTATTATCTGGGATTATTGAGGGCGCCCTTTATTATCGCCATAATTCCTGGATCTCTTCCACTAGCTAGGAAGAGATCCAGGAATTATGGCGATAATAAAGGGCGCCCTCAATAATCCCAGATAATACGGACGGCGCGCCGCGGAACAAATGAACGGGCTAGCTTGGTCTTGGCCAAGACTACTTACCCGGGGGAGTTAGGGTTAACACTCGGGGGATGGCACGAGGGGAAGCTAATCGAACGCACTCGTGACACATTGATATTTTTCCACTAAATGTTCTGCATGGTTGTATTTTTTAGTTGCATGCATTTCAAATACAATTCTATAAAACAAAACCTACAAAATAAATAAAAAATCGAAATATTTTGCAACAAAATACTTACCTTTCCGCCATCTTTCCGCCCTAGACGTCGTCGACTCGACTACGCATGCGTGTGACGTTATTCCACCAGAGACCTAGCCTTGGTCAAGGCGAGTTCGTCGTTATCCGTCCAGAAATACACTGTGCGTGCGCCCCGCATATATGAGCAAGTTCGGGCGCGAACTATAGTCAACCATTAGTCAGTCTCTGCTTTACCAATGCGCATGCTCAAATGCAGTTCGCTCGAACGGCTCTAGTCGAACTATTGTTGAAAAGATGGCGACCGCTTTGTTTACATTCCTGGAATTGTTTGATGATGACACGAATGAGGCGGCTGCACGTCTGCACCAGCTGCGGTCAAACACCCTCATTGCGATGTGTGCCATAAGACACGACGTGGCCAAAATTCATGGCAAGTTATAGAAATGAAAGATTTATTAAGAGTATTCTTCTTTAAAGTGTAACGTTATTCCTCCATGGTCGCACGGACTACGTGTGCCCCGGTACGCTGCGCTATAAATATACAGGTATTTAGCGCAGCATATACCGGGGCACACTAGTGGGACTACGTTAACGGCAGAGTACTACTGTTTGCAAAGTTGTTTGTAGTGCTACTGAGTGCTAGGCCTCCGATTGAACTAGTAGAAAAAAGGCGTGTGCTAAACGACATTTTTATAGATATGAAAAGACATGACACTGGTTAAGAAAGACTGATGAGAAATTGTTTTCAAAAGATTTTCAAACAATTAAAATTCCCCTTTCTATAAGATCTATTATTTTGTTTGAGTACACTTTTGTTGATCCTAGCCATCACAGATTGCTTTATATGTTTTGTTTGTCTTTATCCTCTATCCCACTCCCTCTTAGTCTTAACCGTAAAGGTATACTGTTCCCTATGTATTGTTTGCTTGTTCTTTTGGCCGAATAAAGAATAAGATTATTCTAACCGACAAAACCTGTAATCAATGCAGTTTTCCCAAATTGTAACAAAACTAGTATTCGGCCTTGTCTAAAACCAAGCGCGAAACCATGTCTGCACCCGTACCCCACCCTGCTTTCAGAGAAGGCAATGTGTGCCCTGAAAATTGGACTCTAGTTAGTTGCAACAAGTCACTGTTTTTTGTGACTCAAATCATTAGGTCAAAAAGTCGAGTCGAGTCGAGTTAGTGTGTAGTCGAGTCGAGTCATTTAGTGACTCAAACCAAGTACAATCGGGTCTCGAGTCGTCAAATTGTGACTCAAGATCTATGGTTGTTGAGAATGGACAGGAAAGACGAGAGTGATAGTTGAGGTTATTAGGAAACTGACTCCAAATTCTACAATCCTGATATTCTTCAAAGGTTGGATGCCTCCTTCAAGTTAGTTGTGTTTGTTAGGGCATTTTTTAAATTAACCGTAATATTATTTAAAAAGTACACATCCAGCACAACAATGAAGGTATTAATCAACCAAATTGTTACATTTATTTATCTGGTATATCAGTATTATAATAATTACATTATAATTACAACACTTTTTCCCACACCCAAGAATAATAAATTACAATATGACAGATTGCAGAAAATGCTTGCACCATAGTTCTTCCAAGGCTTTGAATCCGATAAGACTAAGAGGTAACACATGAAACTTTCATAACTTGTACGTACTTCACATGTCTCATTACAAGAAAAATATTACAATCTTTACACCCTCTTTTAATTACATTCAGATGGCCCATGGAGAACAGTCTTTGGGTGAAATGGCAATTATATATATATATATATATTATTACACAATAAAATCTTTTTGTTTTCTTAAGATAATTTAATAATTTAATAATAATATTAATATTTTTGTATAATAAGCACCAGATTATTAGTGTATATGGAATGAGGCATTTGTGACCTAATATATGAGGCGTAAATTCTGTTATGGGCAAACAAATAAATACATGTCAAGGGGGAAAATAAAATTATAGTGCTTTGCAGAAAAATGTACCTAAAAATAATCCTAAAACACGTTTCCTTTATGGTATTGAGCAACCTGTGAGCTTTTAAAATTCTACACTTTTAATAAAAGTGTATCAGTGGGATACAGGGAGTGTGATCTTTGAGTAAACCTAAAACCATACCTCAGACTTTCCGTGTTTTTAAATGTTTCTTCACAAGGTTACAATGCATTTACAAAATTTGCCTATAAAGCCACTTTTTTGTTTTTTAGTAGGCCAAAAAAGCACCCCCCAAAGGAGATAAAAAACACATGTGATCAACACCAATACAGTGAATTTGTTTTGTTCAGCTCTGCTGTAATCGTCCTTATTGTGGAATATTGATTATTTTGTACAACATAAGAACAGACTATGTTATACATTTTTCACAGGCTATGCTGAAGATGTTGTACCAAGATATAGCTTAGATGATTTTCGTTATCATTATCGCTTGTCACGAGGAGCCTTCGAAGCTGTACAACAACAGGTTTTGCCTCATTTAGTGACGGACTACAGAGGAGGAGAAGAGCAAATACACCCCCCAAAACAACTCCTTGTCTTCTGTTGGTACATAAGCAACCAGGAGAGTATGCGGGAAGTTGCACAGATGTTTGGCATCAGCAAATCAACATGCCATGCCATTATCTACAAAGTCATGATGGTTTTCTGCAAACACATGTCCCATGTAAATATTCCAAAGATGCGGCCTAATAAAATGTGAGCCATTTTGGCAAAATGAGACGGAACTGAGCAGACGAAAATGGCTAAAAATGCCAACAAGATAAAAGGTGTTGCTTTTTCGCAGTGTCTAGCCTATTTTACTTGACCCAATGCTCTTTGACATTGATATATGACCTTTAACTTCAACATCACAAATGTTTCCATGTTGTACATGTACCCGAGGTTCAAGTTTTATTGCAATTGCACTGAAACTTTTTGAGACCTAACTTTTTCCTCAAACTAACCAAAATGCCACATACATACTGGCATACCAATGACCTCAAATGACCCCTACATGACCTTTGACATCAGGATTCAGTAGAGGAATTTTATTATCCCACCCAAGGGTCACTGTATATAAGTTTCATCCAAATCCATGAAAGCTTGTAAAATGTTATAACTTTCTCAAAAAACGTCTTCTCTTTACGAATACATGCACCCGCAAACCCCTATTTTGACTTCTGCCCACTTCAGTCTCATTTTGCCCACATGCTGAAGTTGCTGCATGTAGTGAGTTACAATGTATTGTTTCTACACAGTGAACACACTTCAAATAATTAAATAATGTGATACAATACAAATTTACATGTACATGTACAACATGTACCTAGTACCTTCACACACATGTAGTCTGGATTTACATAATGACCGAGGATTGTTCCTGTACTGTAACCTAACCCAAGTGCCTTATCGTACACTTTAACAACAGGACTAAATTCAACAAAAGACGATCCCCTGATATAGTGTAGTGCAGGAACACACATGCAATTGTACACACATGCACACCAATACGTCTACACATGTATGTGTAAACACCTTCCATCGTGGACTCTCCATTGTCCTCCCATTATCTCTCTTGTTTTACTTTTACGGAAGACCTCCATAGGATTTGTACACGATTTGGTATCATGGACCTTCTGTCAATCGTGGACCCATTGTTTGCCCCGATATTCTTTTGTCTGACGTCCATGATTGCCGGGACACACTCACTCGTTTTTAATTTAGAGTCAATTTAGAGGAATTGGAATTTTACAGACTAAAAATAATCGTTATCAATTGCACACCAGATAATTAAGTGGCCTGATGCTGAAAGCCAGCAGCAGATAAGTGACGAGACGGAGGCAGTTTGTGGCATTCCTGGTGTTGTAGGGTTTATAGATGGAACCCACATAAGACTCCCATTCTGTCCTGGAGGGGATAATGACTACATAAACCGCAAAGGATTCCCATCAGTGGTACTTCAAGTAAGTTCATGTAAACTTGTGCTGCAATCATGTACATGTACACGTAGACGTACTATTAAACTTTTTTCTTATTTTGTAAACAGCGAGAAAACAAATCAAATTACACATCTAAAACTCGCTAACACTACACAGGCACGTCTGTGTAAGGGTTTACATGTACATTGTACATGTATACAGGAGACCGCAAATTCTGTACATGTAACAAAAGTTAGAAATCGAACCGTGCCAATTCCATTGTAACCTAACCAACTGTATTACAACATTTTTGAAAAATAAGTACCCTGTTTAAAAATTATCTACATTTACTCAGGTAGTAGTTGACAATCGAATGCTGATTCTACAAAGCCATGCTGGCTGGCCAGGCTGTACGCACGACTCGCGTGTATTGAGAAACAGCTCACTACCTAATGAGGCTGCAAGAATGTTCACTCCAGGCACATTTCTTTTTGGAGATAGTGCCTACCCAGTAAAAACCTGGCTGATGACACCATTTAAAGATAATGGCCATCTCACTGCACAACAATGCAGCTTCAACCGGAAAGTTTCATCTGTAAGGCAGGTGGTTGAAAGAGCTATAGGCCACCTGAAAGGGCGATTCCGCAGGCTACGCTGCATTCACCTATATGACGTGGAAGCCATCGTCAGAATAGTCCATTGTGGATGTATTCTTCACAATATCTGCATACTGAGTGGCGATGAGTTAAATGACTTCATCGAAGCAGATCCAGATATAAATCCCAACAACTGCCAGCACATTCATGGGAATGCCGATGCTGGACTGGAATTCAGAAACCAACTAATTGCACAACTACCCTAAAATCTTGGCAAATAGATCTCTCTCACAGACAGCAATCTTCGTAGAACTGCAATCAAGCACGCATTGCCGAGTGTGAGGGTTCCCCCAGAAATCTGAAAACCAAATTACATGACTTTTTCTAGACTTTATTAAAGCCAACTTAAAGTAATTCCGACTTCAAACAAGTCTAATAACATCCCGACAGATGTTAACCAGTTCGCGCCGGAGGATGTATTTATACACGCAATGTTTTCCCTAGATTCAAAACGGATGACCCATAAACACGTCACTAGCAAGGTCGGAAATATCTGTCTGTCAGGCCGGAAATGCATGGGTATGCTTCCCGGTACCATCGGCCTGAACCCGCCTCAGATCGAGTTTCGTTACAAATAATTCCGCGCCTCGGCTCGGTTATGTTAAAATAATCCCAGCGCAATACTTTTGTTGGTGAAAAAATGGAATTGATTCAAGTGAAATCGCGAAGTGCAATCCGCTTTGTAAGTGACTATGTCATAATCGGGCACACACCACTGATTACTAGCGCTCATCGGCTAAACCATTGTTGCAATCCACTCGTGTGAATGACGTAGTCACTTACGAACCGGATTATACGGTAGTATCATATCACACCGGTTGTTTCCATGGATCCACCAATCAGGATCAAGGATTCAAGTTTGCTTAAAGATCAAGCAAGTTGATGCTCAACATTTTCGATGCACTTGGCTGATCTGTAGGGAATGATGTCATTTGAGAGAGACCTATTAGTCTGGTAACATCTTAAAATACCTTACACTGTACTATTTTTCAACAATCTTTTCTCAAATCAGATTAGGTGTTAGGTTCGAACCCAAAACCTCCATCTATTTAAACAGCTCTAAAACTCTAAAACATCTTTGTGTTAAAAATTCAAAAATTCAAAACATTAAAAAATGTCATTAACAAATAACTCCGCCTTTTAAAAATAAATTAAGTAGACTCAATACTATAGACTGGAACGCCGCTATACCGATCGCTACTATATCGAACATTCGGCTATACCGAACACCTTCCTTGGCTCCCGTTTTTTGTGTATACATGTAAATAATACCGAACACCGTGTGGGTACCAAACAAAATCTGTGGATCTTATCATTCTTGTTATAGTGGCATTCCACTGTGGTAATCACAACCCCTATAGCACACCCTGCACTATCAAAATTGGAATATTTTACTGAATCGGAACTAAATCTAAAACCCATAAACAAATTATCCCACGCCGGAATCCGGTAAATTGAAGGAAAAAAACCTGCGCGACCTGGTTAACAGAATGAATTATTTTGCCTGTACTAGTAATAACAGTCTTGCACATATAAAGGTCACTTTAAAAGGTACCTGAAATTAAAAACTTTTAGTATGGCAAATACGCTTTAGCCCTAACCACCCCGAGTCCATCAAAATCCATTTCCTGTTTTGGATGATTTTAGCGGATTCAGGATACCTCCATATTGAACAACTGGAGGAGTGTGATAGATTGAGGATTTTAAGCCTAGCGTTACTGCAAGAGTTTGATGGATTCAGGATACAGAAATGTAGGTTATGGACTGTGATGGACTCCATGGAGAAACGCACTGCAATTTTTTGTATGCCACCTAGGTATCCTGAATCCGCCAGAGTCCATCAAACTTTTGCTGGTGGATTATGATGGACTCGGGATCTCTCCAGAATGCATACTGGTGGAGTCTGATGGACTCAGGACACCAGCAGTTTTTGCAAACCAAAATTGGTGGACTGTGGTGGATTCAGGATACTTTCTAGTAAAAGCCGTGAGGGAGTTAGGGTTAATAACGCTGAATTCTTAACAACTGCAAAAACTTCATATTTGTTTATGTTTGCTCATTAATCGTGACCCTAAAATTAAAAGCAATATGCACCATGCCCCCCCCCCCCCCCCCCCCCCGCCCACAAAATATGACGTCACGGTAAGAATATAGCGTGGCTATACTAGGCTAAGCCTAGCCTTGAATACAAGGCTGCGCTCTATCCGCTACATGGGATCATCGTTTGTCGTACATAGTCCGCAATGCATATTATACGTACTCATCTAGCTCTCATGCGCGTGTGTGCACAATGGTTTACGCGTGTATGATGAGTACGTATAATATGCATTGCGGACTATGTACACGTTTGGTGTTATGGCAAACGATGATCCCACGTAGAGGATACAGCGCAGCCTTGTATTAAAGGCTAGGCTTAGCTTGGTATAGCCACGCTATATTCTCACCGTGACGTCATCTTTTGTGGGCGGGGCACGGCGCATATTGCTTTTCATTTCAGGGTCACAATTAATGAACAAACATAAAAAAATATGAAGTTTTTGCAGTTGTTAAGTATTCAGCGTTATTAAAGCGTATATTTCACCATATTAAAAGTTTTAAATTTCAGGTACCCTTTAAAAAAATGTGATGCACTGGAAACAAATGAAAACTATTTTCAAAGAAACACCAGCTTGACAATTGTTCTTTGTTTTGAGTGTACTTAATTTATTCAAACCAGTTTTTTTCAGAGGCGGCAAAAGGGCTTAAAGTAGTTTACTCTTCCTGTTTATCAACCGACTTTTGGAATATATCCAAAAAGCGATCCATCCGTGCCAATTTGGCATCGTTGGATCTTTTGGCATCTTCCGCCAAATCACGAGAAATGTTGAGCATTTCTTCCATGATATCTACTTGCCTTTGGGATGTCGCACCCCTTTTCCCAGATTTTGACTTGTCACTGACAGTAGTGACAGCGTTTGCCTGTTCAGGCTGTGGATTACTTGCACTTTCTCCTGCAATAGAATCAAGGGTAAACACGGGCCTTGTTGACGCCTTTTCCCCATAGAGCTCATCAAAATCTGACATGTATTTGAAACTTTTTCGGTCATTTCCAGTGCGCCTGTTGTGATCTTTTACTTCTTTGTACCTTTTTTTCATTTGGTTCCATTTATTTATGATTTGGGTGTGGGTTGCCTCAATATCCATGTTCCTCATCTCACTCTGTACCTTGTCCCAAAGCTGATGGTGATCTTTTATCCCAGATAAAAAATGCTTCTCACTTTTCATTCGTACTGTGAGAAGAGCCTTCTCCTCTTTTTCGCTCCAAAATTTTGGGTTTGGCTGCGATTTTGACGAGGTTGAGGTTGAGGCTTTGGAGGTTGAGGCCTTGGAGGTTGAGGTTGAGGTTGAGGTTGAGGTTGAGGTTGAGGCCTTGGAGGTTGAGGTTGAGGCCTTGGAGGTTGAGGCCTTGGAGGTTGAGGCCTTGGAGGTTGAGGCCTTGGAGGTTGAGGTTGAGGCCTTGGAGGTTGAGGTTGAGGCCTTGGAGGTTGAGGTTGAGGTTGAGGTTGAGGCCTTGGAGGTTGAGGTTGAGGCCTTCTCTTGGGACTGATCTGTATGGTAAAATGTATTTAAAAATAAATCAGCGAGATTGGTTAATAAAATAAAATAAAAAACACTACATTCGAAGCTCTTTAATACAAACACTGTTAACCAGTTCGTGCCGGATGACGTATATAAACGCAAAGTTTTCCCCAAATTCCAAAAGGATGACACATAAACACGCCAAGTTCAAGTTCGGAAATGTCTGTCAGCAGCGAGCAAGGCCAGAAATGCATGGGTGTGCTTGCCGGCACTATCGGCCTGAACACGCTTCGGATCGAGTTTCATTAAAAATAATCCCGCCCCTAGGCTCGGTGATGTTAAAATAATCCCGGCGCGAACTGGTTAATACAATTTCTGGTTAAAGCAAACAAAAAGCTCTGTTCCTGCATTTATGTTACAAAATTATGTTTTAACCAACACTGGCCAAGTTCGATCAAGGAACTATAGTTAACTAGTGGTTAGTTCGTGATGTCATTAGGGCATGCGCACTGAAGTTGAAGTGCGAACGACTCTAGTCAATGGTCAAACTATTGACCATTAACTGCCAAACTGGTCCTCTCTGTACTGTGCTATGAAAGCGGCTAATGGTTACCATCGATGCGACCAACCGCGGTAGGCTGGTCGTGAATAGTCGACTAGACTAGTCCAACCATCATCGACTAGCCAGAGTTTGATCAGAGTTAGTCAAACTATAGTTAACTGTAGTCCTTGATCGAACTTGGCCACTATTGCTAGGTCCGGTTGAGTTTGTATTAACGAGAGTCGACTGTAAATTACATCACTGATTGAATTTAAATTAATAAATACCTAGGAGCAAATACACTATTTATTTAAAAGAATAACAGTGTCAAGACCCGGTCATAACCTACCAAGTTGAGGATGACCGCTGGTAATAGACCTCGCTACTGTAGTATATGTATATGTATATATTTCCCACCACATTGTATATCGGTGGGATTTTGTGTTGATGGATAAAAAAAAAAAAAGAGTCTGTAACAGTTTTTAAGTGAGTCAGTCACCTACCTGTTGAAGTGGATAATTGATTTCCACATGGTGACGATGGTAGTGGTTTGTGCCTTACTAACTGTCGCAAAATATCAACTTGCAAAACTCGATCTGTAACAAAGACATGTACAATGCAGTAAATATCACATGATTTAAAAGTTTGTCTATCACATACTCATGATACTGCCATTTTACTTTAGTTTAAATGTACATGAAGATATGCACAGAATGCAGTGGGCATGTAGGAATATGAGTATACAATGTTCACAACAATACCAAAATAGTGATTTTATCTTTGCCAAGCCTGATTATTATATTTTTGGGTACTAACAATTATCCATATAAACTAAGACTAGAATTAATGTTTAAAATAGAAAATAGTACATATAGACGTTTAATATATTGAAACATTTTGCCAGTTTGCTGTATAGGCCTATATGCAGGATATGCTCCACCATACCAAATTATTTACCAGAGATTCTTTTTACACATATTTTGTGCAATCATCAAAACATGACTGAAATAAATGTGCCAAAGTGTTGGACAGTGAAACGTACCTTGTGTAGTTTTAACCAGCTGAAAAATGGAATCTGGAACGCTAGTACACTGTTGAACCCCATCAAGTTTAAATTCAATGTTTACCCTGAAGCAAAAAAAAACAAATTGAAAAAAATATGTTGCACCCTGCAGAGACTTTTTTCCCATTGTCATCTCAATGAAGGGACATGTACATTATGTTGATGATCCGATTCAACGACATGCCAGCCATAGTACAAGCATGGAGCAATAAATGGTACAAAAAACTACAAGTACTCTGTTGATTTTTCGAACATGAAAACTTTTTTGATGCCATGTCATTCTCCAACTAGATTTGTTACCATATTCCTGTGTTATATATACTAATTTACTCGTGCTCTTTTAAACCAAATCCCGCAAGCACCTTCCGTTTTCAATAAATTTGGTAAAAAATGGTGGAGTCCAACACAAACTTGTGCCTTTGTAAAAGTTTGTTTTAGGTCGCGCGTGATTCTGAAAACTTCGAACAGTGACATCGTGGTCAATAGCATAATTCAAGACTCGTGCACACGATTCAACAGCGTTGTTTGTGCAGTCAGATCTTCAATGTTATCCTTTAGAGCCAATAATTGGGGCGTTTTCACTCCTTTTTCGAATTTTGGATTTTGTCTGTCGTTTTAACGCCCCAACGATATCTCAGCCTATTGCCCGTCAAAAATTAAGTTGTGACCACAAAAGTTGCCCAAAACAGGCCAAATACTTGACAAAATATCTTGGAAAGCGCACACTGACTTCTATACATGTTAAAGAAGAACTATGGCTTCATTGGTACTCACGATTATTTGGGGTTGCAAATCCGAGCAATTTCGACCAGCTTTTCAAAACAATGTTGCCCACAACGTTCGGTCAATATAAACTACATAGACCGTAGACGTCCCGACTCACATAAAGAGCACACTATCATGACTATGCGAAGACGGGGGACACGACAATGGCAATGCCTTTTCGAGCGACCACCAACGACTGTTTTATTGTGCAAGAATGCAGGCCTGCATCGCTGTACTACATACAGTGTCAGTGAGACCCCCAAAATTACCAGTTTTCATTTGACACGTTTGAACACAAACTGTAGTGACTTTCTGTAGACTGTACTAGTCTAATATTATTATTAACAATAACATTAACAGAAATTTCTTTAGGACGTCAACATTCCCTTCAAATAAGAAAATTTCCTTAAAAGTGGAAACACTGTCCAGGAATCACGCGCTACCCAAAAAGCAACACAAATCAGAGCGGAGTGTGTACCAACAATAGCGTGGACGAAACGAAGGGCGCCCTCGGATCGGAAATGGGGGTCAAAACGACGTAAAGTTTCATATTTTGTGTCAAAAATAATTTATTTCTCACTGGAAACACAGTTACAAGTAATTCCACACAAGGCACATACAAAACTTTCACTTTTTTACACTTTCCCGCAGTTTTGATTAAAATATGATATCAAATTGAGGCAAAAACGTCGTCCGAAAATGGCCCAAAAAGCAAAAATCGACTTTTAAATTTCCCGCTCGGCGCGGCTCCAAAAGTGGGCCAATTAGAGGCTCCATTTTTAGATCGGGAGGGCATCGCCGTTTCCCAATCAATTTTTTCAGTTTTAGTCTTAAATTAAAGCAAAAACATGGTTCTGTAACTAGTAGATGCGTACTAAACGCGATATGAATATTAATTAGGTCTTAAAACAAAAGAAAACCTTAAAAAGCGAACAACTTTAGATTCCTAGGTAGTACGCCCTCCCCCATATATCATTGGAAAGTCCATTTCATGCTCTATCCGTTCGTGTATAGGTCGTACCTTGAGATCGAGGGGCACTGTGAGATAAAGAGAGTTTACTAAACTGTCCTGGGAAAGAGATTAACGAGTGTTCAGCCAGTCTGTGATCGGCCTCTAAATGCGCACACCGGCAACGGAGCCGGTGCCAGACTCGCCGCGTTGCGCAATGTTCACACAATGCACATTTGCATGTGGGCGCGTGGGCACGCCGTGTCTGTTCCTATGGGTGTACGTACATGTACATGTACATGTACACGCGGTGTTGTTGGATTCACTGTGTTTTCATGGATCGTTGTTGGATTATAATTATGGGAATATCGGTCATTTTCGTTGTTTTTTAAGGTAATATTCCATTTCTGTTCTTTTTCTACATTTATTTTATTGATACCTGATTAGTTTTGTTTGGAAAATAGTAGTTTTAGTACTCAAATCGTGTAAAGAAAACGTGTGATAATTTGGTATATGTTTGTGTGGCCGGGTGTTGAGCAAGGACGAGCGCCGCGCAGCGGCGCGCTCTACGGCGCTCTACGATCTTTGGTGTTCAGTGAGTTACCGAGTTTTCGTGTGTTTGTTGGTGTTTTTTTAAGGTGTTTTTTAAATTAATTTTCCTTCTATTTTACCTCACCTACAAATACAATACACTTTTTGTTTACTTGGCCTGTTGAAGACCCATGCAAGGCCACACTGATTTCCCATTAGACACAGATAAGACTAGCTTACTTCAGTCTGCCGCCCAAGGCCACAGACCATAGAGCTAGCTCAATGTTTATGATTGTTTACAGATTAGCATGCGGTGTGTATCACAACCTCCCCATTTGTGGTTTCCTGTCCTGCTTGACTGAAGTTTATAGCTGAAACAAATTGAGAAGTTTTGGTTTAAACAATTTCTTAAAGGAGCTTTCTCTAGTCTTACGATAGTTTGTTTTATTCCCATAAATTCTGTTGCGGAAGTTTGTGAACAAGATCAAAAGTTTACTATTTTTCATTTTTGTTTAATTATGGTAATTACCATATTAATTAATTACAATTGTGTTAAAATTCCTTAAAACGTTTTTTGTATTACCAGCATACTAAATTTGGCTACATTTTCGAGAAAAAAATGCACAATAACATTACTTGGCTTCATATTTTCTTAATTACCCTAATTATAATTCTAATTAGGATGCTAATTATTGTTTACAAAATTACAATTATTAAAAGTCACAGTTGACATTAATTGGAGGCCAACTGTTGTTGGTTTCACTTTATAAAGCATGTAAGGTTTCATAAAAACTTGATAAAGGTCATTTTTGCAAGTATTGCAGGATGTGTCCCCCCCCCCCACCCCCCCCCCCCCCTTAATTAATTAAGATTTTAGTGAGTTTTAAGAAAATCACATTACATTTACTGAAAGGGCAATTAGTCGTACAGTTGATCTTGTAAAAGAGTTACTAAAACTGTTTCAAAAATGAGAAAAATCGGCCAGATATTTGTGTAGATACAATTTTCTGAAAAGACCCAAAGTTACGTAATTCTATAATGAGACACCAGAGCTATCAATGGCCTTGAGAAGTGATTTATGACCATTTTCCACTGTTTTTATCTTGGCAAATCTTGGCTTGTACACAATCAAGGGCTATGAAACTCCTTTAACTGAAAGAAAACAGACAGAGCAAAACTGTGTCAAAGGTTGAACGCTCTAGTCTTGCTCTATGTATAAACAAAAGACCCTTTAAAAGTGAGAAAAGTGATTATTGGTTGCTAGGCAACAATTCCCTGTGGTGAAAACAAATACGGCGATGCTAGGGGCTTGGCTTAAACAGTCATAACCTTGGAATGCCTGGGTCAAATTTATCCAAACATAAACCAGATGTCTTGTCTCAACCTGCTTCATTGCTAGATGGGAATTAAAGGGCACTGGCTGCTGGCTTTAAAAAAGACCTGTCATTCCTACCAACAACACCACACATGTCATGCATGTACTGCCACTACTGCACTGCACTACTGGGTACTGAGTACTGGCCACAAACACACACACATTCTGAACGTTACGGGAATGTTAAAGTTCTCCCCATCCCGCGCTTAAGTAGGATAACTCATACTCGTATTTCCCATCTTGGTCTAAGAACTAAGAACAACAATAAGATTAACGTTTAATACCACTGTTTTTTAACCTACATTTTCTGTCCAGCACCAACACCATCACCACCACCGTTACCGCTGCCGACTCCCGCCATATTTTCCACGTCACTGGTTCTCTCTGCGTTTTGTTATGGAAAGAGGCTACTGTCAACCAGCGGCAACCGTGCCCATGGGGCTGGTTCCAAATAGTCGACTAGATAGTCCAACCATTCTGCGTTCGAGCGATGTTAGTCGAACTATGGTTAACTATAGTTCGCGCCCGAACTTGCTCCAAGCTGATTGTTAGCTTTCTTGTGATATAAAACTTATTTTGATTGGTTAAATAAATTCGTCGGAACAAAGGCTTTAAAGAGCATTGACCATTAACAGCTAGCGTCTGAAATGACCTTTCATCTAAAGGTCCCGGATGCGCTAGTACGCGAAGCATCACTTGTGACGCTACCACTTGCCACTCACATTCTTTCATCGTCAAATGCTACAATTCTACGATATTTAGTATAAATGTTATTTATTAGTAACATGTAAGACTATGTTTTAAGCTATCTCTTAAGTTTTGGGTTGAATTTAAAGTGAACTTTTACAAATAAAACCATTTTTCTCTGGTTTTTACTGGATTATACCATTAAAGCTGTAGGGGTGGATTCTCTCGCCACGCCGCGCCGAGTTTCATACACTAGCCTTCGGATACATTTTGACTGTGTAGTTACGAGTAGCAATTGTTTTCAATTTAATTTATGTTTTCCTATGGTATTGATGTAATAATCAGAAAAGTAAGTCGTTCAAATACCTTACAGTGGAACTACACTACGCGATTTGTTACCATTATATTATTTTGCGCTACTGTTACTGTTTATTTACCCATTTCTACAATGGAACTGCCTTACAGTAACGGTCAGTGGCGCGTGACCTTGTGCACGCCTCGGTCCTGTGTGGATCTCACAGAGCGCTCGTGTGGTCAAATTCTTTTATGAGACAAATCCTAGACTTGGTGCCAAGTCGGTAATAGCGGTCCACTCAGTATATACAGGGGGGAGGTTGCGGTTGCCTCGTTCCCAATTTCGAAGTTAATTTACCGACTTGGACGTTTTCAGTTTTGTACACAACCTATGACAATCGCTAGCGAATTCTATGCGAGCACTCTGATTGGTTCAGATTCCAGAGGGGATACAAATTTATGAGCAGCTTTATACAGCATGTATTCTACGCTTTGCTTCGCGTATTGTACTGGTACCCGGTACCACTGATCTCTACAAACTGGATAATTCGAGCGTACATCGAGCCGTGAAGTGTTGACTTCGCACGTTCGTGCATGCGTACCGTATAGACCGTCGAGAGTGACACAGTGGCAGCAGCGCGCGATGGTGGGTGAAATTGAATTAAAATCTTTTGTAAATAATTAAATTTATTATATAAACTCGCAGACTGTACGATCAGTGAACTATCAGTGTAGAAAATGTCAGAACTACGGTTTTAAGTGAGATTTAGGAGAACATTGCTCTAGGCGAAAATGTTATTTTTGTTTTCAGCGGGATTTGTTCATTATTGTGGTCCTTTCTGAGAGAAAAACTTGAATATTTCGAAAGAACAGTAGAATCAGTTGGTCTAGGGTACCCTTTACAAAGGATTGAATTCCACAATACAGGTATTTTCAGATCAATGTTGTACACATTCCACGAAGACTGTCCCGTTGACTTTGGTTCATGGTGGTAATTTGTGTACACAACATATTGTGTCATGAACTATTTGACGTGCATAAATGTAATGTACTAGAATTTTCCTAAAATCGCAATGGTCAGTTTTTTCTCTCACAATTCTGGAAGTGTAGAGCCACCTAATGTTGCAACATTATTCCCTTGGCATTTAATTTATACCTGTATATTTTCTTTCTTTGTACACTACAGCTAATTGGTTTACCCAAGTCCACTTCTTGCTACTGAGATGTCAGGCTGTACAGCTTATTAATACGGCTGCACAAGTCACAGGACGAACTGCTCCCATTTATATGACAGAGGGATAACAGATGACAGCGAATGTCCAAACTTATTTTGTTTAACCCATCAGTAAACTACGGAAGCTTAATTGACCAACTAAATTTTCCAAGATAAGCTATCTCGGTGTTCCACATTTTTTAGATGTGCTGTAAAAATATCGCAGAACTCTGCATCTTGGCATTTCATGTTTCAACAATATAAGTACAGATAATAAAACAGTTGCAACAGTCACAAAATTATCTTGGAAACATGGAAGTATACATAATATTCTTTTCAGCTTTCGTATAGTGAATATGTGTTTCATGAAAACCGACAAGTCTGGTTAAAATTGTATTGTTATTATTCAAAGCAAATTATACAGATGTTAAAATGACATAGACTTACCCAGTCAGTGTCCTCCACAATCAATTTTAGCAGGGTAGCCTGCCCTGTGTAAATGTTACGCTGTTCTGCCATATTTTTATGCCGCCCTGTTGAAATGTTATGCCGGCCTGTCAAATGTTATGCCGGCCTGTCAAATTTTGCTTTTCAATCACGGTTTTATACAAAACAGAAATTGTGTTGTACAAATCTTTAATATATTGTGTTCATATTGCACAAATATCTAGAAACACTCACAATTCGAAGTTAAAGCCGTACAGGGTGTCCTATCAAAATTTGGCCTGTGAAGAACGCTGCCAAATGTATCTTTGCATGGTATGAACAATTATTATTCTAAAATGACATCGCAAGTTTTTATTTTGGTTTTAAATTCATAGAAAGTCGGGGGCTAATTTTGTTTTCGTTTTATTATTTTGGTTTTATAACATCAGTAAACAATGCATATTATGTAAGAATAAGAATATTAATACTATGGCAGTAGTTATTACATGTTATCTGCAGTGTATCAATGCCAAATAAAAGCAAGCAAAATTTAATCCATTGTGTGACTTGTATGTCATTAGTTACATGTGTGATTGGTATTTTTAATTTTGATTTATTTCAAGTTTCTCAAGTTCATAGTTTAAGCCATAGAGCTGTATCTTTATTATACAGCTCTATGGTTTAAGCTCAAACCACATAATTTATTTTTTCTGTCCACTTGTCCAGCAAGAATTGTTGGGACCCTGGTTAAACATTAGGTTGATTCCAAATCTGGACACTGTCCCCACGAACAAACCAATTAATGTGCCAAATACATTTTCCTAAAACACAGACATTTTTAATTTTTAATTTTATCATAAAACTTGCACTTTTTATTGTCTGGATATAAAATTAAATCAACATTTTCAAAAATGTTCTTAATCAAATAAATCTCGTTTTTCTATGGTTTGTGCATAAGATTATGATGTGGAATTCTTTCCCCCCAAAAAAACTTTTCAATTTTTTTTTAGAACATCTTCATAATACGTGCACTGCATTGCATCGTCTCACACGAATGTCTCCTATCTTTTCCCGAAAATAGGTCTACCTAACATTCAAACTTGGCGTATACATGTCATTCTTGGGTGTTTTTATGTTTAACTTAATTTTCCTGATTGTTTTTGTGATATTAACTTCGTTTCCTGTGATATTAAATTCGTTTTCTCGGTCGTGCGCTATACGAACATGCGTACACGTGTACGCCTGCAGTGTTTTTAAACCACCTTTACAGATCTCGTACAACACATGCGGTTAAAAGAGGTGTTTAGCTACTATTCTTTTTCTACGTAGATCATTCTCATTACTTCAAGGGTTCGTACTTTGTATTGTGTAACATTACAAAAGTAATAATAGAGCATACACAACTCAAATAAATCAAGTGTATCACAATGATATATTTTATTGCAACACGCAATTGACCTAGCTGAGTGTGTTGGTCGTTAAACATCACCAGATCTAGAAACATGTTCCTAAAGTATTGAGAATAACTCCCCAAATAACGGAATGGATGAGTCTGCATTTGCATAGCAGTGCGCCATTGGATCTCACCGCAGAAATACATTGCATATGTATTGCGCTGCACGCATATATGAATAACGGTGCGAGAACGTATTGATCAAGTCGTTAGATCTGTCGCAACTCGGCACGTTACTAGTCTTAAACCAGCCGTGCCGATGAATTTCGACTGAAATACACGGATGAAACCCGACTATCTAACGACTTGTCATCAAGTCTAGACAAATCCGGGCAAACGTTTCCATATATATACCATACCAAATTCCATACCTAAATAGATAAATCAAACAGACTTTGATTTATGATAACAATCAACGATACGGCAGATATAAAAGTCGCACATTCAGGTCGGACTATATTTATTCAACTTCTTATTCCTCCATTTAGACTCGTAATTCAGACTGAAAAAAAACCACTATAACTTTTAGCAGAAAAAAATGGGAGTGGTTATGAATTTGCTGTGGTTTGTTTCAGGCATCGCACGAGTGGTTTTACCGTCCGTCCTTCTCCTTTTAGTTCTCTGTTGGTTTTTCCGCCGGCCAGCAACTAACCTCCCTCCCGGCCCCCGAACACTACCGCTCATCGGATCTCTTCTGGCCTTCGTTTGGGGGCTAAGACGGGGCTTGCAGCCCCATCAGGTTCTTGGGAAGTACGCTGAATGGTACGGCCCGGTGTTCCGAGTCGGCCTGCTCAACACTACTGTGGTGATTTTAGATGATTTTAAGTCGACCAAGGCGGCATTTCAACACCCACAGTTGAATAATAGGCCAGCTGGATTTTTAGGAAATGGTAAGCACGCCTAAAGCCTAAGTCCCACTAGAACAACTTACGACTGGCTGCGACTGGAAATTGCAGGCAGTCGCAGGCAATCTTAGAAAAGTCGTGCCACAAGTTTTGGGTGGTCGTATAGTATATTCGCACAACCGAAATCAGTCGCAGAGAGGTTTTTGATCTTGTTAAAAAGCCTGGCTGCGACTGAAGTAGTCGCATCTTGTCACCGTCTATAGTCTTCATTTGTCGGTGACGGTCATGCAATGGTCGTGGGACAAGTCTCGGGTGGTCCTTTATTGTCGTGGCTGATCACACGACTTTGCACGACTATACTAGCACGACTTGTCGTGCGAGTATAGATCGACCTGATTGCACGACTAGTTGTACGACTTAGCAAGACTAGTCGTGCGAGGCTCCACAGCGCGTGAGTTGTCCTTCATCGACAGGGTTGTAGTCGAGTCCCTGCAAGTCCTTTCACAAGTCCTTTCGTGAAGCCAGTCACAAGTCCCTTCATAAAGCCAGTCACAAGTAACTGGATGAACAATGACAAAGGAATGCCTTTGTCAAAGCGGATTTGAATAGCTTGTGATTTGAATTGGAACTGAAGGACTTGTGATGGACTTGCAGGGACTTGCAGGGGACTTTCAGGGACTTGTGATGGACTCGACTACATCCCTGTTCATCGATCGTGCGACTGCCCAAGATAGATCGTCTGCATGCCCTTTAGCCTATTTATAGTCGCACCATGTCGCCCGATTGGTCAAGACCGGTCGCAGTCAGTCAACAGTCGCACGATCAGTCATGTGGTCACAGCCATGCAGTCGACACCTCTGGATGTAGCCAGGAACTAATTACAACTCGTTATTAGGCCCACCCTGCGTAGTCTTGGGTAGTCGTGCGACAGTCGTGCAATTAGTAGTGGTACCAGTCGGCAACAATAATTAGGATCGCACGATGCTTACAATGTGACTGCTAGGCTCAAATCGCAGGAAATATCCACGACTACCTACGACCGGCCCTGAACTGGTCGTAGGAAATCGTATGTTCTATAGTGGGACTTGGGCCTAGTCGATCAGCAAAATGAGGATGGGCCGACGCCATTCCCAACAGATGATAACCTTTATAGTAGCAGGAAACAATCTTTATTTACACTTTATTGTGACATTTTTTTGAAAAGGATAACAAATGTTGTAAACAGTGCTTGTCTGACTGGAATGCGACCTGAAATATACAAATCAAAAAAGAGTTTACTATTTTGTAATTCCTCATATATTTTATCCAAGGCGTATCGGGGACCTCGGGAGAACCATGGATCGAAATGCGCAGATTCAGCTTGAATGTCCTCCGCGGTTTGGGCGTGGGCAAGTCGAGTTTCGAAGATCAGATCGGAATCGAGGGCGAGGAGTTACTTAAAGAAATGTCTGCGTTCCACGGCAAACCCTTCAACCCAAAACCCCTGTTCAGCTGCGCTGTGTCCAACGTCATCTGCTCTGTCGTGTTCGGGAAACGCTACGATTACGACGATCAAGACTTCAAGCGACTTTTGGCCCTGTTGAGTAAAGCGATCGTATCGACAGGAACTGGTGGCATCGTGCTGTTGACTCGCAGCGTTTTCAAACGCATGCCTTTTTTCATTTCGAAGCTAAAACAGCTGCGAGCTGATTACGCTAAGATCTATGCGTTCATACATAGCATAATCGACTCCCACCGCTTGAAACTCGATCCGCACAATCTGGAAGACTTTATCGATGCCTATCTCGTTGAAGTCCAACGAAATGCTTCGAGAATTGCCACTTCTGCAGTTGAAAACGGAGCAGCGGCTAAACCCGAGAAGTACGGCCACCTGAACGAGACAAACCTCATGTACACAATGATCTCTTTTCAGCGGGCTCCGAAACCACGGTGACGACGATGGAGTGGTGCCTGCTATACATGGCGATTCACCCGAAGATCCAGCAGCGAGTCCAAGCCGAGATCGACGCCGTGGTCGGCCGCAACCGCCTACCTAGGCTGGCCGACAAGCCAGAGCTGAATCTCACCCGTGCCGTGATCTGGGAGATACAGCGCATGGCCAGCATCGTCCCCTTGGGTCTACCGCACGCAGCCGCCTCCGACACTCAGTTCCAAGGCTTCGTGCTCCCAAAAAACACAATTATTGTGTCCAACCTGTGGCGGATTAATCGGGACCCGAAACTTTGGCCGGAACCAGAAAAGTTCAAACCAGAACGGTTTCTGAATGACGAGGGCAAGGCTTTCAAACCAGAAGAGTTCATACCTTTCGGAGTTGGTAAGTAGTGTAGTTTGAGGGCACGCCAGCAAGTGGCAATAGGTTGGTATTTTGACCAATGTTGTTCAAAATACCAACTGCCTATCTTGGGCAAATTATTTCTAACAGTTTCCACCCAAATTGACCAACAATGCAGTAACTTCTATAATCAATATCGGGCACATAACGTACATTCCCCCAACTTTTATGGTACATTCAAGATGTGTCTGGTTTATTCCCGCAGGTCGTCGTATCTGTCTGGGAGAGCACCTGGCCAAGATGGAGCTTTTCATCTTCTTCAGCTATTTTATGCACCAGTTCACCTTCGTGAAACCCGTCGGTGCCCCGCCGTTGACTCTAGAGGGAAAGTCCACCATCACGTTCTCGCCCTTGCCGTTTGAGATTTGTGCCGTTAAGCGCGATTAAATAAGGCATCATTAATTTGGATGTTAGTCCACATTATTTTCTTATAAAATTTGATTAGTTTCAGTGAGTGTCCTTTATATATCTGTCCTTTTATTCATTTTTATTAAAAATACATTTTTGAGATAAAAATGTCAAAGATGTCAAATGATTTGCTCACTTGATCATTTTCCACACCTTCCTGTAAAGAGCATTTCTCGACAATTGCCTTTGCTATAAAACTGTTATTAAAAGAATCGTTTGGAATTTGGAAATTACTAACGTGACCAGTTTTAATTAAAGGATGTTTCGTTAGAAGGATAATACCCCCATGTAAACAATCTTGACTCCCGGCCCTGGAATTTGCGATCATTCAATCGTTTTGGATTGGGCATATTTTTTGACTGGCCAATTTGCATAATAAAAATGGCCGTCAATTTGCCAATCTTGTAAACTAACGCTTGTTGAACTATTTGCTGCACAAATTCTGTAAACAGACAAGTACAAATGACAAATTAGGTGTTTTGAGGGTCAAAGAATGTGATAAATGCATTTTAAAAGTAATCAGTGGTAACCCTACTCTTAAATATGCAAATTATCCGCTTCCATTATATAGAAATCATTTTGTCTCTAATATAATTATAACTAGACAACTAAACACAACAAATGAAATGTACACCTATGTTTTGAGGGTCAGAGAATGTGACAAATGCATTATTAAAATAATGAGTGGTACCACTACTCTTAAATATGCAAATTATCCGGCGCCATTACAGACAAAATCGCACCAGCCACGTCCAACATTTTGACAATTTGACAATCAAATTGACAATTTTTAATAATAATTGTAAAAATACATTTTCAAAAGAAATATGTCACAGTATATTGGAGCAGCTTTAGCTATGATATTTGCTTCCACTTGATCATTTAGGACGTCTTACATAGAGGCTTTCATTATAATTCTATGCTTTAAAACAATTGTTGAGCATGCATTGGAAAATTAAATCATGTAACTTGAGTTTTAAGAGGTGTTTTTTTAAAAGGGTAAATAACCCATTTGGAAAATCTCGACCCCAAGACAGTGAATTTGGCGATTGTTCAATCGTTTTAGGAACTTGTGCATATTTTTTTTAATATTTCTTGTCGATACATCTTTTTGACTATTAGGAGAAATAATTATAAAACAACTTTTAAGGGCATTTTTATTAATGTCTAAAATATTGAGTGAATACTTTGTTTACTTTGTGTGAAACCGCCAAATCTGAAAGTAGGTCTGTGGATTGTGGAATATCGGATACTCAATGATCTATGCACGCGCGCGTCTGATTCTAAGACCACGGGCAAGGCGGTGCTCGCCCGTTTTCCAGGTCTTCGACATATTTTTTTCCCGCCATATCAACTTATTTACCGGGCTGAGAACGAGCATCATAAACAATAATTGTGTGGCACATTTTGGGGATGTTGGGCGGGTAGGGAAAACTTCCAGGAGCGAAATTTAGTTCTTCCTTAGCTTCCCTTTGACACAAGCTTCGCTCGTTCCCACCGCCTATACTGCGCTGGGCCGGGAAGCGCTGATGCAGCTTCTCAAATCTTCGCAACACCCCGCCCATTTATCAACTACCTAGCCCCGCCCCATTATTGCCCTCAAACATTGCAAAGGTAAACATACTTGTATTTCTATTTTCACAATTCTTCCAGAGGTAGGATACACCATTTGAAGATATCGAAAAAATTTCTACCGAATTATTAAGAAATA
The DNA here is from genome assembly GCA_037893245.1 of Crossaster papposus. Taxonomy (NCBI): domain Eukaryota; kingdom Metazoa; phylum Echinodermata; class Asteroidea; order Velatida; family Solasteridae; genus Crossaster; species Crossaster papposus. The sequence goes on along the minus strand of JBAIAA010000275.1, from coordinate 226,490 downwards.
TCTTACTTATTTGAAAGTAAATAATGATTGTAAACATCCAGCAAAATATATTTGTATTGTTGCGATAAATTTTATATACAAAAATTCACGATCGCCAGATGGCGATCGCAAAAAATCCAAGAACAACATAAGAACAATTTTTAACTGCCCGACGCCGATTAAAAACGAACGCCGTTTTTCTTTTCTCAGTATCCCGGATTGTAAAACTTCGAACAGGTCAGTTAAACAATATTATTTTACTATAAAATACAAGCCCCCCCCCCCCCCCCCCCTTTTTGTTTACATTAACATGTACATGTATATAATAAAATTACAAATATATGGTTATTGAATATTGTGGTTGATTTAGCTGATTTACACCGAAATGGCAGCATCGAGCCCAGGTATTTGGAATGCTTCATGATGGGACCATATGGAGTTTATGATGGGACCAATAACCGGCATAAAAATGTGAGAGCGCCCAGTACCAGTACAATGATAGATACGTGCGCTATTATTATTATTTATATTATTATATTATTATTATTATTATTATATATATTATTATCATAAACTCTGCATGGGCTTTGACATTTTCAAAATTAATTTCATCATTTAAACCATCACCCCACTTGAATAATCGTCCAGTCCTTGCCATTTTAACCCCCATGACATAGATAGCGTCCCTAGCGCCAACAAGCTACGTACGTACAGTTTCTTGCGCTATCGGTAATCACGTACGTTGTTTACACACATAAAAAATAAAATACCAACAATGTTGGTATAATGAAACTACAACTAAACATATAGCAAGGAACTATTCTTACAAGTTACACTGGGCTAATGTCAAACATGTTAATCACGTCTGAGTGTGTTCTCTATAAATCCGAGATGGTCTATCTTCGCTGAATAGACGTGATAGTGCTGTAAACAGGGGCGGTTTGTGTGTAAGTTTTCAACAAGTTTGTTGTCCATGGTTCGAGAAACATCATTTCATAAGATGACACTTTAGTTTTGACAGGTGGGAACTGTAATCACTAATGGATCTCAGACGGTGTCAGGTCAACTCGCCCCCTGACCGACTCGCCCCTTACCTACTCGCCCCTTTCCAACTCGCCCCCTGACCGACTCGCCCCCTGACCGACTCGCCTCCTGACCGACTCGCCCCTTACTAACTCGCCCCCTGACCTGACCGACTCGCCCCCTGGCCGACTCGCCTCCTGACCGACTCGCCCCCTGACCGACTCGCCCCCTGGTTTGATTTACATGTATTTTTAATTCTATAATTTGTATCATTTGCCCTCGTAGAACTTAACAACTGAAAAGACGATGTGGGTAAACTTTTTCCTTGATTATTCTCTTGCATAGGCCCTAATCTCGATTATTTTTATCTAAGTTTTAGAAAATACCTTTTGATGTTCGTTTCGGTGGTGGAAATTAAAGACAAAGCAGTAGGCCTAAATCCTCGAAGCCAAAAAAGTTAAACTCATAACAATTTATTTATACATTTATATATTTCTATTAAAAGAAAATTGGGGGGGGGGGGGGGAAATAATCATGTTTGGTTCTTGTTTTTATGAGGTTTTTTTCGGAGCGCGGGGGGACAAGTTGATCGCATAATTTGATGCGATTTTGTTTACTGCTTTCCAACCCAATAGGGCTTTTCAAGGAAGCTATAGGGAATCTGTCAATCACTCCACCATTCTTTGTTACGAAAACCAACGCTCTTAATGAGGGATTGAACTGGGTGTTACGACGCTCATCTACAAAACTGTCGGCTCCCTCTGATCCGCCAAACGTGGTGAAAGATGGTGAAAAACCCAGATCAAAGAGCTGACAGTGAATACAATAAAGTCGCTAATTTGACAAATGAGGTTGCTACTTTTGGAGAAGGGGGGACTGTTTTTGGTATTTTGTATGTCCAATGGTGTTAAATGTGATTTTCACATTTTATAAGACGTTTGGTATGTCGTGTTAGACCTGAGAATATTCAGAACATAAAAAGCACGAACTTTTTAAAGACACATCCATAAACCGTTTTTATGCATGCTTTAGGGTGGGTGTTTGCGGGGCACGCGAACGATTTGCGAAGGATGCGAATGCCAAAAAAATGGCAAAGTCAACATTCGTATTTTTAAGTTTCCAAAAGTTTGCCAAACATGCACGGGGGTTCGGAATCGTCGTCATTTATTGTTCGCGGGAGTCATTTTTTGAATCATTTCTTTGTATGCCTAATGTAAATAAATTGTACACAACTTGAGGAAGAATATTATTAGAAAGTTGTCCGTTTCCATTGATTTCTTGGAAGTCGCATTCTTGCAGCCTATTTTTTGCTTCCTCTGATCAGTCCGCAAAATGTCTAAGTTGAGAGTTCGTTTTTATTCCTCAAAATGACGAATTTTATGGTAACGAATATACATGATGTACATCGATCGTACAAGGTCCATAAATCAAACGAGGGGGCGAGTCGGTCAGGGGGCGAGTCGGTCAGGAGGCGAGTCGGCCAGGGGGCGAGTCGGTCAGGGGGCGAGTTAGTAAGGGGCGAGTCGGTCAGGGGGCGAGTCGGTCAGGGGGCGAGTTGGTAAGGGGCGAGTAGGTAAGGGGCGAGTCGGTCAGGGGGCGAGTTGACCTACAATCTCTCAGACAACTCGGTAGAAAAAAGTCAACTCGTACCTTGGGCAATTCGTACCTTCGTCAACTCGTACCTCGGGCAATTCGTACCTTCGTCAACTCGTAACTTGCCCTTGGGCAATTCTTACCTTCGTCAACTAGCGTACCTTCAACTCTACATCATCACGCCAACTCGTAGTACCTTCGACTCGTAGTCGTACCTTCGCCAAGTCGTACGACGTTCACTTCACATATCTATTGTTGGGATTTGCTATTATTCACAACACGTTTTTTAATGGCCCCCCAAAAAGCATGTGTTCCTTGTGCCTGTGGTTTATTTGTGTAACAACTTTTTAGTCGATCTGGTACACTACAAGTGGTAGGAAATCTCTGGCATTATAATGTGGTGGATCTGTGCTATCGGTCGATCGTGGAGGGGTGTTTTGTAAATGGGAAGTATTAAAAGTCGGAGATATCGGCATAGAGCTATATTAAATTACTAGAGCGCTAACTCCTCATTTTTACGCGCGGTGATACTTTGAATTCATCTTTTTCGCAGAAATTTTGAATTCATGTACGTGCATGTAGAACATAATAATAGATGGATTGAATTTTGAAAGTGTACTGTAAATGCAACGCGCGTGCAAGTAGAACAAACGCAAGTCATGCCAGTTAAAAAAAGTCGCGGCAAAAACATCTGCAGCAGATAGGTACGCGCACGCGGATGATTTACGCTGTTTGCGCCAAAAAAAATAATGAACACTCATTTGCTAATCGTGTGTTTTGGTTTTGGGCGTATCGGCTTCGGTAACGCACTGTATAGAATACAAACGCAGATATGCAAATAGCTGTACAAAAGCCGTACAAAGTTTCGAGTTTTCCAGAGGTTTGTGCACAAACATGGATCTGCCCAGCAGGCATCACTTTGTACATCGAGCCAGTGCTTTAGAAATTTAATATAGCTCTATGTAATTACCTGATCAACCGATCACGCAAGTGCATTTATGCGCAATCGAGTGATAGCGAATACTCACCAATTGCGCCCAACATTTTTACATAGAGTTTTAAATTTGGATTTATAGAGAGTATTTTATGTTACTGTTACAAATTATTTTCCTAGATCAGATCGGGATAATTTTCCTCCTAAGACCTATGACATCATGCAGCGCACAAGCTCGCCAGTAATTCGCTACCGTAATCACGGTAACTCCACGGGGCGAAGTTTTCAAGAGGCAAGTTACCAGCCGGATGTGATGACGCACTCGTCGCGTTACGCCAACGTTACTTCCTCGCCAGTCTATGATGACGATGATTCTTTGGTCACAGGCTCTGGGTTGGATACAAGCTTTGAATTGATGTCGGCAACTCAGCTGAGAGAACAACTCAGGGTAAGTTATTCGTAGGCTTTGGCGATTTCATTCCAAACTCAGAATCATGATTCCACTTCTTTTTAGGAATAAGGTTTTGTGCTTCCAGTTCCTCGTGCATCTATTCCAGTCTTTGCCCGACGATTTTGAAGACCGGCCAACATCAACAGCCATTAAAAAAATATATATATTTTAGTGCATCAAGGTTGAGCCAACAGCACAACTCTCTGATGAAGCATGTCTGCAAATGAAGCTATTTTATTTGTGCAATACTAATGCAGCCTAGCTGTCCCCTTTTTAATACTTTATAGGCCTACCATACTTCCAATAATGTAAGGTTCCCTTCACGGAACCTTACATTTTTTGAAGGCCTACCACATTAGAAATTGAGAAAAGAGAACCGTACAGGGACCTCACTTATTCACTAAATTCAAAAAAGTTCTCTAAAATGTTCTATATAAGAACTGCTTATTACTATTCAAATCATTCTTTTTCAGACGAAGTCAGGTTAGGCAAATCTAACACACCTGTATTGCATTTAATATATAAAGTAACGTGAAAATATTTGGTTGTAAACTTGTAATGGTGAATAAGTGGTATTTGTGTAGGAAACTCTTTCTGAGGTTGTGATACTTGTGCAGTGTACATGTAGTTCTGGAGAATTTAGGTAATTTTTCAATTTTGAAACCATGTCTTTGTTTGGCGTGGGATTGCCCACTACTATGGCGGGGGCGCCAGCTTATCTTTACATCAAGATAAACTCGCCCAGATTTTACAGAAGTGTAAATAAACATTTCTTTTTTAGGGCTTCTGCTGGTTCAAAGTCAAGATTTCGGCCTCTGTTTGTCAGATATCTTTGTTTACATATTAGCCTATATTTGCCAACTTTATAGTACAAGCTATTGCCACAATTTGTTAATTGCATTGAATTGAATTGAATTGAATTGAATTGAATTGGTTTATTAATGGTTTCTCGCAGCCACATTATTGTATTATATATGTACAGTTCAATCAAAAATTAGAGATGTACTGGTATATATTTTTTTAAACTCACAAAAACAAGCAATAGGGTGGCCAAAACCTAACCTTAACCCTTACCAGAAATTTAAAAAAGAAATTACAAAGACAATTTTAAACATTAACTAAAAACGTTTTTTTGGGGGTACATAATTCATTGAACCCACAGTGGCAAGGCTAGCTGGGTCGCACTGTAACTTCATTGCTCATGCGCTAGGTGCATCATGAACTTGCTCCAGATTGTCCTGATAGATTAAGTGTTGTTTTGTGTGTGTGCAAATTTAGAGGGAGCAACTAAGAAGACGAGACAAGGAGAAAGAGGTAGATAGTCTTAAGCGATCTACTAACAGTCTGATGGGTACACAGACTCAACACAGCCCTGGCCCAAAGATGCAAGATAACCCTCTCAATGGCCACGATTCGGACAGTGGCATTAGGTAAACGACACTTTTATCTCCCCCCTTTCCCCCGCCCCCACCCCCGCCCCCCTAGTGCTCTCTTAGTCGGGCTTTTGTCAGCAATAGCCCTTTGTATTGATGATGTATACACACTGTTTATCAAAGAGCATCACGAGGATAAGTGGAGGTACATCGGCGCTGCTCGTATGTGGATTTTACGTACACTAACACTTTCCGCGCTTACTTTTCGACTATGTGGCTCCCTTGGAAAAATTAAAATAAACAAAATAAATACAAATAAGTTTAATTTTTTTTGCGTTGAAAGTCTAGTCTTTTATTTGACCTTTACCAACGAGGGGGATTCTACAAAAATATCGACAATAGGAGAGAAATACTCGAACCTAATTTTCGATTTTAGATTATTCGTAGACTCATTTGACTCCATGTATTACAGCCACACTCTGTCCAATTCACACGGCCAACCCAAGACCTCGCCCCACCCACTCCACTCCTCCCCAATCCTTCACGTCGATGTTAATGCTAGCCCCTCTCGTCGTGGGGCCAGGAATCCCGCCCCTCTCTCCACCGAGGAACCCTGGGGTGTGTCGTCATTGACCTCGGGGGCGCTCAAGAACCTTCAAGACGGGATGTATGAGAGTGAGCAGCGACGACTGGCATTGGTGGAGAAACTTAGAGAGGCTCACGAGACGCTTCAGGTATGCCTTGTGATCTGCATCGCAACATGAGAGGCACTTTTATCTTCTAGCAAATCTACCGTACATACATTTTAGAAGCTATCAACACCAATCCTAGATGCAAAGTGGTTGTATGTTTCCAGTGAGTTAATTTTTGAGATCTGGCTCACTGTTCTAAAGAAAATGTCACAATTTTGTATTTTTATTGGTGGATGTTCTTTTGGTCCTCAGCGACAGACTGAACGATTGTGTGAGAGCGAAGCGAAGCTAAACGACAGCCACTATACCATTGAAAGTCTGTCCACGACAAACGAGGTAATTTTGTTTACAACTTGGTTTTGGAGAACTTCACTTTGTCTTTGATTTCAAAACCTTTGAGATAAGTTTGTAAGATAAAATGACAGAAATAGCAAAGAACTGTGATCCAGGTTGTCGTTTAAAAGAAAATTTTCATGCAATTCTAAATTTATTTTTGGAAACTAAACTGCCTTTGTCTAAGAGTTTTGATTTGACAAATGATAGTTTTAAATAAATTGACAATATTGCAGGACTTGCACAAGAAAGTTTCCGGCTTGAAGCGAGAAAAAGACAGGACGATAGATGGCCGACAAGAAATCATTCATCAGAATGAGAAATTACAACAGAGGTTGGTATTATTTTATGTTAATTGGTCAAATCCATGAAACACTGTTTAGACACATAATGTGCTGGAAACAGACTTTACAATTGCTTAATTCAACCTTAAAACTGTGTACAAAAAAGGTTTTTTTCCTGCTGTATTGTACCTATGGTGTCATGGATAAAAATGAACGAACAAGGTTTTCCGTCAGAGTTTTACTGCAGAATTTATATAAAGGTATATATATGTATGCTCTGAGGTGAAAAATGCACAGAAAATATAATTGTTGACCTTTAAAAAATATTTTCTATGCCGTGTCGGTTTGGTATCTACCTTCACAGGTACCCATTTCTACTCCTGGGTGGAGAGAGAGAGGCAATTGTAGTAAAATGTCTTGCCCAAGAACACAAGCACCATGTTACCCAATCGGGGTTTAAAACCCACGTACTTTGGCATGCGAGTCAAACACCACAACTATTTGGTCACAGTGCTCTGAATAGTTGCTCGGTTGCTTTAAACCAGCCATGTTTAACTGTGAGTGGTACATTTTTTTGGTGGGGGTGTTCTTTCAGGGTTGACGATCTGTACCAAGAGTTGAAACGAACCAAGTTGTCTCAAGAAAGTCTGCAGGCCGAGCAACGCAAGCGAGATCAGATCGTGGAACAGACATCTAAGGCCCTCGATATGATGGAAGAAGAGAATAAGAATTTCCAGCAGGTAATTAAAGCACAAAGCCTACGCATATCATTATGCAAATACTGTTCATTCTCGTTAATACAAACTCAACCGTGTTTGCTATATCAAAATTTGTATTAAGTGGAGTGTTGGTCTTAATCACTGTGCTCATAAATGGAGATTTTGCTACAACAATTTTTGAAATAAGACGCATTTGACCATCGAGTTCACCGGGGTTCGTTTGTCAGTTCAAAGGAGTGATTGTTTTTTTGTGGCATTTTTCTTAGATGAAAGATAGCATGATCAAGGAAACCAAGGCCTTACGAGAGAGTTTACAGATGGCCAGGGCCAAGGCGGAGAAACTTGAACTGGACAACAAAGAACTAGACAAGATTGCCGAGGTAACCGAGGTCATTGAATCGAAACTGAAATCTTAGAGAATTGTTTTCTCGGAGTATGCAGCATTCACAGAACTAAAATTTTTAGTTTTGTTAAGATTATTGGTTAAGCACCTTTTTTATATTTTGAGCACTTTTGCTGCTTCAAAAATGCACAATTAACAAATTGTCTATTGTCCTTTTAATCCATTCTGATTTACTTGTGTGTCGCGAATCGACTGCAGAAGCACGAGTTACTAGCGGCCCAGAATGCCGAGCTGAACAGTCACTTACTGGAGGAGAGAAGAGCAAACACCGACCTGGATCACCAGGTTGACTTCTTGAGGGGGGACTTCATGAAAGCTAGAGAGGTGGGAACATTGTCTTCTTAAAGGTTTAACACTATTAAATAAACTTCCAGTGATACCAATGATAAATACGCCAACTTCCAAATTTCAGGAAAAATAAACTCTCCAAATTAAAGCTCATTTCATCATCTTTCAGTTTCTGTTTATTTTTGTCGGGGTAACTGATGACTTTTGGGAGAAATCTTCATCCAAAGATGATCACCCCAAAAAGTAGTCCTGTGGCCCATATGCTTTATTATCTCAAGAACTGGGCATTGTATGAAGTTGAAAATCGGCAGGTGTTATTGCTAAGGACCCAAGAATGTGCATGTTAAGTGAGAATTTGTTTGGATGAGCCAAGAAAGCAGCAACACCCGGACCAAAAGCCTAGACCCGCAAACGTGGCGGTAAAACCACCAAGCACTTCTGCACATTTTACTGCACTCTATACTAACACGTTGGCGTTTTTTTTTTTCTAAAATTATGCGGAAAATAGTTGGTAACTTTAAGCGCCTTACTCTAATTCCAAATATCTTCCATTTAAAAAAGATAGTATCTTCTCCCTGATTCTGTTGACGTCACTTAGGAGCGAGAGGTTTTTCAGAGTCGCGCCACCCAACTTGAAGAGAGGTGTGCCGACCTGAACGCCAAGTGCGTCAGTTCCTCCGCTTCCAAGGAGAGACTCTTGCAAGAGAAACTGGACCTACAACAACTCCTTAACCTTGCCACTCACGAGAAGGAACAAATGAACAAGGTATTTATACAAATATTGACTGCTTCGAGTGGTGGAGTAAAACTAGTCAACCTCGGTGATCCATAGAGCGTGCAAGTCTTAGACTTGCACACAAACTTTGACACCCCCTTTGAATCACCAGGTTTTTGTTCTGTGACATTGCCTGTCAAATTGCTTCTTTTGTTAAGTTCAGGAGTGGAGCTTTTACTCCGGTCCGTTGCGAACATCACGCTTACGCCGTGTCAAATACAATTGAATTTAGCAGGCCTTTAGCGTGGCGTAAGCACCGCAGTGGTTTCAAAGGTCGAACGTCGATGCAAATTAAAATTCTTTCTTGCCGTTTAGGGGGTACTTGTGCACAAACACAACAGAAAACGTGAAAAGGAAACAATTTTGTTTGTTGGTTTTCTTTACTCGCACACATTCTATGAGCATGCATGCGCATTCCTACTTATGAACAATTATGAATTGTATTCGACACAGCACAAGTGCGACGTTTGAAAAAGGCCTAAGTTCTCTTAATCCGGGCCTGCCCACTTTGGAGGGGAGTCCCAATCTCTTGCTCTAAGCGGGCAGGGATTTGTCCCAGACCATCTGGTAATCGGGCGGTTTGGGATCACAGGAATAATAATTACATTGTTTTGTGACAAAAGTATTCCATTGTCATCATTCATTCTCTCTCTGTATCCTGACTCTGGGTTTTACCTTCTGATTTTGTTGTTGTTGTTGTTGTGTTTTTTCAGACGAGACAAAATCTCGAAGGAAAATTGACGGAACTTCAACTAGAAGTGACGCAGAGCAAACTGGCGACGGAGAAGAAAGAAGAAGAAATGGATAAAATGACGGAAGAACTTAACGCTGTCAAGAAGGTTAGAGTGACTGGAATAAAAAGATGCAAGTTTTGATTACCTTTTATTACAAGTAGGTTATGTTTCTTTGTCTATCTATCTATCTGTCTGTCTGGCTAGCATGATTATGATTAGCAGGAATACTAATGGAGGGATTTTAACAAAACTTGGTGGGTAGATAGCCTATGGGTCAAGGATGATTGCATTACATTTTATAGATTGAGCTGGACCTAGATCGGAGACACTGGATCACTTTGAATGATTTCTTTAAGTTTAGGGGGATAAGGCATGTTTGTGGTTTGGGCGTGTTTATGCTGGACCCTTTTCTTGAATAGTGCCCTCTGTTGGTCATTTTATGTAGGCCGTGGTTTCTGTTTAGGGCGGAGGTCTGCTCTGTACTAATTGCACTGTTTCTAGTTTACACTAAAATGAGGGGATAAAAGTGTGATCTTACAGTTGTAAAACCTGAGATTTAAAACCGATTAGGGGACTGGGCCCAATTTCACTGAGCCTGCTAAGCACAACAATTTGCTTAGCGCATAAAACAGATTTTGCTTAGTAAAACTGGTTACCAGCTAATACAATAGACATCACCTGAACATTTGGTTTTTAATCCTACTTGTGCCAAGGAAGAATGTTCATGCTAAGCAATTTTCTTCCTGGTTAGCAGCTTCATGAAATTGGTCCCTGGTTCTATTTTAACCTAACACAACGCCTGAATAAATCCCATTTATTTGTTGAAACCTACGGCCTGGCTCGTTCACGCCCTGATCCTAACCTGGTTACCTTTACGTAATATCTTCTATTAGGTTAGCGAGGTGCTTTCCTTGGAGTTGGCCTCTGCTAGGTCCGGCCTCGAGAAGTCCCGCGAAGAAGTCAAACAGTTGAGCGGCGACAAGCGAGCAGTGCAGCAACAACAGACGTACTGGGAGAACGAAGCAAAGAGACTGTCATCAGAGAAAGACGCACTGGACAAGGTAAGGTCACGGGGTACCATACACAGCTTACAATCAGTAACCTTAAAATGTGACCAAAAAGGGTATTATGTCGCAAACAAGTGAAATTGAGCTACCTGTATACATGATTGGAAAGCCAACAACATAAGCTTTCATTTTGGTATATATAATAAAGCTCCATAGCCCCTCCTGTTCTGGAGACATGTTTATAAATTACACAAACTGAGAAAACAAGCTTTGAAATAGCTGGCTCAGTTCAATTATTTATTACATTTCTTTACCCAGGGTGTGCCCAAACTGGTTTCCATCATTAAATACATTTGCTAAAAAACAATATATCAAAAGTTGTCAACAAAACCGTAAACTGAAAACTATCAATAATACACATAAATACAACAACATTTACACAAAATACAAACGGAATATTTACAGACGTACAAGGATATTTATACAGGAATACAAAACATTTTAACCGTTGTAAAGTCTGAACAATAACTTTTAGAACAACTGAACGATGCACGCAAAATGGTCGTTTTTGATTGAACTTGCTCCAGATTGTCCTGATAGATTAAGTGTAACTACCGTAATTTCCTGCGGTAAAGACGCGGCTTATCTGACTTTCTAGACCACAAAAACATCGCCGCGCCTTATCTTTCAGTGCGCCTTATATGATGTCGCTTGAGTTCAAAGTGATGGTCTTTGTGTGAAGAATTCTTTGAACGCCGCAATCTTACTCAATAATGCGGTCAACCAATTAGCCCAACTCTCCGGACATTGTGACCGTGTTTCCATTAACAATGCTGCGATGTGTTGATCCCCCTACGACCGTACATGTATGTGATTTAGCACTCGGCAGCGTGCGTAGTCTTGTTTGCAAGACGTTTTTCGCGATGCGGGGCGCCCTCTAACGTACGCCGTAGACCACGCGCGAATTACCGCATCAGCGGCCTACGCGCGCTGCATATACCGCGATTAAGATCGTCTTGCAAACAAGACTACAGCGTGCGCTGCATGACGCGTACAACAGCGATAAAAAGCTGGCCCGTACTATGTGGCCTTTTTCTAAACGTTTTTTCGTCTACGTTCCGGCTTTATGCAATTCACCATCCGAACTACACAGCGCGGAGCATTCACAACGACTGGAAAAAAGACTAGGGGTGTCGCAATTAGGGATACCATGCACGCGATCGCTGCATGTGATGTACATGTGCATGCAGTTTATACTGCAGTGATACATGATATCGGCAAACCTCGTGCGATATTGTGACTACTGGTTTGAAGTTTTCATACATTGTTTGCGTGCCAGATAAACTCAAGTACTCAGCAAATTCTTGCTTGGAATAGTGGGATCCTTCTAAGGCAACAAAATGACCCCTTTGTGGCCATGTACCTACACCGGGTGGCGCCTGGTGTTCTTCTGGGTGCGTTCAAGCATGCGCCTTATTCGGCAGTGCGCTTTATCTGTTGACGTTTGAAATTATTTTGGGTGATTTTAGGGACCTGCGCCTTACCCGCCGTGCGGCTTTACCGCAGGAAATTACGGTAGATGTTAAAGATGTCATTCATAAAAAAAAAAAAAAAAAAAAAATCACATTTGATTAAAAGTTCACCCTCTCAATGTTGAGTAGGCCATTAAATTATAACACACAGCGCGACTTAATACCCTTTTTGTGGAGCCGGTCACAATTTTTTTCTTTCTGTGCCCCCAAAACGTATAGGGCCTACTCTGTGTATATTGAGTTTAAAAGATTCTCTGGTTGTCCGATTAAATGACACAGGCTCTGGAACAGCACAAGCAGGAATTCAGGAGGGAGCGAGAGCAATTGGAAGAACAGCACCAGACGATAAAAGAGAACGCGAAAGAGATCCGAACAGAGAAGAATAAGATGACCTCCAGGTGCCAAGAATTGGAGACGGTAAATCACAAACAGATGAACATCTCGACAAACTGACCAACCAACAGACGGGCATTATAGATCGTGTCTGAACAAGTCAAATAAGGTCACAACTAACACACGCATCTATTGTATGACTGCAAACCGCAGTAAAGTAATACGAACATGGCCATAAACTGCTATTGCAAAAAATATAAATTTTGTTTTAATGTGACTAATTTGGGGAACTGCCAACACAGGGCTAAATAGCTTAGTTGGTAGAAACTACTCAATTGTGACACGATCAAGCGGAATGAGTCAGATGTCGGCCCTGGTAAAAAAAATGAGTTTTCATGTAGTTATAAAGAGGGCATCTGTCTGTTTTAAAAACTGAAAACCCCATGTTGATACGATGTTTTGTTGTCGAGTTATGTACGTAAATTTGTTTAAATACCAACGAAGAACACAGTTCATTTTTTGAATTCCCCGACATTCGACTCATTCCGCTTGATCGTGTCACAATTCATTTGGTTTGGCCTAATGGGTTTAATCATTGTTCTTAGATGCTCCAGCGTGCCAATGACGACTTGCAAGATGGCAGTCTCCAACATCAGGAGGAGATGGAGGACTGGAAGGCTTCGTCGGAGAGACTTAACACCACCTTAAACCGCAAAGATGGCGAGATCACAACGCTGTCAGAGAAACTAGAAGAATCACAGGAAAAAGTAACTAATCAAAATGTTGCCCACTAATGCAGCACATGTATTTTGGCATATAGAAGGTTTCAAGGGTTAAGATTCTATTAACGAATGTTACTAAACTAAAACTGCACATATTTAGAATATAGGCCTTTGTAAATTTGTTAGTGTACATGTAATAATGATGGAAAACAGTGGGCGGTATTTTGTATTTAGGCGTTGTGTTCATAAAGTATCCAAAAGAGGCTGGTCACCATATGATTTTATTGACCTGATGGATTCCGGGCCGAGAGACAACAAATGTTGACCGCAAAACGATTGTCATTGTCTTTTTTAATAACCAAAAAATATGCTTGACTTTTGACAAGCAACATCGTTTGTTGGCATTTTTCTATATTTTTGTTACCAAATTTTTGTTGACATTGTGTGTGGTCACTGTGGTGCGAAAAGGGCACCTTGGTTTAGAACATTTTTAGCTATCATCCTAAAGTCTATAAATAACTGTCACCTTTAAAGAAACCTTTTATTGAAATAAAAGCCATTTTTAATCAATTATACCGGTATTAAACCAAAGTTTGTGCTCTTGGGAGCAAGTTTGACAAAGTTTTTGTGGTCTTGTGTTTTGTTTTTGCAGTGTGTACAGCTGAAGTCGGAGCTACAGACGGCCAGGATTAAACAGGAGCAGTACTCTGAATACCGCGAGGAGGCTGATCGTTTGAGAGAGGAGAACAAGCAGCTAGCTCAGGATCATGCCGAGGACCAGCAGGTCATCCATCTCCTTGAGATGCAGAAGAACATCCTATCAAAAGGACAGGTAGACCCCCCCCCCAATAATACAATAAAAAAGGAAAAGAAAGTAACCTACGAGGGGTGATCGATAAATTCGTGGCCTTAACCAGTTCGCGTCGGATGACGTATATAAACGCAAAATTTTCCCAAAATTCAAAACGGATGACGCATAAACACGCCAAGTTCAAGTTCGGAAATGTCTGTCAGCAGCAAGCAAGGCCGGAAATGCGTGGGTGTGCTTCCCGGCACTATCAGCCTGAACCCGCTTCGGATCGAGTTTCGTTAAAAATAATCCTGCCCCTCGGCTCGGTGATGTTAAAATAATCCCGGCGCGAACTGGTTAAGGTAGAAGGAGATGTTCTTTACAGTTTTCACAACATTTGCCTGCAGTTCAACTTGTTGAATAATTACACAGAAAGTTTGAAAAGGGTTACATTACCACCAGGGTCTACTACGCTGATCTGTAGAAACAACTATAAGAGTAAATCTAACAAGATTCGGTTTGAGAAGCTGACAACAAAGGTGCTTTTTTTAACAGGACAATGCTTCACCAACCTTGATCAATAGGCCAAACGTCCTGACAGTTTGTGGGTATTATAAGGAAGACAGTATAACAATATGACAATTGACATTATGACAATTGACATTATGACAATTGACATAATGACAATTGACATTATGACAATTGACATTATGACAATTGACATTATGACAATTGACATTATGACAATTGACATGACATTTGACATTATGACAATTGACAGTATGACAATTTACATTATGACAATTGACATTATGACAATATGACAATTGACATTATGACAATTGTTGACAAATGACATTTTGCATTAGAGTCTTGGAGGTCAACGGTTGACGGCCGAACAGCTTCAAGCCCAGGTCGACCATCTCAGAGCCGAGCTGGGATTAGCCGAGTAAGTGCATCTCTTATGCTTTGAAGAAAAAAATCCAAGCATTGAACGGAGTTACTGGCTGCTGTCTTGCACATGTTTGGAAGTCATTTTTGTGTGAAATGTCCGGTTTGTGAAAGTCTCGTGTATTTGTCTTTTTGTACTTATTCATGACACACCTAAAATTCTTGCAAAACCACAAAGGGAAACAACGAGCTGCGTTATTAAAAAACTAAATTCCAAGTAAAACACAAAATTTGACTGGAACATGTTTGAACCGGTGACTGCCGGATCACCGTACCGGTGCTCTACCAACTGAGCTATATATGTCATGTTAAATTCGCGGCACGGTTTAGTTGTTTCTCAGGGTAAAAGGACCTCTGAATTTCGCTTCACAAAATAGGGTCTGGAGCCCAAATCGAGATTCTTAATCCAGTGGAAAAGGTAGTTTTGGTCTCTGGGTAGTGGAAGTATGCTTGTCTGTTTGTGGGCCACTCTCTATTACTCAATTTGTATTGACTCTTTGGTTCCTAGGGATAAAGTGAATGAGTTGCGAGAGGAGTTAGCCCGAGAGAGAGCTCAGGCTTCCCTGGGTGTCGACATGACCGACGGAGGCAGTAGACGGTCTGCTAGGAGTACGCCCGTCCCCTGCCACAACTGTCAAGAACTCGCCGATCAGATCATGAAACTACAGGAACTTAACTCCTTGCTGTCGGAAAGGATCCAAAGGGTGAGTCAAACCCGGTTTAGACTGGGATATCGGAGTCTGCCAAAACCACGTTATTCTGAAATGTTTGATTTTGTTTTGACATAAAAAACAAAGAGTTACTACACACGAAGGTAAAGCTAGTTTGGTATCTCAACTGCGCATGTTCAAAACGTAATCAGTAGAAGTTTCAGTTCAGTGGATATTATACTTTTTTGTTCAAACAACTCTATAATTCCCAAAATCAGTCAACTGGAAATCACCTACATTTTGTGATTTCTTCTAAATGAAAACAAGCCAAGCTATAATGTTAGGTGGTGTTTAGTACCGGTACGATCTTTAATCCAAGTGAGGTTTAACCAGACTTGGTTTATTATCTCCACGCTCAGATGGAGAGTGAAGGGCACCAGACTTCTCTCCGTTCTAAAGCCGCCACCGAGCTTCAAGACAAATGCCGACACTTGGAAGACAAGTCGCGTTCCTTGGAGGAAGACAATCAGCAGCTGATGGCCAAAGTCACTCACCTGGAGACGGAGAAACGCAGCCTGCAGAGCGATGCCATGGACTCTGTGTCAAAAGTCCAATACGACCAGTATGTATATTAACGCAAACAATTCTGTCAATACTCTGGAAAAACTCTGTCAATACTCTTGGAAAAACTCTGTCAAAACTCTGTCAATACTCTTGGAAAACTCTGTCAATTTGTCTGGAAAAACTCTGGAAAAATTGTAGATAAACTCTCTATAAAACTCTATAAACCCTTTAAAAACTCTCTAAAAACTATATAAAATCTCTCTAAAAACGCCTTTTTCAAACTGTAATCATTCAACAAGTTGAACTGCATGAATATTCAATAAAAACTGTGTATCTCCTTCTACCTCCTTTTGCGCATGAAATATGTTCATCGTAAACCCCCAATTTTCTGCCACAATAAATGAGAATTTTTCACTTTACCAGTTCGCACCAGATTCAAAACGGATGACGCATAATAAGTCACGAGCAAGGCTGAAATTGTATGTCAGTAGCGAGCACGGCCGGAAATGCGTGGGTGTGGTTCCCGGTACCATCGGCTTGAACCCGCCTCGGATCCAGTTTTGTAAAAAATAAACCCGCGCCTCGGCTCGGTGATGTTGAAAAAATCTCGATGCGAACTGGTTAAGCATGGCATCAACCAAGCTTGCCGATTTACTGTAAAGGTATGTTGTCTCGGATAAGAACTTAGATGTGACACAATGGTTTCTTCACGTCGCAGGTTAGAGAGGGAACGAACACGGCTCAAGTTGGACTACGAACGGTTGAAGTCGGACTACCACGAGCTTGAAGGACGACATCAACTCTTCGTCACAGACCACCTGTCGCGTACGCTGGACAGTACAGGCCTTGGTGCCTCACTAACTGCTCAGGATCACAGAGGTACTATACATTGATTGTACAAATGCATTTCCTCCTAACGTTAGCAGCAGTCAGATTTCTCAAGATTTTTCCATATTTCAGGATTTTTTTAAAATAATTTCTTTTTAGTTTTTCTGGCATTTTTTCAGTTTTTGGAAATTTTGCCCGAATTATTTTTGATTTAATATATTTTTGGTTTCATATATTTTTGGTCAGGATTCTTACTGGTCTCGGAATTGTTAAAAAATTTCTTTTAAACTCTGTAATTCTTGAGGTGTTCTCCTGAAGGTGTTTTATGTGTAAAAATTGGACATAGACCAATAGAAATTGTAACCATTTCACGCCGTAGAACGTGTAATCAAAACGAATGACTGATAAACACCATGAGCAACTCGGAGCGAGGCTGAAAATATCTGTCAGCGACCCTCTCATGTAGGTACGCTGCCCACGGACTGCCGGCCTGGGGTCGATGTTCGTGACACATTATTTTGCGCCTAGGTCCGGTAAATAAAAAATAAAACCCGGCGCGAACTGGTTAAGGGGTGTAAGCAAATGTAAACCACAAATCAATCTTATCCCTGGATAGGACATATTTAAGAGAGTAATTTGATCCAAATGGAAAGAAAAATAACTTATACTGGATTCTGATTAATTCAATTACATACTGTTGCCTTTGTGTTTGTTTGAGGGGTGGGAGGTGAGCCCTGTATAATACTTCATAACATTCCCAACAGATCAACTGGAATCGGAAATCCGTAAACTCCAATTGGAGAATGAGTCTTTGAAGCGGCAGATCGACCATCTGAACAGCCAAGCACTGCTGGCTGACAACGCCAAGAAAAGAACGGAGGATAAAATACGTAAGAACATTCGCTTTCATCTCGCACCTACCACTTACACAAAGACGCAATATATTTTCAAATCTTTTGTGACAGTTAATTGTGCTTATAATGCTTAGGAACCTTAGGTGCCAATGTCAAGGAGTTGCTAAGCACAAAAAATGCTTAGCATGAAAATTTGTCCTTGGCAAAAACAAGGTTACAGACCAAATTTTCACGTGATCTTGATTGTTTTTGATTGATAATCAGCTGTTTTTTTGCTTAGCATGAAAAACACGTAGAGTTTTGGCTGGTAACCTGTTTTTATTGAGCAAGATTGTTTTTGTGCTAAGCAAATTTTTGTGCTTAGCAGCTCTATGAAATTGGCCCCTGGTGTCAATGTCAAGGAGTTGCTAAGCACAAAGAATGCTTGGCATGAACATTCTTTCTTTACAAAAACAGGGTTAATCCAAATGTTCAGATGATGTATATTGTTTTTAACTTGGCATTCAGCTGGTTTTTGCTTAGCATGAAAAGCACATGGCATTTTGGCTGGTAAATGTGTTTATTATTTTGGTATTTATTTTTGTCTTGAATTTTGCAGGAATTTTGGAGAAGGAAGCTCATGAGATGCAGGCAGAGCTGACAAAGCACAAGTGAGTTAATGCCTCGGAATGGAAGGCAAAACGAGTACATTTGATTAATTTATCATTTGACATTTGTCACATTTGACATTTGTCACATTTGACATTTGTCACATTTGACATTTGTCACATTTGACATTTGTCACATTTGACATTTGTCACATTTGACATTTGTCACCGTAAAAAGAACTTCAAGTCAGGCTTGTTTTTGAGAACTTTTTATAATTTCTGGATTCTGCAGAACAAGAGCTTTCTAATGGGTTTACTACATTTGTTGGTACCGAGTTCGGTAAATCGAAAGATAAACTGTCAAGTTTTGAAAGTAATTTTTGAGAAAATGGCAATTTAAAACTCCCACTGTTGTATTACCATAAATAGTTTAGTTAACTGATAAAAACGGTATGAAACAAGATTTGAATAATTATGAAAATATCAGGTTAATCTGAAAGCAAGTTTGAATTTCTCTTTAAATTTGGCAGTTGAACGCCACTCTCATGGACAAGATTGGGTCTGTAAAAATGTTACAGTAGTAGCTCGTTATAGTGACTGTGCGCTAGATTTTAGATTAGATTTTAATATTTTAGAAACCAAAGGGATGTTTGTTTGTTTTAGTCAAATATTTGTTATAGCAGTGTTCACTATAGCAGCATTTTAGGCTAGGTTCAGGCGGTCTGTTTTTGCCACGTGAAATAAGTTTTTGCTAAACCCAGATAGATAGGTCGTGTGTGATCTTGTTCCGATGCAATGTTCTTGGGTCGCGTTCGCGTCGTTTAAGAATGAGTTTCTTGGTCAAGAATTTACCGCCCGAACCCAGCTATTCTTTAGTGCAAAATTGTAATTTCTGACTTGTAATTTTGTTGACTGGTCACATTTGGTTGTGAATGTCCATAAAAGTCTTTCAAAGGATTTCTTGTGTTGAAAGGAAATTACAGGGTTTTTTTTCCCCGAATGAAAGGAAAACCCCAGAATAACCCGCCAGGGAGATCCTCGAATTAGGTAGGACTGAAAACCCAATCCACAGGGCATCCTGGGCTATCATAAGCTTATCTCGATCATCTTCAACACTGTCTAAACGAACAAAGATTATCTGGTGGATCTTTCAGTCGAAGGCAGTCCCCATCTCCGGACGACGAGTCAGCCCTGCGGTCCAAGCTCCTGGAGCGGAGCCACGCCATCAACCAGCTCCAAGCCGAGATAGCCACTAAGAACCTCACCCTGGAGTCCATGAGGCAAGGGCTGGATGCCAGGGTAGACAGCAAGAACCATGAGATCGGTGAGCTGATGAGAGAGAAGGAGGTACTAAACGAGACGAGGAGGCGGCTGGAGCAAGAGAAACTAGTCCTGGAGATCAAGGTAGGTTGTGTTGTCCCAGAGACTTTTTAGTCGTGGAGATCCAGACGAATTGGGTTAAACTAGGAGGAGACTGGATGGGAGGAACCAGCCTGCAGATCAATGATAGATGGGCCTTAAGAAAAGAATACTCTCAACTAGCTTAAACTAGTTTTATAACCGGCCCTCTTGTCCTGATACCAGGTTGATGAGCAGAGGTCAGTGATAGATCAGCTTCGAGAGGAGAAACCTCGAATTTTGGAGGACAAGGACACCAAGATAGCGGAGCTGCACGCGGAGTTCATCCAAGCAGATCGAAATGCCAAGAAGCTGGAAAATGACATTATGAACATGCAGGTAACATCTAAGATGAAACTGCATTATTGAAACTCTACGATGACTGCATAATGGTTCTGTTTTTTAAGATATTACATGTGCATACAACAAAGATGTAAAGAAGTTGCAAATTCCCTGTTTCATATTTTTCAGGAGAAAATGTTTGAGAAAGATAGCGAGCTGGTTTGTCTCCGCCTCCAACAAACCACCGAGCTGGAAAGTGCCCAAGAGGACACCCTGAAACAGGTGAAAGATCTCCAGAGTCTCGTCCTCAAGAAGGAGAACGAGCTGTCCCAGCTGCGACAAGAGCTCCAGGTCAAGAGTCAAGACTTCCGGGAGCTCCTACAAGCCAAGACCCGACAGGACTTGGAGCTGGAGCACATCCGGGACGAGCACACCCACCGAGTGGAGCAGCTGGCCAATGCCAACAAGCGCCAGGAGGAGGAGATCATAGATCTGCGAGAGGAGCTCAACAACCTCCGGGATCAGCTCAACAACCTCCGGGACCAGCTCCGTAGGTTACGGGAGAGCCAGGACTCAGACGCAGAGAACCTGAAGGAGAAACTCAGCGAGGCTTCCAGGGAGACCGCTCGGCTGAAGGAAAGCAGGGAACAAGAGGTGACAGACCTCCAAGCAGAGCTGACCAGGAAGGAGACAGAGATTCAGAAGCTCCTGTCGCAGAGAGGGTCAGAAGTGGGATGCTTAGAGGAGCAACTGGAAGACATGTCCAAGGAGCTGTCGCGCTACCGCGACAACAAGGAGAAGGAGGTGCTGGATTTGAGGAACGAGCTGACCCAGAGGGAGTCAGAGCTCGTCAAACAGATCGAGAAAAAGGAAGGCGTCATCATGGCCTTGAAGGAGGAACTCGAGGATGAGAAGCACAGGAAGCCAAGACTCATGAAGGTAGGGCGTCTTAATCAACATTCCTGGCTTCTTTGGCCTAGATTATTTGGACAACATCATCCCAAACGGCAACTGTTTTATTGAGACTGAGAGCACCCAAATGCAAGATCTTTTTCTATCATGTTTTCTGATCTTGTATTTGTCGTCAGGCTAGACATGAGGCTTTATGAAGGCCTAATTCCAGAAGCACTTATTCTCATATATTGGAGGCAAATATAATATATAGGGGGGGGGGTGTTCTACTTTTATCTAGCTGGCCCCCGAAATGGCATAGCAGTAGTGAGAGCTAGAAGGCGGAATCACATACAAAAACAAAATTGGCTCTAGAACCGCGCCTGTTTATCCCAAGAATAACGGATTATTGTCTAAAGTTTTACATGGATTAACACCCCATTAAATTGTTCAGTCGGGCATGCTGTCATTTAGAAGAAAATCAAGAACTGCAGGTGATTTAAAGCAACTTGCAGACAATTCCAGAAACTAAATCATTGAAATGTTTTGAAATCTTTCAGCAATCTATGAACGCGGTGGAGGAGGAGCTAGCTTCAGTCAAGGGAGAGCTCCAACGTGTCAACGGAATGATTGAAATCAAACAGTCGCAGATTGACGAACAGAACAATCGACTCAAAGATTTGGAATCAAGGGTCAGACAGGACAAAATATGCACATTGTCATTTTAATCATAAATTTGCACTTTTTTTTTGTCAGATGCCACTTTTTGGTTGACAGTTACTTTTGTTGTTGATGCCTTTATTTTAGACCAATTCTTTTAGTTTAGTGAATTTCTTTGACAGTTTTGCAAAACACTAGAGCAGCTTGAAAAATCCATCATCACGTGCACATTTCAACCAGCGCTTTTCATTCATTTTGATGACTAGTTAGGATGGCAGCTTGATCGGCGAGTATCAAATATTTGAATATTCGGTCGAGTGCATTTTTGAATAATCTAATACTAAATTAATCGAAAAATGAACAGCCGTATTCATTAATTTCTGGTTTGATCAATCCCGCTCTGTCTTTGCGTTTTCTAGAAGGAGGAAGTTGTACGAGACAAGACTGAAATGAGACGGAAACTTGAAGCTGAACTTGATGAAAAGTAAGCAGGTTTGGTCCCTTTCATTATTATTAGGGTTTATTTAAACACTGCTTATAGCAGCAGATAGGCTGAATTACAAGAATGTTTACATTAAAAATATCAACGTAAGAACAGACAAGGTCAAAATCACAAAATCACAATTAATTAGGAAGAGAATGCGAAATTAATCAGGAGTGTTTCGTGGTTCAGGGTGATTACATGCTTTCAAGTATTCCTACGTTTTCCTACTTTTTTGAGGTCCCACAACTCCGAAAATTATCCAAACGGTGTTATACACACTGCCATATATGTAAATCACACAATGAATGTATTCGGTGCAGGAGTACTGCAACTGTACTTCCTAGAGCTTATAGTTGAAGATGGAGCTCAAGTGTTACACACAGTCATATGTAAATCACACAATGAAGGGCTTGGGTGCAGGAGTACTGCAACTGTACTTCCAAGAGCTTAGTTGAGGATGGAGCACAAGTGTTACACATTGTCGTTTGTAAATCACACAGTGAAGGGCTTAGGTGCAGGAGTACTGCAACTGTACTTCAAAGAGCTTAGTTGAGGATGGAGCACAAGTGTTACACACTGTCATATGTAAATCACACAGTGAAGGGCTTAGGTGCAGGAGTACTGCAACTGTACTTCAAAGAGCTTAGTTGAGGATGGAGCACAAGTGTTACACACTGTCATATGTAAATCACACAATGAAGGGCTTGGGTGCAGGAGTATTGCAACTGTACTTCAAAGAGCTTAGTGCAGTTGAGGATGGAGCACAAGTGTTACACACTGTCATATGTAAATCACACAGTGAAGGGCTTAGGTGTGAGAGTACTGCAACTGTACTTCCAACAGCTTATACTTTTTTCTTGTTTTCTTCTTTACATTTGGATCCTACTTTTCACCTGGGTCTAAAGGAATGAGTATAAAGGAATAACTTTGGCACAAAGAAGAGATGGTGCTCAGTGACCATTTAAAAATCCATTTTGTAAAATGTTTGATTTGTTTACTCTTCCAAGCATGGACACAATCAGAGGTCTAAACCGGAAAATTGATAAGCATAAAACGGAAGTGGAACTCTTGAAGGAGAAGTGTAAATCCTTAGAAGGCCAGGTAGGTTGACATTTTATCATTTTATCATGGAAGAATGTCTTTTGTTTACAAGACTTGATATCCTGATATTATCGAGCAGCCTTTAGGGGAAGGGGGCTTAGTGTTTTAAGGAGGCTCTGTCATTGTTTGATAAGCAATACTTGGACCTCGGCTTCATATATTAAAGTTCAGAGTATCCCTAGCACCTTTATTTGGGCTTTATTTCTTTAACCCTAACTCCCTAAGGTGTGTGCACAAATCTTGTTGATTTTGGGGGATTTGGGAGGGTTAGGGTTAGGCCTAATAATGTTGCTGTGTGTGCTCCCAGTCTGTTCTTCTTTTCATGACATTATTCACAATTCATTATCCCGGCTACGAGTAAGGATGATTTGTTCCAATTATTATTTTAGGTTTTTATACAAATTTGGCATCATTTGCATGTTGTTCAGATGTCGGTTGTACGCATGTTTCAAGTTTGCATTTATTTATCAAAATAAGCCAGAGTAGATAAAGCAGAGTGCCTTAGAGAATAGGAGCACCACTTTTCATTTGTTTGTAAATACACCACTTGTATCATCTTTAAAACCATATAATTGTAATTACCTGTCCGATTTGTATACGTCCCTGTTACATCCGATATCTATGATTTGTTTTAGTTCCGATGCACTCGCTTGTTTTTAGTATGTTCTTAAAACCAGCACGGCATTTTTACTTTTACCAGTGGTCGTCATGGCAATCCATCAGTGGAGAACATATAGAGAAGCATTTCTGAAAGGAGTTGCCGCTAAAATATTGATTTGTTTTGCTGTACGTGTGTTTTGCATGCTTTACACTGATAGCAACTTGCTCCCACAAAACGAGTCTTAAGGACATTTGCCATAGTGTGTCACTTGCATAGGAAAGGCTATACTCTTGCTCTCCATTTTTGTATATCACAGATTGTCATTTTGGTGCATATAGACATTGGGTGAACTATCTTGCAAATGTCTATAATTCAAAAAGATTAGTTTATAGGTATGGTCACAAAATTTGACCCAATCCAACAAAATTGTCGTAGGAAATTGTCTTTACGACTCATTTCGTGGGAGTTGATTACAATATGTGATGCCATCTGTCGAAACCTGCCACTTGGTGGCAAAATAAAAAAATGAGTTCTTTACATCATCTTAAACTTGAGATCATCCTCTTTCTAATGCTTTTTCAATCAGGTCTCTAGGACCTCTACTTCAAAAGTTACGTTAAAATGAACGTCGATTATTGGCGATGCGAAGTTCTGAGAAAACAGCGTTTAACGATAGGGTACCAGAATAGCAATGAAAAATCAATTACAAAAAAAATATAGGGCCTATATATATATATATGTTTGGTTTTTTTAGAATTTTTAATTTTTTTTCCCTTATATGGGACTTGGAACTTTGCGACATCCGACGGGTTTTCACAGATCGCATCACATATGTTCTTAATTTTTAATTTTCAAATGATTGTGCATGTGTCATTATTCCGATTGTTATGTTATTTTTTTTGCATGTTCATCATAACTTCCAATCATCATTTCCAACATAATCATCCTTAATACATCTCTGTTCTCCATAGTCTACTGAAAGTGCGGTAGGTATTTTGTTTAAACTATGTGGAATAAAAAAAATAAAAAATTCCTAAAACAGTCCATATGGCCTGTTATGTTAAACAGCAGAGGCCTGTAAACTTTAAAACTGTTGTAAAATTGTCTTCAATGTTTTTTTTTTTCATTTTTTTTCTATTTGTGGTCGGTTTCCTATTTCAAATAAGCTTCAATTTCAAACTAAACAAAGAAATTGGCAAGGCAGCACTTGTACCTGCGACCTCCGGAATACCGGCCCTATGTTGGCGGTCTCCCAAATTGTCAGTATCTTTGTTTGACGGCGCTAGTCAGAAGTCATAAACACCAGAATGCCGTGTGGCTACGGATCACGCCCAATTTTACGATACAACCTGGGAAGCAGCATTGTGGGTATCACTCAACGAGGATACAACTTTTTATCTTATAAAACACAAATAAACCACAAGGGAACTGACTAGGTAAATTTGCATAAATTTCGAAGTGAACTAAGAAATTGGCAAGGCGGAACTTGAACCTGCAACCTTAAATGTCAATTGTTGGTTTGACACCCTAGTTTTTTACTTAAAGGGTAATTTTTAAATGTTTTTCCCCCATTTCTACAGCATGGAAATCGTGACGAATTTTCCAAAAGGTGAGATTGTGTAAACCCTTGTTTCATTTTCACCAGAAAAACAACGTTAGTTTCCTTTTGTATTTTTTAAGTAAAATGTATTTTAAAGTTCCATTGTTTAGGGTAGCAGCAATTAGAGGTACATGCTCTGAACTGATTGGTTGCATGATCATGAATATGTATAAGGTCATGAAATAGTTTTGTGTTTCTTCTCTGGGTTTAAAGGTTAGAGGTCAAGTTTCAGAGTCAGGAATTCCATGCCCTGAACTGATTGGTTGCATAATCATGAATATGTATAAGGTACTCAGTAATGAATATGCATAAGGTTAACTGTGGTTTTTCCCCCTTTGGGTCAAAGGTTAGAGGTCAAGCTCCATACCCAGGAGGAGGAGTTGCACGCCCTGAACCGTCTGGTCACCGATCTGCAGAATCGCAACAGGAAGTTGGAGCAGACGCGAGACGCACTGCAGGAGAATGTGGAGACCTACCGAGGGAGGAACAAGAAACTGGAGGAGACGGAGAGAGTACAGAAGAAAGAGATGGAGACATTGAAGGATACCGGTGAGGAATGAGGGGAGAAAAATGCACTGGAGTAGGATTCGAACCACAGCCACCCTGGATAACCTTCCAGGGGTGTCAATCTATTTGGCAAAAAGAGTTTTGAATGCCATAGGGCCGTCTCAAATTTATATATCAGGAATGTTTGCGGTAAAATCAATCCAGAAGAAAGCTCTGCATTTGTGCTGGACGTGTTTCTTGGATCACCAATATTGATTTAAGATTGCGGGAACGTTATAATTCCTGCAACTTATACCCAATACAATGTACATGTATGTCATATATGAATAGAGACGGACTCTTAGAGTACATACACAGGACCATCGTTACAAGTTCATCACAAATCAAATTTAGAGATTGATGCCGTCTTTGTGAAATGCTCCCTGATAAAACTACAAAACATGAACCCTTTGCTGTGTAAGGATATGATTTCAACTCTTGTTTTCTCTCTCTGCTATAGCTGGAACCAAATGCACAAAATGCAATCGTTTTGAGGCTCAGTATGAGGAGGTACTCGGAGAGAAAGAGAGCCTTGAAGAAGAGAACGAGGAATTGCAACAAGAAGTTGAAAACTTGGAAGGTTTGCTGAATATCCAGAAACAAGATGCCAAGAAAAGGTGAGAGTTAGGAACGTTAATCCGAAGGTCGCAGGTTCAAGTCCCTCTCTAGTCAATTTCTTTGTTCAAATCTAAAAATATTTAATAAAGAGCACACGATATGAAGCTTTAAATACACAAATTTCCTTTTTCTCTGTAACCACCAGTCAAATGAAACCCAAAGAGCCAGTCAAGAAATTCCCAGCAAATCAGGAAATTTCTACCACCCAACGAACTACAATGGAATCTAAGAGGCTAGGCTCCGGGTCAGGCACTCCGTCACCCCGCGGCGCTTCCCCGGTGCCCAAGAAGGTGGCTAACCCATTGGAGCTGGCCGCCGCACTGAAGCGCCTGTCTAACAAGACTGCAGCCGACGCGGCCAAGCGAGCTTCAGGGGGTGAATCTGCAGACTCCAAGCGAGCTTCGCAGGAGCTGGGGTCGTTCGAGGCCAGCGGGGCATCCATTCGCGGGATTCCCGATGCCGGGCGTTACGACCAGAACCGTCGTACCTCGCTGAATGCCATGGAGGCGCGCCTGCAGGCCCTTAAGAGTTCCAGTCAGGTCAAGCCGGTCAAGGGGGTCTTGGAGAGGAAGGATCTCGGAGCGTCCGGGGAGCAGCAACCCAAAAAGCAAGCCCGCTTTGTCTTGCCTTCCAGTCGGAAGTTTGAGAAACCGCAGGTGGTCGTGACCAAGGACGACAGGTGAGGGAATGTGAACAAGAACCGAGTGTGTGTATGTAGTCGACAAGGTTCGTGTCCGTCCTAATCTGCTAAAACACCTGCCTTAAGTTGTGTAAGAATTCACGTTGTTTCTCAGAAAGGAGACAGTTTCCTTTTCTTCTTCCAAATTTCTTGGAATGGAAGGATTTAATTTGTCCATCTGATTAGAATTGTTGTTATCAATGGGCCTCCGAAAATTAAATTTACTCTGTACAATATTGTGATCATGAGTAGCATCTGTTTGTAATCTGTGAATGGTACGTACAAGCGTCGGTACATTGTGTGACACACACAGCTTTTAACTGAATGAGAACGCAATTCAAATTGTTAACTAAATAAATATATAGCATTCGATTTCACAAATATATAACGTCATCAAGCTAGTTGTCAAGCACCATTCTTTAGATTTTGAGAACTTTTGCTGCATCAAACGATAAAAATGCACAACTGACAAATGGTCCACTAAAGCTTTAAACATGCTTCTCTTTTTTCACAATATTTCCATTTCTTGCAGATCATCTGATGTTGCCCACCCTGTGTAAACGATGAGGTCATGGCACAAGAACTCGGAACTGATGGACATCATGGACCAGATCAGTTGGTTTTACGCAACACCTAAACAAATCCCGTTACCTAATTGGTGGTTCGATGATCACGTCATTAAAATTATTCGTACCAATGCACGGTGCGCTGCACCACAAACACATACAGCTTTACCTTACATACGCACTGTGGACATTCATTTGTCTTCGTGTAGTTAACAAACTTTGACTAAATACTCATTTTTCTCGCTTCCCCAAAACAAATTTACCCTCAAATTTGGATTATGGGCCTCTCAGCTGTCCCTTCTATCTTTTCTATATATAACCCTAACCCGCTTTTCCTCTAGCGCTCTTTTTCGGAAACTGAAAAACGGATTGTGGACGTGTGCAAGTCCACACACCGTAACCTCTTCCCGCATCGTGTGGACCTATATTGTTCGGAGGTCCACAGTGCGTATGCAAGACTAACTCAGAAGATCTATTCAGTGGTAAATAGAACTTGCATGGTCACACCATTGGTCGCGCTCTGACCAAATAGATGACGAGGATCTATTCAGGTGTTGTATAAAATAAAATAATAAATGGTTCACGTTATGGATTGCTGTGGATTGATATGATTAGACTGTGTGTTGATGTAACTGCTGTGTTGCTCATAAAGACTGGGGGCCTATTGCAATCTCTGGCTGGATTTCGTCTTTGGCTTAACCAGTTCGCGCCGGATGACGTATATAAACGCAAAGTTTTCCCCAAATTCAAAACAGATGACGCATAAACACGCCAAGTTCAAGTTCGGAAATGTCTGTCAGAAGCGAGCAAGGCCGGAAATGCGTGGGTGTGCTATCCGGCACTATCGGCCTGAACCCGCTTCGGATTGAGTTTCGTTAAAAATAATCCCGCCCCTCGGCTCGATGATGTTAAAATAATCCCGGCGCGAACTGGTTAAAGCGATTTTAGGCTCCCAACAGCCACATTCTGATGTGCTTCAGAAACATTCAATCGGTTGATGTAAACACAAAAGTTTGAATATTTCCATTTGCTTCCATTTCTATTTGCTTCTCAGCGATTCGGAAGTCGAAGCCGAAGACAAAGCAAAGTTTTTTTAAAATATATTTTAAAAATATATTGTATGTTTAATCACGGAGCTCTTAAATGCTCTGTCGCGGATATTGCAAAATCCTGGAATTGCCCATATCGATGTTTTTAACAAGAGAATCCCTCCGAATTTGTATATAGTGCGTCTTGATGTGATAACAAAATTTTAATACGGTATTTAAAATGTTGCTACCATTGTCGATATCGTGTAAAAGAAATTGCTTGAAAGCAAATATGCGCAAAGAAGTTTATTGTTTGTAAATACAATGTAGGCCTATATTGTTTGAAATAGACAACCATTAATTTTAAAAATATTTCCGTCCACTTTCCTTAAAAATTGAAAATTTAAAATTTACACGATTGAAGTTCCAAAGAACTCGTCATCAAGCTTTGGATTTGGGTAAATTAGGAGAGGTTCTTTTTAAATTTAAACTTGTATATGCAATTTCTATAATCAGACTTGTATTCCATTTTTAACTGCGATCAGGGATTTTAAACCAAATGAATCAAATTTAATTTTTAGCATTCCAGAGATAAGTGAACAATTTGCTCAATATAAAGTAAAGTTTCCCCAGACTGAAGTTTATTTTGGAGTAATCTTGGAGTGATTTCTGTCTATTTTTTTCTTTGTACGACATTACAGAATAATTATTGAAATCAAAATCTCTTATACTTTAAATTAAATTGTAAATATTATTTTTTATTATGAATTAGACATTAGAATCAGTTTTGCTTTGAATCATTTACAACCAAGTTATTTTCATTCAAAACTATGTTTATACATTATGAAAAGTAAGTTCCCCCTTAAAGGTAGTATACACCATTTGCAGATATCGAAAATATTTACTACCGAATTATTAAGAAATATCCTACCCATCTGAAAGTAAATGTTGATTCAGGGCATCCATCAAAATTATTGCGCTAGATATCCTGTAATTATTCCGAATTTTATAATGAAAAAATTCGCGATCGCCGGATGGCGATCGCGAAAAAACAAAGATAACATAAGAATAACTGCTCGACGCCGGTTGAAAAAAAACGGTTTTTCGTGCTTTTCTCGGCATCCATGATTCTAAAACTTTGGACAGCTCAGTTAAACGATAGTTACTATAAAATACAACCCCCCAAATCTACTCATTCATGATAATTGAAGCAATGACCAATGGTGTATACTACCTTTAAATAACTCCTCCAAGGTAACAATTTCTTACAGATTACACCAAGCATAGAACATATCTATGGTTATCAGGGAAATGTTGTGTGAAGATTGAAGGCATCCATGACTGTATAGAAAGTATAAAGAGTTATTTAGGGGGACTTACTTTTTGTGATGTGTTTATAATTGTGTTTTTTCATTTTTCATCTGAGCAAAACAAAAATAAACAAATGCATTATTTTTTTGAAATTTGCAGAACATTACTTTCTAAAAGTAGTTTAAGATTTGTACAGAAAATAGCGTTTCCACACTTTCATTTAATTTCAAAAGGATGTTATTCAAGCCGTACTATGCATTGTACCAAAAAGGAAAGTAGCAAAAACTATATTCATTATTTTTTAGATATTTCATATTTTTATACTTAAACTTTTCTACTTTTTTTACAAAGGTTATACTTATTAAGACTCACTTTTGTAATATGTTGTGGGCCAAAAGTAAACATTTTCTACTTTTTTACATCCTCTCAGATGATTGGGAACAGCCTTAGAACTTCCACGGAAACTTCAAGTCGGCCAAAAATATATTTATTTCACTAATAAATGATAATTTAGCTATGTGAACATGTATGCGTTATATATGACTTGTGATCAAACCGTCCAATAAAGAAATAAAAATGAAATAAAACCAACAATTCCATTTGTGTTTTCAATTGTTTAATTTCAACTGGAAAACAAGAGATCTTTGAATACATGAATGATTATTAATAGACTCGAGATGTAATGACATATGCTTGGTGGATCTCGTTCCTTGGCTCAGAGGAAAATGCTTGTAAACAAATTATGAGGGTGTGGTCTAAGCCTGTTGTTTTTGTGCCCGTGCAAAACAAATAAAAATACAGCACTACTGTTACAATTGTTCAACTTTTCTTACAAACTCAATTTTATTTCACAAAATGAATTTTTCACAAATTACGATAATTTATTTATACGTATTATAACCAATCTTGGTTTAAAACTATTTTTTTTGTAGGTTGGTACATTTTGAACCCCACACATTAAATTCTTAGCCAGCTTTGTAAAACCACGATGTAAGATTGAGGGACATTTGTGACTGGGCCAGGCGAGGAGAACATCACCAGTGCAGTAAACAATGTAAGTTAGTTTTACTATAAAACCTATATTTTTGTTAAGAAGTCACTTTAATATTCACAAGTGATTACACTTTATTTCAGTACAGGAAAGTTGCAAAGAAAACAGCTATGTTGCAAGTATCATAAATAAGAAAATATTGGGTTTTCATTTTCCTATCTCAACCGTGTATCCCTAGACCTACTACAATGATGCTACTGTCTTGGATCTTTATAATATAATAAATGGGTACAAAGATCAAAGCACTATAAATTATTATCTGATCATTGGGTCAATGAAATATTCCAGATATCTCAGCTCCCTGGGGAGTATTCAGTGAGAGTCAAACAGAAAGTGACCAGGAGTATAAACAAAACCAATTATATTTGATCCACCAGTAACTGAGTAAGGCATGTGTTGATAGAGCATTCTTCCCAACATCGGAATTTTTTTAAATTGAAATTTGTCCTTGCTATCAAAACCTGTGCTTGTTTTACCAAAAGATCACTTTTTAATAGCTGTCCATAAAATGCTAATTGAACACTTGTTAATGAAAACATACATTGCTCAGCATTCCGACTTCAAAAACAGGCTTGGATTATTCCCGATTGAAAAACACAATATGACAGTAAAAATAATATTCACGTCCTCACTCAAAGTTGCAACATTTTTGGATTGACACGATTATTGCCTTCCATTCAACTCTTTTTTTGAATCTCTCGGTTTATATTTAAATGAATGAATGTGTGAAATACCTGGCGCTCACTCAGCTTATAGATTCAAAGCATCTTATCGATCCATGGACAGCTATTTAAAAGGGTTCTTTTGGTATAAAACAAGGACTAATTTCAATAATTGTTTTCTCAGATGTTGGGAAAAACCCTACTGGTAGATCAAATATAATTGTTTTGTTTTTACGGGTACAAATAAATACTCTCGGTCACTTTCTTCTTGGCTTGCACTCTGCAGTTTAATGCTGTCAGTTTGGCACAAAGCAGCTATAGCCCATTTATTCCTGGGTAGAGAGAAGCAATGAGTGACATAGTACCTTGCCCAAGGGCACACGCACCATAACCCCAGGTTGGACTCGAACGCACAACCTGCAATAGTACCCACAATACTGCAAATTCAATGCTTCAGACCACGAGGCTACGGAATTACTCCATTAATTATTTCGTAATACATGTCTTTATTTGAGTCATAGTTCTGTCTCGCGTCCTCCAATTTCCGTCTCCTGCCTGTCACTCTCTGGTGGCTGCACCAACGGAGCCTCAACCCCCTGAGGTCCCAACGTGTCTTCTGTTGAAACCTCCTCCTTTCCTTGATCATCCTCTGTGCCCTTGGCATCTCCTGTTGCCTCAGAAACCCCCGAGTCAACATGGTCCTCACTTTTTGCACTTTTTAATTTCTCTTCTTTGGATCTCAAAAACTTAAAGATGAAATCAAAGCTGTACCAAGACGTTTCTTCATGTCTTGACGTACCTGTCAAGAACAAACCAGTGAAAGCATTTTTAAACTCTATCACTACATAATAATAAATACTACACTAATACTACAAAATCACATCATAAGCTATTCAAATGAACTATGACAAAGACTTGTGTGATTGACCAGACTATAACACTATAATATCATACCTGCTGACATCCTTGTACAGTCATAGCCTCCATCACTGATAAGAGTCCCTACCTCCTCACGAGATGACACCCAGTTGACTGCATTCTAGAAGGGATATATAAGAAGTACAATAAGAGGTTATAAGTCTATGCCAACAAACAAGGGCGCTTTTTCACCCAGCAATGATATCCCACGAGCGGGGCACATAATGAAGCAGAAAGTGTAATATACTTTATTGGGTATTAGGGCAATAAGCATAATTAACTTGTTGGGGCCATAGTGCAATATACCATTAGGAAAAGGCTGTGTCCAAATCACTTGGATACGGCTACAGATTACACACGAGTCTATGTGAAGTGGCTGCAGCCGCTGCCATAGACTCGTGCGTAATTTCTAGCCGTAGTCGCGTAATTCATACCCGGCCTTAGATTTTGAATGATTTTAGACGAGGGTAACACAAAACGAAGAAACCTTACTTTTACAAACCACATGTGGAGGTTCATGTCAATGTCGTAGTGTAGCGAATGGACGGAATCCGTCAAGGCCATAGCAAAAACCTTCTTCATAAAACTCTCTGTTCTGTGTACGGCCTAAAGAAAGACAAACAGACGTAGGGCGTGGTAAGAGGAATACTGCGATTATGGGGAAAAGGCAGGGTTGACCTCGACAAAAACCAAGATATCAGCTGGAACAATTTTCTATTTTGAGAACATGGGTTTGATATTCTTAGTGACTTAACCATTTAATGCCGGAGGACGTCTAAACGTGATTTGGCAATTTTTATTCGCAGTGGCGGGCAACAGATTAAATCAAGCACAAAAAATTAATTAGCATGAAAAATGTTCCTTGGCCCAAATGGGGTTACAAACCAAATTTTCAGGTTATGTTTATTGTTTGTGTGACTGGTTTTTTAAGCTGGTTTTAGCTTAGCCTAAAAAACACATTGAGTTTTGGCTGGTATCCTGCTTTTTGAACAAATCCTTTTTCGTGCTAACCAAATTGTTGCGCTTAGAACCTCTATAAACTTTTAGGTTTAGTGATACTTAGAAATCATAACTAGTGAATAAGTTGACACATAAGTGAATTCCACGACTCAAATGGTTCTCTGGAACGGACATTTAGCAGTAGAAAAGCAAAAGACGCAATTATTTTCAGGCTGAATTTTACAATAGCGAAGAGGGGTCTTGAATTCTAAACTGTTACGAAACAACCTTAGTACTTTACCAAATTGATTGTGACTACACCTCCAAAGCTGTGTGCCACTATCGCTACATGTTTCGCTGGCGTTTCGTCCACAAATTTGTCCCAGACGTTTAGACCATGTTCCCTCGGGCTGGAACTTCCCTGTAATGGATGCAGACGACAAAATGTCAAGTGATTGTCAGAACTCATTTCAAAGCCTCGCACACATGGCAAAGAATTGCAAAAATAATGACTAACGCATTATCCCTGTAACGTGTATAAAAATCATAAATTAAAACATTTTTAACTCAACAATACACACTGTCTAAACACACTGCTAAATGTTATCCAACTTTGTGGGGTTTTGTTTGGATGGGATCTGATCATACTTCTCATACTTTGTTCAGCTAGTTGTTTCCGTACCTTGATGGAAACTCTCCGACCATCCTCCAAGGTAGCAAAGTTCTCATTGGTGTTCATCACAAGCACCTCGTAGCCTTCCTAAACCGAGACAAAATATATATTTATTTTGTCTGTTAGTACATGTATGTCTAGTATAGCCCTGTCTGGCTTTGTGCCCAAGTCATGACGTCGCGTAAGTTGTGATGCTTTTTAACTTTAACAAAATCCATTTTACATTTCAGTAAACATGAATTTGGAAAGAGACACAAAAGCCTAGGAATCAATGGGTGAACATTTTTTGAGTGAATATTGGCACTGAAACTATCTTTTTTTTCTAATGAAAATTTAAAAAAATCTCTTTTTTAATGCATTTCAACTTTGCCTCCTGAAAATTTTTGATTTTATTCAAATATATTACTGTTAAGCTCTTTCACACTAGACAAATTCTAGGGGTTGACGCAGGGTTGAAAACATGCAGCGTTTTAATCCTGCGTCAACCCCCCCAAGATTTAATTCAATCCGGGTTGAAACTTTTGCCTCCGATTCAAAACAGTCGTAACTGATCAAAATTAGCTCAGTTTGCACAAAGTGTGAAACAATAACACAGGGTTGAACACAAGGTTAAACAAATCCAAAACTGAACCCGGGGTGATGAGTTCAACTTAGTTTGAGAGGCTGTAATGTTAACAGGGCTGTACACTACCTCCATTGCTCGTTGAATGTACGGTAGCTGCGTCCCACTATCGAGGCAATCATTGATGATAAGACGCCGCGCCCACTGTCCGGCCCTCACTACTCCGCTGCCGTGAATCAATATCAAAAGCTTGTCTGTAGTTGTCAGAGCATTCTCGCTCATGAAGACGAAACCCCTGGGCTCATCTTCAGAGTCGCCAAGCTATAGACGGGCATTTGAAATCAATATATATTTAATTCTGGCATTCATCACATTTTTAATACGTGATACGTGATATTGTTTTCCTTTCACGTTTTTTATTCCAACAAAAGGTTTTTCCTGTCTTCAGGCCTCATAGTTTGTCTGTCACTTACGTAGACTTTCTTCAGGTTAGTCTCAGACTCCAGGAGATTATAGACATGCTGCGTGATGACCTCCCCCAGTGCCTCGTAGTGCCGCTGATTGTAACGCATGTCACCTTTTCTGACCTCAAACACAAACGGCTCGCCCGTTTCCGTATGTCTCAACTGACCATCTGAAGATAAACAAATGATGCTAGTACATGTATAATCCAGTCAGTCATGAAGATGAGCCTGAAGTCCTAAATTATAAACCAGCCCCTAATATGCAAGCATAAGATCCATTCATGTATAGCATAGCACATATGAGCAGTCGATAATTGTTTCATAACACCTCGCTATCAGATTCTGCTTGATTTTAAGGGATATTTCCGGCCTCGCTCGCTGTGAGTCAGTCACTTCAGTCACTATAATTTGTATATTTTTCGCTTTTGCATGAAGTAAAAACCAGCACTTTAAATGCCTGCATGAGATTCATTCGTGTAGTTTATTTCAAATGAGCAAGATTCTCTCTCTACTTACGTTCATTAAATGCATACTTAAATCCTTCTAGGGTGTCTGGAAACGCAAGCGAGTCCCCTTCATCCTTCCCCACATTGTCTTTATCTGCCTCCTTGTCTATCAAATTCTCCTCCCCCTTCTTTGACTCCTCGTGGCCCCGCCCATCCCCATTCTCGCACATGCCCTTGTCTGGTTCGGCTGTCTGTTGCGTTGTGACTGCCGGTGGTGCCGTGTCGTCGGGGTCGTCGCCGTGGTGAAGTTTAGGCTGTTTAGGGATGGTTGCATCATACTCCGATTTGAATTCAACGGTGTTGCATTCTGGTTTTAATTCCTCTTCCTGAAATTGTGGTGACATCTCCATCTGTGACTCTGTGTCAAAAAAGCGCGTGCCGAGTTTTAACGGTACACATTTTGGTCGAAAGATTGCTAACAATATTTAGTGTTTTTAATTATCAATTGAAAATATTTCACGGCGTTCCCATAAAATGACATCAGTGACATTATTACAAACAAAAAATAGGACTAATATTACATTAAATTTTCAAGGAACCCTAATTTCAAACGTTTGGGTATTTTATGTTTGACACTTTTTATATCTAAAACAGAAGCATAATGAAAAGTGCAAATTTTGAAGATATAGTTGTGTGCACGTTTATTCACTTGAATTATCAATTTGCTTGGATGCGACTTGTAATGAGACTAGCGGATACTTACAATGGACTAGCAGGGCTTGTGATGGACTTGTAATGTCAACATTTTTCTTTTTACCTGAAAGGTCTTGTTCCATGGACACCTGAGACTCCGCTAATGTCGGTTGGGACTCGGCATCCATCATACTCTGTTGAGAAGATTCTTCCATCTTCAGCTGTCCAACCACCAAAATCAGCTGTCGACATCAAAACAGAATTACTTGACAATAGGTCAATTGTTTTAATTTTCGTTTAAGTTTCGTTTAATTGGTTTCAATATTTATATCTTGCTTTTTATCAATGCTCAAGATATATCACACCCCTAATGTCTGGTGTCTGCCTCCATAACTATTCATAGTCGGACATAAAGAGTCTGCACACGGCCTGGTGCTAGGAGGAGTATTAAAGAGGCATTTCCAAAATGCATTTTGGACAGAATATCTTGAAAACCCGAGCTTCTTGTCTCCGTCCTTGGCTTTGTTCATTCAGTTTGGCAATGGTGATGGAGCCTGAGACGGAGCTAAGCTGGGGTTTGGGAAAACGGCCCTAGCCTACTTGAAGGACTTTGTTATTGAAAATCAAGGCTTACGGATGGACAACTACATGTACCTGTAAGAATAAGAGCAGAATGGTCCCAGCCACAGCCAAACAGAAGCAAGTCTTTAGGTACAGTCCTGATGATTGCTTAAATTAAAAAGCTGACAAGACGAAGGAAAAATAGGAGTAAAATTGACAATTGTTATGGGCCCCTCGCTACTCTAATTTTAAAATTAGAGTCGAGGGTGTTGTTTTTATCATTCCAAAAAGGAATTTTCGTTGGATATTAAATAAAAATTCCACTTTTCGTGAAAACCACAGCACATGCCACCAAAGTGCAGTGAATAAACCTTATCGACATTCTCAACATATCATGAGATTAGATGACAATTACATTGCATGTGAATTTACGGGTGTTGGTAAAAGTCAGAGGTGGTCGGAGCTAGCCGGAGGTAGCTTAATGCTGTTGTATACATATAGTTTCCCATACAGATTACTGATTACACTGAATACATTATTATACCTCTGGGTTTCCAGACTATCAAAATGTAATTTTGAGGGTCTGTAGAGACCCAGAGGTATAATTGTAATCAGTAATCAGTAATCTGTATGGGAAACTATATGTATACAACAGCATTGAGCTACCTCCGGCTAGCTCCGACCACCTCCGACTTTTACCAACACCCTGAATTCACGCACAAGTCTATGGTGCGGCACAGGGTGCACGACTTGTTCACGTTTTTTTCTTTTGAAATATATTTTCACAGAATATTCCTGAATGTGCAAAGAGAAAGGAAGAAAAAGTAAAAAAGGTCATATACTTTCCGTGCCGTGCCATCAATCGCAATATTTTGTCTTTCAAAATAAAGGGGTCTCCCCACTGATTTCTTCTGATTTATACTTTGTTATCAAACCAACACTTTACTTAGTCTTCTCTTTGAACATGAGAAATATTCTGTGAAAATAAAAAATCACTCGACTCCGGCTTATATTAGCTATATTACGAAAAATTAAAAAGGTACGTCATGCACCGGTCTGGAGTCACCTGGCCAATGTTTGTCATTAAAATCCCATGATGCATTGAGAATGTCGATAAGGTTTTGAATTTGCTTAATATTCATATCATATATATATATATCTATCTTCTATACTACAAAAGATGACAAATGCGCCATCTTGTCCCTGGGCGCCGCCATCTTGGAACGCAGGGCCGCGCCATCTTGGAAACACAGGGCCGCGCCATCTTGGCGCGTGGTTGGCGCCATCTTGGCTTTTGGTCGGGCGACTCGTCGCCGCGCGCGTGTGCGGCCGGCGTCGGTGCGGCGGGGTGCCGGATCGTTCGCGACGGGAAATCCCCCGGGGAATCCCCCGGGGAATAAGATTTAAAAGTGAGATTTAAAAGAAACGGACGTTACCGATAAACGCGTAATCGCTTTTCGATTGCCTGTCGATGTCTGCGGGCCTTTTTGCGTGAACTATTGCGTTATTTTTGCATTGTCCTTGCCCGGAGTTCGGGCCGAAGCCTTCCCGAAATCGTACTACCGTAACTCGGTTGCCAAATTGTTGGCTGTTTGCGATTAAGCGGCGGCTACATGCGTTACGCGAAGCCTTCGCAAATTGATTGTATCCGCCTTGCTTGCGCGGTGGCCGAGTTGGTGCCGAGTTTGTTTTTTCGCGATAGGGCGGCCCCGTCACGTGTTATTTGAGCTGGTGCCCCGATTTATACTTCCTTGGTTATTGCGGAGTAAACATAATACCAGTTGAGCGCCGGTTTCGAATTCGTGCGCGTCTACCACGTTTCAGTCACAGCTTGGGAACGTTAAAAAATGATTTATTCCTTTCGTGTTGCCTTTTGGGCAAATTTCTTTACTTCACATTGTCGATACTTAAATATTACAACATTATGTGTCTAAAAACACTCCGAAACATATCGCTATTGCCTCAATTTCAACTTTGATCCCGCAAAAATGTCGCGAAATTGTAGGGCGATGGTGGATATGAATATGCAAATTAGAAACGTGACTGCATTACGTCAGTTGAGGGCGCACTGTCAGATGGCCGGCCTGTTGGGTTTTTTAATCAGGATTTTCACGATGATGTAAACTCAGAAATCCCGAAGTGGTTCGTATTGTTTCCCGTACGATTCCTGTTAAAAAATAACGAGACGCAGGCAGCATGCAAGCGAAGATGGACTGCCTATTGAGTATTATTAGTTCGAAAGTCGGGAAGTATTTTTACAAAGATTGTTTGTTATTCAGACTCGATGGTATTCTACGGAGCCCCTAAAGGGACATATGACGAATAAAAATCACCATTACGAAATAATTTGAGTATTTTATTTCGTGCACTCAAAATAACTTATTTCGTGAGCTCGAAATGTTGTCGTGGCCACGAAATGACTTCTTGCGCTCCAAGAATATCTGTTCGTGAGCTCGAAATAATTTCGTGCGCTCGAAATACTTTCTAGCTGGTACTCTACTCGCTAAGTTTCGCGATTTGTTTGTCATACAATCCATTATGTTTTTAAGACTTCAACAAGGTGTATCTATATTAAGTTACGATTTCACCCAGCTAGCAGGTGCCGCGCGAAGCGCGGCATCCTGCTAGTCTATACTATAAAAGATGACAAATGCGCCATCTTGTCCCTGGGCGCCGCCATCTTGGAACGCAGGGCCGCGCCATCTTGGAAACACAGGGCCGCGCCATCTTGGCGCGTGGTTGGCGCCATGTTGGCTTTTGGTCGGGCGACTTGTCGCCGCGCGCGTGTGCCGCCGGCGTCGGTGCGGCAGGGTGCCGGACCGTTCGCGACGGGGAATCCCCCGGGGAATCCCCCGGGGAATAAGATTTAAAAAACATCGTATTCGTCCGTGGTGAGATTTAAAAGAAACGGACGTTACCGATAAACGCGTAATCGCTTTTCGATTGCCTGTCGATGTCTGCGGGCCTTTTTGCGCGAACTATTGCGTTATTTTTGCATTGTCCTTGACCGGAGTTCGGGCCGAAGCCTTCCCGAAATCGTACTGCCGTAACTCGGTTGCCGAATTGTTGGCCGTTTGCGATTAAGCGGCGGCTACATGCGTTACGCGAAGCCTTCGCAAATTAATTGTATC
This sequence comes from Crossaster papposus, assembly GCA_037893245.1. Taxonomy (NCBI): domain Eukaryota; kingdom Metazoa; phylum Echinodermata; class Asteroidea; order Velatida; family Solasteridae; genus Crossaster; species Crossaster papposus. The sequence continues at coordinate 186,226 of JBAIAA010000275.1, read as the reverse complement.
CGCCTTGCTTGCGCGGTGGCCGAGTTGGTGCCGAGTTTGTTGTTCGCGATTGGGCGGCCCGTCCCGTGTTATTTGACCTTTATACTCCATTGGTTATTGCGGAGTTTGAGCGCCAGCTTCGTTTTCGGCTTTGAATTTCGTGCGCGTCGACCACATTGCAGTCACAGGCTTGGAACGTTAAAAAAATGATTTATTCCTTTCGTGTTGCCTTTTGGGCAAATTTCGTTGCTTCACATTGTCGATACTTAAATATTACAACATTATCTGTCTCAAAACACTCCGAAACATATCGCTATTGCCTCAATTTCAACTTTGATCGTGCAAAAATGTCGCGAAATTGTATGGCGATGGTGGATATGAATATGCAATTTAGAAACGTGACTACGTTTCGGCTTCGGCTTTGCCTCCGAATTCCTGCGCGTCGACCATTTTGTAGTCACAGTTTTGGAACGTAAAAACAATGATTTATTCCTTTCGTGTTGCCTTCTGGCAAAATTTCTTCCTTTCACATTGTCAATACTTAAATATTACAACATTATCTCTCTAAAAACACTCCGAAACGTATCGCTATTGCCTCAATTTTAACTTTTATCGTTGAAAAATGTCGCGAAATTGTAAGGCCTATCGTGGATATGAATATTCAATTTAGAAACGGGACTGCCTTACGTCAGTTGAGGGCGCACTGTCAGACGGCCGGTCTGTTGGTTTTTTTCAATCGTAACGACGTAAATCAGAAACCCCGAAGTGGTTCGTATTGTTTCCCGTACGATTCATGTTAAAAAATCACGAGACGCAGGCAGCATGCAAGCAAAGATGAACTGCCTATTGAGTATTATTAGTTCGGAAGTCGGGAAGTATTTTTACAAAGATTGTTTGTTATTCAGAGTCGATGGTATTCTACGGAGCCCCTAAAGGGACATATGACGAATACAAATCACCGTTACGAAATAATTTGAGTATTTTATTACGTGCACTCAAAATAACTTATTTCGTGAGCTCGAAATGTTGTCGTGGCCACGAAATGACTTCGTGCGCTCCAAGAATATCTGTTCGTGAGCTCGAAATAATTTCGTGCGCTCGAAATACTTTCTAGCTGGTACTCTACTCGCTAAGTTTCGCGATTTGTTTGTCATACAATCCATTGTGTTTTTAAGACGTCAACAAGGTGTATCTATAAGTTACGATTTCACCCAGCTAGCAGGTGCCGCGCGAAGCGCGGCATCCTGCTAGTCTATCTATACTATAAAAGATGACAAATGCGCCATCTTGTCCCTGGGCGCCGCCATCTTGGAACGCAGGGCCGCGCCATCTTGGAAACACAGGGCCGCGCCATCTTGGCGCGTGGTTGGCGCCATGTTGGCTTTTGGTCGGGCGACTTGTCGCCGCGCGCGTGTGCCGCCGGCGTCGGTGCGGCGGGGTGCCGGACCGTTCGCGACGGGGAATCCCCCGGGGAATCCCCCGGGGAATAAGATTTAAAAAAAATCGTATTCGTCCGTGGTGAGATTTAAAAGAAACGGACGTTACCGATAAACGCGTAATCGCTTTTCGATTGCCTGTCGATGTCTGCGGGCCTTTTTGCGCGAACTATTGCGTTATTTTTGCATTGTCCTTGACCGGAGTTCGGGCCGAAGCCTTCCCGAAATCGTACTGCCGTAACTCGGTTGCCGAATTGTTGGCCGTTTGCGATTAAGCGGCGGCTACATGCGTTACGCGAAGCCTTCGCAAATTAATTGTATCCGCCTTGCTTGCGCGGTGGCCGAGTTGGTGCCGAGTTTGTTGTTCGCGATTGGGCGGCCCGTCCCGTGTTATTTGACCTTTATACTCCATTGGTTATTGCGGAGTTTGAGCGCCAGCTTCGTTTTCGGCTTTGAATTTCGTGCGCGTCGACCACATTGCAGTCACAGGCTTGGAACGTTAAAAAAATGATTTATTCCTTTCGTGTTGCCTTTTGGGCAAATTTCGTTGCTTCACATTGTCGATACTTAAATATTACAACATTATCTGTCTCAAAACACTCCGAAACATATCGCTATTGCCTCAATTTCAACTTTGATCGTGCAAAAATGTCGCGAAATTGTATGGCGATGGTGGATATGAATATGCAATTTAGAAACGTGACTACGTTTCGGCTTCGGCTTTGCCTCCGAATTCCTGCGCGTCGACCATTTTGTAGTCACAGTTTTGGAACGTAAAAACAATGATTTATTCCTTTCGTGTTGCCTTCTGGCAAAATTTCTTCCTTTCACATTGTCAATACTTAAATATTACAACATTATCTCTCTAAAAACACTCCGAAACGTATCGCTATTGCCTCAATTTTCACTTTTATCGTTGAAAAATGTCGCGAAATTGTAAGGCCTATCGTGGATATGAATATTCAATTTAGAAACGGGACTGCCTTACGTCAGTTGAGGGCGCACTGTCAGACGGCCGGTCTGTTGGTTTTTTTCAATCGTAACGACGTAAATCAGAAACCCCGAAGTGGTTCGTATTGTTTCCCGTACGATTCATGTTAAAAAATCACGAGACGCAGGCAGCATGCAAGCAAAGATGAACTGCCTATTGAGTATTATTAGTTCGGAAGTCGGGAAGTATTTTTACAAAGATTGTTTGTTATTCAGAGTCGATGGTATTCTACGGAGCCCCTAAAGGGACATATGACGAATACAAATCACCGTTACGAAATAATTTGAGTATTTTATTACGTGCACTCAAAATAACTTATTTCGTGAGCTCGAAATGTTGTCGTGGCCACGAAATGACTTCGTGCGCTCCAAGAATATCTGTTCGTGAGCTCGAAATAATTTCGTGCGCTCGAAATACTTTCTAGCTGGTACTCTACTCGCTAAGTTTCGCGATTTGTTTGTCATACAATCCATTGTGTTTTTAAGACGTCAACAAGGTGTATCTATAAGTTACGATTTCACCCAGCTAGCAGGTGCCGCGCGAAGCGCGGCATCCTGCTAGTCTATCTATACTATAAAAGATGACAAATGCGCCATCTTGTCCCTGGGCGCCGCCATCTTGGAACGCAGGGCCGCGCCATCTTGGAAACACAGGGCCGCGCCATCTTGGCGCGTGGTTGGCGCCATGTTGGCTTTTGGTCGGGCGACTTGTCGCCGCGCGCGTGTGCCGCCGGCGTCGGTGCGGCGGGGTGCCGGACCGTTCGCGACGGGGAATCCCCCGGGGAATCCCCCGGGGAATAAGATTTAAAAAAAATCGTATTCGTCCGTGGTGAGATTTAAAAGAAACGGACGTTACCGATAAACGCGTAATCGCTTTTCGATTGCCTGTCGATGTCTGCGGGCCTTTTTGCGCGAACTATTGCGTTATTTTTGCATTGTCCTTGACCGGAGTTCGGGCCGAAGCCTTCCCGAAATCGTACTGCCGTAACTCGGTTGCCGAATTGTTGGCCGTTTGCGATTAAGCGGCGGCTACATGCGTTACGCGAAGCCTTCGCAAATTAATTGTATCCGCCTTGCTTGCGCGGTGGCCGAGTTGGTGCCGAGTTTGTTGTTCGCGATTGGGCGGCCCGTCCCGTGTTATTTGACCTTTATACTCCATTGGTTATTGCGGAGTTTGAGCGCCAGCTTCGTTTTCGGCTTTGAATTTCGTGCGCGTCGACCACATTGCAGTCACAGGCTTGGAACGTTAAAAAAATGATTTATTCCTTTCGTGTTGCCTTTTGGGCAAATTTCGTTGCTTCACATTGTCGATACTTAAATATTACAACATTATCTGTCTCAAAACACTCCGAAACATATCGCTATTGCCTCAATTTCAACTTTGATCGTGCAAAAATGTCGCGAAATTGTATGGCGATGGTGGATATGAATATGCAATTTAGAAACGTGACTACGTTTCGGCTTCGGCTTTGCCTCCGAATTCCTGCGCGTCGACCATTTTGTAGTCACAGTTTTGGAACGTAAAAACAATGATTTATTCCTTTCGTGTTGCCTTCTGGCAAAATTTCTTCCTTTCACATTGTCAATACTTAAATATTACAACATTATCTCTCTAAAAACACTCCGAAACGTATCGCTATTGCCTCAATTTTAACTTTTATCGTTGAAAAATGTCGCGAAATTGTAAGGCCTATCGTGGATATGAATATTCAATTTAGAAACGGGACTGCCTTACGTCAGTTGAGGGCGCACTGTCAGACGGCCGGTCTGTTGGTTTTTTTCAATCGTAACGACGTAAATCAGAAACCCCGAAGTGGTTCGTATTGTTTCCCGTACGATTCATGTTAAAAAATCACGAGACGCAGGCAGCATGCAAGCAAAGATGAACTGCCTATTGAGTATTATTAGTTCGGAAGTCGGGAAGTATTTTTACAAAGATTGTTTGTTATTCAGAGTCGATGGTATTCTACGGAGCCCCTAAAGGGACATATGACGAATACAAATCACCGTTACGAAATAATTTGAGTATTTTATTTCGTGCACTCAAAATAACTTATTTCGTGAGCTCGAAATGTTGTCGTGGCCACGAAATGACTTCGTGCGCTCCAAGAATATCTGTTCGTGAGCTCGAAATAATTTCGTGCGCTCGAAATACTTTCTAGCTGGTACTCTACTCGCTAAGTTTCGCGATTTGTTTGTCATACAATCCATTGTGTTTTTAAGACGTCAACAAGGTGTATCTATAAGTTACGATTTCACCCAGCTAGCAGGTGCCGCGCGAAGCGCGGCATCCTGCTAGTCTATACTATAAAAGATGACAAATGCGCCATCTTGTCCCTGGGCGCCGCCATCTTGGAACGCAGGGCGCCGCCATCTTGGAAACACAGGGCCGTGCCATCTTGGCGCGTGGTTGGCGCCATGTTGGCTTTTGGTCGGGCGACTTGTCGCCGCGCGCGTGTGCCGCCGGCGTCGGTGCGGCGGGGTGCCGGACCGTTCGCGACGGGGAATCCCCCGGGGAATCCCCCGGGGAATAAGATTTAAAAAAAATCGTATTCGTCCGTGGTGAGATTTAAAAGAAACGGACGTTACCGATAAACGCGTAATCGCTTTTCGATTGCCTGTCGATGTCTGCGGGCCTTTTTGCGCGAACTATTGCGTTATTTTTGCATTGTCCTTGACCGGAGTTCGGGCCGAAGCCTTCCCGAAATCGTACTGCCGTAACTCGGTTGCCGAATTGTTGGCCGTTTGCGATTAAGCGGCGGCTACATGCGTTACGCGAAGCCTTCGCAAATTAATTGTATCCGCCTTGCTTGCGCGGTGGCCGAGTTGGTGCCGAGTTTGTTGTTCGCGATTGGGCGGCCCGTCCCGTGTTATTTGACCTTTATACTCCATTGGTTATTGCGGAGTTTGAGCGCCAGCTTCGTTTTCGGCTTTGAATTTCGTGCGCGTCGACCACATTGCAGTCACAGGCTTGGAACGTTAAAAAAATGATTTATTCCTTTCGTGTTGCCTTTTGGGCCAATTTCGTTGCTTCACATTGTCGATACTTAAATATTACAACATTATCTGTCTCAAAACACTCCGAAACATATCGCTATTGCCTCAATTTCAACTTTGATCGTGCAAAAATGTCGCGAAATTGTATGGCGATGGTGGATATGAATATGCAATTTAGAAACGTGACTACGTTTCGGCTTCGGCTTTGCCTCCGAATTCCTGCGCGTCGACCATTTTGTAGTCACAGTTTTGGAACGTAAAAACAATGATTTATTCCTTTCGTGTTGCCTTCTGGCAAAATTTCTTCCTTTCACATTGTCAATACTTAAATATTACAACATTATCTCTCTAAAAACACTCCGAAACGTATCGCTATTGCCTCAATTTTAACTTTTATCGTTGAAAAATGTCGCGAAATTGTAAGGCCTATCGTGGATATGAATATTCAATTTAGAAACGGGACTGCCTTACGTCAGTTGAGGGCGCACTGTCAGACGGCCGGTCTGTTGGTTTTTTTCAATCGTAACGACGTAAATCAGAAACCCCGAAGTGGTTCGTATTGTTTCCCGTACGATTCATGTTAAAAAATCACGAGACGCAGGCAGCATGCAAGCAAAGATGAACTGCCTATTGAGTATTATTAGTTCGGAAGTCGGGAAGTATTTTTACAAAGATTGTTTGTTATTCAGAGTCGATGGTATTCTACGGAGCCCCTAAAGGGACATATGACGAATACAAATCACCGTTACGAAATAATTTGAGTATTTTATTTCGTGCACTCAAAATAACTTATTTCGTGAGCTCGAAATGTTGTCGTGGCCACGAAATGACTTCGTGCGCTCCAAGAATATCTGTTCGTGAGCTCGAAATAATTTCGTGCGCTCGAAATACTTTCTAGCTGGTACTCTACTCGCTAAGTTTCGCGATTTGTTTGTCATACAATCCATTGTGTTTTTAAGACGTCAACAAGGTGTATCTATAAGTTACGATTTCACCCAGCTAGCAGGTGCCGCGCGAAGCGCGGCATCCTGCTAGTCTATACTATAAAAGATGTTAAATTCGCCATCTTGTCCCTGGGCGCCGCCATCTTGGAACGCAGGGCCGCGCCATCTTGGCGCGTGGTTGGCGCCATCTTGGCTTTTGGTCGGGCGACTCGTCGCCGCGCGTGCGTGCCGCCGGCGTCGGTGCGGCGGGGTGCCGGATCGTTCGCGACGGGGAATCCCCCGGGGAATCCCCCGGGGAATAAGATTTAGAAAAAAATCGTATTCGTCCGAGGTGAGATTTAAAAGAAACGGACGTTACCGATGAACGCGTAATCGCTTTTCGATTGCCTGTCGATGTCTGTGGGCCTTTTTCCGTGAACTATTGCGTTATTTTTGCATTGTCCTTGCCCGGAGTTCGGGCCGAAGCCTTCCCGAAATCGTACTACCGTAACTCGGTTACCAAATTGTTGGCTGTTTGCGTTACGCGAAGCCTTCGCAAATTAATTGTATCCGCCTTGCTTGCGCGGTGGCCGAGTTGGTGCCGAGTTTGTTGTTCGCCATTGGGCGGCCCCGTCACGTGTTATTTGAGCTTTATACTCCCTTGCTTATTGCGGAGTTTGAGCGCTAGCTTCGTTTTCGGCTTCGAATTTCGTGCGCGTCGACCACATTGCAGTCACAGGCTTGGAACGTTAAAAAATGATTTATTCCTTTCGTGTTGCTTTTTGGTCAAATGTCTTTGCTTCACATCGTCGATACTTAAATATTACAACATTATCTGACTCAAAACACTCCGAAACATATCGCTATTGCCTCAATTTCAACTTTGATCGCGCAAAAATGTCGCGAAATTGTATGGCGATGGTGGATATGAATATGCAAATTTAGAAACGTGACTGCATTACGTCAGTTGAGGGCGCACTGTCAGGTGGCCGGCCTGTTGGGTTTTTTAATCACGATTTTCACGATGATGTAAACTCAGAAATCCCGAAGTGGTTCGTATTGTTTCCCGTACGATTCCTGTTAAAAAATCACGAGACGCAGGCAGCATGCAAGCGAAGATGGACTGCCTATTGAGTATTATTAGTTCGAAAGTCGGGAAGTATTTTTACAAAGATTGTTTGTTATTCAGAGTCGATGGTATTCTACGGAGCCACTAAAGGGACATATGACAAATAAAAATCACCGTTACGATATAATTTGAGTATTTTATTTCGTGCACTCAAAATAACTTATTTCGTGAGCTCGAAATGTTTTCGTGGCCACGAAATCACTTCGTGCGCTCCAAGAATATCTGTTCGTGAGCTCGAAATAATTTCGTGCGCTCGAAATACTTTCTAGCTGGTACTCTACTCGCTAAGTTTCGCGATTTGTTTGTCATACAATCCATTGTGTTTTTAAGACGTCAACAAGGTGTATCTATAAGTTACGATTTCACCCAGCTAGCAGGTGCCGCGCGAAGCGCGGCATCCTGCTAGTCTATACTATAAAAGATGACAAATGCGCCATCTTGTCCCTGGGCGCCGCCATCTTGGAACGCAGGGCGCCGCCATCTTGGAAACACAGGGCCGTGCCATCTTGGCGCGTGGTTGGCGCCATGTTGGCTTTTGGTCGGGCGACTTGTCGCCGCGCGCGTGTGCCGCCGGCGTCGGTGCGGCGGGGTGCCGGACCGTTCGCGACGGGGAATCCCCCGGGGAATCCCCCGGGGAATAAGATTTAAAAAAAATCGTATTCGTCCGTGGTGAGATTTAAAAGAAACGGACGTTACCGATAAACGCGTAATCGCTTTTCGATTGCCTGTCGATGTCTGCGGGCCTTTTTGCGCGAACTATTGCGTTATTTTTGCATTGTCCTTGACCGGAGTTCGGGCCGAAGCCTTCCCGAAATCGTACTGCCGTAACTCGGTTGCCGAATTGTTGGCCGTTTGCGATTAAGCGGCGGCTACATGCGTTACGCGAAGCCTTCGCAAATTAATTGTATCCGCCTTGCTTGCGCGGTGGCCGAGTTGGTGCCGAGTTTGTTGTTCGCGATTGGGCGGCCCGTCCCGTGTTATTTGACCTTTATACTCCATTGGTTATTGCGGAGTTTGAGCGCCAGCTTCGTTTTCGGCTTTGAATTTCGTGCGCGTCGACCACATTGCAGTCACAGGCTTGGAACGTTAAAAAAATGATTTATTCCTTTCGTGTTGCCTTTTGGGCCAATTTCGTTGCTTCACATTGTCGATACTTAAATATTACAACATTATCTGTCTCAAAACACTCCGAAACATATCGCTATTGCCTCAATTTCAACTTTGATCGTGCAAAAATGTCGCGAAATTGTATGGCGATGGTGGATATGAATATGCAATTTAGAAACGTGACTACGTTTCGGCTTCGGCTTTGCCTCCGAATTCCTGCGCGTCGACCATTTTGTAGTCACAGTTTTGGAACGTAAAAACAATGATTTATTCCTTTCGTGTTGCCTTCTGGCAAAATTTCTTCCTTTCACATTGTCAATACTTAAATATTACAACATTATCTCTCTAAAAACACTCCGAAACGTATCGCTATTGCCTCAATTTTAACTTTTATCGTTGAAAAATGTCGCGAAATTGTAAGGCCTATCGTGGATATGAATATTCAATTTAGAAACGGGACTGCCTTACGTCAGTTGAGGGCGCACTGTCAGACGGCCGGTCTGTTGGTTTTTTTCAATCGTAACGACGTAAATCAGAAACCCCGAAGTGGTTCGTATTGTTTCCCGTACGATTCATGTTAAAAAATCACGAGACGCAGGCAGCATGCAAGCAAAGATGAACTGCCTATTGAGTATTATTAGTTCGGAAGTCGGGAAGTATTTTTACAAAGATTGTTTGTTATTCAGAGTCGATGGTATTCTACGGAGCCCCTAAAGGGACATATGACGAATACAAATCACCGTTACGAAATAATTTGAGTATTTTATTTCGTGCACTCAAAATAACTTATTTCGTGAGCTCGAAATGTTGTCGTGGCCACGAAATGACTTCGTGCGCTCCAAGAATATCTGTTCGTGAGCTCGAAATAATTTCGTGCGCTCGAAATACTTTCTAGCTGGTACTCTACTCGCTAAGTTTCGCGATTTGTTTGTCATACAATCCATTGTGTTTTTAAGACGTCAACAAGGTGTATCTATAAGTTACGATTTCACCCAGCTAGCAGGTGCCGCGCGAAGCGCGGCATCCTGCTAGTCTATACTATAAAAGATGACAAATGCGCCATCTTGTCCCTGGGCGCCGCCATCTTGGAACGCAGGGCGCCGCCATCTTGGAACACAGGGCCGCGCCATCTTGGCGCGTGGTTGGCGCCATGTTGGCTTTTGGTCGGGCGACTCCTCGCCGCGCGCGTGTGCCGCCGGCGTCGGTGCGGCGGGGTGCCGGACCGTTCGCGACGGGGAATCCCCCGAGGAATCCCCCGGGGAATAAGATTTAAAAAAAATCGTATTCGTCCGTGGTGAGATTTAAAAGAAACGGACGTTACCGATAAACGCGTAATCGCTTTTCGATTGCCTGTCGATGTCTGCGGGCCTTTTTGCGCGAACTATTGCGTTATTTTTGCATTGTCCTTGACCGGAGTTCGGGCCGAAGCCTTCCCGAAATCGTACTGCCGTAACTCGGTTGCCGAATTGTTGGCCGTTTGCGATTAAGCGGCGGCTACATGCGTTACGCGAAGCCTTCGCAAATTAATTGTATCCGCCTTGCTTGCGCGGTGGCCGAGTTGGTGCCGAGTTTGTTGTTCGCGATTGGGCGGCCCGTCCCGTGTTATTTGACCTTTATACTCCATTGGTTATTGCGGAGTTTGAGCGCCAGCTTCGTTTTCGGCTTTGAATTTCGTGCGCGTCGACCACATTGCAGTCACAGGCTTGGAACGTTAACAAATGATTTATTCCTTTCGTGTTGCCTTTTGGGCAAATTTCGTTGCTTCACATTGTCGATACTTAAATATTACAACATTATCTGTCTCAAAACACTCCGAAACATATCGCTATTGCCTCAATTTCAACTTTGATCGTGCAAAAATGTCGCGAAATTGTATGGCGATGGTGGATATGAATATGCAATTTAGAAACGTGACTACGTTTCGGCTTCGGCTTTGCCTCCGAATTCCTGCGCGTCGACCATTTTGTAGTCACAGTTTTGGAACGTAAAAACAATGATTTATTCCTTTCGTGTTGCCTTCTGGCAAAATTTCTTCCTTTCACATTGTCAATACTTAAATATTACAACATTATCTCTCTAAAAACACTCCGAAACGTATCGCTATTGCCTCAATTTTAACTTTTATCGTTGAAAAATGTCGCGAAATTGTAAGGCCTATCGTGGATATGAATATTCAATTTAGAAACGGGACTGCCTTACGTCAGTTGAGGGCGCACTGTCAGACGGCCGGTCTGTTGGTTTTTTTCAATCGTAACGACGTAAATCAGAAACCCCGAAGTGGTTCGTATTGTTTCCCGTACGATTCATGTTAAAAAATCACGAGACGCAGGCAGCATGCAAGCAAAGATGAACTGCCTATTGAGTATTATTAGTTCGGAAGTCGGGAAGTATTTTTACAAAGATTGTTTGTTATTCAGAGTCGATGGTATTCTACGGAGCCCCTAAAGGGACATATGACGAATACAAATCACCGTTACGAAATAATTTGAGTATTTTATTTCGTGCACTCAAAATAACTTATTTCGTGAGCTCGAAATGTTGTCGTGGCCACGAAATGACTTCGTGCGCTCCAAGAATATCTGTTCGTGAGCTCGAAATAATTTCGTGCGCTCGAAATACTTTCTAGCTGGTACTCTACTCGCTAAGTTTCGCGATTTGTTTGTCATACAATCCATTGTGTTTTTAAGACGTCAACAAGGTGTATCTATAAGTTACGATTTCACCCAGCTAGCAGGTGCCGCGCGAAGCGCGGCATCCTGCTAGTCTTATACTATTAATCCTGAAGATGGGCCATGGTTGGCGCCATCTTGTGGACGGTTCCCCGTGTGCCGTGTACCTGTTTGCGCGCGGAGGGTGGGAGGGAGCCCGTCTATCTGGCCGCGCCATTTTGGGTCTGGTGTCCTGTTTGCCCGCCGCGGGATAGTGTGGGGTAGCGGATGTGGGGGCCCGTCTTTTGCACGGGCCTCCCGTCGGAATTGCGCGGTGGCTGCGCCGGTCCCGCGCCAGTTTGCGGTGGCGACGCAGAGTATGGAAGGGAGCCTGTCTACTGTCGTGCTGGATGATATCGTGATATCGCGTTCACGTACTCTAAACACCATAAACACGTGCATGCAGTACATACATGTACTCACGATATGATGACGGCCGTTTCTGACGCGTGGCTGCTTCTTTCAAAATTTGTGAATCGACCCTTCTGCTGCAGAATTACTGCTTAAGACTGACAAAAGTAAGTACATTTCCTTTTAACATTTTGCTGTTGTTAGATTATATTTTGCTACAACATTAGACTTATAGTTATAAACATTTTGCTACAGTACAACATAAGATTTATGAGAACAAACGGCAACTTAACAAACGGCTGTGAGATTGTCAGTATTCTTTTTAATTCCCCTCCAGCGCAATTTTTTCTTTTTTCTTTTTTTTAAAGAAAGAAACATCTGAATCTAAGTAACCATTTCGCTACAGTTTCCCCCTAAAAAACAATATTTTTAGGCCTTTAAGAAAACGAAGTACATTTCCTATAAACATTTTGCTGTTGTTAGATTGTATTTTCTGCCTTTTCAGAAATGTTGTTTGCCTTTCAGAAAACGAAGTTTATTTTTTTTAAAGAAAGAAACATCTAAAGTAACCATTTCGATGCAAACACGGTACACCACACATGTCTTTTATCAGATAGTGCAGACAATAAAAAGCTTTAGACTTATATGCATACAAATTTTTTCTTCCTCTTTGTGCTTAAATTTTCCCCCATGAAACGTTTTTTTTTTGCAGTGAATTTACCCCCGTAACAGGTACATTCTGATTTATAAGCAGATAAATAAATGATACACATACAGTCAGGATTTGTGTGACTACACGCCTCAGCGAAACGAATTTTGCTACCTGTTATGATGAGGGGCCACTGGGAATTGTCCAGCACCAAAAACCCAGAACCAAATTTATATAGAAGTTAGTGTTTTGATCATCGAGTGACCTGGTCTGTTGACCCCGTCAGGAGACCAGGTCAACATACCAATTGCACAATGATGTCCAACATCTGCAAGCCATTAAACTACACAGTACATGTATATACAATCCTTTGACAGCTATGCATACAACTTTTTTTTCTTTCTTTTTTTTTCTTCAATTTTCCCCATGAAACAGGGAATTTATCACTAGCAGTAAATTCTAAATAATTGTACATTTTGCTTTTTATGTTTCTTTCATAGTCAAAGTCGGTCATTCTCATTTGAAACTGCCACATCAGAAATTCCTGCACCCCTGTTACAGGTATGTGTCATGTTTAGGAATCTGACAGTCAACATTGCATTTTTACCTATAAGATTAAGATGATGTTTCAACATTCTCCACGCATTCACCAAAACCCCATCTTTTTCAGCTTTCCCTTTTTCACCTATTTTGTTTCCAATCACAAGTCCACCATTTTCAGTGCATCTCAACCTACCTATACCGTTTCCCTATAGAATCGTTACCTATACCTATCCGTATTTTTCTTGACTCCTTGGACAGCACTACCAGACGCCACTTTTACCGAGGAAGACAACACGCCAACAACCCCCCCCCCCCCCCCTACTACCAAACCTGAGGATGACATCTCTGCTGCTTCACAACTAGCCATCATCGAGGAATTTCCCAACCTTACACGTACCAGCCTTTTACATCCTCTTTCTGATTTGATTCAGCCTTCCAAATCAAATCTACACACAGTACATTACCGTTCTCCAGTATTAACCACACATACCACAAGGTTTTATTTTAAATACATGTACATGTACTCTTAATTTCACACTATTTCATTTTTATACTATTAATTTTGGTTCTTTGCATTACCTTTTTAATTTAGTACTCCATTTTAATGCAGTGCGTTTATCATAAATTGATATCACTGCATACAAATAATCAATTTTTAGCAAGACCCAGTTGACTTCTGCACAATGCAGCTCACGAATATTTTGGCAGTGACGCCATACCAGTAAGGTAAATACTACATGTGTGTATAAATATGTGTGTATAAACTAATAATTTTCAATAGCTATCATGTAACACAGAGCCGTATTGTGTAAGTTTACTATTTATTTGGGGTTTATTTCCAATTTGTTTGGGTGAATGGGGTTCCAGTAAATTTAAAATTAAAAATGTTTGGGTCAGGAGCCCAAAAATAGGATCGGTCGGGAATGAGAACCACATAAAAAGGGCCGTCTTAATAAACCCACCCTGCAAGAGCTAAATAATTTTCCAAAGGCCTATTCGATTTTATATCTAAATGACAAAGGACATAATGATCCTATAAAATTCCTATAAAATTGTCAATACCTTTCTAACCTAATTTGGTATTACAATTTAATTACTAAAATCTGGAAAGTCATGCAACTCTTTTTATTTCCAATTTTGCAATAAAGATATGTTTCACCAAATTCACAGCATTTAATGTTTTAAATTGTCGCAGTTGTATCCTTTTCTTAGCTGTTATGAATACTGGTATTATTTTTTACCCGATGGCAGGCTATTCAATTTCAGATCCCATTTACAACTGCGTCGTCGGGAACTACATATTTTTGCCATTTTCCAACTATAGATTTTACAATAGGCCTAATGCATTCGCGAGTGATAACATTTGTTTTCACTAAACGGTTCTTTTCTGCATCTATTGAAATATTATTGGTGTACATCCCGGAGGCTGCCTGTCGACATTGCTGCCTGTCCGGTCGGCATGACTTTGCACTGTATGCAGTGGCCCATGGTCTATTTCAGAAAAATAGCAAGGTTTTTATTTGAGCAAGTAATACTTTTAATTAAAAACTTCCTGATTGAAAGATGTACAACTGAACTATTTGAAACATGAAAAAAAACTTTACGACACATTTGAAAAGCATCATGGAATGACAAACAAGCAAGTTTATACACACACACCGTACCTAGCTGGTACTCTACTCCCTAAGTTTCGCGGTTTGTTTGTCATACAATCCATTATGTTTTTAGGAAGTCAACAAGGTGTATCTATAAGTTACAATTTCACCCAGCTAGCGGGTGCCGCGCGAAGCGCGGCATCCCGCTAGTGCTCTATAAGCTGCTCATACATTTTTATCCCCTCTGGAATCTGAACCAATCAGAGTGCTCGCATAGAATTCGCTAGCGATTGTCATAGGTTGTGTACAAAACTGAAAACGAATTGTCCAAGTCGGTAATTTAACTTCGAACTCTGCACATTGGGAACGAGGCAACCGCAACCTCCCCCGTGTACATACCGAGTGGACCGCTATTACCGACTTGGCACCAAGTCTATACTCGGCTCGGCGCGCGTCGCGAACTGAACAAAAAAATTGATTTGTCTCGCTGGTGATATGAAATTTGGTCTGACCATGGAGAAATAAGTGACTTATTTCTCCATGGTCTAACAAAGTTTATTCTTCGAAGGCTTTCAAAATATACAATGAATTTTAGTAGGTATTTTTAGGAAATACGGTAGAGGGTGGGGGGGGGGGGGGGGGGGGGTTGAAGTAGATGCTGAGTTGAGTGCTTCTAGATTTTGTCCAATGTATTTGTTAGTGTCTTGTAGGCCTATTCAGATTTGTAGTGTCTTCGAGTTGGGGTGGTCGAGTATCAGTACTTAGTACGAAGTACTTGGAGGGTCACGTCTGAAGCACCAGTTAATAAACAAACCCATGTGATAAGAATTCTCAGTTAGCACAGTATTGCATTTTACTGGTGCAAGATTTTGTGCATTAATTAATACCACAATAATTAATTCCAGCAGTCAGTATCAATGCTGTTTTATTCAATAAATACAATTTCAATTACATATTAATATGTGAAGACCAAGGTTATTTGAGCATGACATGGTAATGAAATAATGTTTCTTTTTAAAGGAATACTTCATTATGAGGTAACTTATTAGCATATCTTCCCAATTAGTTTTGTTTATCGTGAAGTTTAGGAAAGGCGTTCCAATAAAGTGCATTTTTACTGTACATGTAGTGTTACAAATAAGAACATACGTTGTTCATTTTTGGAATCTTCAAAGTCATCATGGTTTCTTCATTGGTCCAAAGTGTGACGCAAGATATTCATTATTTAATGCAAGTAGTGCATTCATATTTCACAATAAACAATATTTTCATCTTTAAAATGACAAGGGACAGGAAATTTAGCAATGTGAAGAACACCAGTCCAAACCAGT
This sequence comes from Crossaster papposus, assembly GCA_037893245.1. NCBI lineage: Eukaryota > Metazoa > Echinodermata > Asteroidea > Velatida > Solasteridae > Crossaster > Crossaster papposus. The sequence goes on along the minus strand of JBAIAA010000275.1, from coordinate 170,488 downwards.
AAATATATATTGTTTTACTTTCGAGCGGAGTTCTATACATGTAAAGTATAATAAGATAAAAACATAAACACAAATGTATGCCAATTGTGCAAACATGAGTCCAAAATTACCACATAGAAATAAAAGAGAGGAGCATGTTGTCAACTGTTTAAATATACATTTTACCATTCAAGTAGTATTTGCAATGACTGTCGTTTCCAGCCCGTTTGCTTTACTCCTTAAACAAGAGGACATTAGGGGTGATGCTTTTTCAGAGGTGGAGAAAAAGAATGACCCTTTATATACACTGTAATGTATAATTGGTGAGAGTGCAGAATTCAAGTTAACAAAAATCTTGAGGTGATCATGTGCCCGTCCCCCCCCCCCCCCCCCCCTCCCCAACATTTATGTTGTCTGCCCTAAGATATTCCTTGTAGTATATTTGTGTATTCAAATATTCCTGTTAACTTGAATTTTTAAACTCAATCTATTAAAATAGGCTATGAAAAATAAAGCAATGTGACAACTTTGCAAGTAATATTGTTGTGCTTTTTTAAACTCCAAGAAATATGATCCATCTTTGAGTTGAGATTTCCAAAGATTTGGGAGATTCAGAGTTGCTGGAGACTGATGGCATAACCATTGCTTGTGTCATTTCTCCCTTGAGCAAACAGTGGTACCATTGTAGCATGTCTCTCCATTATATGTAGCCTCATACTAGCTGCCAGCCAGAAGGACTTCAGTGGTGCCTAGTTTAGGACTCTTGATTTCTGAAAACAATATACAAGTGAAATGTTTAAATGATCACAAATTAATATTTAAAACATGAATACAATGGCTGCTTGTTAGCAGTCTAGTTTTCAATCTTTCTGCAACAAAACGTAATCATCATTGCTCTATTTTCAAAGATTTTCCATTCACAATGCTCTCATACAAGGGAAATTTTGTTTCGTCACTATAGTCGAATGATGCTAATAAATCAGTATATATACATGTACATGTACATATGCTTTTTTTGGTGGGGGGAGGGGGACGACGGGGTGGGGGGGGGGGGGACGACGGGGGGGGGGGGGGGGGGACGGGGGGGGGGGAGGACGGGGGGGGGGGGGGGGTGAGGGGGGAGGGGGGGGGTAATAAATATGTAATATTATTTTTAATATGTTAAATAAAAAATGCCACAATGACTAGAATGTTTACCCTGCTGAGGTATCTGCCAGATTGTACAGGTCGGTTTATATTAATTGTGAATTTGTTTCTTCTCACGGAAAGCAATGCACAGAGCTGACATACAGTAAGCATATCGCTGAAGGGCAGAGCCTGTTATCTAATTTGCTTTATTCTGATGCAAAATTACATTAACTAGTGATAATTGTTACAGGCCATACCAGTGGTCACGGTGCATAGCCCTGTCTGTCACCAACATTCTGAAGTGCTGGCCGTATTCACTCCAAAGTCCAATTTCCACGTTTCTTAAAAAGAGAAAGTGAACTTAAGTTAAGTTCAGTTAACACAAACTAATCAAAATTGACACAACAGTTTATTTAATTTAAAGACCATGGTCCTAGTCTGGATGGCAATCGTGTACATGTACTGTAGTTTCACTCCCATTTTGTACAAGTTCCATTCTAAAATTGCTTTTGCATTTGAAAGCCAATTAAAAAGTGACTTTTCCAGCTTCAAGCAGTCATTGTTCTTTAGATTTGAACCTAGTCCGAGTAACTTGGACCCCAAAATCACCTTTTTCAACATTTGGACATATCACCCGACCATGTCCAAATGTTGAAAAAGGTGATTTTTGGGTCCAAGTTACTCGGACTAATTTGAACCCATGATTTTTTGAATTTTTGATAAGTGGTTTTGAAGAAAATGTGACTCAGTGTCTTACCCTTTTTGCACAGTCATGTTTATTGCCATCTTGTGTTTTTGTGCCATGACGGTTGTCGGTTTTTCCCCAATTAAGTAAACAAAAAGTGTACATGAAATCTCTTTTTTTTATTTTACCACGAATTATTCGTGGTGAAACCGTGACTTCATCATGGCGGGAATAAGCGTAATATAAATTTAAACCACGACACGTTATTAGTATGTAGAGTAGTTGTAAGTTGTAGTCAATAATGTAGTATACGTCATAGTAATATATTAGTTAGGCTTATCGTATAGCATTCAGGCTTATCGTATAGTATTTGTACATTCTACTGAAGTGGAAGTGTCTAAAAGTGTTTTTTTACCATTATAGTTTGTACACTTTTACCTAATTCATTTTACCAAGATATTTTTAGGTACCTATTTTACAAGTAAAATTGTACCCAACTTCTAAGCAAAACCTTATCTAACACCTGTTGTGTAAAGTTGTACATAACTATTAGCAGATTCGTGTAAAATGTTACACAACCTGTGTATTTTGTCTGTGTGTGTAACGGCCCAGATAAGAGAATGAATGTAACATTCACGATTTAGCGAAGTAGCACCTCCGAATAATGTCATATTTGTGTTTACATGCAATACCCACACCCCAAAACAAAGGTTTCCGGTCGTACATCACACGATGTCCTTGTTTAAAATTTAAACAATCTTAGTTTTTCAATCTAAATTTTAGGAAACTACACTGCCTTACTCGACAGGCTAGAAGCGAACATAATTCCCTTGTTGGGCAGCGGATGTCGAGTGCGGCAGCTGAAGCAATGGAACGACATTATAATATTTGCTTATAGTACAACAAGCATGGAGAGGGGGGGGGGGGGGGGGGGGATACTTGACTAACCAGGAATTTCATTACTTTTGTTAACCACACTTTCTTCGTCGACATCCACTTTTATGTTTCACCTCACACTTTAGTCCGTATTTGTTTTTTTACAGTTAATTTTTGTAATGTTCATTTTTCAACGCCGTGGAATACACGCCGCACCAGGCAACACTAGCTCAGTTACAACCCAAACATGATACATTCATTTCACTATCAAATGTTAAAGGGATTGTATACGTTTGGTAATTACCCAAAAAATTTATGGCAATAAAAACTTACTTGGTAAGAAGTACAGCAGCTTTGGTTAATATAATGCATTTTTAGAAACTGTTCACTTCGAAGTACTGCGGTTATGGAAAAAAATATCACTTTTTATCCCAACAAATTTGAATCTGAGAAGCGTTACTGCAGTGACGTTTCTCAGATTGTGTATTCCAATGTAGATTATTCTTCCTGCGTGGACATAACCGCTCCAGATTTTCGGCAATATCTCAAAATCGCTACCACCTTTTGAAATGAAAATTTTACAGGTTAGTTTTGTGGTATATATAGGATTGAACAAACAGTGGGTTCCAATTACCAAACGTATACGATCCCTTTAAGCCATATATACATGTTTTGGTATATATTATATGGTGTATTATTCTTATACGATTACTGGATATTTTCGAAATCGAAGGGTAATATTTCTGTCGTCATAGGAGTGTTTATTAAGAACCGTGCACAATACTCTGGAACCATAAAGTGTACAAAATAATCCACTAAAAAATAATTGGCTTGGTCCAAACATTTCATTTCTTGTTATAGATTGATTCGTCTTAAGTGCTTTTGCCTTTCGTTTGTGACCTTTTCCTTCTTTCGACGTGTCAACAGCTTGTTGTTAATCGTAACATTACATACGGTGGGAAAAAAAACCATCCATCACAATTGAAAGCTGTGTACACAAGTCTATGCACACAATCCATACAACGAATCCGAGCCAAATCGCTTTTAAATCGCCTGTAACCTCTCTAAGTGTTACTAACGACGTTGCAGGAGAAAACATGAAATTCCCATGCATCAAAATATAATGCCTGTAGTCGTTTACAACAATTCGGGCCCTTTTAACACCCGATGGTCGTCGGGCGACAAACAAGACCCGAAATAATTATGTGAATTATTAACCGCAAAGGAAAACTGACTGTACAGTTACATTATAATTATTTAAGCCTGAACAACAAATTGAACGAAGCGGGGTTTGAACCAGCGAAGTTCGCATTGCCGTTTCAGCGCTCAACCAACTGAGCTATCCAACCCTATATCGTCTGCCGTGATATTTGCTTAATGTCCTCGTGCAAGGGTTTACACCGTTGCTTCTACAAATTTCTTTTAAAATACTTGTTCACTAATGATAATTGTGCGAAATTGGGGCATCAGTTCCTTTTGTTTTTCGTGTCATTAATGATAAACATTCTTTAAACAAAACAAATCTGTAATTACGGTAGCGTCTTTAAAATAGTTTCACGCAGTGCGCAGGCAAACAAAATGTTTATAGACCAACTACACTACTCATACTGAAGTGGGTTATGATGGGGAGTCAGGTTCGACCGTTTTGGGACAAACCTTGCTTTAAAAATAAAAGAACAAGCAACGTCTGCAGGTTAACATTTCAATTTATTTAAACTAAAAGACCACAAAATTCTTCGAATTGTCCTTACCTGACTTGCGCAGTATTCAGAATGTTGATACCCGCGATCCCACTAGTCGATACTACTACTAGTGCTGTGGAAAATAAATGAAATAAATTGATACGAAACATTACTACAACATCGTTTTAGAGGAAAGACATTTGCAACACCGAATTTATACTAACCTAAAATGAAACTTGATAGAAGGGTTGTCTATAATTATGTAAATACTCAAGGTTTTTACTTTAATGTTTACCAGAAGCTTTAACAAAGAGGACAGAACAAGGATACTGGATCGAACGATATGAGAAAGATACTGAAGCAAACAAAACAAGATGTTTTACTCAGACAACGCAGCAAGGTCGTGTATCGGGACGTTTATCGGCAAGGGTACGCTTCATCTCCAATTCGGTTCTAAAACACTTCGCGCTCTCGCTAAAATATCATGGGCATCTAGTCCAATATGTTAAAGCGACTGAAATTATACACAACACAAAGTCAGGGCTGTTGGACTTTGCGTGGTAGTTGCGTTGGTATCGGGACAACTCGTACCCGGGACGACTCGTACCCAGGACGACTCGTACCTTGTACTTTTCTTACCATGTACTTTCCTGTTTCTTTTATTTAGATGTTTAATTGACAAATTAGAAGATGTGGAAAATTAAAGCCGTTCAGTTTTTGGAAATTGCCAGTGGTGACAATCATACAAGCATGGAGATTGTTCTGGAGAGATTCTGGCAGCTGGCCGATGATCGCGGAGTTTGCCGAATTCAGAAGGAGCTGTATATAGCAATCATGAGCTTCGTAACTTATTTGATCTTCATTTATTGCAAAAACGTATTTCTGAAATAAGTGGACTGATTCATTAAAATTATGAAAATGTTATATGTCACCTTCTACAGTTTTTATGACATTAAATTAAGCTCTGGGCGGAGTTTGCTCGTAACTTATTTGATCTTTTTGTTTAACAGTAGTTTCAGACAAGTTACATTGTGTTACGTCTAGAACACATCATGAAATGCGTGTTTGGATATTCCATTTTACGTAGGCCTAGCTACCTCGCCAAGACACGCGTTTTTTCTTACTTGTTAACCCGTGTTTGAAACATAGTTTTTCCCGACTGGGTACCGATTCGTTATAAAATGTTACATAATTATGTCACCAAGCTTCTACAGTTGTTATGACATTAAAGCTCTGGGGCGGAGTTTGCTCGTACCTATGTGATATTATTATGCGCTTAATTTGTTCTTCATTTCATGGGGTTTTATTTTACGGGAACAAATCAATTCAAAAGCCACTTTATTACTATTGTTAGCTTAGTGAGTAGCGGGATGAGATGCCCGTGTTTCAAGCGTCATTGTGTTAAAAGCCACCTAATTACTATTTATCGCCTCATAGTCGCTCACCATGCACTATACCGCCGTCACGTCCAAGTGCGAGCGTCTATTAAATTTATATCTGATTTTACAAGAGAAAAATATTGTGTCGTGTGGAGGGCGAGTTGATTTCTGTTTAAATTAAATTACTGCGCTGTTGCCGGCGTAACGTACAGTCAGTCTATGTGGATGAGTTTGTAACGGTAGTGTATGTGTATAACAAGTCTTGCACCTAACCTCCCTTTAATCTTTGGAGCTTAAGACAAAGGGGTAGTATTGGTTGGCGCCAAGGGACATGGCGCTAGTACCCCTCGACAGGAACAATGTTTCTTTTTGGGTAATCCTTCGGGAGCTGAATGGTATTTTGTCTTTGTCTTGGTTATTATGTTTTGTATCTAAAGCTTTTATTGTTTGTATTCTTTGTAATTTTGGTCTGTGCATTTGTTGATGTTTCCCGAGAAATAAAATAGAGTACAGACGTTAAACTACAATAACCGTTGGCGGCGCTATTGCTCTTCAGCGTACGTTGAAGTGCACAATGGCCGTTTTCCAAACCCCACCTTAGGCTCCGTCTGGCTCCATCACCATTGCCAAACTGCATGAACAAAGCCACAAACGGAGGTTTTATTTAAATATAAATGTGGGGAAGTTGGGATTCTAGGGGAGAGGACCATTGGGCGACTTGGTTGAGGACCATTGGTTGATTTGTGACGTAATTACGCCTGCGCAGCGTGCAAACGCCTAGCCAAACGACGGTTCCATCCAATAGTTGACTCGAGTAGTCCAACCACCCTTCCTTCAAACGACATTAGTCATATTATTTTCTTTAAACTTTTGCTTCGTTTTCGGCTTCGGCTCCACCTCCGAATTTCAAATCACAGAAGATCAAACCAAATAGAGAAATAATGGAGGCGCCCTTCCGCTCGCCAGATTCCTGCACGGTGAGTAAAATGCAACCAAATTTGCCTCCTTATTACTGGTTATTTTTCGCAATGGCGCCCCCATGCGGTTTACATCCAGGTTGCAACTTATAAATAAACTCTGTAGACCCGGTGAGATTAATCTGAAATTCAGGACAAATACAATTAATTCTGCGATGTGTTGGAGACACACAGCGTATTTCGCCATCTTGTTTTGTTGTTGTTGTTTTTTTGTTTTTTTGGCTTGTGGGGGGAAGTGGGGGGGGGGGGGGGGGGGGGGGGGGGGTCAACAACAAAATCAATCTAAAGATGAACATTGACTTTTGTTCATGTAAATCGAGGATTGTTTTGTTCCTCTCGACGATTTCTTTTGTTTGTATTTTTTTCCGACGGCTCTCATTGGTTTTGTACACGAATCTCAATCGAGGACGTCCTCGATTACACATCTAACCCCGATTCACCGACGTGGCGTCAGGGATGTGTCCGCCATTTACACCATAAACAAACGCATAAACACACATGCCGGTATTAAAACTTTGAATTCAAAATTGCCTAGTTTGGCGGAGTTTAACCCGAGTCCTCTTCCCTGGAGATGAGAATGTAAAAAAATAACCTACTCTCTGGCGCCTAGTCAAATATAGAGGCCCTCTTACCGCGCGGCATTTTACTCATCTTACCAACACAGGCCCTCTCTAATGAACCTTTCTGCTCGCTGGTACGCGGGCTTAACATAATGAAAGCTGTCTGCTTAACGTGTCACCAGCGAGTCATGTTTGCCTGTGACGCAGGTCCACAGGTCGCGCTACAGTTCCTCTGTAGATTTGCACAGGGATAGGAAAAGGACAATAGTCGAGGACAGGTATGTGTGTGCATGGCCGAATTTCCTAATCTCTAGTGAATGATGGCTGTACTTTCATTGGTTGGGCAAAAATATGTCGGCATGAAGCGAATTCATCGGAAAGACGCTAAACCGAGCGAGAAATACTCTGCCAACTTCAGCGACGACAGCGATAATATCACTAGGGGCGACGGCGACGGCAGCAACGACGACGACAATGTCGACAATGACAAAAATGTCGACGGCAATTACAACGACGACGACGACAAAGACAATGACAGTGTCGACATTATTGACAATGGCACTGCAACGTCGACGACTACGACATCGACACCAAACAAACAAATAGCATACAAAAACCGTCAAAAACTAAGACAAAGTTTACCGATGACAGATAAAATAAACATACCAATATAGAACTAATGAAAGATGAAAACATGTAAATTATATTTCCCTGAGAAGGTTTATCTGACAGGACTGGTAATACTAATCAGCATAATTAACAAGCTAATTCACCAAATTTGACGCCCCCTGCTCTCCAGATATAATACTTCATCTCTTTTAAGAAGGGCAAGACTCCATTTTCAGTTTGGTTTATTTGTCACAATCACTCGTGGTGAAAAGGAAACTGGTATTTTATATGATTACAAGAAAATAGGGCGCCCAATTCATCACTTCGCTATCGCCCATTAACGCAGTCAAACACCGGCGAGTTCTATGAATAACAAATGAGATTTGGGGGTATACAAAATAATTCCTCGTACAATCAAGAACAGACAAAAAGCTCCTCGTTAACAAAACAAATTATTCAAGTGACAGCATGTTACAATTCGGCGCAATTTGGGATCTATTTTTGTGACATCGCCAAGGCAACTAAAGGCGCTAGGACAACTCTCTCCCCCCCTCCCCCCTCCCCCCCTCCCCCCTCCAGAAAAAAAATATACAAAATAGATAAATGTAAAATAATGACAGGATGGGAAAGCTGTGTTGCGGCTGAAGAGCAACTTGCGTGTATAAAATAGCATTCGGGGATATAGAGTGTTTGAGTCGGAGTACTATAGGGGAGAGTACCGTATCTTGGGCCGAGCGTATTGTCACTGAATCATGTCCGTTGCTGATACTTCAGGTATAAGACGACGGTCGTGAGTGGCTATCGATCGACTAAATGGGTTTGGCGAATGAAACCTTTCGGGGTACAAATTGACATTAACGTGGCAAGCAATTTGACAAAGTGTGTGAGTAGAATAAATCAGATAACGCAGTAAAACTCCGTCACGATGAGGCAGGATGCGAAGTAAAAAGAGGCTATTGTGGTTCATTTACAAAACCAGGGCCATGGATATATCAAGACTGCATGGTGTAGATTTTCTTAAATTGGTCCTTTTTTAAGACCGTAATAAAAGCTGAAAAGATTGCTTTTACAATCTAAGAAAAATCGATTAAAAGATATCACTTTAATTTTGTTCATGTCTTTTTTGAAAATAGTTTTTTTTCTTTGTAATAAAACAACGGTAACGATAAAATTAAAAACGGTTATTGTAGAAAGGACTTCTACAATAAAGCGCCATAATTTGCAACACATTGAATAATTTAATTTGCAACACATTAAATAATTTAATTTGCAACACATTGAAAACACTGCGTATTAAGGAGCATTATAAAATACAGATTCAATTCAAACACGGGAGTCTGTGGCTTTAAACCATTGCTATGACGTCACTCCATTGTTAAAAGTGTGGATTCGTATCTACAAATCGACCGCTTTGGACAAAAAGTGTGGATTCGTATCTACGAATCGACACTTTGGACAACAAGTAAAGTTAGGAATTCGCGGTTTTCATCTCAACACTAACCCAAAGCTTGATTACGTAAGATCCTCGAAAAACCCTGCATGCAAATTAGGCGTCCAATACATGCCCACAATACCAGAATGCATGCCTTTTCATGTCCACTCAACTGGATGACAGTTGACGCAATGGTTTAAGTCAGAGAATACACTCGCAAGTGTGGATTCGTATTTAAGAATCCACTCAGCGATTCGCGCCTCGTGAACTCGTAATTACGAATCCACACTTTCTCGTGTATTCTCCTATATACAGACTAGTCGATGATTAGCACCAAGACGTTCAAATAGGAAATGAACGTGGACTAGCGAGGCGTACATATTCTGTAGCATGGCCACTGTAGAAGCAAGTTGAACGGTGTCATGTCATTTTATCAAAATCGCATTAAGGTGACAACATGCATTAAATAAATTGTTAACAGGGGTCGATAACCTAACAAAGACGAAATGAAGGGTTTATTAATAAGCCACCCACTATTTATTATTACCTGCAATGCACCGTATATTATGCCGTTGATGAACTGATCCTGTCAAGAATGTTTGCCAATTGGGCCGTTTTCCAAACCCCAGCGTACATCTTTCCACGGCTTCATTACCATTGCGAAAATGCATGAACGAAGCCACAGACGGAGACAAAGCTGGAGTTTGTAAAAATGGCGCTGGTCTGCGTGGTGCTCCCACAGCTAACGAAGGTTACTGCGAAATGGCGTATTGGTGGGATGCCAGTATTTAATTCGCAGATAATATTTCGTCTGGTCAAAAATAAAGAAACATACTTCAGTGACAGGGAATTTACTCAGAAAACACATCACCAGTTTTACCCAAACAATCTTTCGTCGTATATCAGTCCCAAATCCAATTGATATACCGTAGAACCCGGTTTAATGGCATTCCAGAATCATCATCAGGCAACCGTAAAATGACTTACAAAACATTAAGTTAAGAAGGTCTCGTCGCAGAAGCCTTTTTATATCGTCGCCCTGAACTTGACTAAAACACGCAGGGGTACTAAACGTCTGAAACCCTGCTCACCGAACCGTAGTTGACGCGCATTTGTGACCGAATCCTGGCAGTCGCCCATCGAAGTCTACCATAAGACATTTTTTTAAAGAACGCCTCTTTTTAGCTGATATCGTTTAGCGGATCCAAGATTGTTTCGACGGGGGCGAATTATAGTTGTGTACAATTATAGATGTGGTTTTATTTTGTATTTATTTGGTGGGCTGCTATTTAGGACATCGAGAGAGCGTAAGGGCTTGAGTGTTGAGTCGATAAAGGCAATATTTTGCCTGAGTGTGTTTCTGTGACTGAGGAATTATGTGACTTTTTCCCGCCAAGGAAAATATAAATTTGTGCTCAGATAGGGATGCACCCTTCAATTCGCCAGGAATATCCAGTTTTAGAATGTATATATATACTTGCCTTTTGAATGTAAAACGAGTATGTCGCGTTACATGATGAGTCTAATCACTCTATATCAAAGGCACCCAATTCAGTTGTAATTTGTTTTCAGACGTAGTGTTCTATTCTATACAAATTGTATACTGCTTCTCATTAAAAGCAAGTCTGAGTCGTTTTCCGTCAGCATGAGCTTTGCCAATAACTGACTGTTCAGCTTTTGAACTCGCTCGTTGTGTTTTATTCCTCTATGCTCTTTTTGATCAATCCTATCCAATTACAAACGGAATAAACTCATGAAATCATGGGTTGTGGCCTTTTTAATTCCTTCATTAAATCTGCGTTTGGCCGAGTCCTTCTAGTCGCTCTTTTACGATCTCCACCCCCGAGGCCTCGATCTATTCTGAGACGCCCCCCCCCCCCCCCTCCCCCACCATTTCCCACCTCGTTTCCTGTGGGTTTTATGATTAGTAGATCCACACTGGTTTTAATTAGTTGCACAAAAATGCATGGACCAAGGTCTGAGATGTTATGTACAAGACTTGATTCAACTGTTCAACCATGGTTCAACTATACTTGTGTAATTGAAAATTAATACAGTCTTATTGGGAGACACTCAACACGGGGACACGGGGGGCTGCTGGCCTGCGACTTGTTTAGGGTTTCGTCTGCACCGGTATCGCGCCGAGTAATAAGAGCCTGGAGCAAGACATAGTTATCGGTCTGTTGTATTGACTGTACCGATGTGCGTTTTAGCTAGAGTGCTACAATACACAAGTATCCAGCACTGGTAGTCCAAATAATACAGTGTCGCGAATAGAATGGGCCGAGTAAACTGACTAACCCGTGACCCACCCACCCAACATAGCGAGCAGAAGCCTACGGTGCAAAACCGATCTAAAACCGAAACCGAACCGACCCGAAACCGAAGCCGAACCAACCCGAAACCGACTTCGGGTGAGGTCGGGTCGGTTTTTCCATCATTTCAGTCAGGTCGGGTCGGTTTCGGTTTTTTCGTTTGTGATTTCCGGGTCGTGTTGGGTAGTTTAAGCTATGATGTTAAAAAATATATAAAAATACCAAGTAAAATAACCGAACAAAACCCACCAAAACGGGATATTCTGGTGGTGTATTTAATTCTGGTGGTGTATGCAGCTTCAGATTACAGCCAAATGTATGTGTTGGTAGCGGCACGTAAAAAAAAGGAAAAAGAGTAGATCGGAAACGCGCGCACCAAAATAAGTTAATCAGGCGGAAGTTACTTGATCACTCGATATTCTCGTGAATTTTACGTGACATTTGGGACAATTTGCTCGAGTCACACATTCGGTTTTTCGGGTTTTTTTTAGGTTCGGTGTGTTTTTGTCGGTTTGGGTCGGTTTTTCCCTTAATTTTTGTCGGATTGTGGAGGGTTGGGTTGGAGAGTTCAGAACGGTTTCGGTTTTGATTCGGTTTATATCTGTAATAGTTCGGGTCGGTTTGGCCTAGCCAACCCAATCCGATGGACACCGCGTTTAACGCCGCCGTGTATGGGAAAAAAACGACCTCTATAGCTCTGAAGTCTTCCCGCGGCCCTGCGCGCGCAGTCAGTGCCAATACGAGAATGCGCGTATCAACACAAACCAGATGGCCCGGTGTTTGCGTAACGCGCAGCCTAGCCTGCATGTCGCAAATTGGTCCACAGAAGTGTTCAGGAAAAGGAAACCCGACCGGATGAAAATCGTGACGGAAATCCTCGATCAAAACAAGGGTTTTAATTTCAAGTGGGAATATGCCTCTCGAATACTCTTCGCAGAGTTTGTCCTGACGACGGGGCTGACGACGGGCAGAGCATACTGTCCGAAACGTTGAGTTCCTTCCGGTTCTTTTCAGAACCACACCCTAAAAACAGATTGGTTGAAAACAAAAACTGATTTATAGATATGTGTTCAACTAGTGGGGCTACGCTACCATAACCCACACTAACCAAAGCCGCACGACGATGTCGTAACTACAGCTGCACGGCAATGTTGTTTTTAGTTATAGTCGAACAGTGCGCTAATCTTGCCATACAAAATTCATACATGTATAATGTGATAATAAGAAAATTAAAACCGGGCAGGATTGGACACCATAACTCACAAAGAGCATTACAAAATGTTACGCAACACACACATCAATAATCAATAAGTACAAAATGCAGCGTCGAATCAGAGAACACGAAGAAAATGAACTCGCCAGGGTTGCTATTATTACTCGAGGTGTAAATTATAGACCACGAGAACTAGAATGTTGTCTTCCCGCTTCCCCGCGCGTTTAATCACATCCATTTTGATTTAGCGCCAAAACAAATCTGACAGATGTGGCGCGCGTGGGAGAGTGACACACCGGGTGCCAACGTCAGGTGGAAAGGGGAAGAAAGGGACCCCTTGTAGAGAAAAAACCTCGCTGTATACCGTGCACGCTGGGACGTCAGGGTCCACTGGCTAAAACAAACTGCATTCTGTATAATGAAAGAAAACTCATTTCACAAAATGCACCTTCTTTTTTGACACTTGCTTCTGAGAATCCTAGCAACTGGTCAATTATTGATATAGACATGTATTTTTGAGAGCATTTTCAATAATTCATACGTGTTGTGGCTTATTTTTTTAAATTATAATAACCCTGATTTAAATTGGGATATGCTAATGATACGACCACGTATTTTTACAACTGATGATTAGATTTCGCTGTTCATGCATCTCTTTTAATTCTTCAATCAATAAAATACGGTTTCAATAATCCGCGTGTATCTTAACGTCAACACAATGAAAAGAGTGGCGGGAAGGTAGGATTTGTTCTTAGCTATCGTCTGAGATAGTCATCGTATCACGTTCATCTTCTAGGAAAAAACAAAGTACTTCAAACCCCAACCTTCTTGAAATTCAGCCTCTAAGCTTCCAGTTCAACAATGTCCGTGCAAGTTCGAACTGTATTATGACAAATCCGGCAACGTGCATGTGCAAAGCGACATGAATATTGAATTATGTAGATGTGTGTGTACCATCTGCGCAGGCGACCAGGTGCGTGACCTTGGCTTATCCGTGACAGCACCCACGTATAAACAAAATCTTACGGAGACCGTAAAACTAATTTTACTCCAAACACAATTTGTTCACGCCTCTAAAAGTAACGGGACACCTTAATTTGTTTCTCAGGCTGCTTTCTTAATATGTGCTAGATTGACTTATATCATTGGTAGATATTAAATTTGTCTAACCATGGAGGAATTCTTATTCTTCCATGGTCTAACCAACATATTGGTAATTTTTTACCAAAATATTAGTTATTTTGACAATTTCTTTTGTTAAAACTACGAACATCACTGGTTATTTCGACAACCAGTTTGTTATTTCAACCAATGTGTTTTTTTAGGTTGCAGCTGCGTAATGCTGCTAAGGCCAAAAAAAAAAGTCTCCGGTTTCTGGTATGCACGCGCGTCGCCGTAGCCATGCGCGTCGGCAAAATGAAAAAGTTTTTTGTTTAATGTAAGACGATGACTCAAAACCGCCAAACTCACTGGTTCGTCTAGATTTCTGCTGCTGCACAATTTGAACGTGTATTTAGATGGGGTTACCATCGGGTATAGGCTTTTTGTGGCCTGTCTGGGCTTCCATATATTTTGCACAGAATAGTCGGGCACCATTTGCAGACGGCGTTGTATTTTCGTGATTTTGTGTATAGAAGCCAGACGTGAGTGGAAGCGAAGGTCGTGTATCTGGAACTTGTAACCGCTTTTAATAACTGCCATATGAAGGGAGCAGACTAATATCAGCATTGCGGCACACATGTGCACGATGTCGAAGTCGCGGTACGGTCTATTGCTAGCGATCGCGATCCCAAAGTATAGCGCAAAGCATGATGGGTAGATAGCTGTTTTGCGACTAAACCAAGCTTTTCGGCCCGGTATGACTTCTCGGCAAGCTCTTTGTGCTTTTCATTATTTAGTACAACACCTCTGGCCCTCAAATACGATGAGAGTTGGTCTTCTTTTTAGATTTAGGAATTTTGTTGACGACATATTTTCGAGTGGTTCGCCGTGCGCGCGATGCTCCCTTTCTTGCGTAGCGCAGGGCGCCACCTGTTGAAATCCACCGATCGACAATAGACCTTATTGCCAGGATTATTTATTTTAAGTTTGTTTTATGTGGAGTGCAATATAATAAATATTACTATGAGGTGAACAAACTGTTGGAAATGGAAAATATTTTTTTCTTCACCCCATATGAATTGCATGACATTTGCTTTGCAGTTTCAACTCAACAAGTTTCCCATTTTGACTTGTGAAATAAAGAGTATACAAGAGACAAATCATACTTTGGCATTTTTATTTATTCTCAACAAACATTAGATGCCACAAAATTTTCATGTTATTTTCACTATTAATCCAACATTCTTGCTCTTTTTATATGCCCCCAGTTGTCCATTCATTATACATGTATTACAAAGTGGCTTATTCGTGCATCTCATAGCAGGGTCACATGTTATGTAGCCCAAACACACCTGTTTTGAAAAGAAGAAAAAAAAGGGAAAAAAAAAAAAAAAGCCGCGTCGCCGCACCACTTTTTGGGCAAGCTCCATACCAGAAACCGGAGACTTTTTTTTTTGGCCTAACTGTTAATTCTTCAGAGCCATTCAATCGGTTGACATAATGGGCGAAAAAATGGGCAGTTGGTTTGCTTCTCAGCATGTTTTCACTGATTCCAAGTCGGAGGCGAGGCCGAAGCCAAAGCCGAAGCCAAAGATAAAGCCAAAGGTTTCAAAAACCTTCTATGATTCAAATCAACAGATATTATTTCGGCCAGTTGTCTTTAGATATGATGTCATTACATCTCTTTGATGTGTGGGCGGTGGTGTTTAGCTTCGGGTAAGATAATCGAATGGCAGTGATATTACAAATAACATAGAGATACGAGAGAAGAATGTATTGGGTGCCAGGTATTAAGTGTCATTCTATAGACCTGAAGATAATATAAAGTCTATCAGCGAGCAGTCCCCCCCCCCCCCCCCCCCCTCCCCCCTCAACAGGATACAGTGCCTGTCAAGACTTTCTAGTGATAAAATGCGTTCATCAGCTTTGATTTTAACTTATTGTTAAAAACCAGACAAAATATGAGAAACTGAAGATGAAGCAATCGACGCAAAACACACGGGCGGTAAAGGGACGAGAGTATAGTTCCATAAGCATTCGATGTATGCGGTTATCGTGACAAATCTACACGATTATGGAAACTGGTGCGCTGCCGCACTGGCTAAAGAGAGCAGTGCGTGGTGGGTATCTTCACAGGGGAATGCAAGCAAACAAAATGATTCCGTTTCCAAATCTTGAAATGGATTTTACAAATCTGAGAAAATGTTTTGGATCTGCGTGATTGTATTAATGGACAACCATTAATAAATGAGTATCTGGAGACGTATGCAGCTCATTAGAATATCGCTGACTATTATTGAGCAGTTTACTTCATTAGTAAGCCCATTATATCTACATCGCACCACTTTATTTGGGCGTCAGATGCTATGGTCGATAGTGCTTCCGATAAACCATATAGACTATAACCCCATTAAATGATGCGTCATCAGAAAATCCTACCCAAATAGACCCATCTCATGATAAGTCTCCCTGTGGGCGTGTATGATTTCTTACGGCCCCCCTAGTTGAAGTCGGTTGTTCCATTTGTGATTCACGTCACATGGTTATGTGCCAATCTGCAGGATCTGAAATTTCGGCTGAAGAATATTGGAATCTAATTGGAATGGACACTTCTCTTTACACGTTGGGCTTAACGGATCAGTCTGGCAAGAAATGGGTGCACGCGTAATGGGCCTGAAAAGCCAACTCGCAATTCTCCCATACCGAACCCTACATCCCCTGCACTCCCCGACAAAAACCAAAAACACATCTATCACTCCCATTTTCACCTGAAATCTAAGCGTCGAGTTCAGATTTACTACATACACACGTGCCCTAAAGGACAGTTGTTTTGTCTTACTTGTAAGACGCATGGGCGGAATTGGTTGCGTTCACTCGATTTGCCCAAGAGAGAAATCGACTAATTGTACATGCTGAGGAACAGAAATGTGGACAATCTTTGTAGCTGGAGCACTCGCGCACGTGGCCGTGCATGACATAACCAATATTCACCACCGAGATTCGTGGACTTTCAACTGAAACTATTGACGCGCCCGTTGCCTCATCCGAGTTCCCAGTAACACAGGTGATTGCATATATCCATAAACCACTGCGAGGGGCCAGCCTAATTATTGCATGTGCATCAAATTAATCCCCAATACCCCCGAGTATAACACACCATCCTCCATCGATATATCTCCTTTTTTTCCTTCCCTGTTCTAAGAATTTGCATTTGTTGGTTGTTAAAGCTGGTGTTTGAGGGCAGAACGAGGCAGAAGCCTTGGTAACTTCCTCGATTATTCCCCCAAAACCAAAATGTTATCCTCGTAAAATCAATGATTAAGAGGAAGCGTGCAATTGCACCTCTGGATGTATAGGCTAAAGAGCGACAAATTCAAAGCGCGACCAGTTTCATGTCCTCGTTTTTTACGAAGAAACGCTCGAAAGTTCAATCATATACGTGGAGATTCAAACAGCACAAAGCTTTTCTCTTTCGTTTGCCATTTCATGAGAAAGGAGGAAAACGCATGAGGTATCATGAGGGAAGAATCCGAGTATTGCACTTATAACTTTGACAAAAACTCAGTTAATTTGACAAATGTTTGGGTATTGGAACTCGTAAGCCCTACGCGGTTGAGCATCGACCCCGAATGTGTTTTATATCTCACAGTCACACGATGGCCCGCGGCCGTACGTGCTCGCTCCCTTAAACACCAATACAAAATTGAAATATTTTGTCAGACGCACATGTAATAAAAATGTTGTTCGATTGAGACCCCAACTAATCCGCGCACCAGTATCAAACCAATTAGGGTAATCAGCGAGTATAGGTGTGAGATCCTAGAAGTGCGCAGGACGTTTTTTTATCCGGGCGTTGCATACGCGAGTTAATAACGTTCGCCGTTATTATTAGCTCTCTCGGTCTGTTGAGCGCACTTGAGGCATTTGAAGTGCTATCTTACCGGGAAATTGAGGTCGTGGCCACCAAAATATATCCCGGAGGAGGCGTCTTAAGCATGCTCGATGGGGTAACAAACTTCAGACGATAAACGCTCCAAAATAATTCGGTCATAATTCTTGGCTCAGCAAGCAAAAACTAAAAATAAATACCTAACATTGACATTCTAAGAATAGTAGTGATAACTACGAGTTATCCCTAAGGGTGTACCGCTTTGTAGCCGCACATCTTAAAGGAAATACATCTAGAAACCATAATCCTCGTTTTATAAGCCACCACTTAATTGTGTTTGTCTTAGTTGATTGTTTTCCTTCCAAATAGTTCTTCCTCGAGTGAGGGACATTGATGAAGGATTTATATATCCGACGAAGAATAACATTTTGCTGACGGGACAGTTGTCGACTTCTATTTGTTTCTCTCTTCTATTTGCTTGTCGGCTGGCAACTGAATATTAAGTCTTAAACCTGGGGTCAGTTTTATGGAGCTGCTTAGCACAACAATTTGCTTAACACAAACAAAATCTTGCTCAGTAAAAACAGGTTACCAGCCAAAACTCCATGTGTTTTTCATGCCAAGCAAAAACCAGCTAAATACAATTACAAGTCACAAACAATACACATCACCTGAAAATTTGGTTTGTAACCCTGTTTTTTGCCAAGAAAGAATTGTCATGCTAAGCATTCTTTTGTGTGCTTTTTTAGCAGCTCCATGAAATCGGCTCCTAATTAGAATCAAGACGTTTTGGGGGGAAAGGACGGGAAAGAGGCTGGCCCAATAGACAGGATACAGAGTGAGATGAATAATTAGGTATCTCCGTAGCTGCACTCAAGTGAATGGACCGTCATTAAATGACAAGCGACGGGCATTGAACACTGAACGTGCGTTATCGGTTCTCCACGCGGTAACTCACACAATCCGTTCGCAAACATGGTATGCCTTTGGGGAAAACGATACGATGTTGACTGTGCCAACACATGACAAGGCTCTTCTAACTAAAGGCCGAAAACTAATCCCGTCCCAATGTAACAAACTTAAAGAATGCACGTTGCGCGTGCTTCGGCACATTTTAACGGCCAGACTTTGCCAATGCGCAAACAAGTTCACTGATTTGTTTGTATTTTAATGTCCATAATAATATAATGGCGCAATGTGTTACAAGCGTGAACTTAGTAATAGTCTGATTTCCTGACTTCATTATATAGGTCGTATGTCAGTATAATAGCAGTCGGATTCAACATTTGTAGCCTCTTACCCTGGTGAAAAGGTGAGACCAAACTTGAATACATGTACAGGGTATTATTTCCAGTAAACTGTTAGTGGATTTTTTTTTTTATCATAATTGATTTCCCCCTTTATACCGTAGGAGAAACCCTTAATAAGCCACGACTGAAAGAAGATAAACAGTTTTAGCGATGCCCCGATTCCCAGTAGAAACACTAATCCGCAAAGATGGCGGGACCCCCGCGCCTTTTTATCGGTTTACAGTTTCACTCGATTTCCTGCAAACATCGCCGACGTGACTCGAGCACCGCCAGCAAACCAGAAGACGATTTCGGATTAGGCTTCGGATTACCAAGCCATCTGCGATAGCTTGCGGGGCACGGACTAGACTATAGCTGGTCCCCCGTACCGGCCTGCCCTGCCAATTTACAGGTATATCGTGTGGTTATCCTTAGGTCGGAACCAGCGAAGCTTTACTTCGTCTTGAATGGAGTTAAACTCAGCTCGGCTCAACGCTCGTCACTGACTTGACAGCAGGGCGATAGGAGCCGCGTTGGGAATGTTTGACTTGTGATGCGAAGCAACAGTAAAGTACCTGTACGTATGTGCTTCACACACTCGTCCAAATTAGTCACCTGTGTGTCCGGACCATTCACGCATCCGTCGCAGATGAGACATTGTCGCGTTGCTTCCTCGAAGGGAGAAATATTATATCGCGAGGATCGCAGGAGAAAAGCGCAGACGCACAAACACAATCTCTTCCTAGATCATTAAGCGACGGCCAATGAGACAACGTCGCATGGGGATGCAATCAGTGATTCCTACTCGTTGATGGCATAATCCCCCTCCTCGTTAACTCTCTTCATTTGGCAAGGAGCGACAGCTTACATGCATCTCAGGAGACAAGTTGCATCTCAGAGTGCTGTTAACTCAAACATCAGGACAAGCAACGGGAACATGATGGAATACTGAATCAACTTGTTTTTTGTTTTTAAGGACACACAATCTATTTGTCTTCGTCTGTCAACAAGGAGCGCATTAGCCTGCACCACGTTGAAGCAAACTTCTCAAGGAGGCAGAATGGAGGAGGACTACCGTTCCTACTCCTTTTCCTACTTCTATTCTTACTCCGACTACAACTCTAGCGTAGTTAGCCCGGAGCCTGAGCTAGGAGTCCACGCCGTCTTAGTACCCATCGTCTTCGGAATCATAACCATTGTGGGTCTGCTAGGCAACGTCTGTGTGGTAGTAGTCATCGCCCGCAATCGCACCATGAGGACTGTCACCAATTTCTTTATCATGAATAACGCCATCACAGACATGGTGTTCGTTGTCATCTGTGCGCCTATCACTGCCTCCCAGTTCATCCTGTCAGACTGGATTTACGGAGACTTTCTCTGCAAAACCGTGGCCTTTATGCAGTATGTAAGTATACAAAAAAACGTTTACCAATTGTTGTATTACGGACCAATGGGTGTTACAGTCAAACATGATCACGTACTACCACAACCTTGTCCACTCCTTAACGTGATTGATTACCACCAATCCGTTCACATAAACCGTTGAACAGAATAACAGACACCACAGATAGAGATAAAGATGCTTAGTTTGTGTACTTTCACGGTAGAGTCATGGGAAAAACAAAGCTATAAGGACTGTTGATTGGGTGAAATAGGCCACGTGTTCTGGGACATCAACTTAAACATTTAAGCGTTATTTGCATGTTTTTGGTTCACATTCCAGTTCATGACAACACTTTTAAATCATTCATATAATTTTACGAGATATGCATGTTGTGCAGAAGGGAAACATTTGAGTTTGAATCATGTGACCTTAATATCTCATTATGTAAACAAATGTTACATGGTAATCAACAAACGCCTTAAAATACTGTTACCATAATACGCTGCCGCAAAGAACTAACGTTACTAGGAGAGACACAAACAAGAGATTCTGACAAAACCCTGCACGCGCACACACAATTTTAATTTTAATAATGCGTGTTTTTGGCGATGCCGTGAGAATAGCCTCAGCAGAACAAATTAAATGTGATAGGATGTACATTGATACCAAAAAAACTGAGCAATACTTTCACTAAATTTTCGGACGATCAAGTCAGATTTTCTGATCTGAGTGGCAAGAGGAAGCTACAAACAAATTCCTTCTGCTTTGGTGGACACTCGGCAGAATAATTTGCATTAACAATTTGCAGGGGAATTTTGTATCGATTTATTTTCCAGTAACAGTGATTACAACGTACTGTGGAGGTTATTCGTATACAGGTTGTAAGTACATGTATACAATGGTGTCATTAGTGAATCACAGCGAAAGGTCAGAGGTCTAGCAACATTTTGTTATCCTAAATATTACATCAACGCTATTAAATGTAACATTTCTGTCTCACGAAGCCAAACCTTCTATTGTCAGGTGGAGTTTTAACTTAATTATTTCAAAAGAATGATTATAAAAGCCGATGTACAACAAGTGGAGCGAGGTAATCTTCAAGGGACACAACGTCGAAAGCGTCATGAACTACAAATCAAGTTTTATACGCAAATGGTATTATCTGGAGAGAGCATATAAACGTCCACACAACCACACGACGAAACAAAAATGAACTCTCAAAAGAATCAAACAGTTTGGGTTCTATTTGTGATTCCAGTCGTTTGTTCCAGCCGTACTTGTGCACGTACGACGTGTACCATTATTCAATCGTTGGCATGAAAGAGATATATAATTATACGGCTGGAAATATACGTGCCACAAAAATATGTCCGCTGTATCAGATGTAAACAACTTTGGTTTTTCTTCTTTTCTCGGGAACAGTAATTGTTTCCTTTCAATCTGACCTTTTAAATAGGATAAGTAAACAATCTAAAACATGGCATTGTCGGGGATTTCAGGAAGATGTGCCCTTTAAAGTGCGATTTTGTTTAAAGAGGTGCTTTGGTTTATTGTAAAGGTGTAAGAGCAACTGTACACAAGTTAAAAAATATACAAAGATGGTCGAAATTGCTTAAACAAGGTCGGCCTAATTGCATACCGTTTATAGCGAAAAAATCCATGCTTACGATATAGCAACGAATTCCGTGCTTTTACGGTATTCGTATTCATAATCCTGAATATAGTTAGCACAGCCAAGACATTGGGTTATGGTCATAGCACGGCCGTGGCCACAGTCGAGCACGGCCGTGGCCATGGTCGAACACGGCTATGGCCATGGTCGAACACGGCTATTCGATGTCGTCACGTACATGTATATCACGATTATGTTGCATTGATTCATTCCGCA
This sequence comes from Crossaster papposus, assembly GCA_037893245.1. Taxonomy (NCBI): domain Eukaryota; kingdom Metazoa; phylum Echinodermata; class Asteroidea; order Velatida; family Solasteridae; genus Crossaster; species Crossaster papposus. The sequence goes on along the minus strand of JBAIAA010000275.1, from coordinate 148,102 downwards.
GTGAACAGATACACAAATATTAGGGCCGCACTTCGAAACTCTTGTCTCTATGGCTATTGTGTAGGTGTGCACTCATTACAACTACGCGGGGAAATGCTTACAATAGCCATAGCCGAAGCTCTGGAAAGTATGGTGTGTAGTCATCAGTCACGTAGTCCCAAGTGGCGGTCAAAGCGACACGGAGAGCGATGACCTGAAAGCCGAGATTATCAACAGGAAGGGAAACAGAAAACAACCGTGTTTTTCTTCGTCTTTTCGATGTGTCATATTAATCACTGTTACCTACATTATCCACTGTCCAACCACGTTAATGCAGTAATACTATAGTTACCTGTTGTTAACCAGGACAGACGTATATACGTGCTTATCAAAAAGAAAACAATATTGGCGGGAAAATCAGGAGATCGTGTTTTTACTCAATTTATTTGGTTCTAGCGTTGCTATAGAGATATCGGGAACATCAACCCTTCAAAGATTCCGAATCTGTTTGCAAAAAAAATAACCTAAAGGTTATTGGGTGTACAATTTCGGGGGTTATACAAGACAGATGAGAAAATCCACAGCATCTTAACTGATAAAAAGCACTTGCGTCCAACTGAAATCCTGGGCTATTAATGACGGCATAGGTGGTAGTTGATGCCGAAAATAAGGTGTTAGGTTACCCAGCAGATGTGCTGCAAGAAATTAAAGTCAGCATCAATGCAACTTGCCTCCTGCATTCCCAATCGACGGTGTTATAGTCAGGCAGATTGGTAAACACAATTTCAATCACAAATAATAAATGCACGTCCTAGCACGTCACGAGCAAGATACTTGGCTAAAGAACCGTCGCAGATTTGTCGTATAAGTAGAGCATAACAAGTAATGTTCAAATGTTTTAAAATGGCTGTCCATAAACCCAGCGCGAATGCTTTCAATTGTGGACGGTTGTCACAAAAAAGGTGCACTGCATTTTGTGAAATTTGATTGAATTGTGTTTTAGTCTCGAGAGGTGTACACCAAATGGAACCGCCAAGGGGTGATTACTTCCTATTGTTTGGCCGTCGAGAATCTAATCTTTTTTACAAGATGTTTCAAACACCCCCCCCCCCCCCCCCCAACCCCACCCACCAACAAAGATAAAGAGATAGATAGAGAGAAAACTGCTGAAAACTTGCCCTAGTAAAAACAACCCTCTTTTCGCGAGCACACCTATAACCTAAATCGGCATTTTATTGACAGAACGATACAAAAATAGTCGTCAACCAAGAAGCTCAGTTCCCATACGGCGGGTATGTAATCAAATGCCCTCTATTTAGTTCGGTCGATGTTCAGGTAAATCTAACACACAATTCTCAACTGATAAAATAAATTAAATTCTGCGCATACTCGTGACGGAAAGCTAAACTGGGTAAACAAAAAAGAGCAACTCCACTTGATAACAAACAAACCAGACAACAACAACAACAACAATTACGGAAAAGTTCAATTGCGAAAATGAGAAGGAAACATTAAATATAAAATACAATATGTTTAAAACAGGGATCAGTTGCCGTCCCTGGCATTAATCGTAACCCTAAGAACTCAATATAGATTCCATATTTATGGATCACACCATAAGTTCAATGGAGATGTGACCAAAAAACACCGACCACGTGCTATTTAATTTAGCACGACATGAGACCAAGGGACTACCCCCCCCCCCCCCCCCCCCACCACACAAATAACCAACAAAACGCGCGGGTCATTAGGCAAGTCAGGCGTAAATATGGCGCCAAAAACTCAAGCTTCGATCTATGTGGCGGCACGTTTTCCTTTTCAATTGCAAGGACTTGCATTTGGCAAACGACCTTAGAAGCTGTACCACGCTTAATTACACAAAAAGTTATGTTCGCACAGCCATGCACTCCCCACAACCATGCACTCCCCTCTCTTAGATATAATCAGACGTTACACATGGGATTTGCATATGGTACTAATACTTGTATACTTAACACTAAACCGTGAAAGAGGGACGATGGTGATGATTATTTGCAGAAGAAAATATGTTTTCTTTTCGTTGGAAAGAAAAGTGTTCAGTTTACATGCTTTGTGGAAAAACAAGAAAGGTTAACGACGTGAAGTTAACCACTACGCAAGTGTCCAGTACTCAAACCGTTTTTGTTTTATTCATGCGATTTCAAGAGCGGCTTGTATATATCTTAATAATAATAATAACAATAATCTCTGATATGTTTGATGTGATGATAAATCAACAATATTGAAATTCACTGTGACCCTGAGGCATCACGCATTATTTCACATGAATTCATTTTTGTTTTAATTCTATCTCTTCCTTATTCTCTTAAGTTTCCTCTTGAGATTAACTGCCATTAACCAGGGATCAATTTCTGTCGGGTATTTTGCGAGATAAATCGTGAATGTGTGTGTGGGTATTATCTGCTCCTACTTCTGATGTTTTTTTATGTGATAGGTTAACGAACGACAGGTTAGAATGGCGGGCAGAGTTGAGGCAAATGTCAGTGGTGAGAAAGCCTCGGGGGAGCGGATGACGATGATTAAGTTCGGATTTTAATAATCTCATCGTGGAACGATGTATCCACACTACAGTAAACAGGACAACACAAATTGCTATCAAAACAAGAAATCTGACTGATTTTGTATAAGGAAAAACACCACAAAATGAATCGTACTGACTCGGTAACCAATAATGTATGTGTGTTTTATCCAAAGGCTTCGACAGTATGACTCGGAAGGCTCATTTTGGTTGAATAATAATAAGTGGAAAATTAAGTGTAGACTGTATAATTATTACATTTCTTTGATTTCTTTTAAGAACGTTCATTAGAATGAGTCAAATATAAATTAGGAATATTGATTTTTAGTTTTTATGTGGCATTTTAAGGTAATAATTACACAACATTTTGCAAACAAAACTTCCGGATTATTACGAAATACCTCTACTTATACGATACATAATACTAGTCTCATGCACACGTTGAAATCAGGGCACCTGGAGGTACTGTCATTTTCAAGAAAAGTAACATGTTTTTTAATGAATTTCCAACAATTGCCGGCCGAAGACCGTTGGACAAACAATTCTTCAAATACCGCCCCCATTTAACCAAGTTAAACCATCCGCCTGTTGTTCACAATACACATCTGATTATGTGAATTATTCATATGAAGCGCGATATGTGGCAGAGAAAAACCCCCCTCTTTTGTGTTGACCATTGTGTTCCCGGAATCTCGGGAATTCCTTTTAGGTTTCAAGGGGGGGTGGGTTAGGTTACAAAAGGGTTAAGTGCGTATAAAGTAGAGCGATAAGAGGGGGGTACCCCTCTGCCACATATCGTGCTGGGTATAGAATCATTGCAAGCAAGCTATAGTCTAGTTCCCTGACCTGACAATTCCCCCGACGTCTAAATATTGTTCCATGTTTGTTTGTACGTAGGGTCAGGGAACCAGACTACAAGAACAACATTTTTTTTCTCTTTTTTTCTAACATTTATCTATATGAACACAAAACTTTAAATAGGTCAGTAAATAAAACCCAGATCTATAATATAAAACATCTCTAAATCCATCCATTTCTGAAAATTGCAGCAAAAGCTAAATGTTGCTTATTTACCTATAAAATCATGTGGTTGTGTTTCGGCTGGATTTACTAGCTTGGTATCGATTAATAACTGAATCCTTAGCAACATGTTATTTTAATACAAGAGACACGAGGTTCACCACAATTCCCGATGGCAGAAATCGGACTCCGTTGCACAGATGCCTTTACTTATTCAAAAGCGGGAAAGTAAATTGGCCTGACAGGTGCATTGCTCAATAATGAAAAGTCCAGAGACCTAAGAGGAATGAAAACATCCTTTCGATTAAGTCCCAACCTATAAGACTCCTTTTGAGACACCCCCCCCCCCCTTCTCCATCCACATTATTTGGTAGACGGAAAGAGAGGCAATCTAGAACGAAATGCGTAAGCCCCTTACTTACACAAATAAACCACAAGGGAAACTGACTAGGTAAATTTTCCACACATTTCAAAGAGAACAAAGAAATCGGCAAGGCAGGACTTGAACCTGCGACTTTTTTTTCAAATTTACTTAGTCAGTTTCTCTTGTGGTTTATTTGTGTATTATAAGATTTATTTATTTATTCCTGAAAACCAACAGCGGTGAACCGCCACTTACAGGCATATTTTCATTGAGTAATCCCCACAATGTCACTTCTCAAGTTGTATCTTAAAATCGGGCGTGATCACTGGCCACACGGGATTTTGGTGTTTATGACTTCTGACTAGCGCCCTCGAACAAAGATACTGACCATCATAGGGCAATGGAAATATAGCTCAGTTCGTAGAGCGCCGGTCCGGTATTCCGAGGTCTCAGGTACAAGTCCCGCCTCAGTGCCGATTTTTGGGTTCACTTCAAAAATCAAGCCCTTGCTTGTTAGAATTCACATTGGCTTTGTATTAACTTTGTAGAGAGTATACCTTTTGCAGCTATCCAAAAAAACTATCCAAACAAAGTATTGTTCAAAAGCTTACCAAAGATATTAATGACAATAAACTCACTGTAAAAATTAGTCCCTCTGCAAGCTGTTATTTTGAAGAACATAATATAATAATGCAATTTCCAAAAATGCGTCTCAAAGACGCACTTTTAGAAATGTACGTTTGTAGTTGGTTTGTAACCCACGCAATTGTGGCTCGGCAACTTTGAATTAAAACTAAAATCTTGGAATATTGTTTTCTCGATATATATATATATTTATATACAGCATTCACAGAGATATAACCTTATCGTGCTGCTTTAAACATACAAAATGTACAACAGACAAAATGATATACAATATGATCCCTGTATGTTTAAAGTCTGACCATTGGCGTAACTTGGGCTCTGCGGGACAAATAGCGCCTGTAAGGTAAACCCTTGTTAGCATCACAGCCAAGAAAACAATGTTTTACATTAGTGGATTTACCGTGCTCTGTTTTTGTTCATTTGGTCTATTCTATCCAAACACGACCCGGGATTTTACTCGGGTGACTTGGAGCGTGGAACGACAAACAAACGGACACATTAACGGATAAATGCGGCGCTCATAAGTTTGTCGTTCCTTCTTCTGCAAACACTGAATTAGCTAAGCTTGGATCTCGTTGGAGCCATTTCATTTCAGACAAAAGTCGTAGCATATCATCGTTAGAAGCAGCAACAGTTATCAACATCTAAATAGATTGACATTCCACCTACCCGACGACCAAGTTTAAGCTCTGCGGATGCTGTATTCTATTTCGAGAAAATATTAATCTAAGATTTCGATTTTTAACCAACTGCCGATATAAATTGTCATCTTTGTTCCGTTTAATAGAGACATTTCCGCTAGGGAATTCTCTGGTTTTTCCCCCTGCAGTGGGAAAGTACCACTATTGGAAGTATTTGCTATGGGTCAATACTGACGTATTTTCTCGAGTTTGGCAATGAGTCAACTCGACTCTCGCAAGTTCTTTTTCGAAAACATAGCATCTTCATGAAAATTAATGGCATCACCTACGAGGTCAATACCCTTTTTAAAATGCAGGCGATGATTACTCGATGTTTTCTCGCCACAGAGAAACCGTGTACAGACTTGAGATGTATATAATGATGTATGGCGTAAATTAAATACGCCTAGAGCATAAAACGGTAATTCGTAATTAGTCTGGTGCGTAATTTGAAATTGATCGATACAAAAGAAGACCGCAATTGCCTTTGGGTGTAAGACTTTGTGTTTGATGGCGCCACGTCCATCTCAATTATTTTGTTGTGGACATAAATACTTACTGAACAGGTATATTTGCATGTTTTCGCTGTCAGGCAACTAGATGAGTTAGATAAACAAGACAAAATCAATGGATCCCGCCAAGATTATTCTAATTGACGGTCATGGCAGTCAGTTCCAGCCATGAATTAAGTACAAAAATCTAAAGAAGAAACACCAAAGACAAAGCAAACCCAGTGAAGGTAATCCTAAAAGAACACATCCCTAATGTCCTCCATTCATAATTGTGGGCACACTACAGTTTAATCGAGCAGTATTTTGCAAGCGTGTGGCTTGTGGTCGGATCTTGCCCATCCATTGCCGGGGGGGGGGGGGGGGGGGGGGGGTTGGGGGGGGGGGGGGGGGGGGGGGGGGGGGGTGGGGGGGGGGGGGGGGGGGGGGGGGGGCTTTTACATCAAGGTTAGACTTAGGTAAGTCTAATTCACAAATGACATTGGGTCAGTGAGTCGGACATAAAATCAGGAAAAAGAGGACTGTAGATTGACCCTTCCTGGGTCAGCAAATGAATGCGAGAACATGAAACCAACAGATATAATTGTCACATTATGAACATTGCCGCTTTTGCGTCCCATCGCTCAATGCAGGCGTATCTAGCGGGGGGGACAGTTCTCCCCCCCCCCCCCCCCCCCCCCCCCCCGCCTTCCCCAGCTGCATTTGAAAAGTAAACAAACACGGTTTTTAAAGACTTTTGTTGCCCGTCTACAAGGCGCTTATCACACTGGCGCAAGTATAGATGCACCACTCCGAGCACATCTGGAGGTCGGCATTCGCGCAATTTATTTATTACATTTTTTACCCAGGGTGTGCCCACACAGTTTAAAAAAACTGGTTTCCATTCCAATAAATAAAATTGAATGATACAAAAATACATCAAAAGTCATCAACAAAACCGGTTAAATGGACAACTAACAATAAAACATATAAATATAACAACATTTTATACAAAAATACAAACAGGATATTTACAGACGTGCATGGATATTTACAGGTATACAAAACATGTATACTTAGTTATATGTACGTCTGTACATTAACTTTTAAAACAGTCCTGTTTGTAAGACAAATTATAATTTACGGGATGAGTGAAAACCCTAAAGATAAAAACCTTTGGAGCGAAAAAAGAGAAGAGGAAATTTCAATCTGGCTCCACATTACAGTGGCAACCAAGTTATAGCTCCATAAATCAGCGCAATTTGCATAATATCGAACGGATGACATTTATACGGAGCTCCGATTTAAATATGATTCGACAATGAAGAACTCAAATTGAACCAGAAGGCGGCAAATTGAACTTTGCTTCTCACTAGAACCGACGGGCCAGAGTCTACAATGCTTAGCAAACAGCCCCTGATAAATATTCATGAGACGATGACGTATTTTAGACGTCAGAGAGAAATGGGGAGACACATGTAAGAATGGATACCATGGTGATAATAATAGACAAACAAAAACGGCCACTTGCCGAGTCGGAAAACCGCTAATTTTAGAACTATTAAGTGATCATGACGTCTGTTCGTCTGACTTTGGCGCCATTTTTCGTGTCCAAAATAGTTCGTGGGCTAATATTCGTTTTGAAAATCAGCGTTGCATGTCGAGCGTATGTGGAGCAGATCTATATTCTACATTGATATTATATAGGATAAGGAAACATCTATAGAGTCGTCTTCTTTATCGAACCAGAGCGTCTTGAAGAAATCTACCGCGAGAAGTAGCGGTGTTAGCGATTCCCTAGGTCTTCATAATAATAGTCGGCGCTAAAACTGGGTCAGCTACTACTCTAGAATGGGAAGCAGGCTGGGAACTAACGCTGCATGCGATAAAATTACATTTCACGCCTCTTTGGTTTACTCCTCGCCGCGGCGTTTACAAGAAAAACCCAGGAGAGAAGAACACACGACATGCAAGATACATTCACCATCATGTTTTCTTTCATCCCAGACAGACATGTGGCGAGTTTCTTAATTCAAGGAGCTTAAAAAATAATGTGCAATAAAAAGCTAGCGGTGAATTAGGATTAACGCGCGCATCCCATCGCTCAAGGCGAACGCTTCTGGCCACGTCAATGTATTATCCGTTGAGAGATGGGGCTTAGGCCTACATCAATTTGAAATGCACAAAGGAACAGTCTGTTTCATGCATGCTATATCTCTTGAGAGCGGTATCTTCAAAACCGTAGTACAATTATTTACAACATGTCCACGTATAAACTACCAATAAGAGATTAAGAACGCTGGGAGTGAAATTAGAATCTAAAGTGCACGAGCGATGACGTGACACCACTGGTATTTCGTTTTCCTTTTCCTATGCTATTGGAGAAAAAAATATGCACCTGCCGTCTGACGTCTTTTATTGCCATGATATTTTCTAGTGTTGGTTTGACGCGTGAGGGCGCTGTTGTAATTCATGTTTGTGACACAATCGTAATTGGCGCCAAAGCGTCCATTTTGGTAAATGTTCATTCTGTCAAATTTACTGACTTTTTACCCAGGGGCTCAGGCTATAGTTACATTATGTTCTGTTTTTCTTTTCTTTTAAATATTTGAATCAGAACGTAATAAATATAGGAACAAATGGCACAAGTTGGCATAATTGTTTCCCAATTGTATGCCTACAACTCCAATAAAATAATTTAAAAATTTAAAAATTCCGGCAATGTTCCGGTCCCTAGAGGCCAGCGAGGGATTTAGTATTAGCGCAGGAATCTGCTGACAAAAGTCAAAGGAACCAAACATCGCTGGCAGCTCGTCTAGCTCTAGCTCCGGGTAAACTGGCTCGGGGTATATAGGTAGCGCGGAGCCGGACAGCGACGCGCCGAGCTAGCCCGGTCGCTGCGGTCGATGATACCGGGGCATAATCAGTCCGATTTAATACCGGCTAATTTATTCCATAATTAGCGCAAAGTCTAAGCCATCCGTGGAGTGCGTGGACCTGGCTTCTTGTTTGTGCTTTTGAGACGCGGGACAGTTGTCATACACGTTGTCAATATGATACTTTGTACAATTTAAATATATTTTCGTGCAATTAAGACTGTTTTTCCCCCAGTAATGTGAGGCAGAAATTATTTATTCTGTCAATTTCTCTTCCGTTTGTCATGAAGTTAAAATTATCAAGAACTAAACTCGACGTTTTATGTTAAAAGTAAAACCTATATAATATTAAATTAAAGTCCTTAATTTCGGTAATTAAACATTCGAATTTGCAAATTAAGCAAAGCCGCACATTTTGCTTGTTTTAACTCGATTAATCGACGGCCGTTAACAAGTTGACCTAATATTCAAACTATGGAAATCTACTTTTAGACGATAGTTAAACATCTTTTCGACTGATTATATTTCTTTCCTTAATGCAAGGATTCTTAGACTTTAATCTCTTAAAAACATATCAGCCGATTTTATGAATAGCAACGATGAGATACAAATAGTAAAGCTACCTTCAAATCCGGCCCACTTAAAAAACAAACAGAAAATGTTGTTCACAAACTTTATTTGCAACAACTGATATTATTAGCGAATAGCATTAAACAGCGTCCGCCTACTAGTTCGCAGAACCAACGCGATATAGCACGCAGCGAATAATCGTGGGTATATTAAACAAAATGCCCAGAGCGATCGTATCGTTCGCGATATGTGTGCACGCCTTTCGGCCACATTTCTGTCAGGTCAATCCAGCTTATCGCTGTGAAATTAGATTTCTGGATTTTTGAGTTAAGAATGGCTCGAGGGGCCAATTGGCAATTTACTCCGAAGTGACAGAGGTTATTACCTTATAAATGGTACGTAAATGAGTGATATTATCTTATGAAGCAGATGCATTATTATCAAGTTGGTTCGAGTGGGCACGAGGTTGATACGTCATTATATCACATAGGGGGTTACCTACTCCTTAATCAATTAAATAGAACAACTTTAATAACAATCGTTTGAAGTTCTGACGAGAGCCGTTTGAAAGCTTTCTAAAGGAAACCAAACCCGGTTCGAGGTTTGGTTGTCCACATCGTACCTACCTCACTGACTATAGACTAATTGCATACTACCTTTTAATACTGGGTAATTACTAACATGATGGAGGAACATTAATTTGTATCACAAAACGTAAAGCCGATCTTAGGTTTGTGTTGTGGAGAACAAGGTATTATATATGCATATATGCATGTAATGGACCAATCAGAAGATGGGAAACAAACAGTTTGGGGGAAATGGTTTTCTTCTTTCTTTCTTTTTTATGGGGGGGGGGGGGTAATTTAAATCTTTAATTGGAACTGATCTGATGTTTTGGGGTTTTGCGAGAAAGTGGTTGGAGGTTGTTCTTCATATTTTTCGTTTCGTTACGTTTTCGTTTATCTTTAATTCGACCGGCCATAATGCTGTTTGTGACTAAATTCTTTTTCGACCGATTGCAGGACATATACGGTGAAATCATATAGAACATGAAAAAGGGTAAAGTGTATAAACAGACAAATAGTTCAATAAAAGCCACAGTAATTACCACTTTGCCCGTCAATGACTGACGCTGAAATTGAACTTTTAAAAAGTGTCGCACAAACAACGGAATGGAAAACACTTGAGAAAAACACTGCTCTATAATAATGGAAGCACAATGAATAGGCCAGAATATGTTTGGCAGAGAACAACATGTTAAATTCTACCAATCACTCGTTAAGCTTGTTGCTGGCGTAATCTATCCACGCGTCTCTCAGCTTAACACGAGCACATCCCACGCGATTCGTGCCGACTGTGTGCCACTCTGATCCAGTATGTTATTGTAATCCGGCAATCGGCTGTCAGTCTCTCTTCAAGCTACTGCGATAATAAATCCCGGATATTCATTCAGGAAAAAAAAAAAGCAAACTGAAGAGGTTTGCAGAACGGCCATAGTACAATTACGCCGGGCGTTCGTCGTGTTTGTCTAGCGTTTGTGTCGGGTCTCACGTATCCGAGTGTTCGCCTCTCAAAAGTTCGAAGGACTTAATTCATTGCCATCAACAGAACTGCATAATTTGTTCGTGGTATTATTAAAAGACAGAATGTGTTTTTCCCGGGTTTTTTCTGTCAGCCCCATAGTTTGAATCGCTTGAACTCGAGTCTGACCCGACTTACGCGCGAACCTGTTGTCTGGTAATCGTGCGACGACTTGTAAAATTGTTATGTCTTGAAATAAAAACCTCCTTAGTTTGACACTTGGTGGCGCCAAAAGGTTGATGTAGGATACACCATTTGTAGATATCGAAACATTTTACTACAGGAAAATATTTTACTTTTACGGTTAAAAACAAATGCCATTTTTCTTGATTTTTTTTCTCGCCATCCATAATTGTAAAATTCCGGACAGGTCAGTTAAACGATATTTACTATAAATTAATAAATACCTAGGAGAGTTGATGGCTTCTGATTCGTCGAGACTCGATCACGTGGAGGGCATTATTTTGTAGTAATGACTGGCTTCAAAGGAGAAGCGAATACATGTCCCCTGAACCAGCATTAATCAAGCATCATGTAAGCCAATGATTGCCCCCCCCCCCCACCATTTCATCCATTCCTGATAATTCAAGCAATTTTTCAATGGTTTATCCTATCTTTAACAGCCTCATTGCATATTATAAAGCGTGTTTAGAAAGTATATTATACTATTTATAAGTATTCTTACTTTTTTGCACCCTTAATTGGGGCTTCCCAGCTCGACGTACATTAATCACCAATTTATAGCATTGAATTACACCTAAAGCGCCCTCTAGCATTGAGGTTGCAGCCCGATAAACGATGGCCACTCACGACCCTTTTTGAATCATGGGCCGTTTTCCAAACCCCCAAGCTTAGGCTCCATCCGGCTCCATCACTATTACCAAACTGTATGAACGAAGCCAAAACGGGGACGAAGCTGGGGTTTGGAAAACGGCTATGGTATTGTGCTAATCCTATCGATTTACCCCTAAAGCGCCCTCTGGCGTTGAGGTTGCAGCCCATTAAGTAATGCTCACTCACAGCCCATTGTGAATCATATGGTGTTCCAAAGACGACGGATCGCCGTCGCCCTCGCCGTCGCCATAGAATCATGATATTGTAAATCTCTTTCCCGTTTTAATACATGTCTCTCGAAGAATCTTTTTTTCTTTCGCAACATTGTGGAAGTATTTTCTAGTCTTTGGGTGTAGTTTGGGGCTCGTACAGCAGAATTTGTTATCTATACACGTCACCTATTCACAGAAACAAAGTCGATTTACAACGATTGAAACCTTGTGTAGTTATAGGCGCCAGGGCGTCCCGAAGTACCAACAACACGTTTTATCTAAGGCTAGTACCCAGCCTCCTGTTATTCGATTTAACCTTCCGGGGGGGGGGGGGGGGCATACAACGGGCATTTTGAACGACCGGGGGGTGGGGAGGTTGAGGGGGGTTGCTTGACAATCAAATTCAGCTCAATCATCGCGCCGATCGATAACAACCGAGCTTGATAATGACTGGACACGAATCGCCCACGGGAAGGGGGAGGGGGGGTAAGACTCGGTTTCCCTGCCACGAGGTAACTCATTTCAATCTATCAGGTTTGCAATGATAACATAATTAGCCTGGTTTAACTTGGAGAGGGAAATCGATAAAACGGTAGCACTTGTGCGCGCAAATTTATAACAAATTGCAACAAAGTACAATTATATGCATACTTCCTCCAGGAAAAAAAGTTGTTTATTTGTTGAAACATGGCGCACGTCATGAGTGGGATTTGCACAACAAGTTTGCGATCGTTTTAACATGACTTGGCATATAAACTGCTTATTGGTACATCGTTTGCCATCATGCTCCAGTTAAAGGTAGAATACACCATTTGCAAACATACAAACAAACTACTTAATTTTTATGAAATACCTTACTTGACTGAAAGTGAATAACAGTCTCAAGCATCCTGTCTCAAGCACAACAGTCGCAACAACAGTCGCAACAACAGTCGCAAGCATCATGGCACCTGGTATGCTGGTGGTTTTTATAAAGACAAACGGAATTTTGTATCAATTTCAAACGATTGCCGGCCGACAATCATTGAAAAAAATGACTATTTTCAAAATCTGTCAGTAGTTTATTAAATTAAGTTAGTCCTTTTTTATTTGCAATTACATTTACACATATGTGAATGGGGGCAAGCCAACTAGTCAGGTTTCCTAACCTGATCATTTCCTGATGTCTATAAACTGCTCCAAGTTTTGTCTGAAGAAAGTCAAGGAACAGGACTACAAGAACAACCTTTATTTGTTTGTTTTTGCAGCATCTTTGAACACAAAAAGTAAAAGAAATTAGCGTCACATTATTTACTATAAAATATGAATTCCCTAATATAACCTATCCATTTTCGAAAATTACAGCAAATGAAAACGGTGTTTATTGTTAGCAACTTTACCCGTGACATTTCGAGTTCCTGTTTCCATTGTATTTAAATAGTACAAATCTGTTTGTTGAGATGTTTTTCCGCGGGCGTATTTTGAGGGGAAAGGTTTGATTTAGCTGCAGGTGAAATAACAAAGAGATTAACTTGTTTACCATTTCACGAAGACATCAACACGTTGAATTGGAAAGTAATCCCAGAGCTATAGAAAGAACAAACAGTACAAGAAATCCAAATGGTTTTTGTCAGGTTTCTGTAGGGGGTTGTTATCTCTAGAGAATAAATGGCTGCTCGTCCTGATAACTGGCTGGCTTTAATCATCAAACACAATTTTTTTTCTGTAACGAACCATACACGTTGCTTTTGTTACCGACATAAATGTCATTTGGAAGATGTGTTATTAGCGCTATAGCACCATAAAATAGCCCGAAACCACGACTCAGATTTTACAATTTGATTAAAATGGCCGGAGTCTCGCAAAATAAAATCGGATTAAATTGCGATTGGGGTTCTAGATTTGGATGTCGTGTTTGTGATCGGCCACTTCTCAGGAATCATGTTAAGTTTAGTTAACAGAGTAAAAGTGTACTCAATAGATGCTAATATGTGTTTTCGACATGTGCAAAGAGCATAGGTGGGTTATACCAACAATCGTGACATGTCTGTTTGTCGATCTGTATTGGCATAACAGGTGCATATGAACACCGATTTGCTCAACTGTTGTCGACACCAGTCGACACGGCGATGTTCAGTTATTAGGTGCAGTATTGTTTAGCGTTCAAAACGAACGGTTGAAAGTCGCACAATTTATATTTTGCACACTGAACAATACACGTAGTGATGACGTAGTGATGACGTAGTGATGACGTAGTGATGACGTCTAATACAAGTATAGGGTGTGAAATCCTTAGATGATTTGCCACGGCACGACAGCACGTTGAAAGTAGGAGACCGACATCCGTTTTACATGAGATGTCGTCATCTTGAGATAATGAATCACTTCGTGCAAGTAGTGGTATACAATTCAAGACTCCGAATGTATTAGGTTGTCGATATTTTCTGGATAAATTAAAACGGGACGTAGACATCCTTAAACAAGATGTCAACAGTATACAGTACAGACGACATCCTAGTATGCGGGCAGTCTAGTCGACATCCTTGAAAAGGTTAAAGATGTCACGGGGTATATTGACATTCATTTCAGAGGTGTGGAGCGACTTAAGCCGCGTTCGCATTGGACTTAATATTGTCAAATGTTACGGTACGTGATTGTCAAAGTTCACGGTGTTAAATCCTCCGCTAGAAGCTTGGGCCTGTAGATCTTACTGTTGCGGAGGGTAAAATGGACAATTTGACAATGTTACCGCCTGTCCGCATTGGATTTAATTTGGTTAAAGTTGACAACAGTCTCCGTAGGTTTTACCAAAAAAAGTCAAATGCGAACGCGGCTAAAGAAGAGGAAGGATTACACGCGAAAAGGACAATTAGCGAATGTTGTTAAATCGTTGCAGTGCAATGACAGTTTTGAACGTTTAAAAACTGTCGTAGCGAATCCACGAATCGAGACGTTCTGCACGATGCGCAAGAAACGTTTAACAGAACAAGAACAAACTAAAAAGAATCAGAACGTCCACAGCGGTTTTCTCCATAAATGCCAGATCGTTGTGGACTTGTGGTTCGCTAAAAAACAAAATCGCCACAGTGGAACTGGGGCTTTAGGTTAAATAAAAAACAAACATGTTTAGCGTCATGCCTTTTTTTTTTAAAGGAAAGAGAAGGTCCTTATTTTGTTTTAAATGGCCGCCCGACACATTTTGATGCGAGTTATGTAGTGAACATGTCACACTCTATCTTCCAATTTGAAATTAAAACATGGCTCACCCACGATTAAAAATATTAATTCATGTGGGTCGATCATGTATGCACCATACACGTCACACCCTAGCCTTGATATTATATTATATTTTTGAGAAACAAAATGATTTTTTTTCCCAATAAATAATCAAATGTATCATTTATTTTTTATAAAGACAAACGGAATTTATATTATATTTTTGAGAAACAAAATGATTTTTTTCCCCAATAAATAATCAAATGTATCATTTATTTTCACACAAAAAAGAGTGGGAAAAGGAGGTGGCATTAAAAAGGAAAGCGGGCGGTGACGCTAAACATTTTTTTTGCCTTAAATACACGGTTCGCTACAATGTAGAACAAGAGCCTTACAGGTGAAGATTGGATTTCATTTCTTCGATTGTTCAGCGCCCACACAGAGCGAATTACTTTTCCCAGGTTCCATTCTTTTATTCGATTTGTTTGGTCAAACCGATATCATTTTACAAATGCTAGACTATGTTCAATGCGTTACAGTTCCGTCCGAGTGGGTATTTCATTGTAACCCGTTATACTCGGGACCGCAACGAATGACTCATAATAAATAATTATTCATCGCAAATTTGCATCAAATCTAACATTTTTTTCTCTCTCGGTATGTATCGATTCGTACCGAAAGAGATGTAGCAAACTAACTTATTAAACATATTTGTTTAACTTAGAAAACTGTTGCAACATGAGTCAATTAATTGGGTAGATTCAAGGTACATTTGTAAACGGAGACGACGGTGAAGTGAATAAACTGCAGATGTGCATGCACACAATACTAGACTAATACCATATGCAAGTAGGAACCAATTACTTTACTCGTGCGTACACCAATATTAGCACGTACTGAATATAGCATTGGAACATGGATAAATGCAGATAAACAAAATGGGAGCTACCGAAAAAAACTCAACCATACAGGTGTCTCATTGTTACTAGCCATGGGTGCAAGGATGTGCTGTGGGCTGCATTTTACACACTAGATGTACATTGCACTACTGGCCACCCATGTGGCTACGCCGAACATTTATTTAATCCGCCAACAGTTCCAAGCTAGATCAACCTCGGTAGAATTCAACGGTAGAATTCAACAGTAGAGACACTTCGTGTACATAGAAAGCACGACTGGGAACAAACTGGTTGTTGTTTTTGTATAGTTTTGGTAGCCTTCCTGTGTTATTCATCAAATAAGACGAAGAAGGAGCCGATTAATTATAACTAGGCCAGGCTGGGATGAAAGCGAAGCAAATCTACGGGTCTGAAGCGGAGGGAATTTGTTCCATCTTGCCCCAATAACGTTCTAGTCGTCTAACTTATCAACAGCTATTGATTTCGTGCGCGCTGAAACAATATTGACCACTCTACATAGTACATACGACAAACACCTCAAAATAACAACCCGAACCGATTCTGAAGGCTGGGCTCACGACTGAAGTCCCATACGGCTAGCCTAGTAGTAGCAAAATCAAAATCCACGTCCGTGAGCTGCAAGCCGCAAAAATACAGCGCGAACAGCGACCTCACACGGCCACTATTTTATGCAAATCAACTGAAGACAACCGAACGCCTTGTTCAACCATTCGTGTGAGGTTTTGGGGGTGGTGCTCATTATGCTAATAGTAATAGCCTAAGCTGATCTTTAAAATCGTTTTTGTATTGGTCCATCGTTGCGTAGAAAATGCACATTTAGAGTCAGCGGGGAAAGGTCATAACACGGTCAAGCTAAAAATATGTACAGCTATCCTGTTGGGACATGAATTGAATCCCAATCTATGGAGCGGTATAGACATACTATAGTCATCTACTTGACAACGTTAACGGTAGACACAAAATCAAAGGTCCTCTTATTGAATGAACCGCGAGAGTTATCACTATCGATCTGTCTTGTTTTGACATAATTGCGCTCTTAGGTATATAAAGCTAATTGGTATTTCATTCTTTGTTGGTTAGTTTCTCGTCTCCTGATTTGATCTTTGCGATAAGGCTTTTTTTGTTTAAATGGTCGGGGTTTTATAGGGGAGCATATCTAACTTAGAAATGCGTCGGTATTAGTTCCGGCCCGAGTCAACACAGTGTCGATTTCATGTCCACATGGCAACAGTAGTTGACACTACTTATACAATGCTTCGATTTAATATCGGAGTAAGATGAACCGGTATCGATTTTATCTAATTCCGACGCAATAGAGTCGATTTTAAGTTTAATTCTACCAAGCTGATTTAAATGCACACAGGTACGGTGTCGATCAATGTTAAATTTAGATACACGAACAATTTCGATTTTATATCAATGTCGGATCGACGAGTGTCGATTCTCTCGTTTGAGTCTGAATAATGTTGTATAATAATGAATCCAAACTAGAGCCTTCAGAGGGCGCTATTTACCATACTTACGAGAAGTCTGCACATAATTCATACAGTACGATCGTTCCCAATTAGTACAGCACATAAAATAAACCTATAAGTATATCTTTGAACGGCAAGCACCGTGGAATCACGTGAGACTTCAAGCTTGGCGTTATGCACCTTTATGTTTGTTTTAAGTTGTGAAACAGCATAAAATGTGAATCATATGTTCAAAAAATATCTGTTTGTTACACCAAAAATGGTAAAATTACACAGAATATTATGGTAAAATGAAAAAGAAAAAAAAATCGATTAATACATAAAGCCACCTGCCAAATCCGTTTAAAAACAAACTTTATAATCACAATAAAATATCAGAAATTCATCCATAAATTTGTGTTTTAAATATACCTTGTAAATGGGCAATAATACTCTGTGTACGATAACCCTAGCTCGGTCTATGAAACTATATTGGTAGACGGCCTACGCTGACGATCTAGGGGACTATTATAATATACAGCTAAAACAAATATGACCCAACCAGCCATTACGTGCGTCAAGCAAGTTTATCTCGACTGAATACAAATATAAAACAGGGATAAGACGAGACTAATGAACGCCAAGGACACGAGATCCGCTAAGACTGCTTCCATGTTTGTCGGATGTCCGGTTTCCATGGTAACTTGACGTACTGTCTTCACGCCAACGCACCGTTATGGAACTATGGAACAGTGTCTTCATAATATTGTGTTCGTTTGCGGTTTTCATGTTGCGAGTTAGTGATGCCCCGAGGGCAGTCTGCAAAGTGGCTTGAATTAGGAGGAGGTCATTGGAAAGAAATCGTAGGCATGAAATCGGTACGACTCGACTAGAAGGTCCGGCAGAGTAACTCATATCAACTGGAATTAAATAACAGAGCGCCCTCTGTTGGTGTGGCATTTACCAAATCATCTAAGGAATCCTACGTATAAAGACTAGCTGCACAGTATAACATACAAACAAGGGCATCGGTATTGTGCCTGTGATGTCTACACAATTAAGGTTTTCACAAATTAAACATAAATTGCGCCATTGTAAAAAAAACCAAAAAACAACAATGCTAATGTGAATAAATTCTGTCTTATGATAGAAGTGTAAAAAAAAAAAACAACAACAACAACGCCATTTAAGTCCAACTTTGTGATTTTGCGCGATATGGAAGTATATGTTACAATCTCCACTGCATATGAAACAAAAAATCAAAGTTTGTACATGTATGTTTAAAATGCAAAGCCATTGTGGACAAACTCAGGGTAATGAACAAACACAAAACAACACTATAGCCGAAGCGCCCTTATGGTCACTCAGACCCCACCCTATAGAGGCGTTTACAAAAACAAACCCCGTTAAAAAGTAACAGCATTCCTGTTACTTTTATATTGCTTGAGGTGACTTTGCCTACAATAGTGTTATAAGAACAACACCAATGGCCAAACTCTAGGTTTTGTATAGAACTGTTGAAAAATCAACGTCATTATAGACAAAATCCACATGGCATCCGTTAAAATGAAAAGTCGTCATAACCATACTGCGTTTACTAATGCATGTCAATTGCGCGCTATGAACCGTAGAACCAATCAACATGACGAAGTCGTTAACAAACCATTCACCCTGGTATCAATACGACGCAGATGACTGATTGCGGTTAGTGTATCCCTGGGCGACAGATGAAACAGTTCCGTAGTGTGGATACATGTTGCAACAGTGTAAGGATACACCTGCTAGAAAACTTCAAAGTCGAGTCTGGTTTGAAATTAACACTTGCTATTTCACGTGGAAAAAGATCAAAGCACACAGAGCAATCTATATACCATTTGTTAATGTTGGTACGATTCGTTTTTAACTTATCATTGCTGTCTGAGACGTTTTCATAAAAGATAATTTCTGATTTCATCATTTCAGATTCTATAATTATATACATGTGAATCCGCAAATTGTCTCATTAGGTCCTGGAACAAAAATTTGCCATACAAAAAAACAATACTCGGCGTCTATATAACTCACTAAAAAGGCGTTTGTGAAATTGGGGAAAAGGACAACGAATGTTTTCTGATCACTTTGAAAAATAATACAAAATGAGCTAAGTGAACCTGGAAGACATGCAACAAGTTGGGGAGATTAATACGCCATGGAAAGGGAAAGGGGGGGTGGAGGGTGTGAAAGGGTCTAATAGTATAATCACAAAATGCAAGTCGTCTTGCTTGCTTGGAGAACAAACAAATTTACACCAAAAAAGTAAAATGAGAGTAGTTACAAGTTAATAAAATTACTTGATTCTCGCTTATTTCAGCGTTCGATTTGTACAATTCTGATCAGTAAACCGGCCTTTACGTAGGCCCCTATATAGTTAATATTGGCAGTTGTAAATTGGGTAAAAATTTGAAAATTTTCACGGCAAACTATCTTGGCTGTCCTTTTGTCATATAATTTGTTTTAGGCAAACGATATAATTGTGTTTCAACTGAATAGAATAACCAAGGCTGTTGATCTAATATTGAACTAAGGGCGTTTTTGTTGATTTCTAACTAAGATTTTGTTGTTAGTAAGTGGAATGTTGGCTTTTGGTGTGCTTCCCTTTACCGCGATCTCCTCTCATACGAGGGGAAATGTAAACTCATTTGTTTTATTCTATTCGATTCGTTCCTTTCTATCCCCGCACACTTTTCTTTGTAGACTTTTAACAGTAGAGTGGCTTTCATTACTTATAATTGGCGACAAGGATAAGAACAAAAGAAACTTACTTACGTTACATCCTGCAACCTGAAAAAGACGCTATACCTCTGAACTCTGCAACTTAATGTTCTGCCGTGTCAAACGACGAGAACGGAGACTAACTCCGTAAGGTTTGTTTAGCTTGAGAGAGAAACACGAAGATAGACTTTGTCTTCGAAGAGCAAGTCGGCTTAACTAAGTCGGTAGGGACTATCCGTCGCGGCTTGTCTCACGCCGAACCGCGTCCGTGTGCCATTTTATTGGCTTTCCCGCGAGCCTAAACGACTTCGCGAGTCATTAATCGTCTAAGAATTGATGCGCGCCACAAACTTGGGACATAGAGTTTCAAGCAATCGTGAAATGATTTGGACATGATGTTTTGCAGACGCTATACACGTATCAAGTCTGTTCCCCCACTGACCTGTATCACCTTGTGCGGATTGGATTTCCAATTTGCCTTAATGGCAACTCCCGTTTCCCGCCCATAAGTGAAAGCGCGCGCTCCGCAGCGAAACTTTCGAGTCAAGTAACTGATTTACCGGTGCTTAACTATAGCGGCCAGTGGGTCGCTATAGGTGACGGTCAATCGTTTATTCCGGTAGGTAAAATGAAAAGGAACCGTGTTTGGCTGAAATGTCGGTATCTAGTGCATTTAGTATTCTAACCTTAAGTTTTGGAGTCTAGCTTGAACTAATACGCAAAAAGAAAAAATGTTTTGCGATAGATCACTTAAATCCATAATATTGTAAGGTTAGTTTGAGTCTATAGAGATTGTACTCAGGAAAATAGTTGACAATCAATGTGTTTAGCAATGTTGATCGACGATGGGTTTTTAATTTAAGGTGTATAGTTATAGCTCACATAATGTTAATAATATTTTAACTAATTTGACTAATATTGAACTAATCGGAAAGAAGTCCCTAGTGGAAACAAAAGAGCATTTAACTTTCTTTTGATCTTTATTTCCTTAGATGTTAAGATTGAAGTTGTCGATTGATGAAAGGGCCGGTGCATAATTATTTTCAGGTATGAGCTTGTATGTAAGCCTGTCTGTACGAGTCTGTGATCAGTATACCCTACCAAAATGATTGAAAAACTGGAGAGAAAAAAAATGTAGTTAGAAAAAAACCTCAATCCTCTGACTAGACAAAAAGTGTCATGTCTTTACATCGATGAAGTCATTAATAGTATTACCAACAAAAGCAATAATTATGGCATGCATCAATTGCAAAAACAAATAGAAAAACGATAAACATCAAGATCATCTATCGACTTGTCAAACTTTCTCTTATAGCTCGTGACTTGATTTCCATGGCAACATGAATTCCATCTGATTTGAATTCTTTAGGAGCGTTATTGGTATCCTACGAAAAAAGTTGTCTAAGTCGGGTTACGCCCTCGATAAAACCGACAAAATACCGTCCTTTATTACTTTAAGAAAAGAGAAAAATAAAGAATTATCAGTATATTGCGAGCAGGTATGTGCTTGAGTTGGTAGCAAGTTATAATGCGTTTCTGCCTTACTCCAGATCTAAATGCCACAAATGTTGTGAGTTTTATAGCCTCTGTGGTTTTCTATACCCAGCATGTTAATGGGCCGTCAGGGGCCCTTTTCTAGCCGACTTATACGACCGCCTTAAACCAATCAAAGTGGCATCTCACTGAATGTGCGAAGCCAGCGCGACTGCCTTAATAAAAGAGACCCCGAAGTCATTCTGAAGTCATCTGGAATACTGGATAGCTCTCTCTCCTCCTCGCAGAAAGCTAAAGCCGAGACAGCAACGTGAGATGGCCGTGCCGCTCCCCTTACCGCTCGACAGTATACCAATTCCCCCGCCGATACTCGTTATTGCACGGGTCGGCATTAATGCTTGGCTCCCGGTCGGATGTGACGTTAGTTCGGGCCCAAGAGAAACGCGGGAGTCGCCGTAGTTAAAGCGCGTCTGTTTGTAGAGAGATCAATCCTTGTGTATTGAACACACGGATATAAAGCCAGCAGTCCAATTTTCCTTGTGTGAAACCCACGCATTTTGTAATACCTCTTTATTGCAAACTAAGCCATTACCGGCCGGCTAACATTGCCGTGCATTAACAACAGAAATACGTCACGCCTGGATTTTACGGCGGACCAAGAAGGGGGGAAATGATTCGATATTGCTGGTATACGCCAGCCAACCTTTTCTATGTTAATCCAACATTACAGGGACATACCTTATTATTGTCCATTCTTAGTCACGTCTATTGTTCTCCTTTGTTCCTATATACATATCAACAACACGGGGCTCCTTGAATTCTTAAGTCGAACTTGTAGGGTAGCATTTTTCTATGTTACCCTTTGTTCCCAGTACCCCCCATAAGACCCAATATTCAAGCAGACTGTGAAACGATTCACATACCAATGCACTGTAGACATATGAAGCACGATATGTGGCAGAGAAAATCCCCCCTCTTTTGTGTTGACCATTGTGTTCCCGGAATCTCAGGAATTCCTTTTAGGTTTCAAGGGGGGATGTGTTAGGTTACAATAGTGTTGAGTGCGTATAAAGTATAGGGATAAGAGGGGGTACCCCTCTGCCACATATCGTGCTGGGTATACTGTAAGACCAGTGGTGATATGAGGATTAAACTTTTACGGGGCACTAAAGGTAAACTCATTCATTTATGTATAATTCAATATTTTAAATAGTACGGGGGGGGGGGGGGGGGGGGGGGTAAACAGACATTTGCTGCAAGGGCACGTACACCGTGCCCTAGCCTTGTAACGCCCCTTTGTGAGACATACAAGCAACGCAAAAGGTCTATTGCAGATGGGTTTTTGTTCAGAGATGATTCGTGAGGTAAGCCGTCAAGATTACACCAGTGGTGTCAGAAATGACGAGTGATAAAACTAAGATGCTGCATAATCTGATGGACTTGAATAACTCATCAATTCCTGCTCTGTGGGCCCAAACGACGTTTCCTTTTTAAACAATTGTTAATACCCAAAACATTTCAAGTTTCTATTGTCACCCGTCTCTGTGACGTCAACATCTAATAGTGGGACGACAAATACGAGTGATTGTTTTCTCTTCAATAAAACAAAAGTGAAACCTATATTTTAGCGAAGATACATGTGGAAAGAAATGTTGTGAGCGTAGGGGATTAATACGTGCACTAGCCCGCCAGCCACCTTTCTATAATTTACCGATTCACCAGGTCATCGCCGTCGGTTTATCCAACGTAGAGATCGGAAAGTTAGGCGCCGACAAATTCGTACCGATCTAATCTGAGTCACAAATAAAGTCACATAGTTTAAAATTAATTAACGAGTGACAATTTGTCATCACGTGACTGGTCACCATGTGCGTACCGATTACAGAACGGAATCGGGTACACGTGCGGGTTAAACGTTGGGGTTCGTCCGCAACTGGTGGACAAAAGTAATGATAATCCAGTGACCAGTGATCCGGTAAAATTGGAAGGCCTGGCGGGGAACTAAGCCCGATAGCTTCGAATTAAGACTAGCCCGAAGATAATTATAATATATACACCGGATTCGCCTGGCGTCTGGCGGGTTTTATAATGACGTCGCAGCTGAAAATCGCACCTGTTTGCACTGAGGCAGGTAGATTGAAAGATACAAAATAATGCGAGGGACTCTGAAAATTCAAACGCTTCTGGAAAGAAAAAAACCCAGATGGCTCCAATCGGCTTACAAAATGTTTGTTCACCTGTTGGCTATGCCTACGAGTAGAAGTTTACTAATGCGCAATGCATATAACGAAAAGAAATAAAAGTCTGAAAATGTAATATAAAAAATATATTTAAAACAATTAAGAATTACACGCCAAAAACTTAGACTTGACTTTTTAGCAAATAGGTTTTTAACGCACAAAACAAAATACAAGAACAGCCTGGACAGAAGTTAAAATGCATTATACAACACCCCCCCCCCCCCCCCCCCCCCCCCCCCCCCCCCCCCCCCCCCCCCCCCCCCCCTCCCCAGTCGAGCTATGTAATGTCGGTATAGGCTTTCGTATGCTGAGCCATTTTTCAATCGGGATTAGAAATACATGTGTAGTAACGTTGGGCGAGTTTTAATTGCTTCCATGCCCAGCCAACTCAAAATCTCAAAAACAGTAAAATCGAACTACTTTGTTCTCATGATGCGAAGCGTTTTCACTGACTGCAAAATGTTTCCGATATTTTGTGTTTGTTAACCGTGACCACAAAACATTCAACTCATACCCCGGCATTCATTTGGGTGCAGTACACAGTTCTTCAAAATACTGAGGCTACCGGTACTCAATTCTCAAGGCCAGTGTAGTAAGAATACTACATACTGCAGTTCACTCAAGCAGTAATTTGTAGTATTAATTACTTATACCCATGAATATAAACATTGTGCACATGCAAAGTTGCCTGTTGATCGGTAGGGGCGGGAAGACCCGGACTTACCCGTTACTTGTGGTATCCTTTTGGTATAACTCCTGATGTTCCTGATAGCAAGTACCCGATACATATGAACCAATGGGACGTTGTACTGATGTCGGTTACATCGCTAGAACTATCCACAAGAAAAAGACATTGCCGCAAAAGACAACCTTCAATAACACAAGACGATAGCCTAGAAAAGAAAAGAAACAACACCATATACAGAAGAACGTGAAAATCGACACGAGCAAAGTCTAAGTGAGCAAATTGGCGTCATTCAACTATACAGCCGCCAGTCCTGTACCATAATGTGATAACAATGTCGCCAACTGATTTCTAATTCACACATTTCCGTCACCGTGAATTAAATTTTGCCAATTGCACCAAATTGCAGTCCAATTAACTTAGTATAGACACATATTACTCGATAGTAATATTATTGCCAAATGTACTTTGTTTTGATCAACACGTTTCAGCAAAACAAAGACCAAATAGCGTGTAAAAAATATATATATATAGTTTCATTCATTCCATCCCTACTAGTCAAAATAAACGTTTTTATATATCTTTGAGTGAATTGTGTAATTGTATTTACTTGTGAAAAATATTTAAAACAAAGAAATGAATCTTACCTCGTATAAGACACCTTAGTAAAGCACCATTTGATGAAAACTAAGATAGTTGTCTTTTCAAAACAGTTCAATAAACATCCCGCCCAAAATATTGGATCACTATCTTCAGCAAGGTCCCATCTTTCCATCACATGACTATAAACCTGAAGTGACTGTCACAATCGCGTTGAGGGCAGCTGGTTTTGTTCTGAGGGTCGAAGAGGGAAAAAGGGAGAAGAAAGTGCGGAGAATAAAAGCAAGTTATAATTTCAAATGCCCGGAGAGGTGTCCGTCATTCAATTACCACGCAAGTCGCAAAGGGACGGATTTCGAGCCACTCATGGGGATACCCGAGTCGATTCAACCCGTCGCACGTGTACGTCTGAACACGACAAAGCACGCCAAGTCCGCCGAAGAGCCACCGGAGTCAAATGTCACAAGTTGTTTCTGGTTTCGCTCGTGATTTGTAGTGGTCGGTCCACCCTTCTGGCCCAATTCCGAAGCAAGGGCTGACTACATCTCGCAGCAGGTCAATTAGAAGATTGGAGATTAATCGCGCTGACAGATTTGATTCCGCAGGCAAGGGAAGTTTCTGATCGTTAAAAGCACCTTTAAATACGAATGCCGTTTTCGATAGGAAAAATCCTGGATTTCGGAATATTTAAGTAGATAGACCTTAAACGGCGGTAAACGGCGGCGGTCACATTGCTCGGTATTGGTTTCGACTTGAGAGTAAATCTCCAATTATGCGCAGCTTTACTGGCGATTTTATAAAGGATATTATATTTCCGGAACGGCAGGTCTTCATTCGGTGGGGGTAATATGTATTTATCTTGTCTGATTACATTGAATCAACGTGGCGGTAATTTGATTTGCAAAGCTTTTAGTTAAAGATTACTAACTTTTGTTGAAGAAGACTAACTTGCTTGGTTTTTCTGCGAGTATTTTCGGCTGCCGTTTTTTGTTTTGTTAGCTTTTTAATAAGAATGGCAGTTTAAATGGTTTTACGTCTTCGGTGTTAGAAGATTTATAAGACTTACGAGAGAGCCAGGGAGTGTTGTCATCAACAGAACGCCGGGTATCTCAAGCGAAACTAGTCCAGACTTGACCAGAATATTATTCAGTCTAACCATTTGTAATCTCATAAAATTAACCATACAATTATGTTTAATATATTTTGTGTTTGTACCGCATATAATGTGCAAACTATATACCGACGACAGTCGTACCACATACAATTGCATTTACAACGTGTTAGGTCAACAGAAATGTGCTCGTTAACTTTAAACCAGAAACAGGTTTTTAGGTGTGTACATTATTTCTCGATGCTCAAAACGTGCAGATGACAAATGTCCACATTAATGGCAAGGTACAGTTGTATTGGTATAACCTAAAGTTTAATCAATAGAGGGCGCCTTAGGGTAAACACTCCCCAGTTTTGCACGCATTTCATATTGATTATTTTGGTTGCAAAAAGCCTAAAAGTCCAAGGTGATATGATTTGTTTGTGAAGTGGAGCGGACGAAATGTTAAGACAAGACATAATCGAAGTAGGTTAAATAGCTTCGGCTAGGCCGCGAATTGTTTTGAATTTCCCAAACTATACGCCCGAAGGGATGGATTGTTAAGTGCCTCTTTACGCACGCATATTATAATATGTATCTTCATGCAACAAATAAAGGTAAATAATAATAATAATAATAATACTACAATAAATGTTTGTCGTCAGTGTGCATTGCGTGGAGATTATATATTGTGGATTCCAAACCTCGTCGTTGATGATTTTTAAGTCCGATTTAAATAATGTCCCTAATTTGCGGCTTTGAATTTTTTCTAAATGAAAAATTCTGAAATTTTATAAGGTTCATTTTGAATATTTTAAAAGAGATTAAATAAAGTTCGACATGTCATTACGTAAACCCCTTTCGGGTGTCGTGGGGGGGGGGGGGGGGTCTCCGTATACAAGACATACCGATAGGGCCGGCTGCACGTAACTAGAGAGAAATCAATGACGATAATATTAAACGGAGCGTTCTAGAAGGTAGAGGAATTGGGTTATAAGAGCACATGCAGTGACGGAAGTCCGTGAAGCACGGAATAGACCCGCAGCAGGTACAGGATTTCTTACGGGGTGAGCTTGGCGTCTGTCTAGTGTCACTGCTATCGATCCATTGTCTCCGCTTGCTACGTCCTACGTACGACGTAATGCAATAGCACGTATCACGCTTGCTTACACGCTGCAACGGTATACCCAGCGAAATCGAGCGCCCACTCCCACCAATATTGAGCTTTTTCTGCATGTCACAGGACCAGACGACAGCATGGTGCTATACCGCGATCATAACATTTTCTCGCTAAAAAGTGCGAATTAATTTCAGGAGAGTGATAAGAAAAAGGGGAAAAAAACTGGTGAAAATGGTTTGATAGGAAGGTGGAGACTCGACGGTTTTGTGTTGGTTTGTTTTTGGAGTGCATGCTTACGCGCCACGAGGGAAGTCCACACTCGATTGCTTGTCTGTTAATTGATGCTCAGGGCAACAGTTTGCATTTAGATGAGTAGCCTTATTTCAAGACAAGGTACTGCCTGTCATTGATAGTTCCGTATGCTCCATTGCCATCATTAGCTTCATGGGACTTGGAGGCGTGGGCGGTCTTCGTGCAAACTCTATCTTCAACCGAGACACTTTCTTTTAAAAAAAGATCTGTGATTTGAAGTTGCGTGTGGTTGAAAACAACTTAACGACAAAGCCTGTACACATCCCTGAGCCACAAATCTATTGTCATCACCTTTATAACCAATGTATATACAATAGCTTAGTTTTTCCTGCAGGAATCTACAGGAGACATGATCGTAAATAACACATTATCTTGTACACAGTAACACAAACAGTTGAACAAAAAGTAATTGCTCTTTCGTTGGGACAATTGTGACCCGTTCCGGACGAAACACACAACTTTAAACATGTCAGCGTCCGTAAATATTAACTTCAAAATATGATCCCCCATTTATCGAGTTCGTCTGAAGGAAGTCCAGAAACCAGACTGCAAGAACAGCACCATTTGTCAGCTATGAACACAACACTTAAAAAGGTCAGCGTCACAATATTTACCATAAATTATGAATCTCTTAACCCATCCATTTTCGAAAATTACAGCAAAAGAAAATGGTGTATATATACCTTTAAGCAAATGATCAGCTTGAACCTGGCCGCTTGGTGGCGGTAGAAACCTTTTTGTTGTTTACGTAAACGGCTGCCCGATTGTGTGACTTGACAAAATAAGTCAATGCATTATATTGAAACAACATTTCAGTATGCGTTGCTTTAACCCATCAGTCACGCCGCTGTGGTTTGGGTGATCTGCACCACTTAGGCAAGACATTATTCAATTGGAAATAATACAAAAGTTTTTCGCTACACATTAACCGAAGTGATTAATTAGTGCGTTCGTTTCGTGCGAAATTAGAAACACGGAATTGCGCGGGCGTTGAGGAAAAGGCCACGATTTGCGTGCACGAACTGTCCATTGCATGTAAGGCAAATAGTTGAAATGATGCATGGATGCGGTTTTAGAGTAAGGGTTGTATCGAATGAGCAAGGTTACACTGAAAGCTTTCAAGAGGGGAAACAAGGCCTTCACTTAGTTATTTCTTAATTTAAAGATCGACTACAACGGAATAATGATAAAGGCTGTGTTGCTGTTTTTTGTTCGAGAATGTGTAATGATTACTAATATATCATTAGTATTCAATAAATCTTGTTCCTTCATGCAAAAAAAAAAAAAATTGATCGGCGTTCTACGACCCAGAAAAACTCAGTTTCAGCAAAAGCCCTTAACTCATGAATAATTCATACTTTGTGTGTGACGTACTACCCATGAAAACGCATACATAATGGGTGGCCCTGAATAGACTCCGCAGATCATGGTTAGTACGTCATCACGCGGGAAATTTCAAAATCGAAGAATCGAGGTCTAATTTTGTCGGTCAAATTGCAACAAAATTATTTAGAAAAAAACATGACCGTAACAATAAAGTGTTACCTGAACACAACATAAACAAGGTCCGATAATAAATTTAAAGTGTGAGTTTTCGTTGTAGTCATCTTTAAAGATGTATCCCTCACTTTACTTCTTGTGGGGTCGTCAAACACAAGTGAAAAAGATAAATAATCATGTAATAACCGCTAAAATAATAATAATAATAATAGGAAGAACAAAGATTAGGTATTGACAATGTATTTACTGAGATAAACTCCAATAATGGGAACCAAGATTCTGGCAGGGAGAAGCATAACACAAAATTTGTGCGAAAAATATTGTTACTTATTACGAGGAGAGAAACTCGGGAAATAATCTTAGGTGTATCGATGCGAGAGGTGATGAAACATATCGCTTGTGCTGACTAAAATATAAAAAACAAGTCGGCCAGATTTATAATTTTAACAGTAACATTTGGGTATGAGAGTTCTATTTAATACATTCGGCAAGAAACGACCCCACGCTAAACTCAGTACCCTGCGGATAAACATCGCCCTAACCGTCTATTATCCCTGCGTGGTCGCCCACACATAGTCACAAAGCAACAGATATTCCGGATGGTTAAGTCAAGTGCCAAGAATAGCCGACAGATACCGTGCATTAATGATGACATGCCGCGCCCTGTATCTCGTCCTACAAAACGTCTTCTCGACTAGCTGACATCTTGAGCGCTTGTTGTTTTCTGAAGTGGCGTTTCGATTTCGGAATCGAGACCGCATTGGCCAACTTGAGGTGCAAGAAACCGACTCGGATTTCTCAAAATATGCGCAGTCGCTGTTAAAAAAATCGGCCCCGACGCTAATTCAACCTTTAGAGATTGAAGTGCCCTTACTTAGGATAATAAAGTTAAAATGTAACCATCTTATCTAGCCGATAGTATGCAGTGTCACATAATACCTCGTCGTACGCACTTGACAGGTTGTTGCTTTTGAGGTGAAGAGGACGTTAAATCATTCACATGGAAAATTACAATACGTTTGTAATTAACGTTTGAAATAAAACCACAAAGTATACATCGATTTATATTTGACATTGCTGTATCGAATCAGACAAATAGGAAACACGTTTTTCATCAAGTGGTTGCTATTGGAAACGAGGTTGAAAATAAAATAAGCAGGGGACGATGTTGTGAATACACCTAAAATGGTTCGAACTATTACTTTAAAACACAAGTTCGATAATTGATCTTGCTTGTCCAAACCGCCAGATAATAGTCAAGTGCCCAAATCAGCTCTTTCTATGGTCGAATCACACAAGGCAGAAATAAACATGGCGCAGCCAAAACTGGGTTATTGTGCCGACCTCCCCTCGTTGATCCCGTACCCTCTAGGCAGATTGTAAAAAACAGCGTACCGCGGGGAACCAGCCTGTCTTTTTTGTAACTCCTTCTGGTAACCAAAGCAACCATCTTTTCATGAAATAGAACTCGTCAGAAATCATTTGGGATTCCGAGGCCTCAGCGGCCGACTCATTCGTATTTCGTTTTTTCCTCCCGTGATCCAAGAAATTTCTAGACTTATAACTTGATCCGATCCCAGCCATTTACGTGGTCCTATTTCTTTCCCGTGTTGCTCGCAGCATCCCATCTCATCCCTTTTTTCTTTTTTTTTGTAGGAGAGGAGAGAGGGGGGGGGGGGGGGGGGGTTGGAGCCCGGTGTGGACGGTAATTCTGTCCCCGGTAAAATTGTCCGGGGGAGACAGAATTACCTAGGTAAAATGTGTCCCCCTAGAGCCGTTAATTCCGTCCCCCTCCAGTTTATTCTGTCCCCTCTCTAGGTAATTTGTCCCCCAATGTTCCACACATAAGTGGTTATTTTGATGTTACATGTATTTCAATGAAAAGCCCACATGGTATTTATTATTTGGACTTCTCTTCCCTTCATCGATTTATCAAAATAAGCATAAAAATATAAATACTGTATTAATTAATCAACCGATCTACGTTTCTGCGCGAAAGGGAAAATAGCAGTAATCAGTATTTCAGACTTCTTGCACGCGTACAAATTCTGTATACCCAGCACGAATGTGGCAGCACTTTTGACCACCTGTAATTTGTAGTACGTTACACATCCTACAGTCTGACACAAATGATGCACCATGAAGGGAGTGAACCTGTACCAGGGGTGGGGGGGGGGGGGGGGGGGGGGAGGGGGGGGGGGGGGGGCGGAGGGGGGGCCCAAGAAAGTGCGCCACTAACGTTGAAATGTATCTCATTCGTTCTCCACGATCATGAGGCCGCACATCTCACACAGTAAATACGTATAGATCGCTACCGCGAAGCGCACCATTGAAACACGTACAGATTTGCTCGTGTATCGCTCTCCGCATTTAGTGATTCATACAACGTCCGCAAAGCCAGGTACGCAGGCACGATCTACACCGATTTTGTTTGGGGCGATGTCATTTTCTGCCATTTTCGTTCAAAACAACACGATAAAACGCAAGGGGGTCAACAGGCAGATTTTTTTAAAAATTCAGTATATCACTGCTGCATCCTTTTTTTAACGTATCCATGGAAAAAAATGAGTGGGGTCAAAGCACGATTTTCACAATTTATCGATTATTATTTGCCCTTTTTAGGGGAGGTATTTGTTAACGTCGTTTGAGTATTTGTGCACAATCTCCACGCGCATCAGCGGTACGTCAACGCTTAATTTTTTCGACTGCTTTTTTCATTTTCAATACAATTTTTGTCATTGTTTTCAATACAATTTTTGTCATTGGATGATAAACATTAAGGTAAATAACAACCTTGTACAACTACAAAAGACAAGATCTTAAGATTTGGATGCCAAAAACTCTTTATTTTCGAGTGAGAAGGGCCCCCCCCCTCCGCCCCCTCCGCACCCCCCCCCCCCCCCCCCCCTCCGCCCCCCCGCCCCCCCCCCCCCCCCCCCCCCCCCCCCCCCCCCCTGACCTGTACTACACTGGTTGTTGCGTCTAGTGGGTGCTAGACTTGTGACGTTGCACGGGACAATTTTACCAGGGGGACACGTTTAACGTTGGGCAGGGAGACAGAATTACCTGGAGGGGGACAGAAATACCTAGGTAAATGTGTCCCCCCCGGACAGATTTACCGGGTCACGGCCTGGTAAGTCTGTCCGGGGGGACACATTTACCAGGGGGGACAGAATTACCTTTCACACCGGCAGCTATGTAAACTGACCCAAATTCATGTTTTTACCGACTTACTCCTTGGCAGGTGATATTTATGTTATTTTTGAGACACCAAACGTATGCACGTTCGCCTCTTGTAAATGACACTGTCTAAAAAAACCTACACACAAATTCGACTATTTCTACTGGAAAGTATTTCTAATTCATAATTATTGAACTCTTGGTAAATGGTACATCTGAGATCAACAAAATATAACTGCAAATGTGTGCTCTAAAACAGGGGTGCCTTTTATAAAGTAGGTTATCTTCACCAAGCATTAACAGTCCGCTATCAACAAGTAAACATTCAAACAAAAACAATTGTGTGCGATTCAAATTATCGTCACGTCGTCGTTGACAAAGTTTCTGCATTGAGAAGTTTTGGGTGTTGTTGACGAGTGTTCTGTTAATGTAAACGGAGTAAGACAGGGCGTAGTTTTGGGGAAGTGACACCAACAATCCTCTTTAATCCTTTAAAATCACACGAAACCTTACAAAGCTCAAAATGAATTAATCTTAAGACACCCGGGAGCGCTGGACTCACAAACTATTTGGCCTGCCAGCTCGCACATTTCCCTATCAATTGCCTGACGCCCCCTCGGCCAAGGCATCTGTTATACGAACATTTCATGATTAATTTAACTTCGAACACGGAGGCTCTGCTTACCGTGTCGACTCACTGCCATCACACCGTGCGTAGGTCACAGACCGACGAACGCTTAGGGCGCGGTATCCACGCCACACACTGCAAGGAGTCCGCAAAACACGACCAGTACAAAGTATAGCTACATGGTTGGAATACTAATCTGCAATATTTGCACTTGGGATTTTTGCCATAGAGAGTAATGTATGTTGTTGGTCGGTTTTAGACCGGCTTATGGGCGTGGTCTGGAGGCCCGAGTCGAAGGCGAGGGTCATTAACAATGTTCAGGCCCATGAGCCGGTTTTACACGAACGTTCAATACCGGCCAACCACATATTTATTCCCATTCACAAATACAATTCGATAAAACAAGTCAAAACTAGTGAAAAATATAAGTTTCCAACGATTTTGTTCAACAATTATACTTTACATTTTGTGAAACACCCCTTTAGCTACGTCTGTGGTATGTTCCTCATCTGGTATCCCTTTGCTAGGCCTCGGCCCACCGCCCATACTGGGTACTCAAGCGCGCTGATGCAGATTATTATATTTATATGAAGGAAACGTACGGCATTCTAGGTAGCATACCATGACCTTTCGAATTGCACGCAGCGCAGCTGAGCCACGGAACTGGTGACCTCCAGTTCACAGCTCACACAAAACTTATCCAATCAAAGCTCAAAGCGCATCAGTGCTTCCTAGCGCCCAGTGTGGTCGTTGGGACTCGCATACTCTCTGATCAGATCGCGCGAACGGCAACATCACTATTGGGAATATAGCGCATGCGCAAAATGTCGCAGTAAACTTAGCAGACGACACTCACTGCAAGAAGTTTGTTCATAATATGCGAACATTTTTCTAATTTGTGTTTTACACAGCAAAATACAGCTAAAAAACACAATTTAGTCATCTGGGCATATACACAATTCTCAGGTCAGAAAACCAAACTATTGTCATGTGCATTTTGGTGAACTATTTTTTTTAACCAGTTTGCGTCGGGGGACGTGTATACACGGAATTTAAAACGGATAAACACATCACGCGAGGAAGGCCGGTAATATCTGTCAGCGACTGGCTCGAAGCGAGCCAGGCTATAAATATCAGGGTGTGCTACTCACAGATGTTGACCTGAACCTGTCTTTTAATTAACGGCGCCATTTTGTCTCTATTTTATTTGCTCTGTCAAATACAAGATTGTTTTCCTCCAAAACTGTACATGTAATTAAATTAAATGTTTGTTATCGTTTGCTACAGGTATCGGTGCAAGCATCGTGTTCGACTATTACCGCCATGACAATAGATCGATATATGGTCATCCTGCATCCGATGAAATCACTACACACGCGAACAGTTAGAAGGACAACATTTATCAATATCATTATATGGATAAGTAAGTTGGAATGTCGTGTTTAAGGTTATTGGCGCAATAACTTGGTATACCTCTTGCAACTACAAATGTATCTAAAAAGTAAACCAAACAAAATTGTTAAAGCTTACTTGATGTAAAGATAACTTTAAACTCCCGTTTTTCGGGTTTGCTGTCATATTTAAGTAAATAATAAAGGAAGTCCAAAGATGCGTCTCAAATGCGCATTTTGAAAAATTGCCATTAGTACCTAGGTTAAAATCATAGTTCCTTTCTCTATGGTTAAAATCGAAATTTTATATTTTATTTCTCCTAAATATAAAGCATTTTAGATCTAAAACCTTGTCGGATTTATTTATCAGGCACCATCTTTCTTTCTCCAAACGATACAAATGTACAACTGACACAATGATCCATCCCGTGTGGTATATTTGTGTATTTTAAAATGGTATTCTATTTAACTTTAAGAAATTGGTTGTTCACACTGTTTATGGCACTTGTTTCTGTGTATTTCGGCTTTGAATGTTCTATATTTTGTTTATGGCTGCCTGCTGTAATATAATTTATGACAACAGTAACATTTTCATACGTTTCTTTCCTACGATAGCCTCGTTTTTACTACACATTCCCGTAGCTGTTTTCTACGAAATGGAAAATGACAGAGGAAGTTTCTGTGCGAAAAGGTTTATAAATCTGGACGCTCAAAAGACCTACGAGTTCTACGCAGTTTGCGTCATGTACATCCTACCCTTCGTCGTCATGACATTTTGCTATCTGCGGATTCTGCGCACTGTCTGGAGCAAATACCTCATCGTGTCCTCGTCTACGCAGGCGCAGCGCAGGCGCAGATGGAAGATCACGCGCATGACGTTATTGGTCGTTGTCTTGTTTGGGGTGTGCTGGGGACCAATCCACGTCCTGCATCTGGTCACGTTGTTCCAGTCTGTGCGGCGCCGTGACAGCGACGCCAGCTACAATTTCTACATCTTCTGTCTGTGCCTGTCATATTCCAACTCCGCCATCAACCCTTTTGTGTACGCCTTTAGTGGGCGGAGCTACCGGCATCTATTGGTTGCCTGTTTGAAGGGGAGGCAGAGGCCCAACGCCATGACCCCTATGGGAAGCACTCGGACCAGAGCAGGATCGGCGCAGTACTCATTCGAAATGAATAACTTAATGCGGAATGCACAAAATGGCCGCTCACAGAAAGCCAAGTACACGCACTACTACCTCGGTGGGGGCCGCCACATTGTACGAGCTACTCCGGAATAGACAGGGACAGGGATCGCTCCGGCTTTTGAATGGTGAACATCAAAGTGTCGGTACCTTCTGTAAAGAAATTCTCCAAAGAAAACAATGCATTTAATGTGTTCTCAGAGCTTGGACTGAATTGCATTCAAAAGTTGTATTTATTGTGACAGCCTGGCATTTTTCATTCGTACAGTAACGTCCAATGCACTATATTAATATCGAATTATTTATAATATATTATTGCATCTGTTAAACTATACAATATGTGTTTTGAGTTTAACGTTGCCATTTACCATTTGAAGATTTCAATTCTTCGATCTCTGAATGTCGAGTGTTTGCTTTTAACACATAGGGACACATAAGAAAAAAAGAATCATTCCAAAATCTTCGAATATCAAGATGAAATGTCTAGTTTGTTTAATTTCTTATGGTATATATGGTAACTTTTGTTAACTGTAATCATGTTGAATAACTTCGTAAACATAGTCCTCGTAGCAAGAGATGTTAAATTGCAGCTTTCGGTACAAAAAAACAACATATCTTTTTTTTTTTGTCACCACTTCGAGTTGTTTAAAATTGCAAATATACCCAACGAGTTTATTTTCCATTAACTTTTTTCATAAGTGCTAATGTTTATAACCATGTCATTCTGTGGAGAGAAAGTGTGTGATGAGATTCTGTATGTGTCGGTGACCGCGAACCACAAGTATATGTGAAGGAAACGCAAGCGTCGCAAGGCATTGTGGGTACGGTCATGGTTGCCATGCCGCGGCTAGTGCCAGTTGATGCTCTGCGCACATCGTGTGCTCACGCGCAAGTGTTGACCTGAGGTCAAAGCTACAAAAGCGTATCCAATGAGAACTCGAAGAAACTGGAGGAAAACTGCGATAGTGCTGTGAGGGCAGCTCAGGCGAAGATATGGGTGGTGTTGAATGAGGGCGCTATTTACATTTTGCGTGTGGGCTCCCAGCACCCTCGATATACAAAGGGATTACCAACAACATATACATGTATCGCGCATAAACCACTTTTCTTTTACTTTAATTAATGTGTGAAAAATGTGGATGAGTGTACAAGCATGATACATTAACTGTGAGGACCTCTGAACAAACGATGTCCACACAGCGCAGGAAGTGGTGACATTGTGTGGACTTGCCCACTTCCATACAACATTACATTCACTGTGTGGACCTCTGAACAAAATATGTCTTCAATTTGTGTTGAAAGAATGTTTATGGTGCGAGTAAATCTTGACGAGTTTTCTCAACTGCACAAATACAAAGGACGTCTGACTAGGTATGTAACGAATGAGTTGTGCTCAATTCAGAAGACCTTAAACACAATGGGATTAGTGATAACAATGAGCCCGAGGACATGAGCCGAGTCCTCGGGAGAATCCCCTGTACAAACATTATGGGAGTACAAACAAAGGGAATACAAGAAAGGAACAATGGCGAGTCCTCGGGAGTATAGCTACATCGAGCTGGGTGAGTATGTGAGTTTGTTAAATAGGGTCCCCGATTGACAAAGGTCCCCGATTCGTGTACAAAATATATTGAACTGAGGAACAAACAAAAGAGAACAATGTGGGTTAGGGTTAGGGTCCCCAATTTACAGGGGGTTTGACCACTTGCGTGTGCGTGGGATTGTTTGTGGTGTAAATTAAGGACCAACTCGTGAAACAACATCGCCGAACTGAGGACAGATCAGTGACACTGAGGACGTCCTTGGTTAGAAAACGTGTATAAAACAAATGAGAGCTTTTGCGAAACAGTTAAAGTACAAACAAAAGATGAAGAAAAAAAATCCTCGATTTACACCATAAAGTATAGTTGTTTGTGTGCGGCTGAGTTTATATCTGCATTCAAATAGTGGATGTATAACAATAGAGGACAAAGAGGACAATTAGTGCGGCTCTATCTGTGAGTTTTATGATAGTTAGTTGTGTACAGCATTA
The DNA here is from genome assembly GCA_037893245.1 of Crossaster papposus. Classification (NCBI taxonomy): domain Eukaryota; kingdom Metazoa; phylum Echinodermata; class Asteroidea; order Velatida; family Solasteridae; genus Crossaster; species Crossaster papposus. Next base: position 110,520 of record JBAIAA010000275.1, on the reverse strand, counting down.
TTCCAATCCCAAAGACTCGAAACAAATTCTATGAAATTGTCCAATTGCATGGTTGCCTATTTCGTTTTCTTTAGATTTTCTTTCTAATACTGGTGGAACTATTTATAACGCATAACAAGCTAATGGTTGCAGTATGTCGTGTATAATTGAATTTGACTTAAACACATGGGGCTTAACTACCAGTCAATACCGTCGTAAATTTCATAATCTACAACATTATGTGAGGCACATTGACTTTTTTTTTAACGAGTTGTATTTACACCAAAATGGCTGAATTAAAATATAATTTATTTTTTAGCAATGGTGATCGAATTGTGTTTTGTTGACTTTGATTATAAAATCCAATAAATCACTGATTGGAGAACTGTTATCTTATCGAGACAAAATACTGCATTTCTTTTCCCCCATTGTATAAATTTATGACGCGTAAACATGGTTGGGATTTTTTTAAAGAGAAATATCATTGTAATTAGGAGAGTATTATAGCTATTTTATGGCCCCGGAAACGGCCGGTTCAAGTTCATCAATATTTGCAAAATTACATGGAATTTGAAGAACACAAATATCTGTCACAAAACCATCAGTTGATTTGGAAAAAGAAAATAACTGAATTTGATGAGCTTTGGCGGATGGGGATATCTAGCGCCCCCACGTGCCTTTTTGATGGGGTTGGAGTAAATCTAATACACATTCCGCCCTTTCCGAAAATAAACAAATATAAAACGATAAACAAATATACAAAAGAAAATAAAAGCATCCAAGTAAATCTTAAAATTAAACACTTCCAACATTGAGGTATGAATAACCGCAAAAATTGTTCGAAGAATAATGTTCTAATAGCGCCACCAAGAGTCCACATGACCCCTGCCTTTAATACCACGAATAGTAATTCTGTGATTATATCTGGACAATTTGGTGTTTTTTTCCCATTCCCCACTTGTTGATAAATTAACGCACTTCCTCGATACGTTTAACTGGCGGGAGATTGTAATCTGCAACAACTTTGGAATAATAATAATGTTAGTCTTTTGTTACCAAGAACATTATTCTTCGAACAATTTTTGCGGTTATTCATACCTCAATGTTGGAAGTGTTTAATTTTAAGATTTACTTGGATGCTTTTATTTTCTTTTGTATATTTGTTTATCGTTTTATATTTGTTTATTTTCGGAAAGGGCGGAATGTGTATTAGATTTACTCCAACCCCATCAAAAAGGCACGTGGGGGCGCTAGATATCCCCATCCGCCAAAGCTCATCAAATTCAGTTATTTTCTTTTTCCAAATCAACTGATGGTTTTGTGACAGATATTTGTGTTCTTCAAATTCCATGTAATTTTGCAAATATTGATGAACTTGAACCGGCCGTTTCCGGGGCCATAAAATAGCTATAATACTCTCCTAATTACAATGATATTTCTCTTTAAAAAAATCCCAACCATGTTTACGCGTCATAAATTTATACAATGGGGGAAAAGAAATGCAGTATTTTGTCTCGATAAGATAACAGTTCTCCAATCAGTGATTTATTGGATTTTATAATCAAAGTCAACAAAACACAATTCGATCACCATTGCTAAAAAATAAATTATATTTTAATTCAGCCATTTTGGTGTAAATACAACTCGTTAAAAAAAAAGTCAATGTGCCTCACATAATGTTGTAGATTATGAAATTTACGACGGTATTGACTGGTAGTTAAGCCCCATGTGTTTAAGTCAAATTCAATTATACACGACATACTGCAACCATTAGCTTGTTATGCGTTATAAATAGTTCCACCAGTATTAGAAAGAAAATCTAAAGAAAACGAAATAGGCAACCATGCAATTGGACAATTTCATAGAATTTGTTTCGAGTCTTTGGGATTGGAATAATGCTGTACACAACTAACTATCATAAAACTCACAGATAGAGCCGCACTAATTGTCCTCTTTGTCCTCTATTGTTATACATCCACTATTTGAATGCAGATATAAACTCAGCCGCACACAAACAACTATACTTTATGGTGTAAATCGAGGATTTCTTTTCTTCATCTTTTGTTTGTACTTTAACTGTTTCGCAAAAGCTCTCATTTGTTTTATACACGTTTTCTAACCAAGGACGTCCTCAGTGTCACTGATCTGTCCTCAGTTCGGCGATGTTGTTTCACGAGTTGGTCCTTAATTTACACCACAAACAATCCCACGCACACGCAAGTGGTCAAACCCCCTGTAAATTGGGGACCCTAACCCTAACCCACATTGTTCTCTTTTGTTTGTTCCTCAGTTCAATATATTTTGTACACGAATCGGGGACCTTTGTCAATCGGGGACCCTATTTAACAAACTCACATACTCACCCAGCTCGATGTAGCTATACTCCCGAGGACTCGCCATTGTTCCTTTCTTGTATTCCCTTTGTTTGTACTCCCATAATGTTTGTACAGGGGATTCTCCCGAGGACTCGGCTCATGTCCTCGGGCTCATTGTTATCACTAATCCCATTGTGTTTAAGGTCTTCTGAATTGAGCACAACTCATTCGTTACATACCTAGTCAGACGTCCTTTGTATTTGTGCAGTTGAGAAAACTCGTCAAGATTTACTCGCACCATAAACATTCTTTCAACACAAATTGAAGACATATTTTGTTCAGAGGTCCACACAGTGAATGTAATGTTGTATGGAAGTGGGCAAGTCCACACAATGTCACCACTTCCTGCGCTGTGTGGACATCGTTTGTTCAGAGGTCCTCACAGTTAATGTATCATGCTTGTACACTCATCCACATTTTTCACACATTAATTAAAGTAAAAGAAAAGTGGTTTATGCGCGATACATGTATATGTTGTTGGTAATCCCTTTGTATATCGAGGGTGCTGGGAGCCCACACGCAAAATGTAAATAGCGCCCTCATTCAACACCACCCATATCTTCGCCTGAGCTGCCCTCACAGCACTATCGCAGTTTTCCTCCAGTTTCTTCGAGTTCTCATTGGATACGCTTTTGTAGCTTTGACCTCAGGTCAACACTTGCGCGTGAGCACACGATGTGCGCAGAGCATCAACTGGCACTAGCCGCGGCATGGCAACCATGACCGTACCCACAATGCCTTGCGACGCTTGCGTTTCCTTCACATATACTTGTGGTTCGCGGTCACCGACACATACAGAATCTCATCACACACTTTCTCTCCACAGAATGACATGGTTATAAACATTAGCACTTATGAAAAAAGTTAATGGAAAATAAACTCGTTGGGTATATTTGCAATTTTAAACAACTCGAAGTGGTGACAAAAAAAAAAAGATATGTTGTTTTTTTGTACCGAAAGCTGCAATTTAACATCTCTTGCTACGAGGACTATGTTTACGAAGTTATTCAACATGATTACAGTTAACAAAAGTTACCATATATACCATAAGAAATTAAACAAACTAGACATTTCATCTTGATATTCGAAGATTTTGGAATGATTCTTTTTTTCTTATGTGTCCCTATGTGTTAAAAGCAAACACTCGACATTCAGAGATCGAAGAATTGAAATCTTCAAATGGTAAATGGCAACGTTAAACTCAAAACACATATTGTATAGTTTAACAGATGCAATAATATATTATAAATAATTCGATATTAATATAGTGCATTGGACGTTACTGTACGAATGAAAAATGCCAGGCTGTCACAATAAATACAACTTTTGAATGCAATTCAGTCCAAGCTCTGAGAACACATTAAATGCATTGTTTTCTTTGGAGAATTTCTTTACAGAAGGTACCGACACTTTGATGTTCACCATTCAAAAGCCGGAGCGATCCCTGTCCCTGTCTATTCCGGAGTAGCTCGTACAATGTGGCGGCCCCCACCGAGGTAGTAGTGCGTGTACTTGGCTTTCTGTGAGCGGCCATTTTGTGCATTCCGCATTAAGTTATTCATTTCGAATGAGTACTGCGCCGATCCTGCTCTGGTCCGAGTGCTTCCCATAGGGGTCATGGCGTTGGGCCTCTGCCTCCCCTTCAAACAGGCAACCAATAGATGCCGGTAGCTCCGCCCACTAAAGGCGTACACAAAAGGGTTGATGGCGGAGTTGGAATATGACAGGCACAGACAGAAGATGTAGAAATTGTAGCTGGCGTCGCTGTCACGGCGCCGCACAGACTGGAACAACGTGACCAGATGCAGGACGTGGATTGGTCCCCAGCACACCCCAAACAAGACAACGACCAATAACGTCATGCGCGTGATCTTCCATCTGCGCCTGCGCTGCGCCTGCGTAGACGAGGACACGATGAGGTATTTGCTCCAGACAGTGCGCAGAATCCGCAGATAGCAAAATGTCATGACGACGAAGGGTAGGATGTACATGACGCAAACTGCGTAGAACTCGTAGGTCTTTTGAGCGTCCAGATTTATAAACCTTTTCGCACAGAAACTTCCTCTGTCATTTTCCATTTCGTAGAAAACAGCTACGGGAATGTGTAGTAAAAACGAGGCTATCGTAGGAAAGAAACGTATGAAAATGTTACTGTTGTCATAAATTATATTACAGCAGGCAGCCATAAACAAAATATAGAACATTCAAAGCCGAAATACACAGAAACAAGTGCCATAAACAGTGTGAACAACCAATTTCTTAAAGTTAAATAGAATACCATTTTAAAATACACAAATATACCACACGGGATGGATCATTGTGTCAGTTGTACATTTGTATCGTTTGGAGAAAGAAAGATGGTGCCTGATAAATAAATCCGACAAGGTTTTAGATCTAAAATGCTTTATATTTAGGAGAAATAAAATATAAAATTTCGATTTTAACCATAGAGAAAGGAACTATGATTTTAACCTAGGTACTAATGGCAATTTTTCAAAATGCGCATTTGAGACGCATCTTTGGACTTCCTTTATTATTTACTTAAATATGACAGCAAACCCGAAAAACGGGAGTTTAAAGTTATCTTTACATCAAGTAAGCTTTAACAATTTTGTTTGGTTTACTTTTTAGATACATTTGTAGTTGCAAGAGGTATACCAAGTTATTGCGCCAATAACCTTAAACACGACATTCCAACTTACTTATCCATATAATGATATTGATAAATGTTGTCCTTCTAACTGTTCGCGTGTGTAGTGATTTCATCGGATGCAGGATGACCATATATCGATCTATTGTCATGGCGGTAATAGTCGAACACGATGCTTGCACCGATACCTGTAGCAAACGATAACAAACATTTAATTTAATTACATGTACAGTTTTGGAGGAAAACAATTTTGTATTTGACAGAGCAAATAAAATAGAGACAAAATGGCGCCGTTAATTAAAAGACAGGTTCAGGTCAACATCTGTGAGTAGCACACCCTGATATTTATAGCCTGGCTCGCTTCGAGCCAGTCGCTGACAGATATTACCGGCCTTCCTCGCGTGATGTGTTTATCCGTTTTAAATTCCGTGTATACACGTCCCCCGACGCAAACTGGTTAAAAAAAATAGTTCACCAAAATGCACATGACAATAGTTTGGTTTTCTGACCTGAGAATTGTGTATATGCCCAGATGACTAAATTGTGTTTTTTAGCTGTATTTTGCTGTGTAAAACACAAATTAGAAAAATGTTCGCATATTATGAACAAACTTCTTGCAGTGAGTGTCGTCTGCTAAGTTTACTGCGACATTTTGCGCATGCGCTATATTCCCAATAGTGATGTTGCCGTTCGCGCGATCTGATCAGAGAGTATGCGAGTCCCAACGACCACACTGGGCGCTAGGAAGCACTGATGCGCTTTGAGCTTTGATTGGATAAGTTTTGTGTGAGCTGTGAACTGGAGGTCACCAGTTCCGTGGCTCAGCTGCGCTGCGTGCAATTCGAAAGGTCATGGTATGCTACCTAGAATGCCGTACGTTTCCTTCATATAAATATAATAATCTGCATCAGCGCGCTTGAGTACCCAGTATGGGCGGTGGGCCGAGGCCTAGCAAAGGGATACCAGATGAGGAACATACCACAGACGTAGCTAAAGGGGTGTTTCACAAAATGTAAAGTATAATTGTTGAACAAAATCGTTGGAAACTTATATTTTTCACTAGTTTTGACTTGTTTTATCGAATTGTATTTGTGAATGGGAATAAATATGTGGTTGGCCGGTATTGAACGTTCGTGTAAAACCGGCTCATGGGCCTGAACATTGTTAATGACCCTCGCCTTCGACTCGGGCCTCCAGACCACGCCCATAAGCCGGTCTAAAACCGACCAACAACATACATTACTCTCTATGGCAAAAATCCCAAGTGCAAATATTGCAGATTAGTATTCCAACCATGTAGCTATACTTTGTACTGGTCGTGTTTTACGGACTCCTTGCAGTGTGTGGCGTGGATACCGCGCCCTAAGCGTTCGTCGGTCTGTGACCTACGCACGGTGTGATGGCAGTGAGTCGACACGGTAAGCAGAGCCTCCGTGTTCGAAGTTAAATTAATCATGAAATGTTCGTATAACAGATGCCTTGACCGAGGGGGCGTCAGGCAATTGATAGGGAAATGTGCGAGCTGGCAGGCCAAATAGTTTGTGAGTCCAGCGCTCCCGGGTGTCTTAAGATTAATTCATTTTGAGCTTTGTAAGGTTTCGTGTGATTTTAAAGGATTAAAGAGGATTGTTGGTGTCACTTCCCCAAAACTACGCCCTGTCTTACTCCGTTTACATTAACAGAACACTCGTCAACAACACCCAAAACTTCTCAATGCAGAAACTTTGTCAACGACGACGTGACGATAATTTGAATCGCACACAATTGTTTTTGTTTGAATGTTTACTTGTTGATAGCGGACTGTTAATGCTTGGTGAAGATAACTATTTTATAAAAGGCACCCCTGTTTTAGAGCACACATTTGCAGTTATATTTTGTTGATCTCAGATGTACCATTTACCAAGAGTTCAATAATTATGAATTAGAAATACTTTCCAGTAGAAATAGTCGAATTTGTGTGTAGGTTTTTTTAGACAGTGTCATTTACAAGAGGCGAACGTGCATACGTTTGGTGTCTCAAAAATAACATAAATATCACCTGCCAAGGAGTAAGTCGGTAAAAACATGAATTTGGGTCAGTTTACATAGCTGCCGGCTCCAACCCCCCCCCCCCCCCCTCTCTCTCTCCTACAAAAAAAAAGAAAAAAGGGATGAGATGGGATGCTGCGAGCAACACGGGAAAGAAATAGGACCACGTAAATGGCTGGGATCGGATCAAGTTATAAGTCTAGAAATTTCTTGGATCACGGGAGGAAAAACGAAAATACGAATGAGTCGGCCGCTGAGGCCTCGGGAATCCCAAATGATTTCTGACGAGTTCTATTTCATGAAAAGATGGTTGCTTTGGTTACCAGAAGGAGTTACAAAAAAAGACAGGCTGGTTCCCCGCGGTACGCTGTTTTTTACAATCTGCCTAGAGGGTACGGGATCAACGAGGGGAGGTCGGCACAATAACCCAGTTTTGGCTGCGCCATGTTTATTTCTGCCTTGTGTGATTCGACCAATAGAAAGAGCTGATTTGGGCACTTGACTATTATCTGGCGTTTGGACAAGCAAGATCAATTATCGAACTTGTGTTTTAAAGTAATAGTTCGAACCATTTTAGGTGTATTCACAACATCGTCCCCTGCTTATTTTATTTTCAACCTCGTTTCCAATAGCAACCACTTGATGAAAAACGTGTTTCCTATTTGTCTGATTCGATACAGCAATGTCAAATATAAATCGATGTATACTTTGTGGTTTTATTTCAAACGTTAATTACAAACGTATTGTAATTTTCCATGTGAATGATTACGTCCTCTTCACCTCAAAAGCAACAACCTGTCAAGTGCGTACGACGAGGTATTATGTGACACTGCATACTATCGGCTAGATAAGATGGTTACATTTTAACTTTATTATCCTAAGTAAGGGCACTTCAATCTCTAAAGGTTGAATTAGCGTCGGGGCCGATTTTTTAACAGCGACTGCGCATATTTTGAGAAATCCGAGTCGGTTTCTTGCACCTCAAGTTGGCCAATGCGGTCTCGATTCCGAAATCGAAACGCCACTTCAGAAAACAACAAGCGGCTCAAGATGTCAGCTATTCGAGAAGACGTTTTGTAGGACGAGATACAGGGCGCGGCATGTCATCATTAATGCACGGTATCTGTCGGCTATTCTTGGCACTTGACTTAACCATCCGGAATATCTGTTGCTTTGTGACTATGTGTGGGCGACACGCAGGGATAATAGACGGTTAGGGCGATGTTTATCCGCAGGGTACTGAGTTTAGCGTGGGTCGTTTCTTGCCGAATGTATTAAATAGAACTCTCATACCCAAATGTTACTGTTAAAATTATAAATCTGGCCGACTTGTTTTTTATATTTTAGTCAGCACAAGCGATATGTTTATCACCTCGCATCGATACACCTAAGATTATTTCCCGAGTTTCTCTCCTCGTAATAAAGTAACAAATATTTTTCGCACAATTTTGTGTTATGCTTCTCCCTGCCAGAATCTTGGTTCCCATTATTGGAGTTTATCTCAGTAAATACATTGTCAATACCTAATCTTTGTTCTTCCTATTATTATTATTATTATTTTAGCGGTTATTACATGATTATTTATCTTTTTCACTTGTGTTTGACGACCCCACAAGAAGTAAAGGAGGGATACATCTTTAAAGATGGACTACAACGAAAACTCACACATTAAATTTATTATCGGACCTTGTTTATGTTGTGTTCAGGTAACACTTTATTGTTACGGTCATGTTTTTTTCTAAATAATTTTGTTGCAATTTGACCGACAAAATTAGACCTCGATTCTTCGATTTTGAAATTTCCCGCGTGATGACGTACTACCCATGATCTGCGGAGTCTCTTCAGGGCCACCATTATGTATGCGTTTTCATGGGTAGTACGTCACACACAAAGTATGAATTATTCATGAGTTAAGGGCTTTTGCTGAAACTGAGTTTTTCTGGGTCGTAGAACGCCGATCAATTTTTTTTTTTTTTGCATGAAGGAACAAGATTTATTGAATACTAATGATATATTAGTAATCATTACACATTTCTCGAACAAAAAACAGCAACACAGCCTTTATCATTATTCCGTTGTAGTCGATCTTTAAATTAAGAAATAACTAAGTGAAGGCCTTGTTTCCCTCTTTGAAAGCTTTCATTGTAACCTTGCTCATTCGATACAACCCTTACTCTAAAACCGCATCCATGCATCATTTCAACTATTTTGCCTTACATGCAATGGACAGTTCGTGCACGCAATCGTTGCCTTTTCCTCAAACGCCCGCGCAATTCGTGTTTCTAATTTCGCACGAAACGAACGCACTAATTAATCACTTCGGTTAATGTGTAGCGAAAAACATTTGTATTATTTCCAATTGAATAATGTCTTGCCTAGTGGTGCAGATCACCCAAACCACAGCGGCGTGACTGATGGGTTTAAAGCAACGCATACTGAAATGTTGTTTCAATATAATGCATTGACTTATTTTGTCAAGTCACACAATCGGGCAGCGTTTACGTAAACAACAAAAAGGTTTCTACCGCCACCAAGCGGCCAAGGTTCAAGCTGATCATTTGCTTAAAGGTATATATACACCATTTTCTTTTGCTGTAATTTTCGAAAATGGATGGGTTAAGAGATTCATAATTTATGGTAAATATTGTGACGCTGACCTTTTTAAAGTGTTGTGTTCATAGCTGACAAATGGTGCTGTTCTTGCAGTCTGGTTTCTGGACTTCCTTCAGACGAACTCGATAAATGGGGGATTCATATTTTGAAGTTAATATTTACGGACGCTGACATGTTTAAAGTTGTGTGTTTCGTCGGAACGGGTCACAAATTGTCCAACGAAAGAGCAATTACTTTTTGTTCAACTGTTTGTGTTACTGTGTACAAGATAATGTGTTATTTACGATCATGTCTCCTGTAGATTCTGCAGGAAAAACTAAGCTATTGTATATACATTGGTTATAAAGGTGATGAAAATAGATTTGTGGCTCAGGGATGTGTACAGGCTTTGTCGTTAAGTTGTTTTCAACCACACGCAACTTCAAAATCACAGATCTTTTTTTAAAAGAAAGTGTCTCGGTTGAAGATAGAGTTTGCACGAAGACCGCCCACGGCCTCCAAGTCCCATGAAGCTAATGATGGCAATGGAGCATACGGAACTATCAATGACAGGCAGTACCTTGTCTTGAAATAAGGCTACTCATCTAAATGCAAACTGTTGCCCTGAGCATCAATTAACAGACAAGCAATCGAGTGTGGACTTCCCTCGTGGCGCGTAAGCATGCACTCCAAAAACAAACCAACATAAAACCGTCGAGTCTCCACCTTCCTATCAAACCATTTTCACCAGTTTTTTTCCCCTTTTTCTTATCACTCTCCTGAAATTAATTCGCACTTTTTAGCGAGAAAATGTTATGATCGCGGTATAGCACCATGCTGTCGTCTGGTCCTGTGACATGCAGAAAAAGCTCAATATTTGGTGGGAGTGGGCGCTCGATTTCGCTGGGTATACCGTTGCAGCGTGTAAGCAAGCGTGATACGTGCTATTGCATTACGTCGTACGTAGGACGTAGCAAGCGGAGACAATGGATCGATAGCAGTGACACTAGACAGACGCCAGGCTCACCCCGTAAGAAACCTGTACCTGCTGCGGGTCTATTCCGTGCTTCCACGGACTTCCGTCACTGCATGTGCTCTTATAACCCAATTCCTCTACCTTCTAGAACGCTCCGTTTAATATTATCGTCATTGATTTCTCTCTAGTTACGTGCAGCCGGCCTATCGGTATGTCTTGTATACGGAGACCCCCCCCCCCCCCCCCACGACACCCGAAAGGGGTTTACGTAATGACATGTCGAACTTTATTTAATCTCTTTTAAAATATTCAAAATGAACCTTAAAAAATTTCAGAATTTTTCATTTAGAAAAAATTCAAAGCCGCAAATTAGGGACATTATTTAAATCGGACTTAAAAATCATCAACGACGAGGTTTGGAATCCACAATATATAATCTCCACGCAATGCACACTGACGACAAACATTTATTGTAGTATTATTATTATTATTATTATTTACCTTTATTTGTTGCATGAAGATACATATTATAATATGCGTGCGTAAAGAGGCACTTAACAATCCATCCCTTCGGGCGTATAGTTTGGGAAATTCAAAACAATTCGCGGCCTAGCCGAAGCTATTTAACCTACTTCGATTATGTCTTGTCTTAACATTTCGTCCGCTCCACTTCACAAACAAATCATATCACCTTGGACTTTTAGGCTTTTTGCAACCAAAATAATCAATATGAAATGCGTGCAAAACTGGGGAGTGTTTACCCTAAGGCGCCCTCTATTGATTAAACTTTAGGTTATACCAATACAACTGTACCTTGCCATTAATGTGGACATTTGTCATCTGCACGTTTTGAGCATCGAGAAATAATGTACACACCTAAAAACCTGTTTCTGGTTTAAAGTTAACGAGCACATTTCTGTTGACCTAACACGTTGTAAATGCAATTGTATGTGGTACGACTGTCGTCGGTATATAGTTTGCACATTATATGCGGTACAAACACAAAATATATTAAACATAATTGTATGGTTAATTTTATGAGATTACAAATGGTTAGACTGAATAATATTCTGGTCAAGTCTGGACTAGTTTCGCTTGAGATACCCGGCGTTCTGTTGATGACAACACTCCCTGGCTCTCTCGTAAGTCTTATAAATCTTCTAACACCGAAGACGTAAAACCATTTAAACTGCCATTCTTATTAAAAAGCTAACAAAACAAAAAACGGCAGCCGAAAATACTCGCAGAAAAACCAAGCAAGTTAGTCTTCTTCAACAAAAGTTAGTAATCTTTAACTAAAAGCTTTGCAAATCAAATTACCGCCACGTTGATTCAATGTAATCAGACAAGATAAATACATATTACCCCCACCGAATGAAGACCTGCCGTTCCGGAAATATAATATCCTTTATAAAATCGCCAGTAAAGCTGGGCATAATTGGAGATTTACTCTCACGTCGAAACCAATACCGAGCAATGTGACCGCCGCCGTTTACCGCCGTTTAAGGTCTATCTACTTAAATATTCCGAAATCCAGGATTTTTCCTATCGAAAACGGCATTCGTATTTAAAGGTGCTTTTAACGATCAGAAACTTCCCTTGCCTGCGGAATCAAATCTGTCAGCGCGATTAATCTCCAATCTTCTAATTGACCTGCTGCGAGATGTAGTCAGCCCTTGCTTCGGAATTGGGCCAGAAGGGTGGACCGACCACTACAAATCACGAGCGAAACCAGAAACAACTTGTGACATTTGACTCCGGTGGCTCTTCGGCGGACTTGGCGTGCTTTGTCGTGTTCAGACGTACACGTGCGACGGGTTGAATCGACTCGGGTATCCCCATGAGTGGCTCGAAATCCGTCCCTTTGCGACTTGCGTGGTAATTGAATGACGGACACCTCTCCGGGCATTTGAAATTATAACTTGCTTTTATTCTCCGCACTTTCTTCTCCCTTTTTCCCTCTTCGACCCTCAGAACAAAACCAGCTGCCCTCAACGCGATTGTGACAGTCACTTCAGGTTTATAGTCATGTGATGGAAAGATGGGACCTTGCTGAAGATAGTGATCCAATATTTTGGGCGGGATGTTTATTGAACTGTTTTGAAAAGACAACTATCTTAGTTTTCATCAAATGGTGCTTAACTAAGGTGTCTTATACGAGGTAAGATTCATTTCTTTGTTTTAAATATTTTTCACAAGTAAATACAATTACACAATTTACTCAAAGATATATAAAAACGTTTATTTTGACTAGTAGGGATGGAATGAATGAAACTATATATATATATTTTTTACACGCTATTTGGTCTTTGTTTTGCTGAAACGTGTTGATCAAAACAAAGTACATTTGGCAATAATATTACTATCGAGTAATATGTGTCTATACTAAGTTAATTGGACTGCAATTTGGTGCAATTGGCAAAATTTAATTCACGGTGACGGAAATGTGTGAATTAGAAATCAGTTGGCGACATTGTTATCACATTATGGTACAGGACTGGCGGCTGTAGTTGAATGACGCCAATTTGCTCACTTAGACTTTGCTCGTGTCGATTTTCACGTTCTTCTGTATATGGTGTTGTTTCTTTTCTTTTCTAGGCTATCGTCTTGTGTTATTGAAGGTTGTCTTTTGCGGCAATGTCTTTTTCTTGTGGATAGTTCTAGCGATGTAACCGACATCAGTACAACGTCCCATTGGTTCATATGTATCGGGTACTTGCTATCAGGAACATCAGGAGTTATACCAAAAGGATACCACAAGTAACGGGTAAGTCCGGGTCTTCCCGCCCCTACCGATCAACAGGCAACTTTGCATGTGCACAATGTTTATATTCATGGGTATAAGTAATTAATACTACAAATTACTGCTTGAGTGAACTGCAGTATGTAGTATTCTTACTACACTGGCCTTGAGAATTGAGTACCGGTAGCCTCAGTATTTTGAAGAACTGTGTACTGCACCCAAATGAATGCCGGGGTATGAGTTGAATGTTTTGTGGTCACGGTTAACAAACACAAAATATCGGAACATTTTGCAGTCAGTGAAAACGCTTCGCATCATGAGAACAAAGTAGTTCGATTTTACTGTTTTTGAGATTTTGAGTTGGCTGGGCATGGAAGCAATTAAAACTCGCCCAACGTTACTACACATGTATTTCTAATCCCGATTGAAAAATGGCTCAGCATACGAAAGCCTATACCGACATTACATAGCTCGACTGGGGAGGGGGGGGGGGGGGGGGGGGGGTGTTGTATAATGCATTTTAACTTCTGTCAGGCTGTTCTTGTATTTTGTTTTTGTGCGTTAAAAACCTATTTGCTAAAAAGTCAAGTCTAAGTTTTTGGCGTGTAATTCTTAATTGTTTTAAATATATTTTTATATTACATTTTCAGACTTTTATTTCTTTTCGTTATATGCATTGCGCATTAGTAAACTTCTACTCGTAGGCATAGCCAACAGGTGAACAACATTTTGTAAGCCGATTGGAGCCATCTGGGTTTTTTTCTTTCCAGAAGCGTTTGAATTTTCAGAGTCCTCGCATTATTTTGTATCTTTCAATCTACCTGCCTCAGTGCAAACAGGTGCGATTTCAGCTGCGACGTCATTATAAAACCCGCCAGACGCCAGGCGAATCCGGTGTATATATTATAATTATCTTCGGGCTAGTCTTAATTCGAAGCTATCGGGCTTAGTTCCCCGCCAGGCCTTCCAATTTTACCGGATCACTGGTCACTGGATTATCATTACTTTTGTCCACAGTTGCGGACACCCCAACGTTTAACCCGCACGTGTACCCGATTCCGTTCTGTAATCGGTACGCACATGGTGACCAGTCACGTGATGACAAATTGTCACTCGTTAATTAATTTTAAACTATGTGACTTTATTTGTGACTCAGATTAGATCGGTACGAATTTGTCGGCGCCTAACTTTCCGATCTCTACGTTGGATAAACCGACGGCGATGACCTGGTGAATCGGTAAATTATAGGAAAGGTGGCTGGCGGGCTAGTGCACGTATTAATCCCCTACGCTCACAACATTTCTTTCACATGTATCTTCGCTAAAATAATAGGTTTCACTTTTGTTTTATTGAAGAGAAAACAATCACTCAGTATTTGTCGTCCCACTATTAGATGTTGACGTCACAGAGACGGGTGACAATAGAAACTTGAAATGTTTTGGTATTAACAATTGTTTAAAAAGGAAACGTCGTTTGGCCACAGAGCAGGAATTGATGAGTTATTCAAGTCCATCAGATTATGCAGCATCTTAGTTTTATCACTCGTCATTTCTGACACCCTGGTGTAATCTTGACGGCTTACCTCACGAATCATCTCTGAACAAAAACCCATCTGCAATAGACCTTTTGCGTTGCTTGTATGTCTCACAAAGGGGCGTTACAAGGCTAGGGCACGGTGTACGTGCCCTTGCAGCAAATGTCTGTTTACCCCCCCCCCCCGTACTATTTAAAATATTGAATTATACATAAATGAATGAGTTTACCTTTAGTGCCCCGTAAAAGTTTAATCCTCATATCACCACTGGTCTTACAGTATACCCAGCACGATATGTGGCAGAGGGGTACCCCCTCTTATCCCTATACTTTATACGCACTCAACACTATTGTAACCTAACACATCCCCCCTTGAAACCTAAAAGGAATTCCTGAGATTCCGGGAACACAATGGTCAACACAAAAGAGGGGGGATTTTCTCTGCCACATATCGTGCTTCATATGTCTACAGTGCATTGGTATGTGAATCGTTTCACAGTCTGCTTGAATATTGGGTCTTATGGGGGGTACTGGGAACAAAGGGTAACATAGAAAAATGCTACCCTGCAAGTTCGACTTAAGAATTCAAGGAGCCCCGTGTTGTTGATATGTATATAGGAACACAGGAGAACAATAGACGTGACTAAGAATGGACAATAATAAGGTATGTCCCTGTAATGTTGGATTAACATAGAAAAGGTTGGCTGGCGTATACCAGCAATATCGAATCATTTCCCCCTTCTTGGTCCGCCGTAAAATCCAGGCGTGACGTATTTCTGTTGTTAATGCACGGCAATGTTAGCCGGCCGGTAATGGCTTAGTTTGCAATAAAGAGGTATTACAAAATGCGTGGGTTTCACACAAGGAAAATTGGACTGCTGGCTTTATATCCGTGTGTTCAATACACAAGGTCTTGATCCCTCTACAAACAGACGCGCTTTAACTACGGCGACTCCCGCGTTTCTCTTGGGCCCGAACTAACGTCACATCCGACCGGGAGCCAAGCATTAATGCCGACCCGTGCAATAACGAGTATCGGCGGGGGAATTGGTATACTGTCGAGCGGTAAGGGGAGCGGCACGGCCATCTCACGTTGCTGTCTCGGCTTTAGCTTTCTGCGAGGAGGAGAGAGAGCTATCCAGTATTCCAGATGACTTCAGAATGACTTCGGGGTCTCTTTTATTAAGGCAGTCGCGCTGGCTTCGCACATTCAGTGAGATGCCACTTTGATTGGTTTAAGGCGGTCGTATAAGTCGGCTAGAAAAGGGCCCCTGACGGCCCATTAACATGCTGGGTATAGAAAACCACAGAGGCTATAAAACTCACACATTTGTGGCATTTAGATCTGGAGTAAGGCAGAAACGCATTATAACTTGCTACCAACTCAAGCACATACCTGCTCGCAATATACTGATAATTCTTTATTTTTCTCTTTTCTTAAAGTAATAAAGGACGGTATTTTGTCGGTTTTATCGAGGGCGTAACCCGACTTAGACAACTTTTTTCGTAGGATACCAATAACGCTCCTAAAGAATTCAAATCAGATGGAATTCATGTTGCCATGGAAATCAAGTCACGAGCTATAAGAGAAAGTTTGACAAGTCGATAGATGATCTTGATGTTTATCGTTTTTCTATTTGTTTTTGCAATTGATGCATGCCATAATTATTGCTTTTGTTGGTAATACTATTAATGACTTCATCGATGTAAAGACATGACACTTTTTGTCTAGTCAGAGGATTGAGGTTTTTTTCTAACTACATTTTTTTTCTCTCCAGTTTTTCAATCATTTTGGTAGGGTATACTGATCACAGACTCGTACAGACAGGCTTACATACAAGCTCATACCTGAAAATAATTATGCACCGGCCCTTTCATCAATCGACAACTTCAATCTTAACATCTAAGGAAATAAAGATCAAAAGAAAGTTAAATGCTCTTTTGTTTCCACTAGGGACTTCTTTCCGATTAGTTCAATATTAGTCAAATTAGTTAAAATATTATTCACATTATGTGAGCTATAACTATACACCTTAAATTAAAAACCCATCGTCGATCAACATTGCTAAACACATTGATTGTCAACTATTTTCCTGAGTACAATCTCTATAGACTCAAACTAACCTTACAATATTATGGATTTAAGTGATCTATCGCAAAACATTTTTTCTTTTTGCGTATTAGTTCAAGCTAGACTCCAAAACTTAAGGTTAGAATACTAAATGCACTAGATACCGACATTTCAGCCAAACACGGTTCCTTTTCATTTTACCTACCGGAATAAACGATTGACCGTCACCTATAGCGACCCACTGGCCGCTATAGTTAAGCACCGGTAAATCAGTTACTTGACTCGAAAGTTTCGCTGCGGAGCGCGCGCTTTCACTTATGGGCGGGAAACGGGAGTTGCCATTAAGGCAAATTGGAAATCCAATCCGCACAAGGTGATACAGGTCAGTGGGGGAACAGACTTGATACGTGTATAGCGTCTGCAAAACATCATGTCCAAATCATTTCACGATTGCTTGAAACTCTATGTCCCAAGTTTGTGGCGCGCATCAATTCTTAGACGATTAATGACTCGCGAAGTCGTTTAGGCTCGCGGGAAAGCCAATAAAATGGCACACGGACGCGGTTCGGCGTGAGACAAGCCGCGACGGATAGTCCCTACCGACTTAGTTAAGCCGACTTGCTCTTCGAAGACAAAGTCTATCTTCGTGTTTCTCTCTCAAGCTAAACAAACCTTACGGAGTTAGTCTCCGTTCTCGTCGTTTGACACGGCAGAACATTAAGTTGCAGAGTTCAGAGGTATAGCGTCTTTTTCAGGTTGCAGGATGTAACGTAAGTAAGTTTCTTTTGTTCTTATCCTTGTCGCCAATTATAAGTAATGAAAGCCACTCTACTGTTAAAAGTCTACAAAGAAAAGTGTGCGGGGATAGAAAGGAACGAATCGAATAGAATAAAACAAATGAGTTTACATTTCCCCTCGTATGAGAGGAGATCGCGGTAAAGGGAAGCACACAAAAGCCAACATTCCACTTACTAACAACAAAATCTTAGTTAGAAATCAACAAAAACGCCCTTAGTTCAATATTAGATCAACAGCCTTGGTTATTCTATTCAGTTGAAACACAATTATATCGTTTGCCTAAAACAAATTATATGACAAAAGGACAGCCAAGATAGTTTGCCGTGAAAATTTTCAAATTTTTACCCAATTTACAACTGCCAATATTAACTATATAGGGGCCTACGTAAAGGCCGGTTTACTGATCAGAATTGTACAAATCGAACGCTGAAATAAGCGAGAATCAAGTAATTTTATTAACTTGTAACTACTCTCATTTTACTTTTTTGGTGTAAATTTGTTTGTTCTCCAAGCAAGCAAGACGACTTGCATTTTGTGATTATACTATTAGACCCTTTCACACCCTCCACCCCCCTTTCCCTTTCCATGGCGTATTAATCTCCCCAACTTGTTGCATGTCTTCCAGGTTCACTTAGCTCATTTTGTATTATTTTTCAAAGTGATCAGAAAACATTCGTTGTCCTTTTCCCCAATTTCACAAACGCCTTTTTAGTGAGTTATATAGACGCCGAGTATTGTTTTTTTGTATGGCAAATTTTTGTTCCAGGACCTAATGAGACAATTTGCGGATTCACATGTATATAATTATAGAATCTGAAATGATGAAATCAGAAATTATCTTTTATGAAAACGTCTCAGACAGCAATGATAAGTTAAAAACGAATCGTACCAACATTAACAAATGGTATATAGATTGCTCTGTGTGCTTTGATCTTTTTCCACGTGAAATAGCAAGTGTTAATTTCAAACCAGACTCGACTTTGAAGTTTTCTAGCAGGTGTATCCTTACACTGTTGCAACATGTATCCACACTACGGAACTGTTTCATCTGTCGCCCAGGGATACACTAACCGCAATCAGTCATCTGCGTCGTATTGATACCAGGGTGAATGGTTTGTTAACGACTTCGTCATGTTGATTGGTTCTACGGTTCATAGCGCGCAATTGACATGCATTAGTAAACGCAGTATGGTTATGACGACTTTGCATTTTAACGGATGCCATGTGGATTTTGTCTATAATGACGTTGATTTTTCAACAGTTCTATACAAAACCTAGAGTTTGGCCATTGGTGTTGTTCTTATAACACTATTGTAGGCAAAGTCACCTCAAGCAATATAAAAGTAACAGGAATGCTGTTACTTTTTAACGGGGTTTGTTTTTGTAAACGCCTCTATAGGGTGGGGTCTGAGTGACCATAAGGGCGCTTCGGCTATAGTGTTGTTTTGTGTTTGTTCATTACCCTGAGTTTGTCCACAATGGCTTTGCATTTTAAACATACATGTACAAACTTTGATTTTTTGTTTCATATGCAGTGGAGATTGTAACATATACTTCCATATCGCGCAAAATCACAAAGTTGGACTTAAATGGCGTTGTTGTTGTTGTTTTGTTTTTTTACACTTCTATCATAAGACAGAATTTATTCACATTAGCATTGTTGTTTTTTTGTTTTTTTTACAATGGCGCAATTTATGTTTAATTTGTGAAAACCTTAATTGTGTAGACATCACAGGCACAATACCGATGCCCTTGTTTGTATGTTATACTGTGTAGCTAGTCTTTATACGTAGGATTCCTTAGATGATTTGGTAAATGCCACACCAACAGAGGGCGCTCTGTTATTTAATTCCAGTTGATGAGTTACTCTGCCGGACCTTCTAGTCGAGTCGTACCGATTTCATGCCTATGATTTCTTTCCAATGACCTCCTCCTAATTCAAGCCACTTTGCAGACTGCCCTCGGGGCATCACTAACTCGCAACATGAAAACCGCAAACGAACACAATATTATGAAGACACTGTTCCATAGTTCCATAACGCGCGGTGCGTTGGCGTGAAGACAGTACGTCAAGTTACCATGGAAACCGGACATCCGACAAACATGGAAGCAGTCTTAGCGGATCTCGTGTCCTTGGCGTTCATTAGTCTCGTCTTATCCCTGTTTTATATTTGTATTCAGTCGAGATAAACTTGCTTGACGCACGTAATGGCCGGTTGGGTCATATTTGTTTTAGCTGTATATTATAATAGTCCCCTAGATCGTCAGCGTAGGCCGTCTACCAATATAGTTTCATAGACCGAGCTAGGGTTATCGTACACAGAGTATTATTGCCCATTTACAAGGTATATTTAAAACACAAATTTATGGATGAATTTCTGATATTTTATTGTGATTATAAAGTTTGTTTTTAAACGGATTTGGCAGGTGGCTTTATGTATTAATCGATTTTTTTTTCTTTTTCATTTTACCATAATATTCTGTGTAATTTTACCATTTTTGGTGTAACAAACAGATATTTTTTGAACATATGATTCACATTTTATGCTGTTTCACAACTTAAAACAAACATAAAGGTGCATAACGCCAAGCTTGAAGTCTCACGTGATTCCACGGTGCTTGCCGTTCAAAGATATACTTATAGGTTTATTTTATGTGCTGTACTAATTGGGAACGATCGTACTGTATGAATTATGTGCAGACTTCTCGTAAGTATGGTAAATAGCGCCCTCTGAAGGCTCTAGTTTGGATTCATTATTATACAACATTATTCAGACTCAAACGAGAGAATCGACACTCGTCGATCCGACATTGATATAAAATCGAAATTGTTCGTGTATCTAAATTTAACATTGATCGACACCGTACCTGTGTGCATTTAAATCAGCTTGGTAGAATTAAACTTAAAATCGACTCTATTGCGTCGGAATTAGATAAAATCGATACCGGTTCATCTTACTCCGATATTAAATCGAAGCATTGTATAAGTAGTGTCAACTACTGTTGCCATGTGGACATGAAATCGACACTGTGTTGACTCGGGCCGGAACTAATACCGACGCATTTCTAAGTTAGATATGCTCCCCTATAAAACCCCGACCATTTAAACAAAAAAAGCCTTATCGCAAAGATCAAATCAGGAGACGAGAAACTAACCAACAAAGAATGAAATACCAATTAGCTTTATATACCTAAGAGCGCAATTATGTCAAAACAAGACAGATCGATAGTGATAACTCTCGCGGTTCATTCAATAAGAGGACCTTTGATTTTGTGTCTACCGTTAACGTTGTCAAGTAGATGACTATAGTATGTCTATACCGCTCCATAGATTGGGATTCAATTCATGTCCCAACAGGATAGCTGTACATATTTTTAGCTTGACCGTGTTATGACCTTTCCCCGCTGACTCTAAATGTGCATTTTCTACGCAACGATGGACCAATACAAAAACGATTTTAAAGATCAGCTTAGGCTATTACTATTAGCATAATGAGCACCACCCCCAAAACCTCACACGAATGGTTGAACAAGGCGTTCGGTTGTCTTCAGTTGATTTGCATAAAATAGTGGCCGTGTGAGGTCGCTGTTCGCGCTGTATTTTTGCGGCTTGCAGCTCACGGACGTGGATTTTGATTTTGCTACTACTAGGCTAGCCGTATGGGACTTCAGTCGTGAGCCCAGCCTTCAGAATCGGTTCGGGTTGTTATTTTGAGGTGTTTGTCGTATGTACTATGTAGAGTGGTCAATATTGTTTCAGCGCGCACGAAATCAATAGCTGTTGATAAGCTAGACGACTAGAACGTTATTGGGGCAAGATGGAACAAATTCCCTCCGCTTCAGACCCGTAGATTTGCTTCGCTTTCATCCCAGCCTGGCCTAGTTATAATTAATCGGCTCCTTCTTCGTCTTATTTGATGAATAACACAGGAAGGCTACCAAAACTATACAAAAACAACAACCAGTTTGTTCCCAGTCGTGCTTTCTATGTACACGAAGTGTCTCCACTGTTGAATTCTACCGTTGAATTCTACCGAGGTTGATCTAGCTTGGAACTGTTGGCGGATTAAATAAATGTTCGGCGTAGCCACATGGGTGGCCAGTAGTGCAATGTACATCTAGTGTGTAAAATGCAGCCCACAGCACATCCTTGCACCCATGGCTAGTAACAATGAGACACCTGTATGGTTGAGTTTTTTTCGGTAGCTCCCATTTTGTTTATCTGCATTTATCCATGTTCCAATGCTATATTCAGTACGTGCTAATATTGGTGTACGCACGAGTAAAGTAATTGGTTCCTACTTGCATATGGTATTAGTCTAGTATTGTGTGCATGCACATCTGCAGTTTATTCACTTCACCGTCGTCTCCGTTTACAAATGTACCTTGAATCTACCCAATTAATTGACTCATGTTGCAACAGTTTTCTAAGTTAAACAAATATGTTTAATAAGTTAGTTTGCTACATCTCTTTCGGTACGAATCGATACATACCGAGAGAGAAAAAAATGTTAGATTTGATGCAAATTTGCGATGAATAATTATTTATTATGAGTCATTCGTTGCGGTCCCGAGTATAACGGGTTACAATGAAATACCCACTCGGACGGAACTGTAACGCATTGAACATAGTCTAGCATTTGTAAAATGATATCGGTTTGACCAAACAAATCGAATAAAAGAATGGAACCTGGGAAAAGTAATTCGCTCTGTGTGGGCGCTGAACAATCGAAGAAATGAAATCCAATCTTCACCTGTAAGGCTCTTGTTCTACATTGTAGCGAACCGTGTATTTAAGGCAAAAAAAAATGTTTAGCGTCACCGCCCGCTTTCCTTTTTAATGCCACCTCCTTTTCCCACTCTTTTTTGTGTGAAAATAAATGATACATTTGATTATTTATTGGGGAAAAAAATCATTTTGTTTCTCAAAAATATAATATAAATTCCGTTTGTCTTTATAAAAAATAAATGATACATTTGATTATTTATTGGGAAAAAAAATCATTTTGTTTCTCAAAAATATAATATAAATTCCGTTTGTCTTTATAAAAAATAAATGATACATTTGATTATTTATTGGGGAAAAAAATCATTTTGTTTCTCAAAAATATAATATAAATTCCGTTTGTCTTTATAAAAAATAAATGATACATTTGATTATTTATTGGGAAAAAAAATCATTTTGTTTCTCAAAAATATAATATAATATCAAGGCTAGGGTGTGACGTGTATGGTGCATACATGATCGACCCACATGAATTAATATTTTTAATCGTGGGTGAGCCATGTTTTAATTTCAAATTGGAAGATAGAGTGTGACATGTTCACTACATAACTCGCATCAAAATGTGTCGGGCGGCCATTTAAAACAAAATAAGGACCTTCTCTTTCCTTTAAAAAAAAAAGGCATGACGCTAAACATGTTTGTTTTTTATTTAACCTAAAGCCCCAGTTCCACTGTGGCGATTTTGTTTTTTAGCGAACCACAAGTCCACAACGATCTGGCATTTATGGAGAAAACCGCTGTGGACGTTCTGATTCTTTTTAGTTTGTTCTTGTTCTGTTAAACGTTTCTTGCGCATCGTGCAGAACGTCTCGATTCGTGGATTCGCTACGACAGTTTTTAAACGTTCAAAACTGTCATTGCACTGCAACGATTTAACAACATTCGCTAATTGTCCTTTTCGCGTGTAATCCTTCCTCTTCTTTAGCCGCGTTCGCATTTGACTTTTTTTGGTAAAACCTACGGAGACTGTTGTCAACTTTAACCAAATTAAATCCAATGCGGACAGGCGGTAACATTGTCAAATTGTCCATTTTACCCTCCGCAACAGTAAGATCTACAGGCCCAAGCTTCTAGCGGAGGATTTAACACCGTGAACTTTGACAATCACGTACCGTAACATTTGACAATATTAAGTCCAATGCGAACGCGGCTTAAGTCGCTCCACACCTCTGAAATGAATGTCAATATACCCCGTGACATCTTTAACCTTTTCAAGGATGTCGACTAGACTGCCCGCATACTAGGATGTCGTCTGTACTGTATACTGTTGACATCTTGTTTAAGGATGTCTACGTCCCGTTTTAATTTATCCAGAAAATATCGACAACCTAATACATTCGGAGTCTTGAATTGTATACCACTACTTGCACGAAGTGATTCATTATCTCAAGATGACGACATCTCATGTAAAACGGATGTCGGTCTCCTACTTTCAACGTGCTGTCGTGCCGTGGCAAATCATCTAAGGATTTCACACCCTATACTTGTATTAGACGTCATCACTACGTCATCACTACGTCATCACTACGTCATCACTACGTGTATTGTTCAGTGTGCAAAATATAAATTGTGCGACTTTCAACCGTTCGTTTTGAACGCTAAACAATACTGCACCTAATAACTGAACATCGCCGTGTCGACTGGTGTCGACAACAGTTGAGCAAATCGGTGTTCATATGCACCTGTTATGCCAATACAGATCGACAAACAGACATGTCACGATTGTTGGTATAACCCACCTATGCTCTTTGCACATGTCGAAAACACATATTAGCATCTATTGAGTACACTTTTACTCTGTTAACTAAACTTAACATGATTCCTGAGAAGTGGCCGATCACAAACACGACATCCAAATCTAGAACCCCAATCGCAATTTAATCCGATTTTATTTTGCGAGACTCCGGCCATTTTAATCAAATTGTAAAATCTGAGTCGTGGTTTCGGGCTATTTTATGGTGCTATAGCGCTAATAACACATCTTCCAAATGACATTTATGTCGGTAACAAAAGCAACGTGTATGGTTCGTTACAGAAAAAAAATTGTGTTTGATGATTAAAGCCAGCCAGTTATCAGGACGAGCAGCCATTTATTCTCTAGAGATAACAACCCCCTACAGAAACCTGACAAAAACCATTTGGATTTCTTGTACTGTTTGTTCTTTCTATAGCTCTGGGATTACTTTCCAATTCAACGTGTTGATGTCTTCGTGAAATGGTAAACAAGTTAATCTCTTTGTTATTTCACCTGCAGCTAAATCAAACCTTTCCCCTCAAAATACGCCCGCGGAAAAACATCTCAACAAACAGATTTGTACTATTTAAATACAATGGAAACAGGAACTCGAAATGTCACGGGTAAAGTTGCTAACAATAAACACCGTTTTCATTTGCTGTAATTTTCGAAAATGGATAGGTTATATTAGGGAATTCATATTTTATAGTAAATAATGTGACGCTAATTTCTTTTACTTTTTGTGTTCAAAGATGCTGCAAAAACAAACAAATAAAGGTTGTTCTTGTAGTCCTGTTCCTTGACTTTCTTCAGACAAAACAGCGCAGTTTATAGACATCAGGAAATGATCAGGTTAGGAAACCTGACAAGTTGGCTTGTACCCATTCACAGATGTCTAAATGTAATTGCAAATTACAGTACTAACTCAATTTAATAAACTGGGGACAGATTTTGAAAATAGTCAATTTTTTCAATGATTGTCGGCCGGCAATCGTTTGAAATTGATACAAAATTCCGTTTGTCTTTATAAAAACCACCAGCATACCAGGTGCCATGATGCTTGCGACTGTTGTTGCGACTGTTGTTGCGACTGTTGTGCTTGAGACAGGATGCTTGAGACTGTTATTCACTTTCAGTCAAGTAAGGTATTTCATAAAAATTAAGTAGTTTGTTTGTATGTTTGCAAATGGTGTATTCTACCTTTAACTGGAGCATGATGGCAAACGATGTACCAATAAGCAGTTTATATGCCAAGTCATGTTAAAACGATCGCAAACTTGTTGTGCAAATCCCACTCATGACGTGCGCCATGTTTCAACAAATAAACAACTTTTTTTCCTGGAGGAAGTATGCATATAATTGTACTTTGTTGCAATTTGTTATAAATTTGCGCGCACAAGTGCTACCGTTTTATCGATTTCCCTCTCCAAGTTAAACCAGGCTAATTATGTTATCATTGCAAACCTGATAGATTGAAATGAGTTACCTCGTGGCAGGGAAACCGAGTCTTACCCCCCCTCCCCCTTCCCGTGGGCGATTCGTGTCCAGTCATTATCAAGCTCGGTTGTTATCGATCGGCGCGATGATTGAGCTGAATTTGATTGTCAAGCAACCCCCCTCAACCTCCCCACCCCCCGGTCGTTCAAAATGCCCGTTGTATGCCCCCCCCCCCCCGGAAGGTTAAATCGAATAACAGGAGGCTGGGTACTAGCCTTAGATAAAACGTGTTGTTGGTACTTCGGGACGCCCTGGCGCCTATAACTACACAAGGTTTCAATCGTTGTAAATCGACTTTGTTTCTGTGAATAGGTGACGTGTATAGATAACAAATTCTGCTGTACGAGCCCCAAACTACACCCAAAGACTAGAAAATACTTCCACAATGTTGCGAAAGAAAAAAAGATTCTTCGAGAGACATGTATTAAAACGGGAAAGAGATTTACAATATCATGATTCTATGGCGACGGCGAGGGCGACGGCGATCCGTCGTCTTTGGAACACCATATGATTCCCAATGGGCTGTGAGTGAGCATTACTTAATGGGCTGCAACCTCAACGCCAGAGGGCGCTTTAGGGGTAAATCGATAGGATTAGCACAATACCATAGCCGTTTTCCAAACCCCAGCTTCGTCCCCGTTTTGGCTTCGTTCATACAGTTTGGTAATAGTGATGGAGCCGGATGGAGCCTAAGCTTGGGGGTTTGGAAAACGGCCCATGATTCAAAAAGGGTCGTGAGTGGCCATCGTTTATCGGGCTGCAACCTCAATGCTAGAGGGCGCTTTAGGTGTAATTCAATGCTATAAATTGGTGATTAATGTACGTCGAGCTGGGAAGCCCCAATTAAGGGTGCAAAAAAGTAAGAATACTTATAAATAGTATAATATACTTTCTAAACACGCTTTATAATATGCAATGAGGCTGTTAAAGATAGGATAAACCATTGAAAAATTGCTTGAATTATCAGGAATAGATGAAATGGGGGGGGGGGGGGGGGGCAATCATTGGCTTACATGATGCTTGATTAATGCTGGTTCAGGGGACATGTATTCGCTTCTCCTTTGAAGCCAGTCATTACTACAAAATAATGCCCTCCACGTGATCGAGTCTCGACGAATCAGAAGCCATCAACTCTCCTAGGTATTTATTAATTTATAGTAAATATCGTTTAACTGACCTGTCCGGAATTTTACAATTATGGATGGCGAGAAAAAAAATCAAGAAAAATGGCATTTGTTTTTAACCGTAAAAGTAAAATATTTTCCTGTAGTAAAATGTTTCGATATCTACAAATGGTGTATCCTACATCAACCTTTTGGCGCCACCAAGTGTCAAACTAAGGAGGTTTTTATTTCAAGACATAACAATTTTACAAGTCGTCGCACGATTACCAGACAACAGGTTCGCGCGTAAGTCGGGTCAGACTCGAGTTCAAGCGATTCAAACTATGGGGCTGACAGAAAAAACCCGGGAAAAACACATTCTGTCTTTTAATAATACCACGAACAAATTATGCAGTTCTGTTGATGGCAATGAATTAAGTCCTTCGAACTTTTGAGAGGCGAACACTCGGATACGTGAGACCCGACACAAACGCTAGACAAACACGACGAACGCCCGGCGTAATTGTACTATGGCCGTTCTGCAAACCTCTTCAGTTTGCTTTTTTTTTTTCCTGAATGAATATCCGGGATTTATTATCGCAGTAGCTTGAAGAGAGACTGACAGCCGATTGCCGGATTACAATAACATACTGGATCAGAGTGGCACACAGTCGGCACGAATCGCGTGGGATGTGCTCGTGTTAAGCTGAGAGACGCGTGGATAGATTACGCCAGCAACAAGCTTAACGAGTCATTGGTAGAATTTAACATGTTGTTTCTCTGCCAGACACATTCTGGCCTATTCATTGTGTTTCCATTATTATAGAGCAGTGTTTTTCTCAAGTGTTTTTCTTCCCGTTGTTTGTGCGACACTTTTTAAAAGTTCAATTTCAGCGTCAGTCATTGACGGGCAAAGTGGTAATTACTGTGGCTTTTATTGAACTATTTGTCTGTTTATACACTTTACCCTTTTTCATGTTCTATATGATTTCACCGTATATGTCCTGCAATCGGTCGAAAAAGAATTTAGTCACAAACAGCATTATGGCCGGTCGAATTAAAGATAAACGAAAACGTAACGAAACGAAAAAATATTAAGAACAACGTCCAATTCCACTTTCGCGCAAAACCCAAAATCATCAGATCAGTTCCAATTAAACATTTAAATCACCTCCCCTCCCCCCCCCCCCCCCCCCCCAAAAAAAAGGAAACAATTTCCCCCAAACTGTTTCCCATCTTCTGATTGGTCCATTACATGCATAATACCTTGTTCTCCACAACACAAACCTAAGATAGGCTTTACGTTTGGTGATAAAATTAATGTTCCTCCATCATGTTAGTAATTACCCAGTATTAAAAGGTAGTATGCAACTAGTCTATAGTCAGTGAGGTAGGTACGATGTGGACAACCAAACCTCGAACCGGGTTTTGTTTCCTTTAGAAAGCTTTCAAACGGCTCTCATCAGAACTTCAAACGATTGTTATTAAAGATGTACTATTAAATTGATTAAGGAGTAGGTAACCCCCTATGTGATATAATGACGTATCAACCTCGTGCCCACTCGAACTAACTTGATAATAATGCATCTGCTTCATAAGATAATATCACTCATTTACGTACCATTTATAAGGTAATAACCTCTGTCACTTCGGAGTAAATTGCCAATTGGGCCCTCAAGCCATTCTTAACTCAAAAATCCAGAAATCTAATTTCACAGCAATAAGCTGGATTGACCTGACAGAAATGTGGCCGAAAGGCGTGCACACATATCGCGAACGATCGCTCTGGGCATTTTGTTTAATATACCCACGATTATTCGCTGCGTGCTAAATCGCGTTGGTTCCGCGAACTAGGCCGACGTAAATGTTATTCGCTAATAATATCAGTTGTTGCAAATAAAGTTTGTGAACAACATTTTCTGTTTGTTTTTTAAGTGGGCCGGATTTGAAGGTAGCTTTACTATTTGTATCTCATCGTTGTTATTCATAGAATCGGCTGATATGTTTTTAAGAGATTAAAGTCTAAGAATCCTTGCATTAAGGAAAGAAATATAATCAGTCGAAAAGATGTTTAACTATCGTCTAAAAGTAGATTTCCATAGTTTGAATATTAGGTCAACTTGTTAACGGCCGTCGATTAATCGAGTTAAAACAAGCAAAATGTGCGGCTTTGCTTAATTTGCAAATTCGAATGTTTAATTACCGAAATTAAGGACTTTAATTTAATATTATATAGGTTTTACTTTTAACATAAAACGTCGAGTTTAGTTCTTGATAATTTTAACTTCATGACAAACGGAAGAGAAATTGACAGAATAAATAATTTCTGCCTCACATTACTGGGGGAAAAACAGTCTTAATTGCACGAAAATATATTTAAATTGTACAAAGTATCATATTGACAACGTGTATGACAACTGTTCCGCGTCTCAAAAGCACAAACAATAAGCCATGTCCACGCACTCCACGGATGGCTTAGACTTTGCGCTAATTATGGAATAAATTAGCCGGTATTAAATCGGACTGATTATGCCCCGGTATCATCGACCGCAGCGACCGGGCTAGCTCGGCGCGTCGCTGTCCGGCTCCGCGCTACCTATATACCCCGAGCCAGTTTACCCGGAGCTAGAGCTAGACGAGCTGCCAGCGATGTTTGGTTCCTTTGACTTTTGTCAGCAGATTCCTGCGCTAATACTAAATCCCTCTCTGGCCTCTAGGGACCGGAACATTGCCGGAATTTTTAAACTAAAAAACTAATTTTTTCTGATTTATCTTTTAGTTCAGAAGGCGTCCATTCACAAACCGATTCCATTACATATATTTTTTGCAAATATATTTTAATTTCAATCGAATGAGTTTTTTCTTTATAGTTTACTTGTTTGCTTAACTTTGATCTGATGAGATCTCCATTCGTTGATAAGATTTTATTGGAGTTGTAGGCATACAATTGGGAAACAATTATGCCAACTTGTGCCATTTGTTCCTATATTTATTACGTTCTGATTCAAATATTTAAAAGAAAAGAAAAACAGAACATAATGTAACTATAGCCTGAGCCCCTGGGTTAAAAGTCAGTAAATTTGACAGAATGAACATTTACCAAAATGGACGCTTTGGCGCCAATTACGAATGTGTCACAAACATGAATTACAACAGCGCCCTCATGCGTCAAACCAACACTAGAAAATATCATGGCAATAAAAGACGTCAGACGGCAGGTGCATACTTTTTTCTCCAATAGCATAGGATAATATCTTCACTGAAAAAAACCCGAAATACCAGTGGTGTCACGTCATCGCTCGTGCACTTTAGATTCTAATTTCACTCCCAGCGTTCTTAATCTCTTATTGCTAATTTATACGTGGACATGTTGTAAATTGTACTACGGTTTTGAAGATACCGCTCTCAAGAGATTATAGAATGCATGAAACAGACTGTTCCTTTGTGCATTTCAAATTGATGTAGGCCTAAGCCCCATCTCTCAACGGATAATACATTGACGTGGCCAGAAGCGTTCGCCTTGAGCGATGGGATGCGCGCGTTAATCCTAATTCACCGCTAGCTTTTTATTGCAGATCATTTTTTAAGCTCCTTGAATTAAGAAACTCGCCACATGTCTGTCTGGGATGAAAGAAAACATGATGGTGAATGTATCTTGCATGTCGTGTGTTCTTTTCTCCTGGGTTTTTCTTTTAAACGCCGCGGCGAGGAGTAAACCAAAGAGGCGTGAAATGCAATTTTATCGCATGCAGCGTTAGTTCCCAGCCTGCTTCCCATTCTAGAGTAGTAGCTGACCCAGTTTTAGCGCGGACTATTATTATGGAGACCTAGGGAATCGCTAACATCGCTGCTTCTCGCGGTAGATTTCTTCAAGACGCTCTGGTTCGATAAAGAAGACGACTCTATAGATGTTTCCTTATCCTATATAATATCAATGTAGAATATAGATCTGCTCCACATACGCTCGACATGCAACGCTGATTTTCAAAACGAATATTTAGCCCACGAACTATTTTGGACACGAAAAATGGCGCCAAAGTCAGACGAACAGACGTCATGATCACTTAATAGTTCTAAAATTAGCGGTTTTCCGACTCGGCAAGTGGCCGTTTTTGTTTGTCTATTATTATCACCATGGTATCCATTCTTACACGTGTCTCCCCATTTCGTTCTGACGTCTAAAATACGTCATCGTCTCATGAATATTTTATCAGAGCTGTTTGCTGAGCATTGTGTAGACTCTGGCCCGTCGGTTCTAGTGAGAAGCAAAGTTCAATTTGCCGCCTTCTGGTTCAATTTGAGTTCATTGTCGGCACATTTAAATCATATTTAAATCGGAGCTCCGTATAAATGTCATCCGTTCGATATTATGTAAATTGCGCTGATCTACGGAGCTATAACTTGGTTGCCACTGTAATGTGGAGCCAGATGGAAATTTTCCTCTTCTTTTTTTTCTATTCAATTTTTTTTTTTCGGGTTTTCACTTATCCCGTAAATTTGTCTTAAACAGGACTGTTTTAAACGTTAATATACAGACGTACATATAACTAAGTATACATGTTTTGTATACCTGTAAATATCCATGCACGTCTGTAAATATCCTGTTTGTATTTTTGGGTAAAATGTTGTTGTATTTATATGTTTTATTGTTAGTTGTTCATTTAACCAGTGTACGGTTCTGTTGATGCCTTTTGCTGTATTTTTGGTATCATCGAATTTTATTTATTGATGTATGCAGGGCCCCAAATGTAAACCAGTTTTTAAACTGTGTGGGCACACCCTTGGTAAAGAAATGTAATAAATAAATTGCGCGAATGCCGACCTCCAGATGTGCTCGGAGTGGTGCATCTACTGCGCCAGTGTGAAGCGCCTTGTAGACGGGCAACAAAAGTCTTAAAAACCGTCTTTTCAAATGCAGCTGGGGGAAGGCGGGGGGGGGGGGGGGGGGGGGGGGGTAGAACTCCCCCCCCCCCCCCCCCCCCCCCCCGCTAGATACGCCTACACTGAGCGATGGGACGCAAAAGCAGTGATGTTCATAATGTGACAATTATATCAGGTTGGTTTCATGTTCTCGCATTCATTTGCTGACCTAGGAATTGCCAATGTACAGTCCTCTTTTTCCTGATTTTATGCCCGACTCACTGACCCAATGTCACTTGTGAAGACTTACCCCCCCCCCCCCCCCCCCCGGCAATGGATGTGCAAGATCCGACCACAAGCCACACGCTTACAAAATACTGCTCGATTAAACTGTAGTGTGCCCACAATTATGAATGGAGGACATTAGGGATGTGTTCTTTTAGGATTACCTTCACTGGGTTTGCTTTGTCTTTGCTTTTTCTTCTTTAGATTTTTGTACTGATTTTATGGCTGGAACTGACTGCCTTGGCCGTCAATTAGAATAATCTTTGCGGGGTCCATTGATTTTGTCTTGTTTATCTATTTCATGTAGTTGCCTGACAGCGAAAACATGCAAATATACCTGTTCAGTAAGTATTTATGTACACAACAAAATAATTGAGATGGACGTGGCGCCATCAAACACAAAGTCTTACACCCAAAGGCAATTGCGGTCTTCTTTTGTATCGATCAATTTCAAATTACGCACCAGACTAATTATGAATTCGTCTTATTTCCTCTTACCGTTTTATGCTCTAGGCGTATTTAATTTGCGCCATACACCATTATATACATCTCAAGTCTGTGCACGGTTTCTCTGTGGCGAGAAAACATCGAGTAATCATCGCCTGCATTTTAAAAAGGGTATTGACCTCGTAGGTGATGCCATTAATGTTCATGAGGATGCTGTGTATTTCGAAAAAGAACTTGCGAGAGTCGAGTTGACTCATTGCCAAACTCGAGAAAATACGTCAGTATTGTCCCACAGCAAGTCCAATAGTGGTACTTTCCCACTGCAGGAAAAAAAACCAGAGAATTCACTAGCGGAAATGTCTCTATTAAACGGAACAAAGATGACAATTTATATCGGCAGTTGGTTAAAAATCGAAATCTTAGAATAATATTTTCTCGAAATAGAATACAGCATCCGCAGAGCTTAAACTTGGTCATCAGTTAGGTTGAATGTCAAGCGCGATTTAGATGTTGAGAACTGTTGCTGCTTACTAACGATGGTATGCTACGACTTTCGTCTGGAATGAAATGGCTCCAACGAGATCCAAGCTTAGCTAATTCAGTGTTTGCAGAAGAACGCCGCATTTATCCGTTAATGTGTCCGTTTGTTTGTCGTTCCACGCTCCAAGTCACCCCGAGTAAAATCCCGGGTCGTGTTTAGATAGAATAGACCAAATGAACAAAAACAGAGCACGATAAATCCACTAATGTAAAACACTGTTTTCTTGGCTGTGATGCTAACAAGGGTTTACCGTACAGGCGCTATTTGTCCCGCAGAGCCCAAGTTACGCCAATGGTCAGAATTTAAACATATAGGGATCGTATTGTATATCATTTGTCTGTTGTACATTTTGTATGTTTAAAGCAGCACGATAAGGTTATATCTCTGTGAATGCTGTATATATATATATATATATATATATATCGAGAAAACAATATTCCAAGATTTTAGTTTCAATTCAAAGTTGTTGAGCCACAATTGCGTGGGTTACAAAACAACTACAAACGTAAATTTCTAAACGTGCGTCTTTGAGATGCATCTTTGGAAATTGCATTATTATATTACATGTATGTTCTTTAAAATAACAGCATGCAGAGGGACTAATTTTTACAGTGAGTTTATTGTCATTAATATCTTTAGCTTTTGAACAATAATTTGTTTGGATAGGTTTTTTTGGATAGCTGCAAAAGGTATACTCTCTACAAAGTCAATACAAAGCCAATGTGAATTATAACAAGCAAGGGCTTGGATTTTGAAGTGAACCCAAAAATCGGCACTGAGGCGGGACTTGTACCTGAGACCTCCGGAATACCGGACCGGCGCTCTACGAACTGAGCCTATATTGCCATATGTTGCCCTATGATGGTCAGTATCTCAGTTGTTCGAGGGCGCTAGTCAGAAGTCATAAACACCAGAATTCCGAGTGGCCAGGGATCACGACCGATTTTACGATACAACTTGTCCGTTTCCCTTGTGGTTTATTTGTGTAAGCAAGGGGCTTACGCATTTCGTTCTATAGATTGCCTCGCTTTCCGTCTACCAAATAATGTGGATGGAGAAGGGGGGGGGGGGGGGGGGTGTCTCAAAAGGAGTCTTAAAGGTTGGGACTTAATCGAAAGGATGTTTTCATTCCTCTTAGGTCTCTGGACTTTTCATTATTGAGCAATGCACCTGTCAGGCCAATTTACTGTCCCGCTTTTGAATAAGTAAAGACATCTGTGCAACGGAGTCCCATTTCTGCCATCGAGAATTGTGGTAAACCTCGTGTCCCTTGTATTAAAATAACATGTTGCTAATGATTCAGTTATTAATCTATACCAAGCTAGTAAATCCAGCCGAAACACAACCACATGATTTTATAGGTAAATAAGCAACATTTAGCTTTTGCTGCAATTTTCAGAAATGGATGGATTTAGAGATGTTTTATATTATAGATCTGGGTTTTATTTACTGACCTATTTAAAGTTTTGTGTTCATATAGATAAATGTTAGAAAAAAAGAGAAAAAAAATGTTGTTCTTGTAGTCTGGTTCCCTGACCCTACGTACAAACAAAAATGGAACAATATTTAGACGTCGGGGGAATTGTCAGGTCAGGGAACTAGACTATAGCTTGCTTGCAATGATTCTATACCCAGCACGATATGTGGCAGAGGGGTACTCCCCTCTTATCGCTATACTTTATACGCACTTAACCCTTTTGTAACCTAACCCACCCCCCCTTGAAACCTAAAAGGAATTCCCGAGATTCCGGGAACACAATGGGCAACACAAAAGAGGGGGGTTTTCTCTGCCACATATCGCGCTTCATATGAATCATTCACATAATCAGATGTGTATTGTGAACAACAGGCGGATGGTTTAACTTGGTTAAATGGGGGCGGTATTTGAAGAATTGTTTGTCCATCGGTCTTCGGCCGGTAATTGTTGGAAATTCATTAAAAAACATGTTACTTTTCTTGAAAATGACAGTACCTCCAGGTGCCCTGATTTCACCGTGTGCATGAGACTAGTATTATGTATCGTATAGAGGTATTTCGTAATAATCCGGAAGTTTTGTTTGCAAAATGTTGTGTAATTATTACCTTAAAATGCCACATAAAAACTAAAAATCAATATTCCTAATTTATATTTGACACATTCTAATGAACGTTCTTAAAAGAAATCAAAGAAATGTAATAATTATACAGTCTACACTTAATTTTCCACTTATTATTATTCAACCAAAATGAGCCTTCCGAGTCATTCTGTCGAAGCCTTTGGATAAAACACACATACATTATTGGTTACCGATTCATTTTTGTGGTGTTTTCCTTCTACGAAATCAGTCAGATTTCTTGTTTTGATAGCAATTTGTGTTGTCCTGTTTACTGTAGTGTGGATACATCGTTCCACGATGAGATTATTAAAATCCGAACTTAATCATCGTCATCCGCTCCCCCGAGGCTTTCTCACCACTGACATTTGCCTCAACTCTGCCCGCCATTCTAACCTGTCGTTCGTTAACCTGTCACATAAAAACATCTCAGAAGTAGGAGCAGATAATACCCACACACACATTCACGATTTATCTCACAAAATACCCGACAGAAATTGATCCCTGGTTAATGGCAGTTAATCTCAAGAGGAAACTTAAGAGAATAAGGGAGAGATAGAATTAAAACAAAAATGAATTCATGTGAAATAATGCGTGATGCCTCAGGGTCACAGTGAATTTCAATATTGTTGATTTATCATCACATCAAACATATCAGAGATTATTGTTATTATTATTATTAAGATATATACAAGCCGCTCTTGAAATCGCATGAATAAAACAAAAACGGTTTGAGTACTGGACACTTTCGTAGTGGTTAACTTCACGTCGTTAACCTTTCTGGTTTTTCTACAAAGCATGAAAACTTAACATTTTTCCTTTCAACGAAAAGAAAACATATTTTCTTCTGCAAATAATCATCACCATCGTCCCTCTTTCACGGTTTAGTGTTAAGTATACAAGTATTAGTACCATATGCAAATCCCATGTGTAACGTCTGATTATATCTAAGAGAGGGGAGTGCATGGTTGTGGGGAGTGCATGGCTGTGCGAACATAACTTTTTGTGTAATTAAGCGTGGTACAGCTTCTAAGGTCGTTTGCCAAATGCAAGTCCTTGCAATTGAAAAGGAAAACGTGCCGCCACACAGATCGAAGCTTGAGTTTTTGGCGCCATATTTACGCGTGACTTGCATAATGACCCGCATAATGACTTGCATAATGGTCTCATGTCGTGCTGAGTAAATTAAATAACACGTGGTCAGTTTTATTTGTTGTCACATCTCCATTGAACTTATGGTGTGATCCATAAATATGGAATCTATATTGAGTTCTTAGGGTTACGATTAATGTCAGAGACGGCAACTGATTCCTGTTTTAAACATATTGTATTTTATATTTAATGTTTCCTTCTAATTTTCGCAATTGAACTTTCTCATTGTTGTTGTTGTTGTCTGGTTTGTCTTTGTTATCAAGTGGAGTTGCTCTTTTTAGTTTACCCAGTTTAGCTTTCCGTCACTTGGTGGCGGCATATGAAACTTCATTTTGAACTGCAGTTTGCCTAGCACTTATCATACTCAAACGTGTATATTAACACCTATAGAATTGCTGGGAAAGATTCTCCTGGCGGCGAGTATGCGCAGAATTTAATTTATTTTATCAGTTGAGAATTGTGTGTTGGATTTACCTGAACATCGACCGAACTAAATAGAGGGCATTTGATTACATACCCGCCGTACATGGGAACTGAGCCTCTTGGTTGACGACTATTTTTGTATCGTTCTGTCAATAAAATGCCGATTTAGGTTATAGGTGTGCTCGCGAAAAGAGGGTTGTTTTTACTAGGGCAAGTTTTCAGCAGTTTTCTCTCTATTTATCTCTTTTTCTTGTTGGGGGGGGGGGGGGGGGGGGTGTTTGAAACATCTTGTAAAAAAGATTAGATTCTCGACGGCCAAACAATAGGAAGTAATCACCCCTTGGCGGTTCCATTTGGTGTACACCTCTCGAGACTAAAACACAATTCAATCAAATTTCACAAAATGCAGTGCACCTTTTTTGTGACAACCGTCCACAATTGAAAGCATTCGCGCTGGGTTTATGGACAGCCATTTTAAAACATTTGAACATTACTTGTTATGCTCTACTTATACGACAAATCTGCGACGGTTCTTTAGCCAAGTATCTTGCTCGTGACGTGCTAGGACGTGCATTTATTATTTGTGATTGAAATTGTGTTTACCAATCTGCCTGACTATAACACCGTCGATTGGGAATGCAGGAGGCAAGTTGCATTGATGCTGACTTTAATTTCTTGCAGCACATCTGCTGGGTAACCTAACACCTTATTTGCGGCATCAACTACCACCTATGCCGTCATTAATAGCCCAGGATTTCAGTTGGACGCAAGTGCTTTTTATCAGTTAAGATGCTGTGGATTTTCTCATCTGTCTTGTATAACCCCCGAAATTGTACACCCAATAACCTTTAGGTTATTTTTTTTGCAAACAGATTCGGAATCTTTGAAGGGTTGATGTTCCCGATATCTCTATAGCAATGCTATAGAACCAAATAAATTGAGTAAAAACACGATCTCCTGATTTTCCCGCCAATATTGTTTTCTTTTTGATAAGCACGTATATACGTCTGTCCTGGTTAACAACAGGTAACTATAGTATTACTGCATTAACGTGGTTGGACAGTGGGTAATGTAGGTAACAGTGATTAATATGACACATCGAAAAGACGAAGAAAAAACCGGTTGTTTTCTGTTTCCCTTCCTGTTGATAATCTCGGCTTTCAGGTCATCGCTCTCCGTGTCGCTTTGACCGCCACTTGGGACTACGTGACTGATGACTACACACCATACTTTCCAGAGCTTCGGCTATGGCTATTGTCAGCAATTCCCCGCGTAGTTGTAATGAGTGCACACCTACACAATAGCCCTATAGAGACAAGAGTTTCGAAGTGCGGCCCTAATATTTGTGTGTTAACCGTATCTGTTCACTGCTGAATGAATCAATGCAATATAATCGTGATATACATGTACGTGACGACATCGAATAGCCGTGTTCGACCATGGCCATAGCCGTGTTCGACCATGGCCATAGCCGTGTTCGACCATGGCCATAGCCGTGTTCGACCATGGCCATAGCCGTGTTCGACCATGGCCATAGCCGTGTTCGACCATAGCCGTGCTATGACCACAACCCAATGTCTTGGCTGTGCTAACTATATTCAGGATTGTGAATACGAATATCGTATAAGCACGGATTTTTCGCTATAAACGGTATGCAATTAGGCCGACCTTGTTTAAGCAATTTCGACCATCTTTGTATATTTTTTAACTTGTGTACAGTTGCTCTTACCCCTTTATAATGAACCAAAGCACTTCTTTAAAAGAAATTGCACTTTAAAGGGCACATCGTCCTAAACTCCTCGAAAATTTCAAGTTTTAGATTGTTTACTTATCCTATTTAAAAGGTCAGATTGAAAGGAAACAATTACTGTTCCCGAGAAAAGAAGGAAAAACCAAAGTTGTTTACATCTGATACAGCGGACATATTTTTGTGGCACGTATTTCCAGCCGTATAATTATATATCTCTTTCATGCCAACGATTAAATAATGGTACACGTCGTACGTGCACAAGTACGGCTGGAACAAACGACTGGAATCACAAATAGAACCCAAACTGTTTGATTCTTTTGAGAGTTCATTTTTGTTTCGTCGTGTGGTTGTGTGGACGTTTATATGCTCTCTCCAGATAATACCATTTGCGTATAAAACTTGATTTGTAGTTCATGACGCTTTCGACGTTGTGTCCCTTGAAGATTACCTCGCTCCACTTGTTGTACATCGGCTTTTATAATCATTCTTTTGAAATAATTAAGTTAAAACTCCACCTGACAATAGAAGGTTTGGCTTCGTGAGACAGAAATGTTACATTTAATAGCGTTGATGTAATATTTAGGATAACAAAATGTTGCTAGACCTCTGACCTTTCGCTGTGATTCACTAATGACACCATTGTATACATGTACTTACAACCTGTATACGAATAACCTCCGCAGTACGTTGTAATCACTGTTACTGGAAAATAAATCGATACAAAATTCCCCTGCAAATTGTTAATGCAAATTATTCTGCCGAGTGTCCACCAAAGCAGAAGGAATTTGTTTGTAGCTTCCTCTTGCCACTCAGATCAGAAAATCTGACTTGATCGTCCGAAAATTTAGTGAAAGTATTGCTCAGTTTTTTTGGTATCAATGTACATCCTATCACATTTAATTTGTTCTGCTGAGGCTATTCTCACGGCATCGCCAAAAACACGCATTATTAAAATTAAAATTGTGTGTGCGCGTGCAGGGTTTTGTCAGAATCTCTTGTTTGTGTCTCTCCTAGTAACGTTAGTTCTTTGCGGCAGCGTATTATGGTAACAGTATTTTAAGGCGTTTGTTGATTACCATGTAACATTTGTTTACATAATGAGATATTAAGGTCACATGATTCAAACTCAAATGTTTCCCTTCTGCACAACATGCATATCTCGTAAAATTATATGAATGATTTAAAAGTGTTGTCATGAACTGGAATGTGAACCAAAAACATGCAAATAACGCTTAAATGTTTAAGTTGATGTCCCAGAACACGTGGCCTATTTCACCCAATCAACAGTCCTTATAGCTTTGTTTTTCCCATGACTCTACCGTGAAAGTACACAAACTAAGCATCTTTATCTCTATCTGTGGTGTCTGTTATTCTGTTCAACGGTTTATGTGAACGGATTGGTGGTAATCAATCACGTTAAGGAGTGGACAAGGTTGTGGTAGTACGTGATCATGTTTGACTGTAACACCCATTGGTCCGTAATACAACAATGGGTAAACGTTTTTTTGTATACTTACATACTGCATAAAGGCCACGGTTTTGCAGAGAAAGTCTCCGTAAATCCAGTCTGACAGGATGAACTGGGAGGCAGTGATAGGCGCACAGATGACAACGAACACCATGTCTGTGATGGCGTTATTCATGATAAAGAAATTGGTGACAGTCCTCATGGTGCGATTGCGGGCGATGACTACTACCACACAGACGTTGCCTAGCAGACCCACAATGGTTATGATTCCGAAGACGATGGGTATGTAGTGACCCCTTTAAACTTTGCTTTATGCAAATGAGGCGCTCAGTCAGCCATCTTGTTTTTCCGCGACACATGTGAACAGACGTCAAACTATCGTTGACAACAAGTCGCGTTTTGGTACAGCAGTTATAACTTGCCAGAAGTTACGGCATTTTGCACAGTTAGTGCGTAGTTATCGCCCATTTATTTATATACCGTGCAGTGACGGTTTTACACGAACTCACCTCAGTAGAGGGAGACTTTTGTTCGCGAAATCGCGTGACATATCTACGCGAGTCGACTCGCCCCGAACTCCGCACGCGGTCGCCCCCATCGGGCTCACTCAACACGCGTGGACGGACTTCCTGCCGGAATAGTGTTCTCGGATCGGAATTGAACTACAGGGTGAGTTGTAGCAAGTAACAGTAGTTGTTTTTACATGTAGCAAACCCCTACAATTGGTGACCCTGACGTGATAGATTCACACCTTCAACATTTGGAGATATTTTGAACCCTACAATACATACAACTGCCGTTGATCCGTTTATTTGTTTGCACTGTCACCTCGCGATTGTCGACATGGCGCATGGAGGAGTTCCAAAAAACCCTGAACTGGAAGATAAACCTCAGATTGGTGCTGTGGGAATAAAACTGCCGCCATTCTGGCCCGCTGATCCGATGATATGGTTTGCGCAAGCGGAAGCTCAGTTTCTCACACGCGGTATCAAAAAAGAGGAGACCAAGTTTGCACACATCATAGCCTCCCTACAACCAGAGGTCATTCAAGAGGTTCGTGATCTGGTCATCGACCCACCCAAGGACACCCCTTATACAAAGCTGAGGGATCAACTGATTAAGCGCACCTCTGCATCAGAACAAAAGCGTTTGCAGATGCTTCTAACTGAGGAGGAGTTAGGCGACAAGAAGCCTTCACAATTTCTCCGCAAAATGCGACAGCTACTAGGCGAATGTAAATTGGAAGAAGGCATCCTCAAACAGCTTTTCTTAAAACGCCTGCCCACCAACGCACAGCTTATCCTAGCTTCCTCCAGTGAAACCGTTCCGCTAGACCAGCTGGCTGACCTCGCTGATCGCATTCTTGAGGTATACGTCCCTCCAGTCAACAAAGTCACCAGCCCTACTCCTCCGTCCTCAGGGGAAATTTCGGAACTGCGTGAACAAATCTCCAAGCTGACTCTACAAGTAAGCTCCATGCAGACACAACTGAAACAGCAGTCCCGCTCTCGTAGCCGAAGTCAAACACCAAGGCGTAATCAGCCGTCGCAAGACGCCTCAACCTCATCAACACTGTGCTGGTATCATCGCAAATTCGGTGCGGAGGCCCATAAGTGTGTCCAGCCTTGCGCCTACACCACTCAGCAGGGAAACGAACCCACCAGGGGATAGGCGCGGCGCTTCCACCTGGTACCCAACCTAGCCGCCTGTTTTTCATATGCGACTCAAGCAACAACCGAAAATTCCTAGTAGACACAGGTGCATCTGTCAGCATTTTTCCACCAAGCGCTGTCGAAAGGAAAAACCTGTCTACTTTTTCACTACAGGCTGCAAATGGTACCAGCATACCTACATATGGACAAAAATCGGTGACATTCAACATCGGACTCAGACGCACTTGTCGCTGGATTTTCCACCTGGCCGATACACCGACTCCAATACTGGGCGCAGACTTTTTGCATCATTACAAGCTCCTTGTTGATGTCGCGCACCGTAGGCTCATTGACACCACTACTAACCTCTCGGTTACAGGAACAGTGGCGCCAGACCTGCCCATCAGCCCCGTATTGGTCACACCTTCCATCCCAACCAGGTACGACAAAGTTCTCAGTGAATTTCCACAAATCACACAGCCAACATGCAAAGATGATCCTGTTCGTCACGACGTCACTCATCACATACAGACTACAGGTCCTCCGGTCACGGCACGACCCCGTCGTCTCGCCCCAGACCGGCTCGCAGTCGCAAAGGAGGAGTTCAACCACATGTTGGACTTGGGCATCATTCGTCCCTCCGACAGCAATTGGTCCAGTCCGCTCCACATGGTCCCCAAGAAGACACCAGGTGACTGGCGTCCATGCGGAGATTACAGAGGCCTGAATCGCGTCACCGTACCTGACCGCTATCCTATAGCCCACCTTCAGGATTTCGCATCCAATCTCGCAGGCTGTTCAGTTTTCAGCAAAGTTGACTTGGTGCGAGCTTACCACCAGATACCGGTAGACCCTTCGGACATTCACAAAACCGCCATCATCACCCCGTTTGGTTTGTACGAGTTCGTCCGTATGCCGTTTGGTTTGCGGAACGCCGCCCAGACCTTCCAGCGCTTCATGGATAAGGTCGTCCGCGGACTTCCGTTCGTGTACGTTTACATGGATGACATACTCGTTGCCAGCAAGTCCTCAGAACAGCATGAGGAACACCTCCGTCTGCTCTTCAACCGATTACAGCACTACGGAGTCGTGATCAATCCCAGTAAGTGCAGCTTTGGAGTAGCCGAGCTACAATTCCTTGGACATCATGTAGACAAGCACGGTATTCGTCCACTGGAAGCCAAGGTCTCTGCGATCCAGGACTTTCCACAACCGACATCGCTGAAGAAGTTGAGAGGTTTCCTCGGGCTAGTCAACTTCTACAGGAGATTTATCCCCAACTGTGCCCGCATCCTTGCCCCACTGAACGACCTTCTCGGAGCTCACAACAGCCAGCCTCGCAAACCTCTTGTTTGGGCCCCTAATCATCACCAGGCCTTCCAAGACATCAAGGCAGCTCTATCCAGTGCTACAATGCTGGTTCACACCGACACAAACCTGCCATTGAGCCTTATGGTGGACGCATCAGACAATGCTGTTGGCGGGGTCCTGCAACAAGGTAATCCTGGTGAGTGTCAACCCCTTGCTTTCTTCTCAAAGAAGCTCACAGCAACAGAGAGTAGATACAGCACTTTCGGACGAGAGCTCCTCGCAGTGTACCTCGCCATACGCCACTTCAGACACATGCTCGAGGGACGTCGGTTCTCGGTCTTCACCGACCACAAACCACTCACACACGCTCTGCATTCCAGACCTGACCGACATTCTCCTCGTGAGATCCGTCACCTGGACTACATCTCCCAGTACACCTCGGACATCCGCCACATCAAGGGAACGGATAATGTAGTCGCCGACGCTCTGTCTCGTCCTGACATTAACTCAATTTTTGAGGACACGATCGATTTCACCCAGATCGCCGCCGACCAGGTAGGGGATGAAGAGATTGCAGGCTTACACAGCTCTACTTCAAGCCTCATTCTCAAGAACTTTCCTCTTCCCACAACCGATGGCACTATACTGTGTGACGTCTCCACCGGAAACCCACGTCCAGTCGTCCCTGCGAGACACAGACGGGCTGTTTTCAATGCCATACACGGACTGTCCCACCCTGGAGCCAAAGCTACAGAGAAACTCATCACAGCTCGCTATGTATGGCCAGGCGTCAAGCGTGATGTCCGACGTTGGGCTCGTGCATGTTCTCCATGCCAACGGTCAAAGGTACATCGACATACCAAAGCACCATTTGGCACCTTCAAAACGCCTGATGCCCGTTTCCGACATGTCCACATTGACCTTGTTGGACCACTCCCTACATCCAATGGTCACTCGTACCTCCTCACCTGCATCGATAGATACACGCGATGGCCGGAAGCAATCCCAATCAGCGATATAACAGCAGAAACTGTCGCTAAGGCATTCATTGACAGATGGGTCTCTGTTTTTGGAACCCCTGAAACCATCACCACGGATAGAGGACGCCAGTTCGAGTCGGCACTGTTCAGCAATCTCACAAAATTGCTGGGGACTACCCGCACCAGAACTACATCCTACCACCCGCAGGCCAACGGTCTCGTCGAACGTTTCCATCGCCAGCTCAAGGCATCACTGAAGTCCCATCTCGACCCTACTCGATGGTCTGAATACCTACCCATCACGCTGTTGGGTATTCGTGCCACCATCAAATCAGACCTCGGTTGCTCCCCAGCGGAACTGGTTTACGGCACTACTCTGCGCCTTCCAGGTCAGTTCGTTGCTCCATCCAACGATACCACTCTACTGGATGCCAGCTCATTCGTGGACCGCCTCAAGCATCACATGTCTCAACTTTCACCAGCATCGCCTCGTGCCACGCGAAACACGGTTCACATCCCGAAAGACCTTAAAACATGTACTCATGTTTACATTCGCTGTGATGCCGTCCGCAAACCCTTGCAGCCTCCATACAATGGACCCTACCTCATACTTGGCCGCAACGACAAGTACTTCACCTTGTCCGTCAAAAACCGCCGTGAGACAGTCAGCATCGATCGCTTAAAGGTGGCGTACACGGATAGCAATCCGGACGACAGTACCACCACCTCAGATTTCTTCGAAGCTCAACCACCTACTCCCAACTTGCCTTCACGGACGATCACAACATCAC
Organism: Crossaster papposus; assembly: GCA_037893245.1. Classification (NCBI taxonomy): domain Eukaryota; kingdom Metazoa; phylum Echinodermata; class Asteroidea; order Velatida; family Solasteridae; genus Crossaster; species Crossaster papposus. The sequence continues at coordinate 65,901 of JBAIAA010000275.1, read as the reverse complement.
CGTCACATGCACCTACACCAACACTTCCAGTAACGCCTCCAACACCGCCTGTCTCCAAGACAACGAGATCCGGTCGTCACGTTCGTTGGCCAAAACGTTATGTGGAAGTCATCAACATTGGCTGAACATCGCTTTTATTTCACTATCGATGGTTCATCACTTCCTTTTTTTTTTTTTTTTCCCCCATTCACCATCTGGGAGGGGGCTAATGTAGTGACCCCTTTAAACTTTGCTTTATGCAAATGAGGCGCTCAGTCAGCCATCTTGTTTTTCCGCGACACATGTGAACAGACGTCAAACTATCGTTGACAACAAGTCGCGTTTTGGTACAGCAGTTATAACTTGCCAGAAGTTACGGCATTTTGCACAGTTAGTGCGTAGTTATCGCCCATTTATTTATATACCGTGCAGTGACGGTTTTACACGAACTCACCTCAGTAGAGGGAGACTTTTGTTCGCGAAATCGCGTGACATATCTACGCGAGTCGACTCGCCCCGAACTCCGCACGCGGTCGCCCCCATCGGGCTCACTCAACACGCGTGGACGGACTTCCTGCCGGAATAGTGTTATCGGATCGGAATTGAACTACAGGGTGAGTTGTAGCAAGTAACAGTAGTTGTTTTTACATGTAGCAAACCCCTACAGGTACTAAGACGGCGTGGACTCCTAGCTCAGGCTCCGGGCTAACTACGCTAGAGTTGTAGTCGGAGTAAGAATAGAAGTAGGAAAAGGAGTAGGAACGGTAGTCCTCCTCCATTCTGCCTCCTTGAGAAGTTTGCTTCAACGTGGTGCAGGCTAATGCGCTCCTTGTTGACAGACGAAGACAAATAGATTGTGTGTCCTTAAAAACAAAAAACAAGTTGATTCAGTATTCCATCATGTTCCCGTTGCTTGTCCTGATGTTTGAGTTAACAGCGCTCGAGATGCAACTTGTCTCCTGAGATGCATGTAAGCTGTCGCTCCTTGCCAAATGAGGAGAGTTAACGAGGAGGGGGTTTATGCCATCAACCAGTAGAAATCACTGATTGCTGCCCCATGCGACGTAGTCTCGTTGGCCGTCGCTTGATGATCTAGGAAGAGATTGTGTTTGTGCGTCTGCGCCTTTCTCCTGCGATCCTCGCGATATAATATTTCTCCCTTCGAGGAAGCGACGCGACAATGTCTCATCTGCGACGGATGCGTGAATGGTCCGGACACACAGGTGACTAATTTGGACGAGTGTGTGAAGCACATACGTACAGGTACTTTACTGTTGCTTCGCATCACAAGTCAAACATTCCCAACGCGGCTCCTATCGCCCTGCTGTCAAGTCAGTGACGAGCGTTGAGCCGAGCTGAGTTTATAACTCCATTCAAGAAGCAGTAAAGCTTCGCTGGTTCCGACCCAAGGATAACCACACGGTTTACCTGTACATTGGTAGGGCAGGCTGGTACGGGGGACCAGCTATAGTCTAGTCCGTGCCCCGCAAGCTATCGCAGATGGCTTGGTAATCCGAAGCCTAATCCGAAATCGTCTTCTGGTTTGCTGGCGGTGCTCGAGTCACGTCGGCGATGTTTGCAGGAAATCGAGTGAAACTGTAAACCGATAAAAAGGCGCGGGGGTCCCGCCATCTTTGCGGATTAGTGTTTCTACTGGGAATCGGGGCATCGCTAAAACATTTTATCTTCTTTCAGTCGTGGCTTATTAAGGGTTTCTCCTACGGTATAAAGGGGCAAAATGCGTAAAAAATCAATTATGATAAAAAAATTCAAAAATCCACTAACAGTTTACTGGAAATAATACCCTGTACATGTATTCAAGTTTGGTCTCACCTTTTCACCAGGGTGAGAGGCTACAAATGTTGAATCCGACTGCTATTATACTGACATACGACCTATATAATGAAGTCAGGAAATCAGACTACTACTAAGTTCACGCTTGTAACACATTGCGCCATTATATTATTATGGACATTAAAATACAAACAAATCAGTGAACTTGTTTGCGCATTGGCAAAGTCTGGCCGTTAAAATGTGCCGAAGCACGCGCAACGTGCATTCTTTAAGTTTGTTACATTGGGACGGGATTAGTTTTCGGCCTTTAGTTAGAAGAGCCTTGTCATGTGTTGGCACAGTCAACATCGTATCGTTTTCCCCAAAGGCATACCATGTTTGCGAACGGATTGTGTGAGTTACCGCGTGGAGAACCGATAACGCACGTTCAGTGTTCAATGCCCGTCGCTTGTCATTTAATGACGGTCCATTCACTTGAGTGCAGCTACGGAGATACCTAATTATTCGTCTCACTCTGTATCCTGTCTATTGGGCCAGCCTCTTTCCCGTCCTTTCCCCCCAAAACGTCTTGATTCTAATTAGGAGCCGATTTCATGGAGCTGCTAAAAAAGCACACAAAAGAATGCTTAGCATGACAATTCTTTCTTGGCAAAAAACAGGGTTACAAACCAAATTTTCAGGTGATGTGTGTTGATTGTGACTTGTAATTGTATTTAGCTGGTTTTTGCTTGGCATGAAAAACACATGGAGTTTTGGCTGGTAACCTGTTTTTACTGAGCAAGATTTTGTTTGTGTTAAGCAAATTGTTGTGCTAAGCAGCTCCATAAAACTGACCCCAGGTTTAAGACTTAATATTCAGTTGCCAGCCGACAAGCAAATAGAAGAGAGAAACAAATAGAAGTCGACAACTGTCCCGTCAGCAAAATGTTATTCTTCGTCGGATATATAAATCCTTCATCAATGTCCCTCACTCGAGGAACCAGATACAAGAACTATTTGGAAGGAAAACAATCAACTAAGACAAACACAATTAAGTGGTGGCTTATAAAACGAGGATTATGGTTTCTAGATGTATTTTCTTTAAGATGTGCGGCTACTAAGCGGTACACCCTTAGGGATAACTCGTAGTTATCACTACTATTCTTAGAATGTCAATGTTAGGTATTTATTTTTAGTTTTTGCTTGCTGAGCCAAGAATTATGACCGAATTATTTTGGAGCGTTTATCGTCTGAAGTTTGTTACCCCATCGAGCATGCTTAAGACGCCTCCTCCGGGATATATTTTGGTGGCCACGACCTCAATTTCCCGGTAAGATAGCACTTCAAATGCCTCAAGTGCGCTCAACAGACCGAGAGAGCTAATAATAACGGCGAACGTTATTAACTCGCGTATGCAACGCCCGGAAAAAAACACGTCCTGCGCACTTCTAGGATCTCACACCTATACTCGCTGATTACCCTAATTGGTTTGATACTGGTGCGCGGATTAGTTGGGGTCTCAATCGAACAACATTTTTATTACATGTGCGTCTGACAAAAAAATTCAATTTTGTATTGGTGTTTAAGGGAGCGAGCACGTACGGCCGCAGGCCATCGTGTGAGATATAAAACACATTCGGGGTCGATGCTCAACCGCGTAGGGCTTACGAGTTCCAATACCCAAACATTTGTCAAATTAACTGAGCTTTTGTCAAAGTTATAAGTGCAATACTCGGATTCTTCCCTCATGATACCTCATGCGTTTCTCTCCTTCCTCATGAAATGGCAAACGAAAGAGAAAAGCTTTGTGCTGTTTGAATCTCCACGTATATGATTGAACCTTCGAGCGTTTCTTCGTAAAAACCGAGGACATCAAACTGGTCGCGCTTTGAATTTGTCGCTCTTTAGCCTATACATCCAGAGGTGCAGTTGCACGCTTCCTCTTAATCATTGATTTTTCGGGGATAACATTTTGGGTTTGGGGGAATAATCGAGGAAGTTACCAAGGCTTCTGCCTCGGCGTTCTGCCCTCAAACACCAGCTTTAACAACCAACAAATGCAAATTCTTAGAACAGGGAAGGAAAAAAAGGAGATATATCGATGGAGGATGGTGTGTTATACTCGGGGGTATTGGGGATTAATTTGATGCACATGCAATAATTAGGCTGGCCCCTCGCAGTGGTTTATGGATATATGCAATCACCTGTGTTACTGGGAACTCGGATGAGGCAACGGGCGCGTCAATAGTTTCAGTTGAAAGTCCAGGAATCTCGGTGGTGAATATTGGTTATGTCATGCACGGCCACGTGCGCGAGTGCTCCAGCTACAAAGATTGTCCACATTTCTGTTCCTCAGCATGTACAATTAGTCGATTTCTCTCTTGGGCAAATCGAGTGAACGCAACCAATTCCGCCCATGCGTCTTACAAGTAAGACAAAACAACTGTCCTTTAGGGCACGTGTGTATGTAGTAAATCTGAACTCGACGCTTAGATTTCAGGTGAAAATGGGAGTGATAGATGTGTTTTTGGTTTTTGTCGGGGAGTGCAGGGGATGTAGGGTTCGGTATGGGAGAATTGCGAGTTGGCTTTTCAGGCCCATTACGCGTGCACCCATTTCTTGCCAGACTGATCCGTTAAGCCCAACGTGTAAAGAGAAGTGTCCATTCCAATTAAATTCCAATATTCTTCAGCCGAAATTTCAGATCCTGCAGATTGGCACATAACCATGTGACGTGAATCACAAATGGAACAACCGACTTCAACTAGGGGGGCCGTAAGAAATCATACACGCCCACAGGGAGACTTATCATGAGATGGGTCTATTTGGGTAGGATTTTCTGATGACGCATCATTTAATGGGGTTATAGTCTATATGGTTTATCGGAAGCACTATCGACCATAGCATCTGACGCCCAAATAAAGTGGTGCGATGTAGATATAATGGGCTTACTAATGAAGTAAACTGCTCAATAATAGTCAGCGATATTCTAATGAGCTGCATACGTCTCCAGATACTCATTTATTAATGGTTGTCCATTAATACAATCACGCAGATCCAAAACATTTTCTCAGATTTGTAAAATCCATTTCAAGATTTGGAAACGGAATCATTTTGTTTGCTTGCATTCCCCTGTGAAGATACCCACCACGCACTGCTCTCTTTAGCCAGTGCGGCAGCGCACCAGTTTCCATAATCGTGTAGATTTGTCACGATAACCATACATCGAATGCTTATGGAACTATACTCTCGTCCCTTTACCGCCCGTGTGTTTTGCGTCGATTGCTTCATCTTCAGTTTCTCATATTTTGTCTGGTTTTTAACAATAAGTTAAAATCAAAGCTGATGAACGCATTTTATCACTAGAAAGTCTTGACAGGCACTGTATCCTGTTGAGGGGGGAGGGGGGGGGGGGGGGGGGGGACTGCTCGCTGATAGACTTTATATTATCTTCAGGTCTATAGAATGACACTTAATACCTGGCACCCAATACATTCTTCTCTCGTATCTCTATGTTATTTGTAATATCACTGCCATTCGATTATCTTACCCGAAGCTAAACACCACCGCCCACACATCAAAGAGATGTAATGACATCATATCTAAAGACAACTGGCCGAAATAATATCTGTTGATTTGAATCATAGAAGGTTTTTGAAACCTTTGGCTTTATCTTTGGCTTCGGCTTTGGCTTCGGCCTCGCCTCCGACTTGGAATCAGTGAAAACATGCTGAGAAGCAAACCAACTGCCCATTTTTTCGCCCATTATGTCAACCGATTGAATGGCTCTGAAGAATTAACAGTTAGGCCAAAAAAAAAAGTCTCCGGTTTCTGGTATGGAGCTTGCCCAAAAAGTGGTGCGGCGACGCGGCTTTTTTTTTTTTTTTTCCCTTTTTTTTCTTCTTTTCAAAACATGTGACCCTGCTATGAGATGCACGAATAAGCCACTTTGTAATACATGTATAATGAATGGACAACTGGGGGCATATAAAAAGAGCAAGAATGTTGGATTAATAGTGAAAATAACATGAAAATTTTGTGGCATCTAATGTTTGTTGAGAATAAATAAAAATGCCAAAGTATGATTTGTCTCTTGTATACTCTTTATTTCACAAGTCAAAATGGGAAACTTGTTGAGTTGAAACTGCAAAGCAAATGTCATGCAATTCATATGGGGTGAAGAAAAAAATATTTTCCATTTCCAACAGTTTGTTCACCTCATAGTAATATTTATTATATTGCACTCCACATAAAACAAACTTAAAATAAATAATCCTGGCAATAAGGTCTATTGTCGATCGGTGGATTTCAACAGGTGGCGCCCTGCGCTACGCAAGAAAGGGAGCATCGCGCGCACGGCGAACCACTCGAAAATATGTCGTCAAAAAAATTCCTAAATCTAAAAAGAAGACCAACTCTCATCGTATTTGAGGGCCAGAGGTGTTGTACTAAATAATGAAAAGCACAAAGAGCTTGCCGAGAAGTCATACCGGGCCGAAAAGCTTGGTTTAGTCGCAAAACAGCTATCTACCCATCATGCTTTGCGCTATACTTTGGGATCGCGATCGCTAGCAATAGACCGTACCGCGACTTCGACATCGTGCACATGTGTGCCGCAATGCTGATATTAGTCTGCTCCCTTCATATGGCAGTTATTAAAAGCGGTTACAAGTTCCAGATACACGACCTTCGCTTCCACTCACGTCTGGCTTCTATACACAAAATCACGAAAATACAACGCCGTCTGCAAATGGTGCCCGACTATTCTGTGCAAAATATATGGAAGCCCAGACAGGCCACAAAAAGCCTATACCCGATGGTAACCCCATCTAAATACACGTTCAAATTGTGCAGCAGCAGAAATCTAGACGAACCAGTGAGTTTGGCGGTTTTGAGTCATCGTCTTACATTAAACAAAAAACTTTTTCATTTTGCCGACGCGCATGGCTACGGCGACGCGCGTGCATACCAGAAACCGGAGACTTTTTTTTTTTGGCCTTAGCAGCATTACGCAGCTGCAACCTAAAAAAACACATTGGTTGAAATAACAAACTGGTTGTCGAAATAACCAGTGATGTTCGTAGTTTTAACAAAAGAAATTGTCAAAATAACTAATATTTTGGTAAAAAATTACCAATATGTTGGTTAGACCATGGAAGAATAAGAATTCCTCCATGGTTAGACAAATTTAATATCTACCAATGATATAAGTCAATCTAGCACATATTAAGAAAGCAGCCTGGGAAACAAATTAAGGTGTCCCGTTACTTTTAGAGGCGTGAACAAATTGTGTTTGGAGTAAAATTAGTTTTACGGTCTCCGTAAGATTTTGTTTATACGTGGGTGCTGTCACGGATAAGCCAAGGTCACGCACCTGGTCGCCTGCGCAGATGGTACACACACATCTACATAATTCAATATTCATGTCGCTTTGCACATGCACGTTGCCGGATTTGTCATAATACAGTTCGAACTTGCACGGACATTGTTGAACTGGAAGCTTAGAGGCTGAATTTCAAGAAGGTTGGGGTTTGAAGTACTTTGTTTTTTCCTAGAAGATGAACGTGATACGATGACTATCTCAGACGATAGCTAAGAACAAATCCTACCTTCCCGCCACTCTTTTCATTGTGTTGACGTTAAGATACACGCGGATTATTGAAACCGTATTTTATTGATTGAAGAATTAAAAGAGATGCATGAACAGCGAAATCTAATCATCAGTTGTAAAAATACGTGGTCGTATCATTAGCATATCCCAATTTAAATCAGGGTTATTATAATTCAAAAAAATAAGCCACAACACGTATGAATTATTGAAAATGCTCTCAAAAATACATGTCTATATCAATAATTGACCAGTTGCTAGGATTCTCAGAAGCAAGTGTCAAAAAAGAAGGTGCATTTTGTGAAATGAGTTTTCTTTCATTATACAGAATGCAGTTTGTTTTAGCCAGTGGACCCTGACGTCCCAGCGTGCACGGTATACAGCGAGGTTTTTTCTCTACAAGGGGTCCCTTTCTTCCCCTTTCCACCTGACGTTGGCACCCGGTGTGTCACTCTCCCACGCGCGCCACATCTGTCAGATTTGTTTTGGCGCTAAATCAAAATGGATGTGATTAAACGCGCGGGGAAGCGGGAAGACAACATTCTAGTTCTCGTGGTCTATAATTTACACCTCGAGTAATAATAGCAACCCTGGCGAGTTCATTTTCTTCGTGTTCTCTGATTCGACGCTGCATTTTGTACTTATTGATTATTGATGTGTGTGTTGCGTAACATTTTGTAATGCTCTTTGTGAGTTATGGTGTCCAATCCTGCCCGGTTTTAATTTTCTTATTATCACATTATACATGTATGAATTTTGTATGGCAAGATTAGCGCACTGTTCGACTATAACTAAAAACAACATTGCCGTGCAGCTGTAGTTACGACATCGTCGTGCGGCTTTGGTTAGTGTGGGTTATGGTAGCGTAGCCCCACTAGTTGAACACATATCTATAAATCAGTTTTTGTTTTCAACCAATCTGTTTTTAGGGTGTGGTTCTGAAAAGAACCGGAAGGAACTCAACGTTTCGGACAGTATGCTCTGCCCGTCGTCAGCCCCGTCGTCAGGACAAACTCTGCGAAGAGTATTCGAGAGGCATATTCCCACTTGAAATTAAAACCCTTGTTTTGATCGAGGATTTCCGTCACGATTTTCATCCGGTCGGGTTTCCTTTTCCTGAACACTTCTGTGGACCAATTTGCGACATGCAGGCTAGGCTGCGCGTTACGCAAACACCGGGCCATCTGGTTTGTGTTGATACGCGCATTCTCGTATTGGCACTGACTGCGCGCGCAGGGCCGCGGGAAGACTTCAGAGCTATAGAGGTCGTTTTTTTCCCATACACGGCGGCGTTAAACGCGGTGTCCATCGGATTGGGTTGGCTAGGCCAAACCGACCCGAACTATTACAGATATAAACCGAATCAAAACCGAAACCGTTCTGAACTCTCCAACCCAACCCTCCACAATCCGACAAAAATTAAGGGAAAAACCGACCCAAACCGACAAAAACACACCGAACCTAAAAAAAACCCGAAAAACCGAATGTGTGACTCGAGCAAATTGTCCCAAATGTCACGTAAAATTCACGAGAATATCGAGTGATCAAGTAACTTCCGCCTGATTAACTTATTTTGGTGCGCGCGTTTCCGATCTACTCTTTTTCCTTTTTTTTACGTGCCGCTACCAACACATACATTTGGCTGTAATCTGAAGCTGCATACACCACCAGAATTAAATACACCACCAGAATATCCCGTTTTGGTGGGTTTTGTTCGGTTATTTTACTTGGTATTTTTATATATTTTTTAACATCATAGCTTAAACTACCCAACACGACCCGGAAATCACAAACGAAAAAACCGAAACCGACCCGACCTGACTGAAATGATGGAAAAACCGACCCGACCTCACCCGAAGTCGGTTTCGGGTTGGTTCGGCTTCGGTTTCGGGTCGGTTCGGTTTCGGTTTTAGATCGGTTTTGCACCGTAGGCTTCTGCTCGCTATGTTGGGTGGGTGGGTCACGGGTTAGTCAGTTTACTCGGCCCATTCTATTCGCGACACTGTATTATTTGGACTACCAGTGCTGGATACTTGTGTATTGTAGCACTCTAGCTAAAACGCACATCGGTACAGTCAATACAACAGACCGATAACTATGTCTTGCTCCAGGCTCTTATTACTCGGCGCGATACCGGTGCAGACGAAACCCTAAACAAGTCGCAGGCCAGCAGCCCCCCGTGTCCCCGTGTTGAGTGTCTCCCAATAAGACTGTATTAATATTCAATTACACAAGTATAGTTGAACCATGGTTGAACAGTTGAATCAAGTCTTGTACATAACATCTCAGACCTTGGTCCATGCATTTTTGTGCAACTAATTAAAACCAGTGTGGATCTACTAATCATAAAACCCACAGGAAACGAGGTGGGAAATGGTGGGGGGGAGGGGGGGGGGGAGACGTCTCAGAATAGATCGAGGCCTCGAGGGTGGAGATCGTAAAAGAGCGACTAGAAGGACTCTGCCAAACGCAGATTTAATGAAGGAATTAAAAAGCCCACAACTCATGATTTCATGAGTTTATTCCGTTTGTAATTGGATAGGATTGATCAAAAAGAGCATAGAGGAATAAAACACAACGAGCGAGTTCAAAAGCTGAACAGTCAGTTATTGGCAAAGCTCATGCTGACGGAAAACGACTCAGACTTGCTTTTAATGAGAAGCAGTATACAATTTGTATAGAATAGAACACTACGTCTGAAAACAAATTACAACTGAATTGGGTGCCTTTGATATAGAGTGATTAGACTCATCATGTAACGCGACATACTCGTTTTACATTCAAAAGGCAAGTATATATATACATTCTAAAACTGGATATTCCTGGCGAATTGAAGGGTGCATCCCTATCTGAGCACAAATTTATATTTTCCTTGGCGGGAAAAAGTCACATAATTCCTCAGTCACAGAAACACACTCAGGCAAAATATTGCCTTTATCGACTCAACACTCAAGCCCTTACGCTCTCTGGATGTCCTAAATAGCAGCCCACCAAATAAATACAAAATAAAACCACATCTATAATTGTACACAACTATAATTCGCCCCCGTCGAAACAATCTTGGATCCGCTAAACGATATCAGCTAAAAAGAGGCGTTCTTTAAAAAAATGTCTTATGGTAGACTTCGATGGGCGACTGCCAGGATTCGGTCACAAATGCGCGTCAACTACGGTTCGGTGAGCAGGGTTTCAGACGTTTAGTACCCCTGCGTGTTTTAGTCAAGTTCAGGGCGACGATATAAAAAGGCTTCTGCGACGAGACCTTCTTAACTTAATGTTTTGTAAGTCATTTTACGGTTGCCTGATGATGATTCTGGAATGCCATTAAACCGGGTTCTACGGTATATCAATTGGATTTGGGACTGATATACGACGAAAGATTGTTTGGGTAAAACTGGTGATGTGTTTTCTGAGTAAATTCCCTGTCACTGAAGTATGTTTCTTTATTTTTGACCAGACGAAATATTATCTGCGAATTAAATACTGGCATCCCACCAATACGCCATTTCGCAGTAACCTTCGTTAGCTGTGGGAGCACCACGCAGACCAGCGCCATTTTTACAAACTCCAGCTTTGTCTCCGTCTGTGGCTTCGTTCATGCATTTTCGCAATGGTAATGAAGCCGTGGAAAGATGTACGCTGGGGTTTGGAAAACGGCCCAATTGGCAAACATTCTTGACAGGATCAGTTCATCAACGGCATAATATACGGTGCATTGCAGGTAATAATAAATAGTGGGTGGCTTATTAATAAACCCTTCATTTCGTCTTTGTTAGGTTATCGACCCCTGTTAACAATTTATTTAATGCATGTTGTCACCTTAATGCGATTTTGATAAAATGACATGACACCGTTCAACTTGCTTCTACAGTGGCCATGCTACAGAATATGTACGCCTCGCTAGTCCACGTTCATTTCCTATTTGAACGTCTTGGTGCTAATCATCGACTAGTCTGTATATAGGAGAATACACGAGAAAGTGTGGATTCGTAATTACGAGTTCACGAGGCGCGAATCGCTGAGTGGATTCTTAAATACGAATCCACACTTGCGAGTGTATTCTCTGACTTAAACCATTGCGTCAACTGTCATCCAGTTGAGTGGACATGAAAAGGCATGCATTCTGGTATTGTGGGCATGTATTGGACGCCTAATTTGCATGCAGGGTTTTTCGAGGATCTTACGTAATCAAGCTTTGGGTTAGTGTTGAGATGAAAACCGCGAATTCCTAACTTTACTTGTTGTCCAAAGTGTCGATTCGTAGATACGAATCCACACTTTTTGTCCAAAGCGGTCGATTTGTAGATACGAATCCACACTTTTAACAATGGAGTGACGTCATAGCAATGGTTTAAAGCCACAGACTCCCGTGTTTGAATTGAATCTGTATTTTATAATGCTCCTTAATACGCAGTGTTTTCAATGTGTTGCAAATTAAATTATTTAATGTGTTGCAAATTAAATTATTCAATGTGTTGCAAATTATGGCGCTTTATTGTAGAAGTCCTTTCTACAATAACCGTTTTTAATTTTATCGTTACCGTTGTTTTATTACAAAGAAAAAAAACTATTTTCAAAAAAGACATGAACAAAATTAAAGTGATATCTTTTAATCGATTTTTCTTAGATTGTAAAAGCAATCTTTTCAGCTTTTATTACGGTCTTAAAAAAGGACCAATTTAAGAAAATCTACACCATGCAGTCTTGATATATCCATGGCCCTGGTTTTGTAAATGAACCACAATAGCCTCTTTTTACTTCGCATCCTGCCTCATCGTGACGGAGTTTTACTGCGTTATCTGATTTATTCTACTCACACACTTTGTCAAATTGCTTGCCACGTTAATGTCAATTTGTACCCCGAAAGGTTTCATTCGCCAAACCCATTTAGTCGATCGATAGCCACTCACGACCGTCGTCTTATACCTGAAGTATCAGCAACGGACATGATTCAGTGACAATACGCTCGGCCCAAGATACGGTACTCTCCCCTATAGTACTCCGACTCAAACACTCTATATCCCCGAATGCTATTTTATACACGCAAGTTGCTCTTCAGCCGCAACACAGCTTTCCCATCCTGTCATTATTTTACATTTATCTATTTTGTATATTTTTTTTCTGGAGGGGGGAGGGGGGGAGGGGGGAGGGGGGGAGAGAGTTGTCCTAGCGCCTTTAGTTGCCTTGGCGATGTCACAAAAATAGATCCCAAATTGCGCCGAATTGTAACATGCTGTCACTTGAATAATTTGTTTTGTTAACGAGGAGCTTTTTGTCTGTTCTTGATTGTACGAGGAATTATTTTGTATACCCCCAAATCTCATTTGTTATTCATAGAACTCGCCGGTGTTTGACTGCGTTAATGGGCGATAGCGAAGTGATGAATTGGGCGCCCTATTTTCTTGTAATCATATAAAATACCAGTTTCCTTTTCACCACGAGTGATTGTGACAAATAAACCAAACTGAAAATGGAGTCTTGCCCTTCTTAAAAGAGATGAAGTATTATATCTGGAGAGCAGGGGGCGTCAAATTTGGTGAATTAGCTTGTTAATTATGCTGATTAGTATTACCAGTCCTGTCAGATAAACCTTCTCAGGGAAATATAATTTACATGTTTTCATCTTTCATTAGTTCTATATTGGTATGTTTATTTTATCTGTCATCGGTAAACTTTGTCTTAGTTTTTGACGGTTTTTGTATGCTATTTGTTTGTTTGGTGTCGATGTCGTAGTCGTCGACGTTGCAGTGCCATTGTCAATAATGTCGACACTGTCATTGTCTTTGTCGTCGTCGTCGTTGTAATTGCCGTCGACATTTTTGTCATTGTCGACATTGTCGTCGTCGTTGCTGCCGTCGCCGTCGCCCCTAGTGATATTATCGCTGTCGTCGCTGAAGTTGGCAGAGTATTTCTCGCTCGGTTTAGCGTCTTTCCGATGAATTCGCTTCATGCCGACATATTTTTGCCCAACCAATGAAAGTACAGCCATCATTCACTAGAGATTAGGAAATTCGGCCATGCACACACATACCTGTCCTCGACTATTGTCCTTTTCCTATCCCTGTGCAAATCTACAGAGGAACTGTAGCGCGACCTGTGGACCTGCGTCACAGGCAAACATGACTCGCTGGTGACACGTTAAGCAGACAGCTTTCATTATGTTAAGCCCGCGTACCAGCGAGCAGAAAGGTTCATTAGAGAGGGCCTGTGTTGGTAAGATGAGTAAAATGCCGCGCGGTAAGAGGGCCTCTATATTTGACTAGGCGCCAGAGAGTAGGTTATTTTTTTACATTCTCATCTCCAGGGAAGAGGACTCGGGTTAAACTCCGCCAAACTAGGCAATTTTGAATTCAAAGTTTTAATACCGGCATGTGTGTTTATGCGTTTGTTTATGGTGTAAATGGCGGACACATCCCTGACGCCACGTCGGTGAATCGGGGTTAGATGTGTAATCGAGGACGTCCTCGATTGAGATTCGTGTACAAAACCAATGAGAGCCGTCGGAAAAAAATACAAACAAAAGAAATCGTCGAGAGGAACAAAACAATCCTCGATTTACATGAACAAAAGTCAATGTTCATCTTTAGATTGATTTTGTTGTTGACCCCCCCCCCCCCCCCCCCCCCCCCCACTTCCCCCCACAAGCCAAAAAAACAAAAAAACAACAACAACAAAACAAGATGGCGAAATACGCTGTGTGTCTCCAACACATCGCAGAATTAATTGTATTTGTCCTGAATTTCAGATTAATCTCACCGGGTCTACAGAGTTTATTTATAAGTTGCAACCTGGATGTAAACCGCATGGGGGCGCCATTGCGAAAAATAACCAGTAATAAGGAGGCAAATTTGGTTGCATTTTACTCACCGTGCAGGAATCTGGCGAGCGGAAGGGCGCCTCCATTATTTCTCTATTTGGTTTGATCTTCTGTGATTTGAAATTCGGAGGTGGAGCCGAAGCCGAAAACGAAGCAAAAGTTTAAAGAAAATAATATGACTAATGTCGTTTGAAGGAAGGGTGGTTGGACTACTCGAGTCAACTATTGGATGGAACCGTCGTTTGGCTAGGCGTTTGCACGCTGCGCAGGCGTAATTACGTCACAAATCAACCAATGGTCCTCAACCAAGTCGCCCAATGGTCCTCTCCCCTAGAATCCCAACTTCCCCACATTTATATTTAAATAAAACCTCCGTTTGTGGCTTTGTTCATGCAGTTTGGCAATGGTGATGGAGCCAGACGGAGCCTAAGGTGGGGTTTGGAAAACGGCCATTGTGCACTTCAACGTACGCTGAAGAGCAATAGCGCCGCCAACGGTTATTGTAGTTTAACGTCTGTACTCTATTTTATTTCTCGGGAAACATCAACAAATGCACAGACCAAAATTACAAAGAATACAAACAATAAAAGCTTTAGATACAAAACATAATAACCAAGACAAAGACAAAATACCATTCAGCTCCCGAAGGATTACCCAAAAAGAAACATTGTTCCTGTCGAGGGGTACTAGCGCCATGTCCCTTGGCGCCAACCAATACTACCCCTTTGTCTTAAGCTCCAAAGATTAAAGGGAGGTTAGGTGCAAGACTTGTTATACACATACACTACCGTTACAAACTCATCCACATAGACTGACTGTACGTTACGCCGGCAACAGCGCAGTAATTTAATTTAAACAGAAATCAACTCGCCCTCCACACGACACAATATTTTTCTCTTGTAAAATCAGATATAAATTTAATAGACGCTCGCACTTGGACGTGACGGCGGTATAGTGCATGGTGAGCGACTATGAGGCGATAAATAGTAATTAGGTGGCTTTTAACACAATGACGCTTGAAACACGGGCATCTCATCCCGCTACTCACTAAGCTAACAATAGTAATAAAGTGGCTTTTGAATTGATTTGTTCCCGTAAAATAAAACCCCATGAAATGAAGAACAAATTAAGCGCATAATAATATCACATAGGTACGAGCAAACTCCGCCCCAGAGCTTTAATGTCATAACAACTGTAGAAGCTTGGTGACATAATTATGTAACATTTTATAACGAATCGGTACCCAGTCGGGAAAAACTATGTTTCAAACACGGGTTAACAAGTAAGAAAAAACGCGTGTCTTGGCGAGGTAGCTAGGCCTACGTAAAATGGAATATCCAAACACGCATTTCATGATGTGTTCTAGACGTAACACAATGTAACTTGTCTGAAACTACTGTTAAACAAAAAGATCAAATAAGTTACGAGCAAACTCCGCCCAGAGCTTAATTTAATGTCATAAAAACTGTAGAAGGTGACATATAACATTTTCATAATTTTAATGAATCAGTCCACTTATTTCAGAAATACGTTTTTGCAATAAATAAAGATCAAATAAGTTACGAAGCTCATGATTGCTATATACAGCTCCTTCTGAATTCGGCAAACTCCGCGATCATCGGCCAGCTGCCAGAATCTCTCCAGAACAATCTCCATGCTTGTATGATTGTCACCACTGGCAATTTCCAAAAACTGAACGGCTTTAATTTTCCACATCTTCTAATTTGTCAATTAAACATCTAAATAAAAGAAACAGGAAAGTACATGGTAAGAAAAGTACAAGGTACGAGTCGTCCTGGGTACGAGTCGTCCCGGGTACGAGTTGTCCCGATACCAACGCAACTACCACGCAAAGTCCAACAGCCCTGACTTTGTGTTGTGTATAATTTCAGTCGCTTTAACATATTGGACTAGATGCCCATGATATTTTAGCGAGAGCGCGAAGTGTTTTAGAACCGAATTGGAGATGAAGCGTACCCTTGCCGATAAACGTCCCGATACACGACCTTGCTGCGTTGTCTGAGTAAAACATCTTGTTTTGTTTGCTTCAGTATCTTTCTCATATCGTTCGATCCAGTATCCTTGTTCTGTCCTCTTTGTTAAAGCTTCTGGTAAACATTAAAGTAAAAACCTTGAGTATTTACATAATTATAGACAACCCTTCTATCAAGTTTCATTTTAGGTTAGTATAAATTCGGTGTTGCAAATGTCTTTCCTCTAAAACGATGTTGTAGTAATGTTTCGTATCAATTTATTTCATTTATTTTCCACAGCACTAGTAGTAGTATCGACTAGTGGGATCGCGGGTATCAACATTCTGAATACTGCGCAAGTCAGGTAAGGACAATTCGAAGAATTTTGTGGTCTTTTAGTTTAAATAAATTGAAATGTTAACCTGCAGACGTTGCTTGTTCTTTTATTTTTAAAGCAAGGTTTGTCCCAAAACGGTCGAACCTGACTCCCCATCATAACCCACTTCAGTATGAGTAGTGTAGTTGGTCTATAAACATTTTGTTTGCCTGCGCACTGCGTGAAACTATTTTAAAGACGCTACCGTAATTACAGATTTGTTTTGTTTAAAGAATGTTTATCATTAATGACACGAAAAACAAAAGGAACTGATGCCCCAATTTCGCACAATTATCATTAGTGAACAAGTATTTTAAAAGAAATTTGTAGAAGCAACGGTGTAAACCCTTGCACGAGGACATTAAGCAAATATCACGGCAGACGATATAGGGTTGGATAGCTCAGTTGGTTGAGCGCTGAAACGGCAATGCGAACTTCGCTGGTTCAAACCCCGCTTCGTTCAATTTGTTGTTCAGGCTTAAATAATTATAATGTAACTGTACAGTCAGTTTTCCTTTGCGGTTAATAATTCACATAATTATTTCGGGTCTTGTTTGTCGCCCGACGACCATCGGGTGTTAAAAGGGCCCGAATTGTTGTAAACGACTACAGGCATTATATTTTGATGCATGGGAATTTCATGTTTTCTCCTGCAACGTCGTTAGTAACACTTAGAGAGGTTACAGGCGATTTAAAAGCGATTTGGCTCGGATTCGTTGTATGGATTGTGTGCATAGACTTGTGTACACAGCTTTCAATTGTGATGGATGGTTTTTTTTCCCACCGTATGTAATGTTACGATTAACAACAAGCTGTTGACACGTCGAAAGAAGGAAAAGGTCACAAACGAAAGGCAAAAGCACTTAAGACGAATCAATCTATAACAAGAAATGAAATGTTTGGACCAAGCCAATTATTTTTTAGTGGATTATTTTGTACACTTTATGGTTCCAGAGTATTGTGCACGGTTCTTAATAAACACTCCTATGACGACAGAAATATTACCCTTCGATTTCGAAAATATCCAGTAATCGTATAAGAATAATACACCATATAATATATACCAAAACATGTATATATGGCTTAAAGGGATCGTATACGTTTGGTAATTGGAACCCACTGTTTGTTCAATCCTATATATACCACAAAACTAACCTGTAAAATTTTCATTTCAAAAGGTGGTAGCGATTTTGAGATATTGCCGAAAATCTGGAGCGGTTATGTCCACGCAGGAAGAATAATCTACATTGGAATACACAATCTGAGAAACGTCACTGCAGTAACGCTTCTCAGATTCAAATTTGTTGGGATAAAAAGTGATATTTTTTTCCATAACCGCAGTACTTCGAAGTGAACAGTTTCTAAAAATGCATTATATTAACCAAAGCTGCTGTACTTCTTACCAAGTAAGTTTTTATTGCCATAAATTTTTTGGGTAATTACCAAACGTATACAATCCCTTTAACATTTGATAGTGAAATGAATGTATCATGTTTGGGTTGTAACTGAGCTAGTGTTGCCTGGTGCGGCGTGTATTCCACGGCGTTGAAAAATGAACATTACAAAAATTAACTGTAAAAAAACAAATACGGACTAAAGTGTGAGGTGAAACATAAAAGTGGATGTCGACGAAGAAAGTGTGGTTAACAAAAGTAATGAAATTCCTGGTTAGTCAAGTATCCCCCCCCCCCCCCCCCCCCCCCTCTCCATGCTTGTTGTACTATAAGCAAATATTATAATGTCGTTCCATTGCTTCAGCTGCCGCACTCGACATCCGCTGCCCAACAAGGGAATTATGTTCGCTTCTAGCCTGTCGAGTAAGGCAGTGTAGTTTCCTAAAATTTAGATTGAAAAACTAAGATTGTTTAAATTTTAAACAAGGACATCGTGTGATGTACGACCGGAAACCTTTGTTTTGGGGTGTGGGTATTGCATGTAAACACAAATATGACATTATTCGGAGGTGCTACTTCGCTAAATCGTGAATGTTACATTCATTCTCTTATCTGGGCCGTTACACACACAGACAAAATACACAGGTTGTGTAACATTTTACACGAATCTGCTAATAGTTATGTACAACTTTACACAACAGGTGTTAGATAAGGTTTTGCTTAGAAGTTGGGTACAATTTTACTTGTAAAATAGGTACCTAAAAATATCTTGGTAAAATGAATTAGGTAAAAGTGTACAAACTATAATGGTAAAAAAACACTTTTAGACACTTCCACTTCAGTAGAATGTACAAATACTATACGATAAGCCTGAATGCTATACGATAAGCCTAACTAATATATTACTATGACGTATACTACATTATTGACTACAACTTACAACTACTCTACATACTAATAACGTGTCGTGGTTTAAATTTATATTACGCTTATTCCCGCCATGATGAAGTCACGGTTTCACCACGAATAATTCGTGGTAAAATAAAAAAAAGAGATTTCATGTACACTTTTTGTTTACTTAATTGGGGAAAAACCGACAACCGTCATGGCACAAAAACACAAGATGGCAATAAACATGACTGTGCAAAAAGGGTAAGACACTGAGTCACATTTTCTTCAAAACCACTTATCAAAAATTCAAAAAATCATGGGTTCAAATTAGTCCGAGTAACTTGGACCCAAAAATCACCTTTTTCAACATTTGGACATGGTCGGGTGATATGTCCAAATGTTGAAAAAGGTGATTTTGGGGTCCAAGTTACTCGGACTAGGTTCAAATCTAAAGAACAATGACTGCTTGAAGCTGGAAAAGTCACTTTTTAATTGGCTTTCAAATGCAAAAGCAATTTTAGAATGGAACTTGTACAAAATGGGAGTGAAACTACAGTACATGTACACGATTGCCATCCAGACTAGGACCATGGTCTTTAAATTAAATAAACTGTTGTGTCAATTTTGATTAGTTTGTGTTAACTGAACTTAACTTAAGTTCACTTTCTCTTTTTAAGAAACGTGGAAATTGGACTTTGGAGTGAATACGGCCAGCACTTCAGAATGTTGGTGACAGACAGGGCTATGCACCGTGACCACTGGTATGGCCTGTAACAATTATCACTAGTTAATGTAATTTTGCATCAGAATAAAGCAAATTAGATAACAGGCTCTGCCCTTCAGCGATATGCTTACTGTATGTCAGCTCTGTGCATTGCTTTCCGTGAGAAGAAACAAATTCACAATTAATATAAACCGACCTGTACAATCTGGCAGATACCTCAGCAGGGTAAACATTCTAGTCATTGTGGCATTTTTTATTTAACATATTAAAAATAATATTACATATTTATTACCCCCCCCCTCCCCCCTCACCCCCCCCCCCCCCCCCGTCCTCCCCCCCCCCCCGTCCCCCCCCCCCCCCCCGTCGTCCCCCCCCCCCCCCCCCACCCCGTCGTCCCCCTCCCCCCACCAAAAAAAGCATATGTACATGTACATGTATATATACTGATTTATTAGCATCATTCGACTATAGTGACGAAACAAAATTTCCCTTGTATGAGAGCATTGTGAATGGAAAATCTTTGAAAATAGAGCAATGATGATTACGTTTTGTTGCAGAAAGATTGAAAACTAGACTGCTAACAAGCAGCCATTGTATTCATGTTTTAAATATTAATTTGTGATCATTTAAACATTTCACTTGTATATTGTTTTCAGAAATCAAGAGTCCTAAACTAGGCACCACTGAAGTCCTTCTGGCTGGCAGCTAGTATGAGGCTACATATAATGGAGAGACATGCTACAATGGTACCACTGTTTGCTCAAGGGAGAAATGACACAAGCAATGGTTATGCCATCAGTCTCCAGCAACTCTGAATCTCCCAAATCTTTGGAAATCTCAACTCAAAGATGGATCATATTTCTTGGAGTTTAAAAAAGCACAACAATATTACTTGCAAAGTTGTCACATTGCTTTATTTTTCATAGCCTATTTTAATAGATTGAGTTTAAAAATTCAAGTTAACAGGAATATTTGAATACACAAATATACTACAAGGAATATCTTAGGGCAGACAACATAAATGTTGGGGAGGGGGGGGGGGGGGGGACGGGCACATGATCACCTCAAGATTTTTGTTAACTTGAATTCTGCACTCTCACCAATTATACATTACAGTGTATATAAAGGGTCATTCTTTTTCTCCACCTCTGAAAAAGCATCACCCCTAATGTCCTCTTGTTTAAGGAGTAAAGCAAACGGGCTGGAAACGACAGTCATTGCAAATACTACTTGAATGGTAAAATGTATATTTAAACAGTTGACAACATGCTCCTCTCTTTTATTTCTATGTGGTAATTTTGGACTCATGTTTGCACAATTGGCATACATTTGTGTTTATGTTTTTATCTTATTATACTTTACATGTATAGAACTCCGCTCGAAAGTAAAACAATATATATTTACTGGTTTGGACTGGTGTTCTTCACATTGCTAAATTTCCTGTCCCTTGTCATTTTAAAGATGAAAATATTGTTTATTGTGAAATATGAATGCACTACTTGCATTAAATAATGAATATCTTGCGTCACACTTTGGACCAATGAAGAAACCATGATGACTTTGAAGATTCCAAAAATGAACAACGTATGTTCTTATTTGTAACACTACATGTACAGTAAAAATGCACTTTATTGGAACGCCTTTCCTAAACTTCACGATAAACAAAACTAATTGGGAAGATATGCTAATAAGTTACCTCATAATGAAGTATTCCTTTAAAAAGAAACATTATTTCATTACCATGTCATGCTCAAATAACCTTGGTCTTCACATATTAATATGTAATTGAAATTGTATTTATTGAATAAAACAGCATTGATACTGACTGCTGGAATTAATTATTGTGGTATTAATTAATGCACAAAATCTTGCACCAGTAAAATGCAATACTGTGCTAACTGAGAATTCTTATCACATGGGTTTGTTTATTAACTGGTGCTTCAGACGTGACCCTCCAAGTACTTCGTACTAAGTACTGATACTCGACCACCCCAACTCGAAGACACTACAAATCTGAATAGGCCTACAAGACACTAACAAATACATTGGACAAAATCTAGAAGCACTCAACTCAGCATCTACTTCAACCCCCCCCCCCCCCCCCCCCCCCCCCCCCCACCCTCTACCGTATTTCCTAAAAATACCTACTAAAATTCATTGTATATTTTGAAAGCCTTCGAAGAATAAACTTTGTTAGACCATGGAGAAATAAGTCACTTATTTCTCCATGGTCAGACCAAATTTCATATCACCAGCGAGACAAATCAATTTTTTTGTTCAGTTCGCGACGCGCGCCGAGCCGAGTATAGACTTGGTGCCAAGTCGGTAATAGCGGTCCACTCGGTATGTACACGGGGGAGGTTGCGGTTGCCTCGTTCCCAATGTGCAGAGTTCGAAGTTAAATTACCGACTTGGACAATTCGTTTTCAGTTTTGTACACAACCTATGACAATCGCTAGCGAATTCTATGCGAGCACTCTGATTGGTTCAGATTCCAGAGGGGATAAAAATGTATGAGCAGCTTATAGAGCATGTATTCTACGCTGCTTTGCGTATTGTACTGGTACCCGGTACCACTGATCTCTACAAACTGGATAGGTCGAGCGTACATGTACATTGATATGATAGGATAGCAAGCCGTGAAGTGTTGCCTTCGTATCGTGCGAAATTCGTATCGTGCATGCGTACCGTACCGTACCGTAGACCGTCGAGAGTGACACAGTACCCCACGAACAAACCAATTAATGTGCCAATTGAATTTTCATGAAGCACACTGACATTTTCTCTGTTTAATTTTATCATAAAACTGGCACTTTTTTATTGTCTGAATGTAAAATTAAATCATCAATTTCAAAAAATGTCGTTTTGCCTTTTCCTATGGTTTGTGCATAAAGTTATGATGTGGAATTATCCTCCCCAAAAAAAAAATAAAAAAAAAAAAAAATAAAGAAATAAAAAAAAAAAATCTTGAAAATACTTGTCCGACATTTCCCATAGACTTTGCACTGCATTGTATCTTTTCCCCAAAATAGGTCTATTTAGCATTAAACTTGGCGTAAACATGTAATTCTTGGGTGTTATAGTTATGTTTAACTTAGTCTTCCTCATCAAACTGGATTGTTTTTGTGATATTAACTTCGTTTCCTGCGATATTAAATTCGTTTTCTCGGCCGTGCGCTAATAGCACGAACGTGTGTACATCACTGATCTCTATAACTGGATAGGTCGAGCGTACATTGATGGGATAGCGAGCCGTGAAGTCACCGGCGGCCATGATGGGATATTCAAAACATTGCCTTCGTGCATGCAAAAGACGCGTAGACACGTCGAGAGTGAGACAGTGGAAGCAGCGATGGTGGGTAAAAATGCATTAAAATCCTTTGTAAATAAGTAAATTTATTAAATAAACTTGCAGACTGTGCGATCAGTATCTATCTTTGTAAAAAATGTCAGGACTACGGTTTTAAGAGAGATTTAGGAGAACATTGTTGGGCGAAAACGATATTTTCGTTTCCACATGAATTCCAGCGGGATTTTTTTTTCATATTGTGGTCCTATCCATCATTTTATCTGAAAGAAAAACTGGGATATTTCGAAAGAACAGTAGATTTATAGAATCAGTTGGTCTAGGATACCCTTACAATATGATTGAATTCCACAATACAGGTATTTTCAGACCAATTTTGTACCCATTCTATGAAGACTGTCCCGTTGACTTACGTCAAACAGTTCATGGTGGTAATTTGTGTACACATTCGTACACAACATATTGTGTCATGAACTATTTGACGTGCATAAATTTAATGTTCTGTAGAATTATCCCAATATCGCAATGATCACAGTTTTTTCTCTCACAATTCTGAAAGTGTAGAGCCACCTATTAATAATAATAATAGTATTATTAAATGCATGGTGTAGGCCAAGGCTATCATGGTGGAACTTAGGATGTAGACACGTATTTCCAATACTTCAGAACAATTTCATTTTCGCCCACAAATCTCTCTTAAAAACGTAGTCCTGATGACATTCCTTGCAGTGCTCAAATTAAATTTCACTCTCTGAAGAAATGGGTATGCCAAATAAATTGAGAATTTTGTGTTTTTAAAATAGCGTCATGTTACAACATTCTTTCCTTGGCATTTAATTTATACCTGTATTTTTTTTTTCTTTGTACACTACAGCTAATTGGTTTACCCAAGTCCACTTCTTGCTACTAAGATGTCAGTCTGTACAGCTTATTACGGCTGGACAAGTCATAGGACGAACTGCTCCCATTATGACAGAGGGACAACAGATGACAGCGAATGTCAAAACCTATTTTGTTTAACCATCAGTAAATACGGTAGCTTAATTGACCAACTACGTTTTCCAAGATAAGCTATCTCGGTGTTCCACATTTCTTAGATGTGCTGCAAATATATTGCAGAACTCTGCATCTTGGCATTTCATTTTTTAACAATATAAGTACAGATAATAAAACAGTCGCAACAGTCACAAACCTATCTTTGTAACATGGAAATATATTGAACATGTGTTTTATGAAAACTGACAAATCTGGTTAAAATTGTATTGTTAATATTCAAAGCAAATTATACAGATGTTAAAATGACATGGATTTACCCAGTCAGTGTTCTCCACAATCACTGGGTAGCGGCCGCCCTGTGTACATGTTACGCTGTTCTGTCATATTTGTATGCTGCCCTGTTAAAATGTAATGCCGCCCTGTCAAATTTTGCTTTTCAATCATGGTTTTATTTTGCTTTCTTACAAAACAACAATTGTGGTGTACAAATCTTTAATATTGTGTTCATATCGCACAAATATCTAGAAACACTCACAATTCAAAGTTAAAGCCGTACAAGGGTGTCCTATTAAAATTTGGCCTGTGAAGAATGCTGCCAAATGTATCTTTGCATAGTATCAACAATTATTATTCTAAAATGACATCGCAAGTTTTGTTTTGGTTTTAAATTCATAAACAGTCCGGGGTTAATTGTTTTTTATTTGGTTTTATAACATCAGTAAACAATACATAATAAGCATATTGTTACTATGGCAGTAGTTATTACATGTTATATGTAGTGTATCAATGTAAAATAAAAGCATAAAGCAAAATTGAATCCATTGTGTGACTTATGTCATTATTTACACATGTGATTGATATTTTTAATTGTGATTTATTTCAAGTTTCTCAAGTTCATAGTTTAAGCCATAGAGGTGTATCTTTATTATACAGCTCTATGGTTTAAGCTCAAAACCACATAATTAATTGTTTCTGTCCACTTGTCCAGCAAGAATTTTTGGGACCCTTTCTAAAAAATTTACTAAACATTAGGTTGATTCCAAATCTGGACACTGCCTTAAAACCCCACGAACAAACCACATGATGTGCCAATTAAATTTTCCTGAAACACACTGACATTTGTTCAATTTTTTCAACATTTTTTTATTTTATTATAAAATGCACTTTTTAGTGTCTGGATATAAAATTAAACCAACAATTTCAAGAATTTCCTTAATCCAAAAAAACTCGTTTTGCCTTTTCCTTGTTCCGGTTTGTGCATAAGGTTATGATGTGGATTTCTTCCCCCCACCTCCCCCCCCAAAAAAAATAAAAAAATAAATAATTTAGAAGTTGGAAATTCTTGAAAATACTTGTCCGACATATCCCATAGACTTTGCACTGCATTGCATCGTCTCACACGAATGTCTCATATCTTTTCCAAAAAAATAGGCCTATTTAACATTGAAAGTTGGCGTATACAGGTAATTCTTGGGTGTTATTATGTTTAACTTGATTTTCCTGATCAAACTGGATCGTTTTTGCGACGTTAACTTCGTTTCCTGTGATATTAAATGAGTTTTCTCGGTCGTGCGCTATACAAACGTGTGTACGCCTGCAATGTTTTGAATATCCCAATATGGCCGCTGATGGCTTCACGTACGTGCAGAGCCGCTCGACCTATCCAGTTATAGAGATCAGTGGTGTACATGTACGCCGGCAGTGTTTTTAAACCACCTTCACAGATCTCGTACAACACATGCGGTTAAAAGAGGTGTTTAGATACTATTCTTTTTTACGTAGATCATTCTCATTACTTCAAGGGTTCGTAATTTGTATTGTGTAACATTACAAAGGTAATAATAGAGCATACACAACTCAAATAAATCAAGTGTATCACAATGATATATTTTATTGCAACACGCAATTGACCTAGCTGAGTGTGTTGGTCGTTAAACATCACCAGATCTAGAAACATGTTCCCAAAGTATTGAGAAGAACTCCCCATGTAACGGAATGGACGAGTCAACATTTGCATAGCAGCGCGCCATTGGATCTCACCGCAGAAATACATTGCATATGTATTGCGCTGCACGCATATATGAATAACGGTGCGAGAACGTATTGATCAAGTCGTTAGATCTGTCGCAGGGGGGGGCGGAGGGGGGGCCCTTCGAGACTGTGATTGCGCAACGCTGACGTACCGTCCATTCTCAAAATAGGGGGGAACAATTTTCTCACGCGAAAAATAAAGAGTTTTTAGCATCCAATCTTAACATCTTGTCTTTTGTAGTTGTAAAAGGTTGTTATTTACCTTAATTGTTATCATCCAATGACAAAAATTGTATTGAAAATAAAAAAAAGCAGTCGAAAAAATTAAGCGTTGACGTACCGTTGATGCACGTAGAGAATGTGCACAAATACTAAAACGACGTTGACAAATACCTCCCCTAAAAAGGGCAATAATAATCGATAAATTGTGAAAAATCGTGCTTCGAACCCACTCACTTTTTTCCATGGATACGTTTAAAAAGGATGTAGCAGTGATATACTGAATTTTAAAAAAAAATCTGCCTGTGAACCCCTTGCGTTTTATCGTGTTGTTTTCGAACGAAAATGGCAGAAAATGACATCGCCCCAAAACAAATTCGTGTAGATCGTGCCTGTGTACCTGGCTTTGCGGACGTTGCATGAATCACTGAATTCGGAGAGCGAGCGCGGAGCAAATTTGTACGTGTTTCAATGGTGCGCTTCGCGGTAGCGATGTATACGTATTTACTGTGTGAGATGTGTGGCTCATGAGCGTGGAAGAACGAATGAGATACATTTCAACGTTGGTGGCGCACTTTGTTGGGCCCCCCCTCCGCCCCCCCCCCCTGATCTGTCGCAACTCGGCACGTTACTAGTCTTAAACCAGCCGTGCCGATGAATTTCGACTGAAATTTACGGAATAAACACGACTATCTAACGACTTGTCTTCAAGTCTAAGCCGAGTATCGATAACCGAAGCCATATGCCAGCCGAAGCCTCCCGAAGCCTGACCGTACGAATCGTTTTGGCCGCCATTTTGCTTTGTGATGAAGCCCAAGCCTAGCCAAGCCCAAGCCAAGCCCGAGCCTAGCCCCAAGCCCCAAGCCTCAAGCCCCATTTGGTAAGTCGCCCAAGTAATCGGAAGGACGCCACCGTGCGTTGGGTGAGTTGTTATGTTGGTTGCAGCTGTCTTCCTTGCGTGCGACCTTGACAGAAATACAAAACATTGAATGGACGTGTCGCTGCACAATAGCTATTTAGCGGTTTAGCATAAACTTTACAGTTTTGTTTACAATCAGCAGGAAACACTAATACGCGCATTTATACGTGGAATCAACGAAGCTTGGCCAGCGAGTTGGATTTTTGCTGTATACATATAAATTCCCGACGCTTGCAGCAGATAAGTTGCAGTTCAAGTTGCACGCTCAGTGCGGTCCACTCAGCTGCCGAACGCGGGCCGGAGTCCGTCCTGTCGATGTCCACGGCCGGGCCGACTGATGACTGTTTGTCTAACTCTCATTCTCAACGTGGTCTGACCCTACCTCCATGGTCTGACCATTTCTACCCCCAATGGTCTGACTGAGGTTGGTTTATTCGTTTGTACAGGTGAGCGAAGCGTGAACAACATTAACAAGGACATGAAAGGATTATCAAGTGAAAACAAAAGCCTAAATCACGTTTTTTGTGCCCTTTCTTTCAGATCAAATTTTTTCGGGACTTTCTGCCTTTTTAATACATATGGCTGCTGTGCCCAGTATTTGAGCCACATTAATGGGGCTGCTTATTATTATTCATATGTTTTCCGACAAGTTGCTTGGGCAAAAAATAACGCACGTTTGGAGAGATTTCTTACGATAGACAGTCTGTCTGATTTTTTTTTTTTTTTTTAATTTTTTTTAGTGGCACCGGGCGACCTTGTCAAAAAAATGGAGGTTGATGCGATGCTAGACGATGCTGAGCGACTGCCGGTCCGAATGGACATACCCTCGCCAACTAGCTTGCCGTCAAACAGCACGGAGAGCACGCCCAAGTCGCCCCTGGGACCCCACCGCACTGGAACTGGAAATCGAATCGGTAAGTTTTCCAAACCGCAGCTTGGGCTGAACTTTCAACAATTTTCTTCAAAATGACCACGGTTAATTTCCGGGGTTGAAATTTGTAACATGTACATACCCTAACCCTATAACCCTAACCCAAACACTAAACCTAGTTTTTGAGTAAAATCTGTGAATATATTCAGTTAAAAAAACCATGTGGAGACCTATTTATCTGTAGAAATATCCCCAGTGGGGACCTTTGGACACCCAATGTCCCCATTGTGTTCAGGGGCCAATTTCATAGAGCTGCTAAGCACAAAAATTTGCTTAGCACAACAAAACGTCTTGCTCATTAAAAAAACAGGTTACCAGCCAAAATTCTACTGGTTTTTTCATTCTAAGCCAAAAACCAGCTGATTATCAATCAAAAACAATAAAGATTACGTACAAATTTGGTCTGTAACCTTGTTTTTGCCAATGACAAATTTTCATGCTGAGCAAGTTATTGTGCTTAGCAGCTCTATGAAATTGGCCCCCGGTCACCACAGAGTACCGAAATTAGGAACTGGGTACTGGAGTACCCGACCGCTCATGTCAGGAACCGATTCCAGATTATGGAAATAATCGAGTACTCGCAGCCAACTTTACAAACTCCATAGTAATTTTTCAGACGTTGAATGCCTCATTTGCCAGGAATTTTTCTTAACCAGTTCGCGCCGGATGACGTATATGTAAACGCAAAGTTTTCCCCAAATTCAAAACGGATGACGTATAAACACGCCAAGTTCAAGTTCGGAAATGTCTGTCGGCATCGAGCAAGGCCAGAAATGCGTGGGTGTGCTTCCCGGCACTATTAGCCTGAACCCGCTTCGGATCGAGTTTCGTTAAACAAAAAAAATCCAGCCCCTCGGCTCGGTGATGTTAAAATAATCGCGTCATCAGTTTTGAATTTCGGGAAAACTTTGCGTTTGTATACGTCCTCCGGCGCGAACTGGTTAAAAACTCTTGCCGCAAAAATTAATCAAGGGAAAATGGCCAGAAATCACCTCAACATGCACAAATCATCTAGAAATCCAAAATTTCACGGGGCCCACCCCGCCGTAAGGGCACGTAACCGCGCATATGTGACCTGCTCCCACAAAAACAGACATAAGTGTTTTTTTGTTATTGTGAGATATTGTTATTTCTATTTAGTACACATCGTCAACTTTCATTTGGTACCAAAACCACCTTTATACCATACATACTTCCAATTTTATGAAGATTTTATTTTGATGTATTTGAAAGATAAATTACATGTACCACTTTTAGGACACAGTTTGTCTCAATACATGCATGATTTTTGTACTTTCTCATCAATAAAGTTGATTTTTACTGAGAGGTAAAGTATAAATATTAAAGAATAAAAAAAATCACGAAAAACAAAAATCGATGTCCGCCAGATTGTTCACCCCATTTCAACTTTAATGAGCTGTATCTCGAAATAGCCTGTGCGATTTATGTCGGGTTTTGTAGGAACGGGTCACATATAGAGACTTGTGGGGAAGACCTTTGTTACCCTCTTTTGTTTTCATTTGTCCTATTGTAATATTTAACGCTATGGCATTTCCACTCTGGGGTAAATAGATTTCTAAGGATTTTAGCTCCACGCTCGCATTGTTGTCTAGCATCAAGCTAAAATGCCTACATGTATAATTTCAACCTGGCCAGAAAACTGTACATGCAGATCATTCAAGCATGTGTATACATTTACATGTACTGTTGAATGGCATATTGCATGATTGCTCCATGGGTTATGAGCAACCCAGTTACACATGCCTGGGTTCATGTACTGAAATGTAGGTCACATACTTGTAGGCATTATCTAAAAGTAAAACCACATTTGAAGCTGCTTGGAGCATTTATTCCTCCATGCTTCGAGTATTAATGACAGCTCTTCTGGGAACTTGAAGGAATATTTACAATGTATTGTAATTTTTTTTAGGAATGGGTGGATTAACGGGTTATTATTTTAGGGCCAATGAAAAAAAAAAGTAGTTTCCTGTCCGCATTGCAAGCATGTCGCAATAAAGAATTATAATTTTTTTTTTTTTTTCATTTTTCAAAATTTAATCTTAAATTTAAACTGTCGAGTTTACTATTACAAATGTATGTGACCCGGCACATCAAAATCAGGAATAAGTCAGAAAGGTCGATACATCGCAAGCCTGTAGCGCGGGAGTAATTGGGTTTTAGGTACGGGCCTTGTGAGGGATATCATTGTAAAGTTTATAATATAATTTTTTTTGACTTATTTCTGATTTTGATGTGCCGGGTTTTTACGGTGTTGGATGGGTGTGGTTCCTAGTAAAATACGCTAGCCGTACTAGTAAAGCAGTTTACGTATAAACTGTACATACAGGGTTCGTCATATCCTGAATTACTATAAAGGCCTCGCATTTTACTAGTCTAAGGGAAGTTACTTGTTTTTTTTATCTCAAAACACGATAAATTTTCTCATTTAATGACAAAAGCCAGAAATTTGGCACCCAGTCAGATCGAGCACGTCATGAGGAGGAAGATTTTTGGCTGCAGGGCCATCGCAGATTTGTCCTTTGAAAAAAGTATCTACATGTATCGGTAGGTACAATCTACAAGCAATTTCCAACATTTTCTTCATGATTGAACAAAAATTTACACAATTCCACCTGGCTATTGAATGTAAATAATACAGTGTGTATACAGCCACATGTACATGTATAGTTTGTATACTGTTGTACCAGTTCAGCTAAGTTCAAGGCATATCCAGTAGGCACATGTATACTATGTACATGTATGTGTAGGGTCACTAAGTTGACCTACATTTCTCTCCTAGCTCCTTATTGGTTATAATTGGGTCACTGCATGTCAATGCACGTGCCTGCATGATGGGTTAAAGGTAGTATACAATGTACACCATTTGCAGATATCGAAAATATTTACTACCGAATTATTAAGAAATATCTTACTCATTTGAAAGTAAATAATGATTCTAGGCATCCATCAAAATGATTTCGAAAAATATAATTTTATAAAGAAAAATTTGCGAACGCCGGACGGCGATCGCGAAACAACAAAGATTACATAAGAATAACTGCCCGACGCCGGTTAAAAACGAATGCTGTTTTTCGTGCTTTTCTCGGCATTCATGATTGTAAAACTTCGAACAGGTCAGTTAAACGATATTTACTATAAAATACAACCCCCAAATTCAAGCAATTACCAATGGTGTATCCTACCGTTAAACTATTGGTTCCTTTCTCTATGGTTGTATACACCATTTGCAGACTTCGGACATTTTTACTACCGAATTATCAAGAAATATCTTACTTATTTTGAAAGTTAATAATGATCCTAGCATCCAGCAAAATGAAAACAAATTCAGACAGGTCAGTTAATTAACCTTCAATGGTTTGACAGCACAATATGTAATTCTTCCAAATAGGCACTTAGGGAGACAATTTAGCATAAGTTTTTAGGTAATAAGGAGACAGTGGCACTTAGGGAGACATTTTAGTGTCTCCCTAAGTGTCTAGCTACCCTAAAACACGATATTTGGGGGTTTTTTTTTGTCCTAGAACGACAGATTTTGGTCTAAATAGCATAAATCTCGAAGATCATAGAGAAAAGGGTTAGGGTAAACAAGTTGGGACTGTTTTAAGTTTGTGTACATCTCTATGGGATTGTCTCCCTAAGTGCCTATTTGGAGGTATTTTGTAATTTTTGTTTTCTTTTTTGATTTTTAGTTTTAATTCTTAGCAATCGTGATATTCACCATGTAGTCTAGGGGGGGGCTCTTTAATTAGTTTGGGAAATTACTTTTCCCCTTGGAAAGATACATCGAACTTAGAAGGAAAATTCAACGGACGTGTGGTGATTTTTTTTTTCCGTTTATTTCTCCAGAGTTTGAAAGATGGCCAAACAAAATAAATGGTGTGTTTAGAGTAACGGCTTAAAGGTAGGATACACCATTTGCAGATATCGAAAATATTTACTACCAAATTATTAAGAAAGATCTTACTTATCTGAAAGTAAATAATGATTCTAGGCATCCAGCAAAATGATTGCGCTAGATATCCTGTAATTATTCTGAAAATAGAATTTTATACAGGCGATCGCGAAAGAACACAAATAACATAAGAAACTTCGAACAGGTCAGTTAAACGATATTTACTATAAAATACAACCCCCACATTTACATATTCATGATAATTTAAGCAATTACCAATGATGTATCCTACCTTTTAACGAGTTTGCGCCGGAATTATTTTGACATCATCGAGCCGACGCGCGGGATTATTTTTAACGAAACTTGATCTGGTTCAGGCCGATGGTACCAGGAAGCACACCCACGCATTTCCGGCCTTGCTCGCTGCTGACAGATATTTCCGGCCTCGCTCGTGGCGTGTTTATGCGTCATCCGTTTTGAATCTGGGGAAAACTTTGCGTTTATGTATGTCATCCGGCGCAAACTGGTTAAAAAAGAAAAAAGAAAAAAAGAATTTTTTTTTTTAAATTAACCAAACAAATATCGGAGCCCTAACTCTCATACCTAATTTTAAGTCTATCCTTATATTTTTTATTGAGCAATTTCATCATCTTTCTTGCATGTAGGCCTACTTTTTCCACAACGCAATCGTGAGAAAATCCTCATTGCGACTATCGTGTTGAACTATATAAATCAGATGGCCGTTTAAACCTGGTTAAACAAAATCCAGGTACATACATGTAGGCAGGGAAATAATGTTCTTTTAGTCGCATTTTTTAGTGTGGGGAAAAAAAGTTACGTTTGTGGGAAATAATTGAAACTAATGTTTATATTATCAACTAGCAAAACATCAATAAAAATAAAAGTGAGGTCCCCCAAAGAAATCCAGGTAGGTCGAGGTTACCGTAAACACGCAATCTTTTTTGTTGTTTGGCCTAACGTCCGACAATAATTTGGCTGTGGGCATGTTTTTCGTATGCAAAATAAACGTTCATGTTTTTTTTCTTCAAAAGACTGCATATGTGACCTGCTCCCACAAAACCAGACATACATGTAAGTGTTTTTGTTGAAAAGTGAGATATTGTTATTTCCATTTTTTTATTCCCATAGAATCGCATGTACAGGCATTCGTAAAATCATCATAAAATTGGAAGTATGTATGGTATAAAGGTGGTTTAAAGCTGAAGATGTGTACTAAATGGAAATAACAATAACAAAAAAACACTTACCGGTATGTCTGGTTTCGTGGGAGCAGGTCACATACATGTACATGTACCGGTATGTTTAAACATACAAACTGAAAAGTCATTAGGAACAAAATAGCTTAATCATTTTTCAAGAACGCAGGGTTTTAACTTTCAACAAAAGAAATTAAGACTTGCATACCTTTTTGTACACCGACAGTACCATGTAGTACATGTACTGTACCGGTACATGTACACATGAATAATAGAAGTGTTCAACATCTACTTGTTGAAGACATCGATATGTATGTGGCTCAATTTCAGCAAACTTGTGCAATGGTTCTGTGAAAACGAGTGCATTTAATAAAGTCATGTACCGGTACCTGTCCTTACATGTACAGGAACATTGGTAATGAACCGGAACGGTAGGAATTCAGTTTCAGAAAAATAAAAAAACTTGCTGTAATAGAGAGTATGAGATAGTACAAATTAAAGTCAAGTTCTTTCATATGAAATGATGGGCCCAATTTAATAGCGCTGCTTTACCAGTTGCGTGTATATTATATACACACGCAACGTTTTTCCCAGATTCAAAACGAATGACGCATAAACACGTCGCGAGCAAGGCCGGGAATATCTGTCAGCAGCGTGCAAGGCCGGAAATGCGCGGGTGTGCTTCCCGGTACCATCGGCCTGAACTCGCTTCGGATCGAGTTTCGTTAAAAATAATTCCGCGCCTCAGCTCGGTGATGTTAAAATAATTCCGGCGCGAACTGGCTAACCCAAACTACCCTAAACCCATCAAACTCCAACTGCTAGTTTTGCTAGGTTTTGGCAGGTTTGGTACCAAACATTAGCAACTTGTTGTTGGACTTTGTTTGACTCGATACCAAAACGAACAGAAAAACAATCAGAATTTTACGTAAAATACGGAATTCCATATTAACTGCCTAAAAAATGCATGAAATTTGAAAAAGAACCTAATAAAAAGTTGTCGTAGTGTCGTCTTCTTTTCTTTTTTTTACCAAATATGAACATCGTACTGTGCTGAAGCCATCGCTGGTCAAACACGCGCATGTACGTATTGCGGCATCACTGGTAACAAGGCAGTATACATGTACGTACTGCGGAGATTCGTATTTCATTGGGAACAAGCTGAATTGGTATCAAAATGCAAATTGAAGTCTTGCTTCCGAGACGTCTCAAATGGCGCCGTGCTTCTGCCGTACTAATTTGATTAAGTTGTGCCGAAAATCAATTGGCCGGGCCGAATTGGTTTCAAACGTTATTTTTGTGCCGTGTCGAATACAAAAATCCTTAAAAAAAATTCAAATTGAACTGTATTAGACACGATACAATCGCGACGTTTGAAACGGGTCTTACTTAGTCTTACTTAGACCTGGAGCCAATTTCGTGGAGCTGCTGAGCACGAACAAAATTGCTTAGCATGAAAACATTTCCTTGGCAAACAAAACAGGGTTACTAACATTTTCAGGTGATATATTGTTTGTGCTCTATGGTGACAGGTACTCAGCTGGTTTTGCTTAGCATGATTTAAGCACATGGAGTTTTGTCTTGTCCCTCCTAAAAGATTGAACAGTTGTTTTTTCATTTGATGCATCAATTTGAATATAACAAATGAACCTGTGACATTTACCTTGCCATCCATGTCCATCATACTCAGTTTGTTGTGCAGTATGGTGTTTCAAGGATACTCAAATGTCTGCTGAAGTACTTACTATTCAGGGGACAGTTGTGTAAGGTTTTATCAAAGTCGTGCACCAGTAAATTGCCATGATATACCGGTAGGCTAATAATATACATGGGTGCACTAGCCTAATCCAGGTCCCGTTGAAAACAGTGTAAAATCAACAATGTTCAGGACCAAGTTTCATGCACACCGACATCACTGGGGTTTCTCAAACAACAATCAGATTATTGTCTTGGTCTTTATCTTTCCATTTCTTTTTCAATTTTTAGTGGGTTAGCCAATTACATTTTTTAATATTCACACCAAAAGAAACTCGCCTCCCGAAAAGTGATACTTCCCGAGCTTGCAAGCAGCCATTTTACAAATGGCATCCCTCCACGTTCTAGGGCAATTAGGACCCGTTTTTTAACCGTACTTTTGTCAAGTCTGCCCTCAGATTGAAGCTCAAAAACCAGGGAGTTGATCCCATGCTATATTTACACAATCCCACCATTTTATTTTTACCAAACGGCCTCCTTTTATCAAAAGAAAATGTGGGGGCACATTTCATGCTAATGAAACCGCATAGAAATTCTCTCTTCAATTAGGTCGGTGCACCCACATGGTCATCTTAAATTTTGGTTGGGTTTTCCCCCCACCCAGGCCAAAAATATTACCATATGGAACTGTAACATACATAAGTACCGTAGAAACGTGCAGAGTTGTATTAGAGTCTCTCCAAGTCCTTTCACAGGTCCAGTCATGCGGCACCGACTTTTAACTCTAACCCCTTCGGTATATCTTTGCTAGAGAGTATCCTGAATCTGCCAAATTCTACCAATTTTGTCAGCCACAAAAATGATGGGGACTGCTCAATATGGAGGTATCCTGAATCCATAAAAAAAAACTGCAGTACATTGTACCTTTAGACTTACAATCCTTAATCCATCAAAATTCTCAGTTTTCAATATTAAAGGTATCCTAAATCTGCCGAAATTCTCCAAAACAGGGGTGTGGGTTTTGATGGATTCAGGTACACAATGTAGGTTAGGGATAATTTTCAAAGTTGTAAAACACTGGTTAAAGGGATCGTATACGTTTGGTAATTGGAACCCACTGTTTGTTTCAATCCTATTTAGTTATAGATATATATACCATAAAACTAAGCGATTTTAAGATATTGCCAAAATCTGGAGTGGTTATGTCACTGCAGTAACGCTTCTCAGAATTAAATTTTTGGGGATAAAAAGTGATATCTTTTTTCATAACCGCAGTACTTCAAAGTGAACAGTTTCTAAAAATGCATTATACTATCCAAAGCTGCTGTACTTCTCACCAAGTATACGATCCTTTTAAATTGTTTTTGTGACCTAAAACTTTGTTTGTTTTTTTATTCTGCAGATTTTCCTACAATAGCTTGTAAAGTTTGTGGGGATCGGTCCTCCGGCGTTCACTACGGCATCATCTCCTGTGAAGGTTGTAAGGTAAGAAAGTGATTTGTTTTTTCTTCAATTGACGGTAAAGTTTATCTTTCTTTTTTAGCGTGTTTAGCAGAGTTGTAATAAGTTCAGTCAATGACTCGACTCAAATCACAATTCGAGCGATTCACAATACCTAGAAGCTGCCGTTGGAGGCGCAAATCCTACCATCCCCGCAGTGCATCATAGGGAAAAGTCGGCATCAGTTTTTAAAACAGTATTCATTTTGCATGAACTCATCAGTTTTTACGTCTTTTTGGACGCGCACGATTAAAGTTTTATTTTTTTTCTGCAAATAACAATGTTTTAATTAACGCCGCTGCCGGATACATTTTCGTTTGTGTTAAACCTCGCATGAACAATGAAGAATAGAAATTTCACTACAGTATGATATATACGAAAGAAGTCGACTGTAAAATTTAAAAGTGGCTCTTTTGAGTCAAACGCTTGGTGGCGCACTGCATTGTGAATCGCCCGAATTGTTGGCGACTCAACTCAGCTCAAGTCCCGATGAGTAAATTACTTGACTTGGTTACTAAGGGGGAAATGACTCGACTCGACTCGAGTCCCTTATGCTGCAGTTACACTGTGGCGAATATTCTTGCGAATATGAATATTTAAATTTCGCGGTGAATTCGCCAAAAAATTGCGATTGGATAGTGAATATTTTCATCTCGGTCACCCGTCGGTCGTCCTCGGTCGTCCCTCGACCTCTCTACGAATATATTACGAATGCTTACCAACGCTTGCCAATCCTTTCCAATGCCTTAAAAATGCCTTTACAAACGTTGCCAACGCTTACGCACGCTTTACCAACGTTACCAATGGCTTACCAATGCTTACGAAAATCGACGGCGAATGACCGTCTTCACCAACATTCGCTGAAATTTAGGAAGCGCTTTCTAAATTGACCGATCTTTGTAAGGAGGTGGAGAATGACTTGTGAACGTTCCGACTTTGTTACCAACGCTTACGAAGACACAGCGAATGTTGCGAAGTTTGAGCAATTGTCAAATATTTCCATTCGTAAGCACATTCGCTAGCATATCGCCACAGTGTGAGAGCAGCATCATCAGAATGACTCGACTCGACTCGACTTGAGTGAAGGCTAATAAGACTAGAGTCCCCAAAAATAAGTCCTCCGGGCCCAAATTCAAATCAGAAAGTATTCAAAAAGAACTTTGCCAAAACGAATGCAAACGCAAATTTGTGACGTGTGGGGGGAGCCTTTTCACAGCAAATTTGCAAAAGTTTAACACATTTCACAAAGTCTCTGAAGATCTTGTTAAGATCGAAATATTAGGCCCTCTTAATTTATTAGATTTGTATATTTCAGGTCATTCCAGCCAGTAATAAGCAGTTTGCAGCAGTTTTATCCTTATTCACATTTCAACTCTGGCGAATTTTAAACAGCAAAAGTTTCACGAACGACAAATTTGCATCGTATGTGCTTTGGCGTAAGGTAAAATCCGGCCTTTACTTGTGACTGGCTTTATGAAAGGACTTGTGAATTTGGTCTTGCGAAAGGAATTGCAGGGACCCGACTAACCAAAAAAAAATTAAAATCATGAGTAATAATACCAGGGGCCAATTTCATAGAGCTCCTAAGCACAATTGGCCTAGCATGACAATTTGTCCTGGGCAAAATCAAGGTTACAGACCAAATTTTCACCTGATCTTTATTGTTCTGGATTGATATTCAGCTGTTTTTTTTTTGCTTAGCATGAAAAACACGTAGAATTTTGGCTGTTAACCTGTTTTTAATGAGCAAGACTTTTTGGTGCTAAGCAATTTTTTTTGGCTTAGCAGGTCTATGAAATTGGCCCCAGGAGGATCAAGAACTTCTTCCGGTTCTTTCATATCAGATTACTGCTATCCCAGTATACCCCCAGTGTGCCACCTTTACGCACGATGTGTCAGACTATTTTGTCACTACATTTTTGACATTTGATGATAAGTTGTTGATGTTATTTCAATTAAACAAGAAGCCAGGAAAAAACTTTGCGTGTATACGTCCTCCGACGTGCTTAAGCTTGCGCGCGCTACGAGATTGTTATTGTTACGTCACTGATTTTAGCAACATTTTTATCCGTGGTTAAACATTTTTCTTTTGAGCTTACTGTTAATACTAGTCTCTGTGAAATGACAGAGGCTGTGTTGAGCACAAAATAGCTAAGCAGCATTATAAAAATCAGGGCCAGGTAATAAATAATAAGGTTTAGTCCCGTTATCATTTATTAAACATGTCAAATATTTGTGTGTTTGCTAAACCACCGATCCAAATATTTTCCTGATCTGCCCCACTTATGTACATGTACGGTACTCAAACAAAAGTCTGGGCTCAAACTATTTTTTTTTTTTACCTGTACTTGTTTTGCTATTATAGTACAACTACATGTACTTGTCACAATTTGCTGACTGGCGTTTTTTTGTTATGATTTTTTTTATTGAACCCTGGATTTTTCTGGGCGATGGGTCAGCTAGAGTCATCGTTGGCATTTGGCGTTTATCTTTGTGTTTTTTTCTTCATATTTTTATCTAGGGTTATTATTCCTGAGACGCTCTATTGCTTTTTTTTATCTGTCACCTTTTGTGAGTGTGTCTGGGAAATTATTCTGTTTTCCTTTCTTTTCTTTTTTTTTTCTTTTTTTTTTTCCCCTTTTTTTATAAAATCTACATACCGGTAGTACATGTCCTTTGCTTTTTTTCTCAAGCACTTTTTTATGTTAAGAGCTGGGTTCATCGGTGCACACTGTATGGGGTGAATCTACTTTAACCCTGATCTGATCTCTACTGTCTTTTATTAATTATAATTGGACCAAATCTGCCAAAATTACTGGGTCTCCCTGTTTTATGTACATGTACAATGGAACCACTACTAAATTGGTGGTCGATGTTGACTTGGGGCCTTTTCGATTCGCTGGCTTCGTCACCGTTTTTGGCTTATAAGGCGATTTTAGGCTTCCAACTGCAGAAACTTCAACAACATTTTGACGCCTGTTGTGCTTTACGAAGTACATCCAATCGGTTGATATGAACCTAAATGTTTCTATTGTCTCCCATTTCTAAAGAAGATCTTGTTAAGATCAAAATATTAGGCCCTCTTAACTTATTTGATTTGTATATTTCAGGTCATTCCAACCAGTAAGCAGTTTACAGCAGTTCAGTTTAATCTTATTCGGGTCTCCTATTTGTATTAGCTTGTCCGTGATTCCGAAGTCAGAGCCAAAGAAAAAGCATAGGTTTCGAAAACAAAAACGTATAGTTTGTACACGTACATACGTACACTATACGGTACATGTGCACCATACATATACATGACACGTGGTACTGCATTGTGGGCAAAATCAATCCGATTTCCCCCAGCAGTTCTTTGGGCCTCCTGTCCCAAGTCCATCATAATCCGTCAACATCCGCCTCATTGGGCCCTGGAAATTGAGTTTTCAAGTTGGCAATTCAATGGATGACTCTACAGACACCTTTGGGGCGGATTCCTAAACAAAGTTTGAGTTCTGAAAAAAAAAAAATCCTGTGTCAAATAGTGGCCACATTTGACAGGTTTTAAATTTTGTTGACCATGTTCTTGATAAAACCTTCAGTAAAAAGTTCAGTGCTGACCCCCTTTAGTAAGTTTTATACAAGACAGCCAGGGGAATTGTGTAAGTCACTTGAGTAAATGATGAGACACCCTTGTCATTCAAGCCTGGCTCTCTAGAAAGTGAGCACTGTCAACATATTAAACTGTGGAGTCATAATATCTCCAGGCTATTGGTGATAAGCAGAGGTGACACAACAGTGCAAGAAATGCCAGGTGATAGGCACTTTGATGGGCGTGGGAGTAATGAGAAGCGATGAGTTGTTGACCTGTGTTGACCCACGGAGGAAACTTCCTCAATGGTTGAACTTGTTTTTCTAGCCTGTTCCTATAGCTTGCAACTTGTCCTTGTTGTAAAATGGACTTGCAATAATCGCTATAAATATGAACCCCCTTAAAGGTAGGATACACCATTAGTAACTGCTTGAATAATCATGAATGGGTAGATCTGGGGTGTTGTATTTTATAGTAAATATAGTTTAACTGACCTGTCCGAAGTTTTACAATCATGGATGCTGAGAAAAGCACGAAAAACGGCGTTTGTTTTTAACCGGCGTCAAGCAGTTATTCTTATGTCATCTTTGTTTTTTAAAGGATATCTAGCGCAATCATTTTGCTGGATGCCTAGAATAATTATTTACTTTAAAATAAGTAAAATATTTCTTAATAATTCGGTAGTAAATATTTTTCTATATCTGCAAATGGTGTATACTACCTTTAACCAGTTCGCGCCGGGATTATTTTAACATCACCGAGCCAGGACGCAGGATTATTTTTTAACGAAACTCGATCTGAGGCGGGTTCAGGCCGATGGTATCGGGTAGCACACCCACGCATCTCCGTCCTTGCTCGTCACGCGTTTATGCGTCATCCGTTTTGAATCTTTGGGGAAAACTTTGCGTGTGTACATACGTCCTCTACGGCGAACTGGTTAGCCCATTAATTTTTTTAAATAAACAGCAAGAACAAATGGTGTACATGTATACATGTACCGTTAGTACTTTAAAGTTTTTTTTTAAAAGTGTCTACGAACACAAACCTTTAAACAAGCCAGCTTAACAATATTTGCTATACAATACTAACTCCTCCCCCCCCCTCCCTCCCCCCCCCCCCCCCCCCCCCCTTCCCTCAAAAAAAGTGTAAAAAAAATTAAAAATTAATATGTTGAATCTTCTCTTTAACGACATGTTTTTTTGGTTTTTTTGTTTTTTTCTGCAGGGGTTTTTCCGTCGTTGCCTCAGAAGACAAAAAGAGTATGTATGCGTGCGAGGCGGGAAATGCGAAGTCAGTCGGAACCAGCGCAATCGGTGCCCGGCCTGCCGATATACGAAATGCGTGGAATTGGGCATGTCCAAAGATGGTGAGTTCATCGGGCATTCTTAAACTTTGCCCGGCTAAACCCCGCTGAATCCAACAAGATCCTCCAACAGAGTCCAACCAGTTGACACTTTTTTGTTGGCACCTGTTGGATTTTCAGCAAGTAGGGTAAGTCATTTGATAAATATTCCAGAGCACATTCAGAATCACTTTTTTCAAACAGTTTTGCTCTCCCCACCGTCGTCAGGAAACTGATGAGGGATTCCAACTGTGAA
This sequence comes from Crossaster papposus, assembly GCA_037893245.1. Lineage (NCBI taxonomy): Eukaryota > Metazoa > Echinodermata > Asteroidea > Velatida > Solasteridae > Crossaster > Crossaster papposus. The sequence continues at coordinate 24,472 of JBAIAA010000275.1, read as the reverse complement.
CCGGGGTTAAATTAATGTGACCGGCTCTACAAAAAAAGGGTATTAGGTCGTGCTGTGCAATATCATGTAATGGACTACTCAACGTTGAGAGGATAAACATTTCATCAAAATGTGATTTACATTTTTTGCCATTTAATGACATCTTTAACACCAATATATTTTCAGGTTTCATTCAAAGAAATATTGATTTTGATGATTAAAGTGGAAAACACGCCCATCGTTCTGTTGTTCTACAACAAAGCCGGCTTTTTCAAAGCCTGTTTTCTCAGTTGTGTAATTTGAACTCCAAGGAAGTAATCAAAAGCAAACATGTCATATCTCCGGAACAGTAGTAGCTATGGAGCTATATTATACACCAAATGGAAGCTTACGCTGTGGGCTTTCCAACCATGTTCCAACCATGTGACATACATGTCATTTCGTTAAAGATAATCCCGCCCGTTGGCTCGGTGATGTTAAAATAATCCTGGTTAAGAGTGAAATCATTGGAAAGATAGGCATAGATAGTGAAATATGAATAATATATATGGTGTTTTTTTGGGTGGCAGCGGTACGGATAGGGAGAATTCCTAACAAGCAGAAAGAGACGGAATTTGTCGACATCAAACCCTTCACGGTCGAGACATTGGAGGACCGCAATGCGGACAAGTCCACGGCGTTGATAGAGGCGGACCCCGAGACCCAGCAGCTGATAGACTACGTGGTCAAGGCCCACTTGGAGACCTCCAAGAATTACGTAAGGTTCCCGCCGAGAATTATGCAAGGTTCCCGCCGAGAATTATGCAAGGTTTCCGCCGAGAATTACGTAAAGGGTTTTCGCCCCGAGAATTATGTAAGGGTTTTCGCCCCGAGAATTATGTAAGGGTTTTCGCCCCGAGAATTATGTAAGGGTTTCCGCCGAGAATTACCTTACGTTTTTCCGCCCCGAGAATTACGTAAGGGTTTCCGCCCCGAGAATTACGTAAGGGTTTCCGCCCCGAGAATTACGTAAGGGTTTCCGCCCCGAGAATTACGTAAGGGTTTCCGCCCCGAGAATTACGTAAGGGTTTCCGCCCCGAGAATTACGTAAGGGTTTCCGCCCCGAGAATTACGTAAGGGTTTCCGCCCCGAGAATTACGTAAGGGTTTCCGACCCGAGAATTACGTAAGGGTTTCCGACCCGAGAATTACGTAAGGGTTTCCGACCCGAGAATTACGTAAGGGTTTCCGACCCGAGAATTACGTAAGGGATTCCGACCCGAGAATTACGTAAGGTTGAAGCGCGTTTTTTAAGAGGGATGTGCTCTATAAAGTGCCTTCGTTTTTTTGGGGGGGGGTTTTTAAAGTTTTTTTTAGATAGATTAATTCTTTGTTAACATCGAGTTTTCTCCGGTTCTTTACAGAACCATACAAACTGATCTCAACTGGAAGATTGACTACATAGTGCTATCGCAAACTCCATTAGCTTATCGCCTATTCACCGCGAAAAATCTATCAACTCTCAAAAGAAATGTTGTCTCTTTTTTTAACTCTCGCTTTCCGCAGGCGGAGTTTGATGAGTTCTTGAAGGGCAACTTGAAGCTGCCGTGTCGAGTCCATGACTGCAAGGACCTGAAGTCAGACATGGATCTAAACAGTAAGGAGTCTAGGGGGGCAGGGGGAGGCGGCAGGGGGAGGCGGCAGGGGGGAGGGGGAGGGGGAGGGGGAGGGGGAGGGGGAGGGGGAGGGGGAGGGGGAGGGGGAGGGGGAGGGGGAGGGGGAGGGGGAGGGGGAGGGGGAGGGGGAGGGGGAGGGGGAGGGGGAGGGGGAGGGGGAGGGGGAGGGGGAGGGGGAGGGGGAGGGGGAGGGGGAGGGGGCACACAGCACACGCACACACTGACACAGGCCTTAAAGGTATGTAAGATACACCATTGGTAATTGCTTGAATTATCATGAATGGGTGGATTTGGGGGTTGTATTTTATAGTAAATATTGTTTAACTGACCTGTCTGAAGTTTTACAATCATGGATGCTGAGAAAAGCACGAAAAACAGCGTTTTTTTTTCAACCGGCGTCGAGCAGTTATTCTTGTGTTATTGTTGTTCTTGGTTTTGTCGCGATCGCCATCTGGCGATCGCAAATTTTCTGTTAGAAAATTATATTTTTCTGAATAATTACAGGATATCTAGCGCAATCATTTTGCTGGATGCCTAGAATCATTGTTTACTTTCAAATGAGTAAGACATTCTTGAATAATTGGTTAAAAAAAATCAATCCAATTATAAAAGCATAAAATTTGACACAATCAAAGTTTGTCGTGAGATTGATATTTGGCTATACATGTAGGAAAATCGCATCCTGTAGATGTTATAACGAGCAATTTTCAAACATTTTCATAAATTTTCAAAATGGCTGCTATTGCTTGTTAATCCATGGCCACCTACTTTTTTTTTCAAAGGTTAAATCTGCAATTGCCCTATATTGCTAAAATATCTCTCCTGACAAATTCCATGCTTTTATCAAGTGAACAATTCTATCAAATTGTGCAGTGATCTGTGTTAAAAGGCAGTTTGACTGAACACATCTGTTCCTGTTTGGGCAAATATTTTAAGTGGTCGGGAAAATATTTCTGATGTTCTAACCTTTAGTATAAACAGGGTGATCCTCTTTTAAAAAAAAAAAACACCACTTTTGTGTTGAGGGCCATTTTCCTCTTAGGAAAATGTCTGTTGGCCTAAGCTTTAGATACAACATCATTCTATCTCTCCATCAAATTCTAACCAAAATAAAAAATAACTTTAGTTCAGTTCAGTTCAGTTTATTTCCACAGTACCAAAAACATAGAAAAACATTTAGAACTAGACATGTGTTTGTGGACAAACACAGAGCTGTTTCGGATGTCTAAGATGACTTTCATTATGTGTGTGCCAAGTCTGAAATCGATTGGATTTGCCAATTTTCCTAAGATATATAAGTTGAAAAATACGTGTACAAATCCTATGGGAAAAACTGCACCTTTAATATGACGTCACATGACACCCGATGATGTCATCATGATGTCATCTTAATTTTCGTCTATAACACATTCTGGAATACTTGCATAACAAGTTTGGCCCCAATCAGACATCTACTTCCAGAGATAGAGGGTCCTAAAATCTGCCCCTTTAATGTGACGTCACATGACCCACGATGACGTTATCCTGACGATTTTCCACTTGGCCCTCCTGGGTATGGTGGTCGAGGTGTATGCTAAGTCTGAAGTCGATCGGATTTACCAAATTGTCAAATTCAATAGTCTGAAGAAAAACGTGTACAAAACCTATGGAGAAAATTGAACCTTTAATTTGACGTCACATGACACCCGATGATGTCATAATTACGTCATCTTAATTTTCGTCTATAACACATCCTCGATTACTTGCAAACCAAGTTTGACCCCAACCGGACTTGTACTTTCAGAGTTAGAGGGTCCTAAAAACTGAACCTTTAATGTGACGTCCCATGACCCACGATGACGTCATCATGACAATTTTCCCCTTGGTCCTCCTGGAGATGGTGGTCGAGGTGTGTGCTAAGTCTCAAGTCGATCACATTTACGAAAGTGTTAAAATCAATAGTCTGAAGAAAAACGTGTACAAACCCTATGGGAAAAAAATGTGCACCTTTAATGTCACGTCACGTGACCTTGAAAGACGAAATCGTGCCGAATTTCTTTCAGGGACATCTGGGAGTGGGGTTCTAAGTGTATGCCAAGTTTCAAGTCGGTCGGATTTACCAAAGTGTCAAAGTCAATAGTCTGAAGAAAAACGTGTACAAAACCTATGGGGATAATTTCACCTTTAACGTGAAGTAACGTGACCTTGAATGAATTAATCGCTACGAATTTCTTCTAGGACCGTCCTTGGGTGGTTGTCTAAATATATGCCAAGTTTCAAGTCGATCGGATTTACCAAAGTGTCAAAGGCAATAGTATAAAGAAAAACGTGTACAAAACCTATGGGAAAAAAATAGAAACTTTAACGTGACGCCCCGTGACCTTGAATTATGTAATCGTGCCGAATTTCTTCTAGGGCCGTCTGTGGATGGTGGTCTAAGTGTGTGCCAATTCTCAAGTCGATCGGATTGACTAAAGTGTCAAAGTCAATAGTCTAAAGAAAAACGTGTGCAAAACCAATGGGAGAAAAATGTGAACCTGTAATGTGACGTCACGTGACCTTGAATGACGCAATCGTGCCAAATTTCTTTCAGAAACATCTGGGGGTGGTGTTCTAAGTGTATGCCAAGTTTCAAGTCGGTCGGATATACCAAAGTGCCAAAGTCAATAGTCTGAAGAAAAACGTGTACAAAACCTATGGAAATTTTTTTACCTTTAACATGACGTCACATGACCTTGAATGACGTAATCGCTACGAATTTCTTCTAAGACCGTCCTTGGGTGGTTGTCTAAATATATGCCAAGTTTCAAGTCGATCGGATTTACCAAAGTGTCAAAGTGCCATGCCAGAAAAAACGTGTACAAATCCTATGGGGAAAAATGACAAAAAAGAAAAAAAAAAAAAAGAAAAAAAAAAAAAAAAAAAAAAAGAAAAAAAAAAACTTTAACGAAAACAAAAGCTGTTTCGGCTGAAATGCCGAAACAGCTAATAAAAAAAACCTATAGATAAAGCAAAACATAAGTACATTGCTTAAAAGATGGATGATACTGCGAAGGAGCCCATAAAGAAGCAAAGCTTGTAAGCAATGGGCTCCTGGAAGTATGCATGTACATTGAGCCGAGTAGATGTGGGTTTGTTGACTAGGAAACAAGTGTACAAGCAAACAGGTGTACAAGAAATTGAATACTCTTAATTGATCCCGAGAATATGGGCTCAATGTACATGCTGCTAACAATAGACATAACACAAAAGTGACAAATAACAACGGACATAAACAGTATACTACAACAGGTCAGCAATACAAGTACAGTGTACATGATAAACCAATTAAATCATCAAATTAATAATAGGATTCCAACAAAGTAGACTTGTGTTTAAATGCGGGAAGATTTTTCGAAGTTTTAAGTTGGTCATTAAACGAATTCCAAAGCTTGGGTCCCTCAAATTTGACTGTTTTTTTTGCGCAAGAGAAGTACGAGCATATGACACGTGAAACTTGACTTTAAGATCACCAATTGAATTTGACAACTCGAAAAACCCAATTTGTAACATTCTTCCTTTATCGTGTCAATGTTTGACATTCCTGTGTGGTCAATATTTGGTATGTCCCAAACGATGTGTACATGTACACCCTGAAAATTTGGTTTGTAACTCTGTTTTTGCGAAGGAAGAGTTTTCATGCTGATGAGCATTTGTGCGTTTGTGCTGAGCAGCTTCGTGGAATATGTGACCTTGCACCACGAAATGAGTGGAAAGTCGCGAAATTAAAAAGTTGACATAACATTTCTAGAAAGAAAAATTCCTAAGCTTTCAAATGATGTATTGTGTGTTGCTGTAGCTTATTCCTAGCCGCCGCTATACTCTTTTGAAATAGCTGAAGTCATGCTCCCTTGTTTTGAGAAAACGGGGTTTAAAGTTCGTGAACCATGCTAACTATACTACCAATCGGTGCAATTCAGCCACAAAAAAAAAACACTTTAGATTTTTAATTGAGCTATAAAATTTTGCGATATTATAAAGGTTTGTTTTTTTTGTATGTAAAAACGTTAACAAATCTAAAACGACCTCCCACTTAAAAAAAAATGACATTTCGGCCAATAACTCGTTTTGGCAATGTGCGACTTTCCGCTCATTTCGTGGTGCCATGTAACATATGCCCCAGGTCTGCGTAGCAAAACTGTTTATAAAATAAACAGGGATTACAGTGCTGACTGCCTTTTTAGTTTGTATTGGATCTGGAAATCTCATCTGCACGGTTTTTCTCGATGTATATTGTACATGTACTGGTATATGAAACTGTTAATTATGGCGCGTAACCTTCATGCTCTAGTGATTCTTGTACACAGTCTCATTGATAGAGACCTTTGGGGAGCAGGCTTCATATAAAACACGGACAAAGTTGACAATTTTATTTTTTTTTTTAATTTTTTTTTTTTTCAAATTCTTTAGGTTCTCGGTTTTAAAAATGACGTATCGTTTACATATGTACCCCCACCCTATCTCCCCTGGTGGAAGGATTTAGTGATAAAAACACCCTAAAAACCTAATTATGAGATAGACAGCTTTAAAGTTCAGAAAAAGAAAAAAAAATTCTATACACAATTATTGTTACTCGAAATCGACCCCCCCCCCACCAAAAAAAAAAAACACACTTCTGGTTATGTTTAGATTATGTTCAAATTTTGGGAGATTGAAGATTATTAGCTAGTGATTCAAAAAAACAAAAACCTCAAACTGGTAAAATCCACCTTGAAATAACTTCATGAGTATATTGTAATTTAAAACACATTGTGCGACTTTGTCCGGGTTTCGTTGGAACAGGTCGCATAATGTTAAAAGCATTGATGAAGGTAGTCTGATATCTTGAAAGTTTGGTTTGTTTGTTGGTGTGGTGTGGGGGGGGGGGGGGGAGTTATATGGTGCATTATTTATCGAACCTATTATTTTTAAAGGAAGGATACGCCATTTGCAGATATCGACAATTGTTACTACCGAATTATTAAGAAATGCCGTACTTATTTGAAAGTAAATAAAGACTGTAGGCATCCAGCAAATTGATTGCGCTAGATATGCTATAATTGTTCGAAAAATTGAATTTTATAAAAAACAAACATTTGTGATTGCCCATGGGAAAAAAACCCAACAACAACAACAACATAAGAACATCTGCTTGACGCCGGTGAAAACCGAACGCTGTTTTTCTTGCTTTACTCGGCATCCATGATTGTAAAAATTCCGGCAGGTCAGTTAAAGGGTATTTACTATAAAATACAACCCCCCAAATTTACCCATTCATGATAATTCAAGCAATTACCAATGATGAATCTTACCTTTTTTAAAAGTGAAATTCATTTTTTATATGCACATAAAAACTATATTTGTGTTGGAACGCATGACATTTAGGGAAAAAATAAGATACAAAAAAACATTATTAGACCCGCTCCTACTTTGAGGAAAGAAAAATAGGTGGAAACCAGAAGAAAAAAAAGAAAAAAAATCTGTACAAACAAGTTTCTTGTAAAATTTCACGTGATTTGTGTAAAACAAAATAACAATTTCTGATGAAAAAAAAAATTAGATTGCAGCTAAAGGTGAATGACATGTAGGTTAAAAAAAGGCAATCTGAAGTGGGGATTACTATTTTGCATAATGCAATCTACAGTGTAATACCGGTAGGATTACAAAATCCGATTGCAGGATTTAATGCTCTTTAAACTGAGTATATTGACACACTTAAATATTCATGGCTTGTCCGCACAACCAAAATTGGATGCGAAACAGAACTTGTTTTGAAGATGCATGTATTTCCAACCTCAATCCCCATGAGTTTTAGTCGTATCGCAATCCTCCCGGGGAAAAAATTGCATCTTTAGTCTACTTTATAATAGGGGAAAATTTGAAAGTATTGGCAGCCAAATCCTGTTAAAGGGATCGTATACGTTTGGTAATTGGAACCCACTGTTTGTTTCAATCCTATATAGTTATAGATATATACCATAAAACTAACCGGTACAAATTTCATTTCAAAAGGTGGCAGCGATTTTGAGATATTGCCGAAAATCTGGAGCGGTTATGTTCACACAGGAAGAATAATCTGCATTGGAATACACAATCTGAGAAACGTCACTGCAGTAACGCTTCTCAGATTCAAATTTTTGGGGATAAAAAGTGATATCTTTTTCCATAACCACAGTACTTCGAAGTGAAAAGTTTCTAAAAATGCATTATACTATCCAAAGCTGCTGTACTTCTTACCAAGTAAGTTTTTATTGCCATTAATTTTTGGAGTAATTACCAAACGTATTCGATCCCTTTAAATTTTCCATTAACAAATAAAGCATTGCGGCGTGAATTGCATCGTTTTGTGCCGTGATTCAGTGCCTGCAATTTTGCCCACAATAAAAAATATGGTGGATGGTACCCCGAGTTATCCTGATTGACTCATGGCATGCATGAGGCAGAGATGCCATTTTTCCGAATTTATTCGGAAATCCGAATTTTTGACATTTCTAGCGAAATTCCCGATTTTTAAATTGTCATTTTTGATTCTTTATAATTTCCTCCAAACTCAATGAAAAGTCGATTAAAACGGCGCGTAAAAAAATTATCGCGAGCGAAGAAGTTTTAATCTCTTTCTCTAGTCGTAAATGGAATAATTTCACGTTACAAACGCCCATGCGACAGCTGATTAGAATCTCCACGGCTGGAGGAAAGGCTAAGCACCGACCCCTGACACGAACAAATTCACTACGTCATCACGCGCTGCAAATTTGTTCGCTGGTTGCACGGTGCACATGGACATGCAGTACAATATACACGATAAATGTCTCGTTGGCGGCCGAGTACCACCGGGGGTTCGCATGCGATCGTGCGGTGCGCGTGCACGAGCGATAGCGTAAACATGAAAAAGAGCAGAAAGGAAAAGGAAAGTCGTAACCATTGAAGGTATTGATAATATTAAAGGTGGTTTTATTGAGAAGCCTCAAATTGTTCTGCCTCATTTTAGTGTTATTTGTGTGCATGTTAATGCCTTTTTCATCACCCTTATGCTTATACTGTGCTGGGTCGCGCCGCGCCACGTCAGACCCGTGTCCAATTTCCGATTTTTTTGGCCAAGGCCAGTGGCATCTCTGATTAATATGTAATAGCCCGCTGATTGTAGAGACGATAAAAAAAAAAAATCGAAATGTGATTTTATTTTTCTTGGGTCAGGAATGACATCTTTAATATCTGCAGTTTCGGGTTTCATTTTACAGAAATGTTGATTTTGATGAATAAAGTGCAAACAAACTAACATTTTGTGTGCATCATTCTGTTGTTCTACAACAGACCCACCTTTTTTTCAAATCCTGTTTTTTTTTCAGTTGTGTATCGTGAACTTCAAGGAAGTAATCAATATGTAAACATTTCATATCCCCAGAACGGAATGGGGCTATGAGCTCTATTATATACCAAATGAAAGCTGACGTTTTGTATATAACTCAATATGTTTGTGATTGACTGTTGCATTTTTTTACTTGATTACGTACAGTTTGCCACCAACGTGGAGCAGTTGGTGAAGTTGAACCTCCCGGCGCTCTGCGTCTTCAGCCACAACGACAAGTTTGTGGAAATGCCCATCCTGGAAGATACCATTCAGCGTCTGGGGATGAGTAGGGAAGACACCGTCAAGTACGACGCTGAGGGTGTTACCATGGAGAAGTTCAAAGGTCAGACAAGTTTTAATAATTTGAGCCACACCTGCGTGTACAAGTCTTGCTTAATTCTAACCCTGCCAGACGCAGCACGTACAGTGCAACAGGCTAAAAAGTCTGGTGCACTTTGATGCATTCAGCTGTCAACACCGTTGCATAAAAAAGTCCAAGTCTATTGAGAGCCAGTCCTCATTGACGGATTCTGCTGCAGATTCTTTCGTTCGCGCACATGCGCATGCAGTTTGGAATACCGACCTGGCTTATTGTTACTCTGATCTGATGGTATTGAAATTTGTCTTTTATTTTCTTATTTTGACCCCTAGCCAGCACTCTGAAGAGGGCTGTACAGTTTGAGAAAGGGACACACATGGTCCACTATGTCTACCCAGAGCAAGTCGTCAAAGAGATGCTGTCCTTCCTACAAACAGTGGTACATCCCAAAAGTGTCCTATAGTACATGTGTACAGCTGGATTATTCCATTCTCAGTAGGGGGAGTTTTAAAGCTGGCCCTTCTACAGATAGTTGTACATCCCAAAAGTGTCAGAAATTACATGTGTACAGCTGGATCATTCCATTCTCAGCAGGGGGAGTTTTGAAACTTGCCTTCCTACAGATAGTGGTACATCCCAAAAGTTTCCTGTAGTGCATGTGTACAGCTGGATTATTCCATTCTCATAACCAAACAGTGCCATTGGAAGAGTGGCATCTTGCACTCTTTTTTGGGAGAAGAGGGTTGTTTGTTTGTATACCAACTGAATCGGATAATTGTAATGTTCATGGTTAGTTGTTGGAGCGCTATACATTATGACGTGGGTAACTTGTGCTGCATTTTGTGCGATGCTGTACGTTGCCGTACATTGTTTACGCTACCTCTGGTTGCCCGGGCTTAACACCAAAGAAGGAACAGACGTCACATATTAACATTGTTTTAATGACAAAGTAGCTTTATACTCTAAAAGTACAAGGGATTATGCGATGTGTACTACCGGATACAACGGTATCTTTGTCACACAGTATTACAAAGGAATTAGCGTGGCATTTGTGACCCGTCCATCGAAATCAGGAATAAGTCTCAAAATGACTTTTTGAGATATGCACATGGTAAGAAAGGGAATTTCATAAGCTTTCTAATGATATCATCACAAGTGTGTATCTGTTTAGGTTAACGAGATATGGTCTGATGAAGATGACAGGTGTGTATTTATTTGCCGAATCCACATTCCGAGAAAATCAGCTTTGAAATAAACAAAATTTATCAAAATCATACGGACAGCGCACACAAATCCTCTTTATTTTCATCTTTATTGATCGTTTTTACATACAAGACATTTATGACAATAATCTGTGATAACTGCACTTCCTAAAAATACAATGTTCAGAAAATCGACTTTGTCACGAATTTCACCCATGCGTTTACTTTAACGGCCGATTGCGTAAAACGGCCTCAGCGACTTATTCCTGATTACGATGGAGCGGGTCACATTTTTTAATTGGCTTTATTATATATTTTAACACTTGTAATCAAAACGGCAAAAATACAAAATGCTATTTGAATATTCGGTTGATATTTAAATTTCTGATTTATTCGTATCAGCCCTGAAAAGTTCCCTATAGTACGCGTGTACAACTGGATTATTCCATTCTCTGCAGGGGGAGTTTTGATGCTGGTCTTTCTGCAGACAGTGATATGTCCCAAACATTTTCTGTAGTACATGTGTACAACTGGATTGTTCCATTCTTATAGTGGGGGGGGGGGGGGAGTTTTGATGCTTGCCTTCCTGCAGACAGTGGTACGTCCCAAACATTCCCTATAGTTCATGTATACAGCTAGATCATTTCATTCTTAGCACGGGGGAGTTTTGATGCTGGCCTTCCTGCAGACAGGGATACGTCCTAAATATTTTCTATAGTACATGTGTACAACTGGATCGTTCCATTCCTAGCTGGAGGGAGTTTTGATAGACAGCTTGCCATTTAGCTGCTGTATTATAAATATGATGTAAAGTATTGGACATAATTGTTGCAGACTTTGATGTATATATTGATAAATGTAATTTTTGTATTAAATCATGGACACCTAAGTAACAACAACAATAGACTGCCACAATGTGTACATTTTTGCAACGTTTTATTCTTGTATTAATTAGTAGTACAATAAAATCAGAAATATTATATAAGATAATTCATCTTTCACCAACAATATAAAATGCAAAGCTTTTTCCAACTAAATGTATACCCAGCAACATATGGGACCGAGCGACTCCCCCCTTATTAATCCCTCATAGCTACACTCCCTAGACTATTGTTACCACAACATTCCGGCCGCAAGCACAATTAAGGGGTTCTCTCCGCCCCATATATTGCTTCTCTCCGTCCCATATTTTGCTTCATATGTTGCCAACAGTTATCAAAAGAAACGTTATCTTTTACACTGAAATAACTGCAATGTCCTAAAATTGTAGCGAGTTCAAAATTGGTATAAACAAACCAGTATTACATGTATAAGAAAGGGGTGTAAGGAGAAAAAAGAGGGAAACCAAAAGAGTCGAGGGCAGAGTTGCAGTCGAGTTCCTCCAAGTCCCTTCACAAGTATACCCAGCACGATATGTGGCAGAGGGGTACCCCCCTCTTATCCCTATACTTTATACGCACTCAACACTATTGTAACCTAACCCATCCCCCCTTGAAACCTAAAAGGAATTCCTGAGATTCCGGGAACACAATGGTCAACACAAAAGAGGGGGGGTTTTCTCTGCCACATATCGTGCTTCATATGGTCGCAAGTCCCTTCATAAAGGCAGTCACCAGTAACTAGATGAACAATGACAAAGGAATGCTTTTGTCAAAGCTGATTTGAATAGCTTGCGATTTGAATTTGAACTAGTTGACTTGTGATTGACTTGCAGGGACTTGCAGGGACTTACAGAGACTTGTGACGGACTCGACTACATCCCTGGTCGAGGGTGATTAATGAGATAATCAATGGGGGAAAACATGCAAAACTACAAACAAAGAGGGGAAAACCTTGATATAGTTGAAGCATGTTGAAGTCGCGATCTCTCGTGACAGATATGATTTATAATACTGAGCTTTACTTGCTTCACTAGTCTGCCTCCAGTTTGCTAATTGGTTGGGTTTTTTGGCAATGGATGGAAAGGAACAATTTTGTCTGCTCCATAATTGTCATTATTCGCTGAAGCGCAGTTCCGGCCAGAATGAATGATTTAAGAGCTCTTTGTGTTCCACGTTCACCTACGCGTATAACCCTCAATCATCGCATCGTATAAAGGGAATGTAAATATAAAATTTGTGCAACTATCAAACAAGTAACCATTAAAATTATTGTTCATAAGCTCATTACTTGATGTAACGATTTTAAATATTTCTTCTACATGTATATGCTTTCATTTTGAAGAAATAACAACAGAAGTCCAAAGATGCGTTTCCGAGATGCATTTTTGAAAAAATCCATAAGTAGTTGGTTACAAACAAATCTTATTATATAATGTTATTTTCTTGGATATACAGCATTCGAAGAGCTAAAACTTCGTCAGGTCGGTTACATTTTGAGAATTGTTGCTGCTTCAACAATACAAATCCACAACTGACAAATACTACAACTTTAAGTGGTGTCATTGGCGGATAAATGTCAAGAAGGGGGAGAGGGGGAGAGAGGGGGGGGGGGGGAGGGTAAACAGACTTGATGGCACAAAACCAAACCTAGAGGTAAAAAGTGCACGAAAGAAAGGGGTCTTCTATACTTTTTCCTGGGCGACAATGGGCGAGTTAAATAAAACTGGTCACACAACATAATAGTGACGGTAAATCACTTAACAAAATGCCTTGTTTTACAAATAATGCTTCTACTTTTTATTATTTAGTTATTCCGCATTTTCTTTGCAAGTGATAATACGCCTGTGAAGGGGTACAAATTACTGATTTTCTAACCTTACAATTACCCAACGTATATACATTTCTCAATTTCGTATTGTAAGTGGGGCCATGGACCTGACCCAAAGAATATGATTAGTTTTCTTGACTATTTTAGCATATAATAAAAAATACGAACCTAAACCAACTCAATGTAGCAATACTTGCTGTAACTTATACTACCGGTAATTAGAACCCCCAAATCCATTTAAAAAAATTACACCAAAATCATTTAATGTTGAAAACTTAAACGTACCCGTCATTGCTGATGTCATCAGAATCCAAGTTACTGTTCCGTCCATTCTCGCTCCCGGCTGAGGTGCAATGATCGAAAATCCTTTGGTGGAAAATGAGCGTAGTATGTTCCCAGGTACAAAACACTACACCAACTCGTCTTGGCAGAGCTAGCTGCGCGCAACAACGGCGAACGGGCTAAGATTATTGGAGAGATCAGATTTCGGAGAGAACCAGGGTTTTTATATTGGAGAGACCAACTCGCCTGTTTAGTACGGCAGATAGGTGATGTGATTGCGCCTTTGACGATACAAGCATAACATGTGGCACATGCACCGTCAGAGTACGACATAAGACAAATATTTAGCTACAGGGCCATCGCAGATTTGTTCTTTGAAGAAATGTCTCATGAGGTAGAAAAACAAGCCACTTTTTAAAAGTTAAAAAATTCCTTGTTATTCTACCTATATTCTTTTGAAGGACAAATCTGCGATGGCCCTATAGCCTATCCAAATATCTTTCTCATTACATAAGCTGAATCACGGTGTGCACAATTTTATACTTGTATCATCAAATCTGTTGCTGACGGCTAGCATTTCTTGTCTGTTGCTTCAGAATTGTGTCGGACATTTACTGGATCACTGTATTCCTTAAAAACAATTAAGTGCTTATGGGTGCGTTTACTCCCCGGGGTATGGGACAAACAGAATGCGATTTGTTCAGACTATTATTTCAACTCGCGTTGGAGTAGTGACGTAAAATTCCTCTACGTTTGTTGCCAAGGATGCGTAGTCAGGCATGCAAAAAAGTACATTGATAGAAATATCAGGTGGCATATACCACCTTTAAAACAAAGTCTTCCTTACAACTCTCAATGCCAGGAATTCCACAAATTTACGACTTTGTATTCCACATTGCTAACCAATTTTATTAACTTCTAATATGTAGACACATTATTAGTGTCATCTCTATCTACATGTTTTATATGAATAATGAGCAAGACATAAATATTCGATTTTTTGAATGTCTAAGAGTATGGGCTTTATTCACGAGTCGGCCATATTGAATTTAAAGTAAGGGCAACAATTTCTTGTTTCTAACTTGGGGATATAAATGACCTAAAGTTAATTACCAATAAATACCAGTCTTCTCAGATGAATATTTAGTTTTGTATTAAACATTTACCTTTTTGTTTTATGCCATATTTTAAAAAAATATTGAAAGTGAGGCTAAAATGCAAAAATAGTCTGGCACCATCCCATTCAACAGTTCACAATTCATAAAACGCACACAGGGAACACAACCAAAATGGCTTCCTCGTGAATAAGGTCCATTGCATAATGAACGTTGTCACATAAAACTGTAACATTTTCTTCTCTTTCGTAACTATTCTACGCGCAGTGCATAACAACGGCAATCTAAAAAATGAGGTTATGAACTTCATTACTTTCTGTTAGCCTTTTTTCGGAAGTTTTCTTTAATTAGTGGTGAGTTAATCTGTCGAAAGAATGAGCTATAAATATGCTGTGGACAGTAAGGTAAGCGTAGCCGTTACTCCGAAAAATATGTTCTCATACTCAACACGTTTAGTATTTGGACTTGGACAAAAATTAACGTTTTTGTCAAACAAATTTTTTAAATGAGAGTACATTGCTCTTGTAATTAGAACGTGCTAAAACGTGCTCAATTTAATCATATTAAGTGCCACAACTATTAATATCTGTGCATCAATTTAAGATGAACTGTTCTAGACGTGCAGAAAAAAATGTTAAAGATAAATATGATTTGTTTACGCGGTGCAAGTTTTTACATAATATGTATTTAAATAAACAAGGATGATATTGAACCACTGAGTAAGACGATAACATTTTAAACTAAAATGGTTTTAAAGTAACCATTACTCACAAATGATCTAGACCGACGCTCATAATCGTTTAAACGTCTTGTACGGAAACTAAAGTTTTCAAAATTAATACATAAATATGTTTATTTTATCACAAGCTATAAATTATGAGCACACAACGAAACCGTGTTTAAGGGCAATAGTTTTCACCGCACGAAATAGTATATTTTAGTTTTAGTCATAGTGCCACAATTTGTTAAATTTCGTCAAATAAGCGTCTAATACTTAATCACTGCATCGTTTGGTTTCGCGCAAACTTCAGTGCTGGTCTACATAATTATTGTTCGATTTTGTTGTCTAATTCCGACCAAACAAATCTCTTGCGTCATGCAATTTCAACAAAATAATTATCTAAATTATTATCCGCTCGAACAGCATTAAAATTTGAAGGGAAAATCGATGCTATTCTGAAACTGAGTGCTTGCCTATTTGCATTAAAATGAGGCCTACAAGTCCATTACCAAATTAGCCAGAAATAAATCTGCGCGTTATAGGGCGGAGCCAGTAGGCAATGTTTTGTATCGCCTGGACAAACAAAGGTAAACATCCTGTGCGTTTATCGTGGCTGAAAAGCAAAACGTCTCACGTCAGATTTGACCCGGATCAGGGGACTAACACTCTTCCGGGTCAGAATGACTCTTCGTTGGCTCCTTTTACGGGCCATTTTGACCCAGAAAAGTGTCATTTCACCAGAGAAAGGTGTCAGGCCCATATGGTACCCTGATCCGGATCAAATCTGACCCGGGACCTTTTTAAAAGTGTATTTCAAAGGTGTTCTTTGTTTTGTTTTTCAGCCACGATGAACGCACAGGATGTTTACCCTTGTTAATTTTGTCTGGATGATATACAAAATTGCCCTCTGGCTCCTTCCTAACGCGCAGAGTCTATAGCGGTTAATCTGGATAGTTTGGTAATGAATTTTAGTTAAAATCTCATCTTAATGCAATGTGCAATTAGTACTCAGTTTCAAAATATCATCTATTTAGCCAAATTAAGTAGGGCGACTTCCAAGCAACTCGAATTGCAGACAAACATAAGTATGCCAATCAGTAGGCTCAATGCGCACTACAGTCGCGAGCACGATTTCATCAAACATGTTAATGGCAGCAGTGATGGCATCGGTGTTACCATTAAACTCCTGCAACAAAAGCAAAGATTATACGTTTTATTATTTTTTTTATAATCGGGACAATACTGGAAGAGGGGAGGTAATTCCCCAAAATTATAGGTTTTCCCCGCTATTTTAAAACATTTTAGATTCAAGTTCACCAAATTTCACATTTCGTCCCAGAAAAACAAATCACACGCTTTAACAAAACCAATGCAATCCTTTATCAATCAATTTCAACGTTTGGTCACCCTTTGTTGACACCATGCCGAAAATATTCGTCATTACAAATCAAAATCGTCTAAGCAACAGCTTAAACAAATTTGATCTGTAATGAGCAATAATCTGAAGTCATTTTTTTCGATGGAGTGACCTAACTTTGGAGTGACCTAATTCAATGGTAAATTAATAAATTGATTTGGTGAATTAAAAGCGTGTGAAATTTGTCCTTGGACGAAATGGAATGTGATAGTTCGTGAATTTGAATAAAATTCAAAAGTTCAATTTCAAATTTTGGTCATTCTAGATCGAATTTATCTAAGCTGTTGCAGAAGGGCAGCATTCAGAGATCAATTTGTCTGAAACAAATCATTTTCAAACTTAATGTTAACTGAATTAGTCTGATGTGTGCTTGACTCACTCACACACTAGACTAATTTAGTTAGCATAAATTTTGAAATTGATTGATATAAGACGAAATTTGTTGGCGGCCTCCCAAATTGTTCGAAGGTGCTACTCGCGGCATTCTGATGTTAATAGAGCGGTTTCGCATACGAACGGATAGGCGTACGCGGATACGTTTAGCTATCCGTACGCGTTTTATACTTACGTGTAGCGAGCGAGATATCCGTGCCTTGTACACGGTTAGCGCATAGACATGGAGGAAAAAACTCCATGTATATGGTTAGCGGGTAGTGAGTAACTGTGACGTCATAAGTCCGCAAAAATTGATGACGTATCCGTTAAGCTAACCGTATCCGTTCGCAGGCGAAACCTCTCTATTGACTTTCGACTAGCGCCTCAAACAAAGATACTGACAATTCGAGAGACCGAAAATATAGGGCAAAATAGCTAAGTTGGTAGAGCGCCGGATTGGTATTCCGGAGGTCGCAGGTTCGATTCCCGCCTTGCCAATTTCTTTTGCTCACTTTGAAATTTAAAGTAAACATTCTTGGTAGTTTTTACCCTTTGGTCAAACTTTATAAAGACGGGAACTGTTGTGAGATACGCCGATGTCTTAATTTTCTGATAGAAATAAAAGACAACATTTTGCGGATCGAGGCAGCAAAAAATAAAACAAATATTACCTCGACGTTTCCGTTTGCATCTGCCACGTGTTCAAGTGAAGATGTGGCATCTGTCCAGTGATAGGCCACCTTGTACTTCGTTACGTATCCACCGTAGCTCGGGTGGCCTTTTGTGATGACACCAGCCACCACTGTACTTTCAGTCAGGTCCACCTGGATCCAGGAATCCTCCTCACTGTGCACCAAGAGTGAAGGGAGATAAGGACAATGACGTGAACACGCTCCGCAATCAAACCCGCGTTGATCAGGAGAGAAATTGGCAAAATAAAACGATTAAACTATCGAAGCCTCTTCAAGACTTTTGATCTTTCAAGTTTCAGTACACTTTATATTAATGTTACCGGTAGTTGTTGTTTTTTAGGTTTACTGTCAGTGCTAGGTTGACTTGTCTCCGTAAACAAGAAAATAATTGCATCTGCTATTTGAACTCGGACTAAATTTAATGTGCCAGAGTTGAAAAATTTGAATGAAAAATATTTTTTTTATAAATAGCTGAAACAACCTATACTACAGCAATAAAATGGTACTAAAATAGGGTAGTCTAAAAAGTAAAACAGAAATGTGGGTGTATGCGTTTGTCATGCTTATGCAGTATACAGGGGTTTCTAAAATCTCGGCATTTTTCGGTACATCATTGGCGACTTATTTAGTGATGGGTGTCAATTAGCGGCTGTTAACTACAGTTCCCTTTGATACCTACATGCGTGGTATCCATGCACTGTCAACATTCAGTCGTCCCTTCCACGCTAGACAACATGAGTCCCAACTACTGGACGCACTGATCTGATCATCGGTGATTGTCTTATCCTCCATTCCAAGAGGCTCTGGACTCGGACACACAGCTGCTGCTGTCAAGAGAGAAAATTAAACCATATCGGTGTATAAATGTAAGCTCGCCCACCCCAAAAATCTAAATAAAACCAACGGACTCAAAAATGGGCTCCTAAATTAATATATTATCAAATTGCCATAGGCAGATGAAGCATTGTAGATTTAGTAGGGGGTGTCTTCGGCACCCCCGTCTCAGCTCACTCCACTCCTTCCCAAATCCACCCCACCCTACCCTACCCCACCCTACCCTACCCTACCGCACGCTCAAAGCTAGATCTGCGCATGCAACGGAAAGCGTGAGTATCATGTACTCAGGCCCAAAACGCAGTCATAATGCTGTAGGTTGTCCAACAAAAGAATAGTATTTGTTTCTTAAATTGTATTAGATAACATCTTACTGATCGCTGGACTCTCAGGGGTCGCCGGGTTTGCCGTGGTCGCCGGGTTTGCCGTGGTCGCCGGGCTCGCCGTGGTCGCCGGGCTCGCCGTGGTCGCCGGGCTCGCCGTGGTCGCCGGGATCGCCGTGGTCGCCGGGCTCGCCGTGGTCGCCGGGCTCGCCGGGCTTGCCGTGGTCGCCGGGCTTGCCGTGGTCGCCAGGCTTGCCGGGCTTGCCGTGGTCGCCAGGCTTGCCGTGGTCGCCGGACTTGCCGTGGTCGCCGGGCTTGCCGTGGTCGCCGGGCTTGCCGTGGTCGCCGGGCTTGCCGTGGTCGCCGGGCTTGCCGTGGTCGCCGGGCTTGCCGTGGTCGCCGGGCTTGCCGTGGTCGCCGGGCTTGCCGTGGTCGCCGGGCTTGCCGTGGTCGCCGGGCTTGCCGTGGTCGCCGGGCTTGCCGTGGTCGCCGGGCTTGCCGTGGTCGCCGGGCTTGCCGTGGTCGCCGGGCTTGCCGTGGTCGCCGGGCTTGCCGTGGTCGCCGGGCTTGCCGTGGTCGCAGGGCTTGCCGTGGTCGCAGGGCTTGCCGTGGTCGCAGGGCTTGCCGTGGTCGCAGGGCTTGCCGTGGTCGCAGGGCTTGCCGTGGTCGCAGGGCTTGCCGTGGTCGCAGGGCTTGCCGTGGTCGCAGGGCTTGCCGTGGTCGCAGGGCTTGCCGTGGTCGCAGGGCTTGCCGTGGTCGCAGGGCTTGCCGTGGTCGCAGGGCTTGCCGTGGTCGCAGGGGTACAGTTGAAGTAAGCTTGAATGTCGTCGGAGTCCTCGCTGAGGAAAAGCTCGTCCAGGTAGTAGGGCGCCTCTTGCTGGTATAACGAAGCAGGGATGCGCATCCCGCCCAGACGTACAGCGGTGCATTCGCATGGATCTTTGTACGGTAGGAACCAACGGGGTGGGGTACCAGACTGTTGGTTGTACTCCGTACCAATGAAACATATGTGATGACATGTTGCCAGCACTTACGTAAAAATGCAAAGAAATATATTTATAAAATTATATTAACAATTATGCCACCGTTATCGAATGACCGAGAAGAGTAATTCTCATAACGATTTTTGGCAAGGTATGCACACCTAGAGCTGGAAAATGTGTGATAGCATTGCAGAATGAGCGGTGGTAACTAATTTGGGGGTGGGTGTTGTCGTTGTTTTTCTCAAAATGGCCGCCAATATGTTTGTTACCGGATTAATTAGGTGGTAACAAGCATTATTGGCCATTAAACAAAACAAAAACGATGATAACAATTAAAAAACTGCCATTGCTGCAATGCTATCACATATTTTTAACGAGGGGTTCATTCCTTGCCTAAAATTATGATCATCACTAATAAAGCATGCGCAATATATACTAAAGGGTCCGTATTGTATAGAGTCTAAAATTTATGCAAAAAAACGGCTCATGAGCCAGGACTAATGACCCGAGGCGGTGTTGGTATGTTATGAAAATAGGTCCAGTATATTTTAAAACGTACACAGCGTTCAATTCCTGAACAAACATTAATTGACTCAATCACTATAATTTAAAAGCGGAATTTGGTGCGTTATGAACAATTGAAGCCACCTGCCAATGCCGATATCCGCAGCACAACCCAAACTACTACTCCGGCCATTCTCGTCGATGTCACAATCGAAAATCCGTTGATGAAATAATCATACGGCCTTCAAAAATTACGCCTAATCGCCTCTGAAGAGCTACATACAGCGGACCATCGACTATATAGGCTAGGTAGGCGCTGGGCGCGGCGCTGGGAAACGCTGATGAGCTTCGTGCTCTGATTGGATAGTTCTTGTTTGATAGTCCACCCGTGCCGAGTATCTTGGTAATAAGTGATCTTCGTCTCCACTGTTTATTATAATGGTTGTTGGATCTTTGTATACAACAAAAACATAGCGGCGTGGTTGCAGCGTCGAAAACGTTTCCATGCATTTTCAGCTCAAAAAGGCAGGGGAAGGTGGCCAGGAAATGCCTTGGATTGAACCACAGGGCATCTAGAATCTAAATTTCCCCGGAGTCTGGTGCCGCCACTGAATTCAGGGCACATTCTTTGATGCCTTTTAATAGTAAAATCACCTAGAGCGATTACATAAAACAAAGTATACCTGCAAAACAAGTTCATTAAGTTAAAGCTGGAGGTTAATTTCAGTGACACTTGGAGGAGAAATTCAATCGGCCAGGTATAACCGCAACACACACAAATGTCACACTTTGGGACCCATCTTATTTAAGGACTGACCCGAATTTCATTAATGTTAGTACACTGTCAGGTTCTTTATTATGATTGAAATGGTAAGAACAGGTTTCCATTCATTATTCCAATAGAGTCGATTGGAAACCAGCGGATAGCTTCGACATTATCATTATTTCTAGGAATACATACAACGAAACCGAGCTACACCTGTTTTTTGCCTCCAGTTTGCAAATTTGTTGTTGTTGGGTTTGTTTTTTTGGCAATGGATGGACAAAATTTGCTGCTCCATAATTGTTCTATTCACTGAAGCGCGCAGTGCCGAGAATGAATGATTTAAGAGCTTCTTTGTGTTCGTTACTCGTTCACCTACGCGTAACCATCAATCGTCGCATCTAATAAGGGGAACGTATATACTGTTTTCAACTATCCAAAAAGTAACAACCAAATTATTGTTTATCAGCTTGCATGAATTAAAGACTTCCTGTGAAAATATTTCCTCTGATATGCTGTCATTTTAAAGAAATAATCAAAAGGAGCCCAAAGATGCGTCTCCGAGACTCATATTTGGAAAAATTCGTAAGTAGTTGGTTACACTGTCGAAATCCAAATGTAATTTTCTTGGAATATATACAGCATTGGCAGAGCTAAACCTTTGTCAGGTCAGTTAGATTTGGAGAACTGTTGCTGTACACAACTGACAAATGCTACAACTTTAAGTGCAGTCAGTGACAGATAAATGTCAAGGGGAAGGGGGGGGGGGGGGGTGTCGATGAAAAGGCCAAACATAAAAGTCTACCATTATTATTTATAATTCAGTATTAAATGGAGATAATTTACAACAAAAAAAACAATTACCAGCCTGCCACCTGCCTCGTCGTTTGGACAAAATTGACAAATTAATTTTCTAAGCATGAACAAAAATGAATTGATAGTTTTCATACATTTATTCAATTGTCGTTGTGTCCTCCACCATTACCAACACACTCTCGTAAAAGTTGGTACCTTAATCCTGTCTTAACTTATTCTTCATATTGGGGCTTGTGGTTTACACACTGGCAGTTTTATGTGCGGTCAGGGAATTTCAGTCCTTCAACAGCGGCCGGGTCAGTGGAAGGTCAACTTCATGGTCAACCAACTGGAGAAACGTGTCTGACAGCACACTTGTCACTCCTTTTATTTGTCTTTTTAAACATTTTTCCAATACAGAAACCCGTAGGTCATTCTGATTGATACGGTAAGACCAACCATTTTTCATTATTAATAATTATACAACATAACACGCAAGTAATCGGTCCAATACCGGACACATCCGCTACCAATCCCGTAGTGTGGTTAATATGTTCCTTAAAGGTAGGATACACTATTGGCAGATATCGAAAATATTTACTACCAAATTATTAAGAAATATCTTACTCATTTGAAAGTAAATAATGATTCTAGGCATCCAGCAATTTTTTGCACTAGATATCCTGTAATTATTGAGAAAAATTAAATTTTATAAAATCAAATCTCGAAAAAAACAAAAAAACATAAGAATAATTGCCCGACGCCGCGGCGTCGGGCAATTATTCTTATGTTTTTTTGTTGACAACAAACGCTGTTTTTCATGCTTTTCTCGCCATCTATGATTGTAAAACTTCGGACAGGTCAGGTAAACGATATTTACTATAAAATTCAACCCCTCCCCCCCCCCCCCCCCCCCCCCCCCCAATCCACACATTCATGATAATTCAAGCAATTACCAATGGTATCCAACCTTTAACATCCCCACTGCACGGACAGGAAACCATGTCTCGCTTAATCGCACATGCATATATTTATTTCGGCGAGGGTAATTACACTAATTACACTACAAAGTTAGCTAAACTCTTCATAATACATGTGTATTATTAAAGACACCCTTGTACGGCTGCGGTCTGCGATCGCTACGTCAAGGCCAGGTAGTGTAGTTAATATGTTTCCGTAGTTTAAGGACCGGCAACGGGCGTCGCCTTCCCTCAGGCACAGCACCGCGCACCGGACCCGTGTTAACCCGGAGTAGCTCCCAATGGAGTGACCGGCCAACGCGCGGTGCTCTTGGGCCGCGTTCGACTTCGCCCTGCTACCGACAGGCTGAGGTACACACGACGGACGGTTGCTGCTAGTGCTACGCACGCCGTAATCGCCACCTATAAAATACTGGCATATTTAAAGACCGACAACCCTCTAAAAACCCATTTCTCCCTGGTTCCCAAACGTTGCTGTTATCAATGAATGTAGACTTATGCAATATAGATTTGGGAACAGTAATGACGCATGACTTTATCGGGGTACAGTGACGGACGCATACACGAAAACATCTTAACAAGCAAGTGAAAATATTCGTTTTTACTCTAGCGTTCATCCTACGCGCAGTGTTGGCATGACGATAACTGTACGGTTTACCATTAATCTCTCTCTGTAATCGGAATAGATGGGAAGTCACTAAAAACTAACCAGTGTAGCGTTCTTGTTCTTGAATTATCAAGATACTAAATTCGGTGCAAATTCGGAAAATCGTACGCCAAATTTAATTTATTTTTAACGACTGTATGCACCTATTAATTGCCAAACGAAAATAAACCAATGTATTTTAATTTACAAATTAATATGCACATTTCGTGATATCGTCCGGGGAAATCTACATTAAATTGTGATGAGTTTAATATTGAAAATTGATGCGCACAGCAGAAACAGTTCGTTTAGCTTACACTTGTATGCAAATGTCACACGCGACCGTTTGATTCGCCACCGTGTTATCCTCGCGCCTGCCCTGGGGCCATTTTAATAAAACCGGTAAGCAACAAAACACGCTTAGTACAAACACAGCTTTGCTTAATAAAAACTGGTTACCAGCCAAAACTGCTTGTCTGTTTTATGCTAAGCAAATGCCAGCTGAATACCAGTCACAAACAATAAACACCACCCTAAAATTATTTGATGTGTAACCCTGCCCCCCCCCCCCCCCCCCCCCCCCCCAGGATAAATTCTGATGCTAAGCAAATGTTTGTGCTTACATGTTTTATGAAATTGGTTGCCTAGCCACTATTGACCCAGCTCACGAGCGGGTGTCTAGGGGTGCACTACCCTAATTGAAGGGAACATTTCTAGCCGAGCTCATTAGCATGAAATGTGCCACCCCCCCCCCCCCCCACCCCCCCCCCCCCCCCCACCCCCCACCCCCCCCCCCCCCCCCCCCCCACCCCCCCCCCCCCCCTTTAATATACT